>JAQJVK010000005.1:28339666-28939666 GCA_035578135.1 Flexamia atlantica | reverse complement strand
GCTGGGGCAGGATGTGGAGCTGTTGTGTCTGCAGGGAGACAAACTGTACTGCGTCTGTTGGCAGGGTGGGGACTGAGGATGGTGCGGGTGTCAGTGCCGCAGTACCCAGAGCTGGGGCAGGATGTGGAGCTGTTGTGTCTGCAGGGAGACAAACTGTACTGCGTCTGTTGGCAGGGTGGGGACTGAGGATGGTGCGAGTGTCAGTGCCGCAGTACCCAGAGCTGGGGCAGGACGTGGAGCTGTTGTGTCTGCAGGGAAACAAACTGTACTGCGTCTGTTGGCAGGGTAGGGACTGAGGATGGTGCAGGTGTCAGAGCCGCAGTACCCAGAGCTGGGGCAGGATGTGGAGCTGTTGTGTCTGCAGGGAGACAAACTGTACTGCGTCTGTTGGCAGGGTGGGGGCTGAGGATGGTGCAGGTGTCAGGGCCTCAGTACCCAGAGCTGGGGCAGGACGTGGAGCTGTTGTGTCTGCAGGGAGACAAACTGTACTGCGTCTGTTGGCAGGGTGGGGGCTGAGGATGGTGCGGGTGTCAGGGCCGCAGTACCCAGAGCTGGGGCAGGATGTGGAGCTGTTGTGTCTGCAGGGAGACAAACTGTACTGCGTCTGTTGGCAGGGTGGGGACTGAGGATGGTGCGAGTGTCAGTGCCGCAGTACCCAGAGCTGGGGCAGGATGTGGAGCTGTTGTGTCTGCAGGGGACAAACTGTACTGCGTCTGTTGGCAGGGTGGGGACTGAGGATGGTGCAGGTGTCAGAGCCGCAGTACCCAGAGCTGGGGCAGGATGTGGAGCTGTTGTGTCTGCAGGGAGACAAACTGTACTGTGTCTGTTGGCAGAGTGGGGACTGAGGATGGTGCGAGTGTCAGTGCCGCAGTACCCAGAGCTGGGGCAGGACGTGGAGCTGTTGTGTCTGCAGGGAGACAAACTGTACTGCGTCTGTTGGCAGGGTGGGGACTGAGGATGGTGCAGGTGTCAGAGCCGCAGTACCCAGAGCTGGGGCAGGATGTGGAGCTGTTGTGTCTGCAGGGAGACAAACTGTACTGCGTCTGTTGGCAGGGTGGGGACTGAGGATGGTGCGGGTGTCAGTGCCGCAGTACCCAGAGCTGGGGCAGGATGTGGAGCTGTTGTGTCTGCAGGGAGACAAACTGTACTGCGTCTGTTGGCAGGGTGGGGACTGAGGATGGTGCGAGTGTCAGTGCCGCAGTACCCAGAGCTGGGGCAGGACGTGGAGCTGTTGTGTCTGCAGGGAAACAAACTGTACTGCGTCTGTTGGCAGGGTAGGGACTGAGGATGGTGCAGGTGTCAGAGCCGCAGTACCCAGAGCTGGGGCAGGATGTGGAGCTGTTGTGTCTGCAGGGAGACAAACTGTACTGCGTCTGTTGGCAGGGTGGGGGCTGAGGATGGTGCAGGTGTCAGGGCCTCAGTACCCAGAGCTGGGGCAGGACGTGGAGCTGTTGTGTCTGCAGGGAGACAAACTGTACTGCGTCTGTTGGCAGGGTGGGGGCTGAGGATGGTGCGGGTTTCAGGGCCGCAGTACCCAGAGCTGGGGCAGGATGTGGAGCTGTTGTGTCTGCAGGGAGACAAACTGTACTGCGTCTGTTGGCAGGGTGGGGACTGAGGATGGTGCGAGTGTCAGTGCCGCAGTACCCAGAGCTGGGGCAGGATGTGGAGCTGTTGTGTCTGCAGGGGACAAACTGTACTGCGTCTGTTGGCAGGGTGGGGACTGAGGATGGTGCAGGTGTCAGAGCCGCAGTACCCAGAGCTGGGGCAGGATGTGGAGCTGTTGTGTCTGCAGGGAGACAAACTGTACTGTGTCTGTTGGCAGAGTGGGGACTGAGGATGGTGCGAGTGTCAGTGCCGCAGTACCCAGAGCTGGGGCAGGACGTGGAGCTGTTGTGTCTGCAGGGAGACAAACTGTACTGCGTCTGTTGGCAGGGTGGGGACTGAGGATGGTGCGAGTGTCAGTGCCGCAGTACCCAGAGCTAGGGCAGGATGTGGAGCTGTTGTGTCTGCAGGGAGACAAACGGTACTGTGTCTGTTGGCAGGGTGGGGACTGAGGATGGTGCGAGTGTCAGTGCCGCAGTACCCAGAGCTGGGGCAGGACGTGGAGCTGTTGTGTCTGCAGGGAGACAAACTGTACTGCGTCTGTTGGCAGGGTGGGGGCTGAGGATGGTGCGGGTGTCAGAGCCGCAGTACCCAGAGCTGGGGCAGGACGTGGAGCTGTTGTGTCTGCAGGGAGACAAACTGTACTGCGTCAGTTGGCAGGGTGGGGACTGAGGATGGTGCAGGTGTAAGAGCCGCAGTACCCAGAGCTGGGGCAGGATGTGGAGCTGTTGTGTCTGCAGGGAGACAAACTGTACTGCGTCTGTTGGCAGGGTGGGGGCTGAGGATGGTGCGGGTGTCAGAGTCGCAGTACCCAGAGGTGGGGCAGGACGTGGAGCTGTTGTGTCTGCAGGGAGACAAACTGTACTGCGTCTGTTGGCAGGGTGGGGACTGAGGATGGTGCAGGTGTCAGAGCCGCAGTACCCAGAGCTGGGGCAGGACGTGGAGCTGTTGTGTCTGCAGGGAGACAAACTGTACTGCGTCTGTTGGCAGGGTTGGGACTGAGGATGGTGCGAGTGTCAGTGCCGCAGTACCCAGAGCTGGGGCAGGATGTGTAGCTGTTGTGTCTGCAGGGAGACAAACTGTACTGCGTCTGTTGGCAGGGTGGGGACTGAGGATGGTGCGGGTGTCAGTGCCGTAGTACCCAGAGCTGGGGCAGGATGTGGAGCTGTTGTGTCTGCAGGGAGACAAACTGTACTGCGTCTGTTGGCAGGGTGGGGGCTGAGGATGGTGCAGGTGTCAGGGCCGCAGTACCCAGAGCTGGGGCAGGATGTGGAGCTGTTGTGTCTGCAGGGAGACAAACTGTACTGCGTCTGTTGGCAGGGTGGGGGCTGAGGATGGTGCGGGTGTCAGTGCCGCAGTACCCAGAGCTGGGGCAGGATGTGGAGCTGTTGTGTCTGCAGGGAGACAAACGGTACTGCGTCTGTTGGCAGGGTGGGGGCTGAGGATCGTGCGGGTGTCAGTGCCGCAGTACCCAGAGCTGGGGCAGGATGTGGAGCTGTTGTGTCTGCAGGGAGACAAACTGTACTGCGTCTGTTGGCAGGGTGGGGACTGAGGATGGTGCGAGTGTCAGTGCCGCAGTACCCAGAGCTGGGGCAGGACGTGGAGCTGTTGTGTCTGCAGGGAGACAAACTGTACTGCGTTTGTTGGCAGGGTGGGGACTGAGGATGGTGCGGGTGTCAGAGCCGCAGTACCCAGAGCTGGGACAGGATGTGGAGCTGTTGTGTCTGCAGGGAGACAAACTGTACTGCGTCTGTTGGCAGGGTGGGGGCTGAGGATGGTGCAGGTGTCAGGGCCGCAGTACCCAGACCTGGGGCAGGACGTGGAGCTGTTGTGTCTGCAGGGAGACAAACTGTACTGCGTCTGTTGGCAGGGCGGGGACTGAGGATGGTGCGATTGTCAGTGCCGCAGTACCCAGAGCTGGGGCAGGATGTGGAGCTGTTGTGTCTGCAGGGAGACAAACTGTACTGCGTCTGTTGGCAGGGTGGGGACTGAGGATGGTGCAGGTGTCAGAGCCGCAGTACCCAGAGCTGGGGCAGGATGTGGAGCTGTTGTGTCTGCAGGGAGACAAACTGTACTGCGTCTGTTGGCAGGGTGGGGACTGAGGATGGTGCGGGTGTCAGTGCCGCAGTACCCAGAGCTGGGGCAGGATGTGGAGCTGTTGTGTCTGCAGGGAGACAAACTGTACTGCGTCTGTTGGCAGGGTGGGGACTGAGGATGGTGCGAGTGTCAGTGCCGCAGTACCCAGAGCTGGGGCAGGACGTGGAGCTGTTGTGTCTGCAGGGAGACAAACTGTACTGCGTCTGTTGGCAGGGTGGGGACTGAGGATGGTGCAGGTGTCAGAGCCGCAGTACCCAGAGCTGGGGCAGGATGTGGAGCTGTTGTGTCTGCAGGGAGACAAACTGTACTGCGTCTGTTGGCAGGGTGGGGGCTGAGGATGGTGCAGGTGTCAGGGCCTCAGTACCCAGAGCTGGGGCAGGACGTGGAGCTGTTGTGTCTGCAGGGAGACAAACTGTACTGCGTCTGTTGGCAGGGTGGGGGCTGAGGATGGTGCGGGTGTCAGGGCCGCAGTACCCAGAGCTGGGGCAGGATGTGGAGCTGTTGTGTCTGCAGGGAGACAAACTGTACTGCGTCTGTTGGCAGGGTGGGGACTGAGGATGGTGCGGGTGTCAGTGCCGCAGTACCCAGAGCTGGGGCAGGATGTGGAGCTGTTGTGTCTGCAGGGAGACAAACTGTACTGCGTCTGTTGGCAGGGTGGGGGCTGAGGATGGTGCGGGTATCAGGGCCGCAGTACCCAGAGCTGGGGCAGGATGTGGAGCTGTTGTGTCTGCAGGGAGACAAACTGTACTGCGTCTGTTGGCAGGGTGGGGACTGAGGATGGTGCGGGTGTCAGTGCCGCAGTACCCAGAGCTGGGGCAGGATGTGGAGCTGTTGTGACTGCAGGGAGAAAACTGTACTGCGTCTGTTGGCAGGGTGGGGGCTGAGGATGGTGCAGGTGTCAGTGCCGCAGTACCCAGAGCTGGGGCAGGATGTGGAGCTGTTGTGTCTGCAGGGAGACAAACGGTACTGCGTCTGTTGGCAGGGTGGGGGCTGAGGATCGTGCGGGTGTCAGTGCCGCAGTACCCAGAGCTGGGGCAGGATGTGGAGCTGTTGTGTCTGCAGGGAGACAAACTGTACTGCGTCTGTTGGCAGGGTGGGGACTGAGGATGGTGCGAGTGTCAGTGCCGCAGTACCCAGAGCTGGGGCAGGACGTGGAGCTGTTGTGTCTGCAGGGAGACAAACTGTACTGCGTTTGTTGGCAGGGTGGGGACTGAGGATGGTGCGGGTGTCAGTGCCGCAGTACCCAGAGCTGGGGCAGGATGTGGAGCTGTTGTGTCTGCAGGGAGACAAACTGTACTGCGTCTGTTGGCAGGGTGGGGGCTGAGGATGGTGCGAGTGTCAGTGCCGCAGTACCCAGAGCTGGGGCAGGATGTGGAGCTGTTGTGTCTGCAGGGGACAAACTGTACTGCGTCTGTTTGCAGGGTGGGGACTGAGGATGGTGCAGGTGTCAGAGCCGCAGTACCCAGAGCTGGGGCAGGATGTGGAGCTGTTGTGTCTGCAGGGAGACAAACTGTACTGTGTCTGTTGGCAGAGTGGGGACTGAGGATGGTGCGAGTGTCAGTGCCGCAGTACCCAGAGCTGGGGCAGGACGTGGAGCTGTTGTGTCTGCAGGGAGACAAACTGTACTGCGTCTGTTGGCAGGGTGGGGACTGAGGATGGTGCAGGTGTCAGAGCCGCAGTACCCAGAGCTGGGGCAGGATGTGGAGCTGTTGTGTCTGCAGGGAGACAAACTGTACTGCGTCTGTTGGCAGGGTGGGGACTGAGGATGGTGCGGGTGTCAGTGCCGCAGTACCCAGAGCTGGGGCAGGATGTGGAGCTGTTGTGTCTGCAGGGAGACAAACTGTACTGCGTCTGTTGGCAGGGTGGGGACTGAGGATGGTGCGAGTGTCAGTGCCGCAGTACCCAGAGCTGGGGCAGGACGTGGAGCTGTTGTGTCTGCAGGGAAACAAACTGTACTGCGTCTGTTGGCAGGGTAGGGACTGAGGATGGTGCAGGTGTCAGAGCCGCAGTACCCAGAGCTGGGGCAGGATGTGGAGCTGTTGTGTCTGCAGGGAGACAAACTGTACTGCGTCTGTTGGCAGGGTGGGGGCTGAGGATGGTGCAGGTGTCAGGGCCTCAGTACCCAGAGCTGGGGCAGGACGTGGAGCTGTTGTGTCTGCAGGGAGACAAACTGTACTGCGTCTGTTGGCAGGGTGGGGGCTGAGGATGGTGCGGGTTTCAGGGCCGCAGTACCCAGAGCTGGGGCAGGATGTGGAGCTGTTGTGTCTGCAGGGAGACAAACTGTACTGCGTCTGTTGGCAGGGTGGGGACTGAGGATGGTGCGAGTGTCAGTGCCGCAGTACCCAGAGCTGGGGCAGGATGTGGAGCTGTTGTGTCTGCAGGGGACAAACTGTACTGCGTCTGTTGGCAGGGTGGGGACTGAGGATGGTGCAGGTGTCAGAGCCGCAGTACCCAGAGCTGGGGCAGGATGTGGAGCTGTTGTGTCTGCAGGGAGACAAACTGTACTGTGTCTGTTGGCAGAGTGGGGACTGAGGATGGTGCGAGTGTCAGTGCCGCAGTACCCAGAGCTGGGGCAGGACGTGGAGCTGTTGTGTCTGCAGGGAGACAAACTGTACTGCGTCTGTTGGCAGGGTGGGGACTGAGGATGGTGCGAGTGTCAGTGCCGCAGTACCCAGAGCTAGGGCAGGATGTGGAGCTGTTGTGTCTGCAGGGAGACAAACGGTACTGTGTCTGTTGGCAGGGTGGGGACTGAGGATGGTGCGAGTGTCAGTGCCGCAGTACCCAGAGCTGGGGCAGGACGTGGAGCTGTTGTGTCTGCAGGGAGACAAACTGTACTGCGTCTGTTGGCAGGGTGGGGGCTGAGGATGGTGCGGGTGTCAGAGCCGCAGTACCCAGAGCTGGGGCAGGACGTGGAGCTGTTGTGTCTGCAGGGAGACAAACTGTACTGCGTCAGTTGGCAGGGTGGGGACTGAGGATGGTGCAGGTGTAAGAGCCGCAGTACCCAGAGCTGGGGCAGGATGTGGAGCTGTTGTGTCTGCAGGGAGACAAACTGTACTGCGTCTGTTGGCAGGGTGGGGGCTGAGGATGGTGCGGGTGTCAGAGTCGCAGTACCCAGAGGTGGGGCAGGACGTGGAGCTGTTGTGTCTGCAGGGAGACAAACTGTACTGCGTCTGTTGGCAGGGTGGGGACTGAGGATGGTGCAGGTGTCAGAGCCGCAGTACCCAGAGCTGGGGCAGGACGTGGAGCTGTTGTGTCTGCAGGGAGACAAACTGTACTGCGTCTGTTGGCAGGGTTGGGACTGAGGATGGTGCGAGTGTCAGTGCCGCAGTACCCAGAGCTGGGGCAGGATGTGTAGCTGTTGTGTCTGCAGGGAGACAAACTGTACTGCGTCTGTTGGCAGGGTGGGGACTGAGGATGGTGCGGGTGTCAGTGCCGTAGTACCCAGAGCTGGGGCAGGATGTGGAGCTGTTGTGTCTGCAGGGAGACAAACTGTACTGCGTCTGTTGGCAGGGTGGGGGCTGAGGATGGTGCAGGTGTCAGGGCCGCAGTACCCAGAGCTGGGGCAGGATGTGGAGCTGTTGTGTCTGCAGGGAGACAAACTGTACTGCGTCTGTTGGCAGGGTGGGGGCTGAGGATGGTGCGGGTGTCAGTGCCGCAGTACCCAGAGCTGGGGCAGGATGTGGAGCTGTTGTGTCTGCAGGGAGACAAACGGTACTGCGTCTGTTGGCAGGGTGGGGGCTGAGGATCGTGCGGGTGTCAGTGCCGCAGTACCCAGAGCTGGGGCAGGATGTGGAGCTGTTGTGTCTGCAGGGAGACAAACTGTACTGCGTCTGTTGGCAGGGTGGGGACTGAGGATGGTGCGAGTGTCAGTGCCGCAGTACCCAGAGCTGGGGCAGGACGTGGAGCTGTTGTGTCTGCAGGGAGACAAACTGTACTGCGTTTGTTGGCAGGGTGGGGACTGAGGATGGTGCGGGTGTCAGAGCCGCAGTACCCAGAGCTGGGACAGGATGTGGAGCTGTTGTGTCTGCAGGGAGACAAACTGTACTGCGTCTGTTGGCAGGGTGGGGGCTGAGGATGGTGCAGGTGTCAGGGCCGCAGTACCCAGACCTGGGGCAGGACGTGGAGCTGTTGTGTCTGCAGGGAGACAAACTGTACTGCGTCTGTTGGCAGGGCGGGGACTGAGGATGGTGCGATTGTCAGTGCCGCAGTACCCAGAGCTGGGGCAGGATGTGGAGCTGTTGTGTCTGCAGGGAGACAAACTGTACTGCGTCTGTTGGCAGGGTGGGGACTGAGGATGGTGCAGGTGTCAGAGCCGCAGTACCCAGAGCTGGGGCAGGATGTGGAGCTGTTGTGTCTGCAGGGAGACAAACTGTACTGCGTCTGTTGGCAGGGTGGGGACTGAGGATGGTGCGGGTGTCAGTGCCGCAGTACCCAGAGCTGGGGCAGGATGTGGAGCTGTTGTGTCTGCAGGGAGACAAACTGTACTGCGTCTGTTGGCAGGGTGGGGACTGAGGATGGTGCGAGTGTCAGTGCCGCAGTACCCAGAGCTGGGGCAGGACGTGGAGCTGTTGTGTCTGCAGGGAGACAAACTGTACTGCGTCTGTTGGCAGGGTGGGGACTGAGGATGGTGCAGGTGTCAGAGCCGCAGTACCCAGAGCTGGGGCAGGATGTGGAGCTGTTGTGTCTGCAGGGAGACAAACTGTACTGCGTCTGTTGGCAGGGTGGGGGCTGAGGATGGTGCAGGTGTCAGGGCCTCAGTACCCAGAGCTGGGGCAGGACGTGGAGCTGTTGTGTCTGCAGGGAGACAAACTGTACTGCGTCTGTTGGCAGGGTGGGGGCTGAGGATGGTGCGGGTGTCAGGGCCGCAGTACCCAGAGCTGGGGCAGGATGTGGAGCTGTTGTGTCTGCAGGGAGACAAACTGTACTGCGTCTGTTGGCAGGGTGGGGACTGAGGATGGTGCGGGTGTCAGTGCCGCAGTACCCAGAGCTGGGGCAGGATGTGGAGCTGTTGTGTCTGCAGGGAGACAAACTGTACTGCGTCTGTTGGCAGGGTGGGGGCTGAGGATGGTGCGGGTATCAGGGCCGCAGTACCCAGAGCTGGGGCAGGATGTGGAGCTGTTGTGTCTGCAGGGAGACAAACTGTACTGCGTCTGTTGGCAGGGTGGGGACTGAGGATGGTGCGGGTGTCAGTGCCGCAGTACCCAGAGCTGGGGCAGGATGTGGAGCTGTTGTGACTGCAGGGAGAAAACTGTACTGCGTCTGTTGGCAGGGTGGGGGCTGAGGATGGTGCAGGTGTCAGGGCCGCAGTACCCAGAGCTGGGGCAGGATGTGGAGCTGTTGTGTCTGCAGGGAGACAAACTGTACTGCGTCTGTTGGCTGGGTGGGGGCTGATGATGGTGCGGGTGTCAGTACCGCAGTACCCAGAGCTGGGGCAGGATGTGGAGCTGTTGTGTCTGCAGGGAGACAAACGGTACTGCGTCTGTTGGCAGGGTGGGGGCTGAGGATGGTGCGGGTGTCAGTGCCGCAGTACCCAGAGCTGGGGCAGGATGTGGAGCTGTTGTGTCTGCAGGGAGACAAACTGTACTGCGTCTGTTGGCAGGGTGGGGACTGAGGATGGTGCGAGTGTCAGTGCCGCAGTACCCAGAGCTGGGGCAGGACGTGGAGCTGTTGTGTCTGCAGGGAGACAAACTGTACTGCGTCTGTTGGCAGGGTGGGGACTGAGGATGGTGCAGGTGTCAGAGCCGCAGTACCCAGAGCTGGGGCAGGATGTGGAGCTGTTGTGTCTGCAGGGAGACAAACTGTACTGCGTCTGTTGGTAGGGTGGGGGCTGAGGATGGTGCAGGTGTCAGGGCCGCAGTACCCAGAGCTGGGGCAGGATGTGGAGCTGTTGTGTCTGCAGGGAGACAAACTGTACTGCGTCTGTTGGCAGGGTGGGGACTGAGGATGGTGCGAGTGTCAGTGCCGCAGTACCCAGAGCTGGGGCAGGATGTGGAGCTGTTGTGTCTGCAGGGAGACAAACTGTACTGTGTCTGTTGGCAGAGTGGGGACTGAGGATGGTGCGAGTGTCAGTGCCGCAGTACCCAGAGCTGGGGCAGGACGTGGAGCTGTTGTGTCTGCAGGGAGACAAACTGTACTGCGTCTGTTGGCAGGGTGGGGACTGAGGATGGTGCGAGTGTCAGTGCCGCAGTACCCAGAGCTAGGGCAGGATGTGGAGCCGTTGTGTCTGCAGGGAGACAAACTGTACTGTGTCTGTTGGCAGGGTGGGGACTGAGGATGGTGCGAGTGTCAGTGCCGCAGTACCCAGAGCTGGGGCAGGACGTGGAGCTGTTGTGTCTGCAGGGAGACAAACTGTACTGCGTCTGTTGGCAGGGTGGGGACTGAGGATGGTGCGAGTGTCAGTGCCGCAGTACCCAGAGCTGGGGCAGGATGTGGAGCTGTTGTGTCTGCAGGGAGACAAACTGTACTGCGTCTGTTGGCAGGGTGGGGGCTGAGGATGGTGCGGGTGTCAGTGCCACAGTACCCAGAGCTGAGGCAGGATGTGGAGCTGTTGTGTCTGCAGGGAGACAAACTGTACTGCGTCTGTTGGCAGGGTGGGGACTGAGGATGGTGCGAGTGTCAGTGCCACAGTACCCAGAGCTGGGGCAGGACGTGGAGCTGTTGTGTCTGCAGGGAGACAAACTGTACTGTGTCTGTTGGCAGGGTGGGGGCTGAGGACGGTGCGGGTGTCAGTGCCGCAGTACCCAGAGCTGGGGCAGGACGTGGAGCTGTTGTGTCTGCAGGGAGACAAACTGTACTGCGTCTGTTGGCAGGGTGGGGGCTGAGGATGGTGCGAGTGTCAGTGCCACAGTACCCAGAGCTGGGGCAGGACGTGGACCTGTTGTGTCTGCAGGGAGACAAACTGTACTGTGTCTGCTGGCAGGGTGGGGGCTGAGGATGGTGCGGGTGTCAGTGCCGCAGTACCCAGAGCTGGGGCAGGATGTGGAGCCGTTGTGTCTGCAGGGAGACAAACTGTACTGCGTCTGTTGGCAGGGTGGGGGCTGAGGATGGTGCGGGTGTCAGAGCCGCAGTACCCAGAGCTGGGGCAGGACGTGGAGCTGTTGTGTCTGCAGGGAGACAAACTGTACTGCGTCTGTTGGCAGGGTGGGGACTGAGGATGGTGCAGGTGTAAGAGCCGCAGTACCCAGAGCTGGGGCAGGATGTGGAGCTGTTGTGTCTGCAGGGAGACAAACTGTACTGCGTCTTTTGGCAGGGTGGGGGCTGAGGATGGTGCGGGTGTCAGAGTCGCAGTACCCAGAGCTGGGGCAGGACGTGGAGCTGTTGTGTCTGCAGGGAGACAAACTGTACTGCGTCTGTTGGCAGGGTGGGGACTGAGGATGGTGCGGGTGTCAGTGCCGCAGTACCCAGAGCTGGGGCAGGATGTGGAGCTGTTGTGTCTGCAGGGAGACAAACTGTACTGCGTCTGTTGCCAGGGTGGGGGCTGAGGATGGTGCGGGTTTCAGGGCCGCAGTACCCAGAGCTGGGGCAGGATGTGGAGCTGTTGTGTCTGCAGGGAGACAAACTGTACTGCGTCTGTTGGCAGGGTGGGGACTGAGGATGGTGCAGGTGTAAGAGCCGCAGTACCCAGAGCTGGGGCAGGATGTGGAGCTGTTGTGTCTGCAGGGAGACAAACTGTACTGCGTCTGTTGGCAGGGTGGGGGCTGAGGATGGTGCAGGTGTCAGGGCCTCAGTACCCAGAGCTGGGGCAGGACGTGGAGCTGTTGTGTCTGCAGGGAGACAAACTGTACTGCGTCTGTTGGCAGGGTGGAGGCTGAGGATGGTGCAGGTGTCAGGGCCGCAGTACCCAGAGCTGGGGCAGGATGTGGAGCTTGTTGTGTCTGCAGGGAGACAAACTGTACTGCGTCTGTTGGCAGGGTGGGGACTGAGGATGGTGCGGGTGTCAGTGCCGCAGTACCCAGAGCTGGGGCAGGATGTGGAGCTGTTGTGTCTGCAGGGAGACAAACTGTACTGCGTCTGTTGCCAGGGTGGGGGCTGAGGATGGTGCGGGTGTCAGGGCCGCAGTACCCAGAGCTGGGGCAGGATGTGGAGCTGTTGTGTCTGCAGGAAGACAAACTGTACTGCGTCTGTTGGCAGGGTGGGGACTGAGGATGGTGCCGGGTGTCAGTGCCGCAATACCCAAAGCTGGGGCAGGACGTGGAGCTGTTGTGTCTGCAGGGAGACACACTGTACTGCGTCTGTTGGCAGGGTGGGGACTGAGGATGGTGCAGGTGTCAGAGCCGCAGTACCCAGAGCTGGGGCAGGATGTGGAGCTGTTGTGTCTGCAGGGAGACAAACTGTACTGCGTCTGTTGGCAGGGTGGGGGCTGAGGATGGTGCAGGTGTCAGGGCCTCAGTACCCAGAGCTGGGGCAGGACGTGGAGCTGTTGTGTCTGCAGGGAGACAAACTGTACTGCGTCTGTTGGCAGGGTGGGGGCTGAGGATGGTGCAGGTGTCAGGGCCGCAGTACCCAGAGCTGGGGCAGGATGTGGAGCTGTTGTGTCTGCAGGGAGACAAACTGTACTGCGTCTGTTGGCAGGGTGGGGACTGAGGATGGTGCGGGTGTCAGTGCCGCAGTACCCAGAGCTGGGGCAGGATGTGGAGCTGTTGTGTCTGCAGGGAGAGAAACTGTACTGCGTCTGTTGGCAGAGTGGGGGCTGAGGATGGTGCGGGTGTCAGTGCCGCAGTACCCAGAGCTGGGGCAGGATGTGGAACTGTTGTGTCTGCAGGGAGACAAACTGTACTGCGTCTGTTGGCAGGGTGGGGGCTGAGGATGGTGCGGGTGTCAGTGCCGCAGTACCCATGTGGAGCTGTTGTGTCTGCAGGGAGACAAACTGTACTGCGTCTGTTGGCAGGGTGGGGACTGAGGATGGTGCGAGTGTCAGTGCCGCAGTACCCAGAGCTGGGGCAGGACGTGGAGCTGTTGTGTCTGCAGGGAGACAAACTGTACTGCGTCTGTTGGCAGGGTGGGGACTGAGGATGGTGCAGGTGTCAGAGCCGCAGTACCCAGAGCTGGGGCAGGATGTGGAGCTGTTGTGTCTGCAGGGAGACAAACTGTACTGCGTCTGTTGGCAGGGTGGGGGCTGAGGATGATGCAGGTGTCAGGGCCGCAGTACCCAGAGCTGGGGCAGGACGTGGAGCTGTTGTGTCTGCAGGGAGACAAACTGTACTGCGTCTGTTGGCAGGGTGGGGGCTGAGGATGGTGCAGGTGTCAGGGCCGCAGTACCCAGAGCTGGGGCAGGATGTGGAGCTGTTGTGTCTGCAGGGAGACAAACTGTACTGCGTCTGTTGGCAGGGTGGGGACTGAGGATGGTGCGGGTGTCAGTGCCGCAGTACCCAGAGCTGGGGCAGGATGTGGAGCTGTTGTTTCTGCAGGGAGACAAACTGTACTGCGTCTGTTGGCAGGGTGGGGGCTGAGGATGGTGCGGGTGTCAGGGCCGCAGTACCCAGAGCTGGGGCAGGATGTGGAGCTGTTGTGTCTGCAGGGAGACAAACTGTACTGCGTCTGTTGGCAGGGTGGGGGCTGAGGATGGTGCGGGTGTCAGGGCCGCAGTACCCAGAGCTGGGGCAGGATGTGGAGCTGTTGTGTCTGCAGGGAGACAAACTGTACTGCGTCTGTTGGCAGGGTGGGGACTGAGGATGGTGCGGGTGTCAGTGCCGCAGTACCCAGAGCTGGGGCAGGATGTGGAGCTGTTGTGTCTGCAGGGAGACAAACTGTACTGCGTCTGTTGGCAGGGTGGGGGCTGAGGATGGTGCGGGTATCAGGGCCGCAGTACCCAGAGCTGGGGCAGGATGTGGAGCTGTTGTGTCTGCAGGGAGACAAACTGTACTGCGTCTGTTGGCAGGGTGGGGACTGAGGATGGTGCGGGTGTCAGTGCCGCAGTACCCAGAGCTGGGGCAGGATGTGGAGCTGTTGTGACTGCAGGGAGAAAACTGTACTGCGTCTGTTGGCAGGGTGGGGGCTGAGGATGGTGCAGGTGTCAGGGCCGCAGTACCCAGAGCTGGGGCAGGATGTGGAGCTGTTGTGTCTGCAGGGAGACAAACTGTACTGCGTCTGTTGGCTGGGTGAGGGCTGATGATGGTGCGGGTGTCAGTACCGCAGTACCCAGAGCTGGGGCAGGATGTGGGCTGTTGTGTCTGCAGGGAGACAAACGGTACTGCGTCTGTTGGCAGGGTGGGGGCTGAGGATGGTGCGGGTGTCAGTGCCGCAGTACCCCAGAGCTGGGGCAGGATGTGGAGCTGTTGTGTCTGCAGGGAGACAAACTGTACTGCGTCTGTTGGCAGGGTGGGGACTGAGGATGGTGCAGGTGTCAGAGCCGCAGTACCTAGAGCTGGGGCAGGATGTGGAGCTGTTGTGTCTGCAGGGAGACAAACTGTACTGCGTCTGTTGGTAGGGTGGGGGCTGAGGATGGTGCAGGTGTCAGGGCCGCAGTACCCAGAGCTGGGGCAGGATGTGGAGCTGTTGTGTCTGCAGGGAGACAAACTGTACTGCGTCTGTTGGCAGGGTGGGGACTGAGGATGGTGCGAGTGTCAGTGCCGCAGTACCCAGAGCTGGGGCAGGATGTGGAGCTGTTGTGTCTGCAGGGAGACAAACTGTACTGTGTCTGTTGGCAGAGTGGGGACTGAGGATGGTGCGAGTGTCAGTGCCGCAGTACCCAGAGCTGGGGCAGGACGTGGAGCTGTTGTGTCTGCAGGGAGACAAACTGTACTGCGTCTGTTGGCAGGGTGGGGACTGAGGATGGTGCGAGTGTCAGTGCCGCAGTACCCAGAGCTAGGGCAGGATGTGGAGCTGTTGTGTCTGCAGGGAGACAAACTGTACTGTGTCTGTTGGCAGGGTGGGGACTGAGGATGGTGCGAGTGTCAGTGCCGCAGTACCCAGAGCTGGGGCAGGACGTGGAGCTGTTGTGTCTGCAGGGAGACAAACTGTACTGCGTCTGTTGGCAGGGTGGGGACTGAGGATGGTGCGAGTGTCAGTGCCGCAGTACCCAGAGCTGGGGCAGGATGTGGAGCTGTTGTGTCTGCAGGGAGACAAACTGTACTGCGTCTGTTGGCAGGGTGGGGGCTGAGGATGGTGCGGGTGTCAGTGCCACAGTACCCAGAGCTGAGGCAGGATGTGGAGCTGTTGTGTCTGCAGGGAGACAAACTGTACTGCGTCTGTTGGCAGGGTGGGGACTGAGGATGGTGCGAGTGTCAGTGCCACAGTACCCAGAGCTGGGGCAGGACGTGGAGCTGTTGTGTCTGCAGGGAGACAAACTGTACTGTGTCTGTTGGCAGGGTGGGGGCTGAGGACGGTGCGGGTGTCAGTGCCGCAGTACCCAGAGCTGGGGCAGGACGTGGAGCTGTTGTGTCTGCAGGGAGACAAACTGTACTGCGTCTGTTGGCAGGGTGGGGGCTGAGGATGGTGCGAGTGTCAGTGCCACAGTACACAGAGCTGGGGCAGGACGTGGACCTGTTGTGTCTGCAGGGAGACAAACTGTACTGTGTCTGCTGGCAGGGTGGGGGCTGAGGATGGTGCGGGTGTCAGTGCCGCAGTACCCACAGCTGGGGCAGGATGTGGAGCCGTTGTGTCTGCAGGGAGACAAACTGTACTGCGTCTGTTGGCAGGGTGGGGGCTGAGGATGGTGCGGGTGTCAGAGCCGCAGTACCCAGAGCTGGGGCAGGACGTGGAGCTGTTGTGTCTGCAGGGAGACAAACTGTACTGCGTCTGTTGGCAGGGTGGGGACTGAGGATGGTGCAGGTGTAAGAGCCGCAGTACCCAGAGCTGGGGCAGGATGTGGAGCTGTTGTGTCTGCAGGGAGACAAACTGTACTGCGTCTTTTGGCAGGGTGGGGGCTGAGGATGGTGCGGGTGTCAGAGTCGCAGTACCCAGAGCTGGGGCAGGACGTGGAGCTGTTGTGTCTGCAGGGAGACAAACTGTACTGCGTCTGTTGGCAGGGTGGGGACTGAGGATGGTGCGAGTGTCAGTGCCGCAGTACCCAGAGCTGGGGCAGGACGTGGAGCTGTTGTGTCTGCAGGGAGACACACTGTACTGCGTCTGTTGGCAGGGTGGGGACTGAGGATGGTGCAGGTGTCAGGGCCTCAGTACCCAGAGCTGGGGCAGGACGTGGAGCTGTTGTGTCTGCAGGGAGACAAACTGTACTGCGTCTGTTGGCAGGGTGGGGGCTGAGGATGGTGCAGGTTTCAGGGCCGCAGTACCCAGAGCTGGGGCAGGATGTGGAGCTGTTGTGTCTGCAGGGAGACAAACTGTACTGCGTCTGTTGGCAGGGTGGGGACTGAGGATGGTGCGGGTGTCAGTGCCGCAGTACCCAGAGCTGGGGCAGGATGTGGAGCTGTTGTGTCTGCAGGGAGACAAACTGTACTGCGTCTGTTGCCAGGGTGGGGGCTGAGGATGGTGCGGGTTTCAGGGCCGCAGTACCCAGAGCTGGGGCAGGATGTGGAGCTGTTGTGTCTGCAGGGAGACAAACTGTACTGCGTCTGTTGGCAGGGTGGGGACTGAGGATGGTGCAGGTGTAAGAGCCGCAGTACCTAGAGCTGGGGCAGGATGTGGAGCTGTTGTGTCTGCAGGGAGACAAACTGTACTGCGTCTGTTGGCAGGGTGGGGGCTGAGGATGGTGCGGGTGTCAGAGTCGCAGTACCCAGAGCTGGGGCAGGACGTGGAGCTGTTGTGTCTGCAGGGAGACAAACTGTACTGGGTCTGTTGGCAGGGTGGGGACTGAGGATGGTGCAGGTGTCAGAGCCGCAGTACCCAGAGCTGGGGCAGGATGTGGAGCTGTTGTGTCTGCAGGGAGACAAACTGTACTGCGTCTGTTGGCAGGGTGGGGGCTGAGGATGGTGCAGGTGTCAGGGCCTCAGTACCCAGAGCTGGGGCAGGACGTGGAGCTGTTGTGTCTGCAGGGAGACAAACTGTACTGCGTCTGTTGGCAGGGTGGGGGCTGAGGATGGTGCAGGTGTCAGGGCCGCAGTACCCAGAGCTGGGGCAGGATGTGGAGCTGTTGTGTCTGCAGGGAGACAAACTGTACTGCGTCTGTTGGCAGGGTGGGGACTGAGGATGGTGCGGGTGTCAGTGCCGCAGTACCCAGAGCTGGGGCAGGATGTGGAGCTGTTGTGTCTGCAGGGAGACAAACTGTACTGCGTCTGTTGCCAGGGTGGGGGCTGAGGATGGTGCGGGTGTCAGGGCCGCAGTACCCAGAGCTGGGGCAGGATGTGGAGCTGTTGTGTCTGCAGGAAGACAAACTGTACTGCGTCTGTTGGCAGGGTGGGGACTGAGGATGGTGCCGGGTGTCAGTGCCGCAATACCCAAAGCTGGGGCAGGACGTGGAGCTGTTGTGTCTGCAGGGAGACACACTGTACTGCGTCTGTTGGCAGGGTGGGGACTGAGGATGGTGCAGGTGTCAGAGCCGCAGTACCCAGAGCTGGGGCAGGATGTGGAGCTGTTGTGTCTGCAGGGAGACAAACTGTACTGCGTCTGTTGGCAGGGTCGGGGCTGAGGATGGTGCAGGTGTCAGGGCCTCAGTACCCAGAGCTGGGGCAGGACGTGGAGCTGTTGTGTCTGCAGGGAGACAAACTGTACTGCGTCTGTTGGCAGGGTGGGGGCTGAGGATGGTGCAGGTGTCAGGGCCGCAGTACCCAGAGCTGGGGCAGGATGTGGAGCTGTTGTGTCTGCAGGGAGACAAACTGTACTGCGTCTGTTGGCAGGGTGGGGACTGAGGATGGTGCGGGTGTCAGTGCCGCAGTACCCAGAGCTGGGGCAGGATGTGGAGCTGTTGTGTCTGCAGGGAGAGAAACTGTACTGCGTCTGTTGGCAGAGTGGGGGCTGAGGATGGTGCGGGTGTCAGTGCCGCAGTACCCAGAGCTGGGGCAGGATGTGGAACTGTTGTGTCTGCAGGGAGACAAACTGTACTGCGTCTGTTGGCAGGGTGGGGGCTGAGGATGGTGCGGGTGTCAGTGCCGCAGTACCCAGAGCTGGGGCAGGATGTGGAGCTGTTGTGTCTGCAGGGAGACAAACTGTACTGCGTCTGTTGGCAGGGTGGGGACTGAGGATGGTGCGAGTGTCAGTGCCGCAGTACCCAGAGCTGGGGCAGGACGTGGAGCTGTTGTGTCTGCAGGGAGACAAACTGTACTGCGTCTGTTGGCAGGGTGGGGACTGAGGATGGTGCAGGTGTCAGAGCCGCAGTACCCAGAGCTGGGGCAGGATGTGGAGCTGTTGTGTCTGCAGGGAGACAAACTGTACTGCGTCTGTTGGCAGGGTGGGGGCTGAGGATGGTGCAGGTGTCAGGGCCGCAGTACCCAGAGCTGGGGCAGGACGTGGAGCTGTTGTGTCTGCAGGGAGACAAACTGTACTGCGTCTGTTGGCAGGGTGGGGGCTGAGGATGGTGCAGGTGTCAGGGCCGCAGTACCCAGAGCTGGGGCAGGATGTGGAGCTGTTGTGTCTGCAGGGAGACAAACTGTACTGCGTCTATTGGCAGGGTGGGGACTGAGGATGGTGCGGGTGTCAGTGCCGCAGTACCCAGAGCTGGGGCAGGATGTGGAGCTGTTGTGTCTGCAGGGAGACAAACTGTACTGCGTCTGTTGGCAGGGTGGGGGCTGAGGATGGTGCGGGTGTCAGGGCCGCAGTACCCAGAGCTGGGGCAGGATGTGGAGCTGTTGTGTCTGCAGGGAGACAAACTGTACTGCGTCTGTTGGCAGGGTGGGGACTGAGGATAGTGCGGGTGTCAGTGCCGCAGTACCCAGAGCTGGGGCAGGATGTGGAGCTGTTGTGTCTGCAGGGAGACAAACTGTACTGCGTCTGTTGGCAGGGTGGGGGCTGAGGATGGTGCAGGTGTCAGGGCCGCAGTACCCAGAGCTGGGGCAGGATGTGGAGCTGTTGTGTCTGCAGGGAGACAAACTGTACTGCGTCTGTTGCAGGGTGGGGTCTGAGGATGGTGCGGGTGTCAGTGCCGCAGTACCCAGAGCTGGGGCAGGATGTGGAGCTGTTGTGTCTGTACGAGCTCCAGGGAGACAAACTTTACTCTGTCTCTTGGTACAAGGACTACATGGAGTTCTACCGCTTCGTCCCTCGAGGCACCCCCTCCCAACACGTTCATAAGATGGAAGGAATCAATGTTGATGTGAGTGTACCTGTTTTCACTTTGTTTTATGTTGATTGTTGAGTAAAAGCAGATTAAAGATATTTATAAATTCAATGTTTTAAATGGTATGAGGTAGAACTGCATGATATCTTAATAGAACTGTATGATGTCTTAAGGCAAAATATTCTTTGTCGAATCCTTCTCCTTAGTAAGAATACCCCCGTTGCAGCAGACCTGCATACTCAGCGAATTTCAAATGCAAAACAATATATTTTAATCTAACATAGCGAAATTTGACATGTTTTTGTAAGCTCCATAAGATTAACATAGGGAATGAGTATGCAGGTTTTTGCTGCTACAGGTATATTAAAACTGGATGGTTTTAATTCATTATGTAGTACATCTGAACTAGAAGAAGCTATTTACCAAGTTTTATCAGGATATGTTGAGAAATAACCGATATATAGAATTTTACTTATTTCCCATAAGGTTGATATTGGGAAAACGTACTGTGTTTACCACTTTCAATATCTCGGTAACCAATGGACATAGAGCAGTGATTCAAAATACTAAATTGTTTGTTTTTTTGAGCTGAATTCAATGGTGCCAACTAAAATTGGATTATTTTTAGTTTTCTACATAAAAAACTCAAAAAACCCATTTTTTGGGGGTTTATCCCCCCTACCTCCCTTTCCGATGGTCTGATCTGCCTGGTTTTCGAACTCATCCGAATCATAACTACTTTACATGTCTGTGCCAAATTTCATTCCAATCGGACCATTTTTGCGAGCGCTACACATAGATATATATATATATATATATATATATATATATATATATATAGATTTAGATATATAAATATGTATATAGATATATATATATATATATCCAGAAATTTTAACGAATAATGTTTTTGACTTCTGAGGGCACCAAAACGAAAAGTTATCATGGTCTCGTGCTTAGGTTTTACCATGAGACCTACGGTAATAGCTTCTTCCCTACGGGGGAAATTCGCTAAAATTCGAACGAATGGTGTTTTTTGCTTCTGGGAATTGCAAAACGAAAGTTATCATGGTCTGGGGCTTAGGTCTTACCATGAGACCTACGGTAATAGCTTCTTCCCTATAGGGTAAATTCGCTATAAATTCACATGTTTTTATGATGTGCATCTTTAAAGTAGGTTGGAGTAGTATTAAAATTTAAACTTCCCTGTTAAAATACTGAAAGAAAAATTCTTTGTTTGAAATTCATTGTTTGTGATGGTGATTTTATATTCTGATTTTGATTTTTGCAGATATTTGCCATCACTGAGTAGTAAAAAAATTGGTTTTTTACTAATCAGTGATCGCAAATATCCGCAAAAATCAAAATCAAAATAGAAAGAAAAATGTGGTGAAGGAATACATCTTTCATGTGTACACGTTTCTGGGGTGTGGAATTATTACTTTTTTAAGCTCAAGTAATCAAAAGGATTTTTTTCTCTCACGATATCTAAAGGATTCCTCTTCCCCAATAAGTATCACTCCTACAAGCAAATCCTTGATTGATGCAGTCTGTATCAACAAAATTCATGATAATGATATAAATTTTGTTGTTCTATTTTTGGGCTTCACCCTTGTTAAGGTTTTTTGTGCGGCGTTGCTTCTAGCAACGACAGTAGTTGTTCTCTTGTCAGTTGTTAAAATTTTTAAACATAACACAAACAAACACAAATTATAGCAAATGCCACTTATATTCCCGACGTTTCGAGAAACACAAAGAAACGTTTCCCGTTATCGAGGGACTTGTCGAAATTTAATATGTCAAAATTTCGACAAGTCCCTTGATAATGGGAAACGTTTATTTGTGTTTTTTGAAACGTTGGGAATATATGTGACGATCGCTATTCATGTTTATGTTATGTGTAAAAATGTTAACAACTGACAAGAGGACAACAACTACTTTCGTCGCTGGAAGCAACGCCGCGTAAAAAACCTTAAGGTGGGTGATGCCCAAAAATAGAACAAAAATATTAGACAATGCCTATTAGTATGTCTTTTACACAAATGACATAAATGTAGAGGTTTTGAAAACTGGTCTATCAGACCATACAGGTCAGTTGTGCTAACTGTAATTATCAACAAATAAAACATTATCTCTGACCTGAGTAAGAAGACATCTGAATCAGAGCAACATTGACTATTTTAAGCGCCTTTTGGAAGAGGCAAACTGGGCAAAAGTATTTGAATAGAATATAGCTGATAAGGTTTTTGATGAATTTATGACTATCCTGAATGCACCGTTGGATGTATTGTAAAGGATACTTCAAAGTCAGATTGACTGCTCAATAAAAAACTGAATACATTAAAAAAAAGGATTCCTCAAAGCCAAAGAAGATTGCACTTTGAGGGGAAATCCCGAGGACAAGGCTTCTGCGAATCCAGCAAAGAGAGCGTACGACGACAAATTGAACCAGCTAAAGCAAGAGGTAAAAGAATATCACATAGTAAACTCTGCCAACAAAAGCAAAGCTGTATGGGAGACCGTTAATAGTGAGAGGCCTCTGAAGAAATCTCCTGGAGTCAGGGGCGGACTGGGAAGAAAAAACGGCCCTGGCATCCTTCAGGCAAGCGGCCCCAGACAGGAAAGAAGGGGGTAACTTTCCGGGGGGTTTCCCCCCGGGAAAATTTGCAAAATTTGAAACCCAAAAACGTATTTTAAGGCTATCTGAACACCTAGAAATGCCTTAATCACAAAAAAATTCTTTCATATCTCTACTACCGCACCCTGAAATTTATAGGTTGTTATTATCAAGAAATTTAGTTGTAAGCAAATTTCCTGCAATAATTTGTTTTGAGAAATTGATTCTTAGAGGC
This sequence comes from Flexamia atlantica, assembly GCA_035578135.1. Classification (NCBI taxonomy): domain Eukaryota; kingdom Metazoa; phylum Arthropoda; class Insecta; order Hemiptera; family Cicadellidae; genus Flexamia; species Flexamia atlantica. The sequence continues at coordinate 28,918,012 of JAQJVK010000005.1, read as the reverse complement.
AAGGGCCGGCCTAAGCTCGGTAACAAAAGAGGCTGATTTTAATTTTCGTTTAGGCCCACTTTAACCTTCTGACGAGGCCGTTGGGGGCCTAAAGCCTCAAGGGGGCCGCGTCGGCCGTAATTCTGGCACTGCATGGTGCTGCGGCCTCTCTTTCACACTAATTTCTATCGAACAATCAATTTGATTGGCCATGAGCCACGTAGTTCCACAAGGGCCGGCCTCAGCTCAGCAACAAAAGAGGCTGATTTTAATTTTCGTTTAGGCCCACTTAAAAAAACCCACCACCAACGGCCCCTTTCTAACCTAAAGAGGCCGGCCCCTCTGGCATTTGCCCGAATGCCCACATGGCCAGTCCGCCCCTGCCTGGAGTGAACATAAATCATCTAAAAGTATCTGGATCAATTTCAGATGGTTCCATCTTCGTTGCTGATCACTTCAATAAGTTCTTTTTAAGTATTGCAGATAAAACTCTTCGACTTAACCTCACTAGACCAAGAAACAGTGTTCACGATGTCAGACATTTCCGCATGCTTGTTTATAGACCAATATCATCATTTTCTTCAACTTCTTTTTCTGAACTAAACAAGATAATAGACGGGCTGAAGAATAAGAACTCTGCAAGAATTGACGAAATTTCATCCAAGATGATCAAGCACTGCAAAAATGCTACCACTGTTACTTCACAAAACAAACATCTCTCTGCTGAATAGAATTTTCCCAAGGAACCTGAAAGTAGCGAGCATTATCCCTCGGCACAAACAGGGGCCAAGGAAAAACCCTATTTAGCAGAGAGATGTTTGTTTTGTGAAGTAACAGTGGTAGCAGAACATTTTTTCTGTTTGTTTGGAGAATCAATTGAAATTATTTTATTTATTAGATAATTTATTTTTAAGTTGGGTGGATTAATAAAATCAGATAATCAGTAGCCTAGAGTCCTAGAGTGATAATGGTTTTCATATATGTGATTGCTTAGTCTGATTATTCTCATTTATATTTTATTTCTATATTAAACCCTTAAATAACAAACCTTCGCAAAAAATATATTATCAGGAAGAATATGTACACAAATATTTTATTGAATTCATTACAAAACTGATGGATAAATTTTAATACTTTAACTTTTTTACCTAATTATTAATTTATCCATACATAAGCCTTAAAAAGTGCATAGTGATTTTTTTTAACTTTTAAACTGTTTTAACTAGCACAAGCTAAAATATATTATTTATAATAGTTACAAGTCCAAAAAAATTCTTGATATTTCCAGGATAATAAGTAAGTGAATTATTATAATTTGATCTATATTAGGTCTTGAAACTGAAAACCACATGGAGAAAGACAGTTCCAATTGGTAGGAAAAATGTAAATGTTAAGTAGGGTCAGCCAATATAAACCTTTAGCAGGGCTGTTACCTATATCCTTTTAACAGTTTTCAAAGGCTGTTAGTTTTTTATTACATTAAAGAAGATCAGAAAATAGTTTTACAAATTAACTGATTTCATTAAAATAAAATATTTATTACATTGACTATCAATCAGGCACTTGGATCCATCCAGTAAGAGATTGAAGAATAGTGTGAAATTTTTCATAAAATAGGGTACAAGTGTATCACAGTAAATATAACTGCCCACACAAGTGATCTACTAATTTATTCAGAATTTTTTTCTGATATAATTGAATCACTATTCATAGGCAATAGCAGTAAGATGTAGCTGTAAGCGATGTTTGCAAGTCGAGTATTCTGTCTGACAGTGATGATGTATTCGCTGCTTTAATTTAATGAAGTAGCAGGCTACTGGTGAATATTAGAACATGGCCTTGGCTGATGAACAGCAATATTAATCAAAAACATTGATAAATCAGACTTCAAACATAATTAGTCAAACCAGATTAACAGGTCAACGTTTTTAGGAATTCATGATTACAGATTATCTCTTACCTGAATCGCGTTTTTAATTAAGTCTTTTTTGTCATCCTGTAATCATGTTGACTTTGAAGTCGGAAATTATTTAAAACTTTTGTAATTTCTGAAGATTGTGAAACACAAATGATGGATTTATTAAAATGTTGTATGTTCAGATGCCTTTACTTATCTTTAACAAATCACTTTTCATTTGTCAGTCATTTGTTATATTATTTTCATGATTATGTTTGTTATTGTAGTGTATTCTTGTACTGAAAAAAGATAAATAAATTTATTATTATTATTAAATATTATTGTGTGGTAAAAGAACATTGATGATTATGAATTATTCTCTTACACTCTGGAAAACTGTTTTATCTAAATTGTTTGTTTTCTTTGTATATTGTAAGTTTATTGCATCCGAACTAGGTATTTCTTTTTTACTGACTGTTGTTACTGAACATATGTTACTCAAGATTCTTGTTGTTTTCTAAAGAAAAAAAATCTTCTCAATGGACTGACCTGACAATACATTGTATTGTATTAACTTTACGTTGCTTTACATTACATTGTATTACTTTATCTTAGGACTATCAACTCACAAGGTCCCAGTTCCAGAATTAACATCATTAGAGCATAACCTTAATGTAACAAATCCCTCATTACACATTCATTTAAAAAATCTCTTAAAACCACCACCACACATAAACCGGTCTCAATATTGTATATTATGTATTCCTTGATATAACATATCTGTTATTGATGCCCTTCCCTTCAGACTCATTTCATCAAAGTGTAATACTGTAGTAGGAAATACATAATTTATTAATGATTAGTTCTGTAACAGTACAGGCAGTTAAGGAAACTGGTGGAAATTCCTTTGCAAAACCTCTATTAATGGTATTTTATTTCACTTTTGACTTGATTTTTTTGGGGACTATTCTTTAAAAGAAGTATTTTCGCTAAAAAAGTCACTATCCTGGCAATAGTTACAAAAAAAACCATATTTAAATTAAAGTGACTTGGAATAGATTTTATATTTGAAATAGGAGAATACTCTTCCCTACCACACAGTTCCATGCAGTTCAGCGGTGTCATAATTAATATGCATGACTTATGCACACTAAAAAAGCTTCTCACATCGACATCCAAGATTTGCTCCAAATCCTGAACATGCTTTGACTGAGTTGAATTTCAATGGCTGTCATCTCACTAATACTCTTCCCTACCACACAGTTCCATGCAGTTCAGCGGTGCCATAATTAATATGCATGACTTATGCACAATAAAAAATCTTCTCACATTGACATCCAAGATTTGCTCCAAATCCTGAACAGGCTTTGACTGAGTTGAATTTCAATGGCTGTCATCTCACTCAGCATTAGTTTATAAAATATAAACATTCCACCAGAAGTCAACATTCAATAACTTGCATGCTCATAGAAAATCTGTACAATGGCTTTATAGTTATAAGATAAAAGTGAAATAAGTCGATTAAAATAAATTCTTAAAAACTTTCATTGAGCACAATTGTGATATTCTTTTTGTATTCAGTTGGAGAGATCGGATGACAAGAGGGTGCTGCTGCTGTCAGTGCCACTGAAGTCCAGTGGACTGTACATGTGCGAGGTCTCGGCCGAAGCCCCCTTCTTCACCTCCGTCCATGGCCAAGCCTGGATGAGCGTAGTCGGTCAGTTATGTTCTTTATGATTTATATTATTTTAATTAAAAGACAGCTGTAATTTTGCTGAAATAAATAAATTCACTTTTTGGGTAGTAAGACATTTTTTTAAAGAAAATATGAGCTAGTTTTTAGTAATTTGTTTTTAAGTAAAAAAATTTAATTTTCTATTGAGAATAAAACAATGTGACACTGCACAAATAAATACTTTAATTGCAGCAGATCTGCATACTAGCAAATTTCAAATGCTTAAATAAATAACTTAGATGAAGCCTCATATCAAGCAAAATCAGTCTATAGATAAAATACAAAAATATTCTCCATGACAATACACCATGGGAAGTACATATTCAGGTTTGCAGCCACATAAAAAAAATGTTCTTTTAGAAGATGTTTGTTTGTTTATTGTAAAATATTTATATACTAGCTTCAAAGCCCGTTGTGGGCTTGACATTTGACGGTCTCTAGAAAAATAGTACATAGTATATGGGGTTTTCTTGTGAAATGCCACAAAGATAATTAGATTTTTTCAAAAATAAAATTGTTTTGAAAAATCATGATCAGATGATCAGCTGTTAATGTATTTCCTATAGAAAACATGTTTTTTTAACTTTTCCACCATAAATCTTACCATAAATCTTATAAAAGTTAAATTATCAGAGTTATTTGTAAATCTACTGGGAGAAAGCTTTCCAACGACCGCATATTAAAATCTCTCTGGTAGAACTGTAGATTCAGTTGTACAAAGTTTTGCGAAAAATCTCTAGCTCAGTGTATTTTCTCACCACTATAAATTCGGAGGTTGTTTAGCATTTTTGCAAATAACTTTTAAATGCTGAAGAAATCGACCAAAGTGGAAGGTAATATTCTGAAAGAGAATAAAATTTCCCAAAAGACATCGAGATTAATTTATTGAAAATCCTGATAACTGAAAACCCCTGTCTTTAGGTATTTTTTTTATAGGAATCATGTGGGTAGGCCTATATACAAATTTTCTCCAAAAATCTTGAAAAAATCAAGTTTTTTTATTATTTGCAAATCTAGAAGGAGAAAGTTTCGTATAGAACTGTAGATTTAGTTGTACATAGTTAAAAAATATCTCTAACTCAATATTTTCTCACTACCTATTAATTCTGAGGTTGCTTAGCTTTTTTGCAAATAACTTTTAAACGGTGAAGAAATCGGCTAAAGTGGAAGGTAATATTCTGAAAGAGAATAAAATTTCCTACAATTTGGTACTATGCATTTCTTAAAAATACTGATAATGGACAGCCAAAACCTGGCTACAAAAAGAAACTTTAAAAAAGCTGTTTTTTAAAATCTATTTCTTATAGAAAATTTGTGTTGTTAAGTTTCCACCATAAATCTTAAAAAAAAAATCTAACTTTGATAATTATTTGCAAATCTACATGGATGGAGCTTTCCAACGACCTGTTAATTATTAAAATCTGTCCGGTAGAACTTTAGATTTAGTTGTACAAAGTTTAAGAAAAAGATCTCTAATTCAGTATTTTCTCACCACTATAAATTCGGAGGTTGCATAGGTTTTTTGCAAATAACTTTTAAATGGTGCAGAAATCGGCTAAAGTGGAAGGTAATATTCTGAATGAGAATAAAATTTCCTACAATTTGGTACTGTGCATTTCTTGAAAATACTGATAATAGGCAGCCAAAACCTGGCTACAAAAAGAAACTTTGAAAAAGCTGTTTTTTAAAATCTATTTCTTATAGAAAATTTGTGTTGTTACGTTTCCACCATAAATCTTTAAAAAAATCTAACTTTCCTAATTATTTGCAAATCTACATGGATGGAGCTTTCCAACGACCTGTTAAGTATTAAAATCTGTCTGGTAGAACTCTAGATTTAGTTGTACAAAGTTTAACAAAAATATCTCTAATTCAGTATTTTCTCACCACTATAAGTTCGGAGGTTGCATAGGTTTTTTGCAAATAACTTTTAAATGGTGCAGAAATCAGCTAAAGTGGAGGGTAATATTCTAAAAGAGAATAAAATTTCCTACAATTTGGTATTATGCATTTCTTGAAAATACTGATAATGGACACCCAAAACCCGGCTACAAAAAGAAACTTAAAAAAGCTGTTTTTTTTAAATCTATTTCTTATAGCAAATTTGTGTTGTTACGTTTCCACCATAAATCTTCAAAAAAATCTAACTTTCATAATTATTTGCAAATCTACATGGATGGAGCTTTCCAACGACCTGTTAAGTATTAAAATCTGTCTGGTGGAACTCTAGATTTAGTTGTACAAAGTTTAACAAAAATATCTCTAATTCAGTATTTTCTCACCACTATAAATTCGGAGGTTGCAAAGGTTTTTTGCAAATAACTTTTAAATGGTGCAGAAATCAGCGAAAGTGGAAGGTGATATTCTGAAAGATAACTAAATTTCCTACAAAAGTCTATTACGCAATTCTTGAAAATACTCAATAAAGCCAACCAAAATTTGCCTCGAAATAAAAAATGTGAAAAAACCCGTTTTCAATGTATTTCTTATGGAAAACATGCGTTTTTTACTTTTTCACCATAAATCTGAACAAAAACAAACTTTCATAATTATTTGACAATCTACAGGGCGATAGCTTTCCAATGACCCATTAATTAATAAAATCGGCCTGATAGAACTGGAGATTTAGTTGTCTGAAGTTTGGACTAAACTGAATTATTATAAGAGTAGATAGATTTTTTAAAGATATTGACTGTAGCAGAAGGGAAACGGTAAGAAGTGGGTTAACTTCACAAGGTCCTAATGTTTGCCACCATAAGAAATATTTTAATTCATTGATTGATTGATTGATTCATTCATTCATTCATTTATGCTTTGAATTAGTTTTTTGCAAAATATTCTATTCTGTTCCTAAAATACTTATGAGCAACCAAAAAGATAAAAAAAAAAAACATTAAATCAATGAGACTAAGCAAACAACATAAACCACTTGGTTGAGGAATGTGATGTACATTAAACTTTAAAATGCTAAACTGCTGCCATTATGGGGAGTAAACCCCAGGGTCCCATACATGGTAATCTGTGAATCTCGTATGCATCTCTCTTTCCTCTCGTGAAAACTATCATCACTCTCTCAGAGTAATTTACAGAATGAAATTTAAGGCCAGTATGTTTTCTAGCTTGAATGTTATATTTTTATTTTACTGAAAAAAAAGAATTAACCACATAAAGATATATTGATTATGTGTATCTGCTAAGTTTAGAGGAAGGTAAGGTTGTATTCATGTTATGAAGTCCAGTTAAACGATTACAGAATAAAACTCGCCAATAAAAAAAACAGTTTTTCCTCATTTACTGTAATAGTCATCACAGTCCTAAAATGCTAAAGAATGAGTGAATATTTTAAAAGTATATATTACTAGTACAGTACCGATAGTGGCATTTTCCAGTGCGCACTCAGGTTTCATATGTGAGGCGGAGCTGGGGCCCTATTTTTGAAATGGGTGAGTTGGCGGTTGAGTGAGTCACTCATCCCACAAGTTATTTGTTTCTAATCATAAAATTAATTCACTGATAAAAATAAAAATATTCCTATCTAGCTTTATGAATTCAGCCCTACAATATCTATGAATATCATTTCAATAGGCAATTATTCTTAAAAATTCATAATTTTAATACAGACATAATATACATTGAGCATTTCACCAATCCAACCATTTTTACTCACCAAGCAATAGGCTGTTGAGTAAAAACGGGTGAGTTGACAGGAAACAAGCTTCTTCTTCTTCCCTTTTGGAGGAAGTAATAATAGTAAACATAGAAAGCCTTTCCAATTAGGTTATGTTTACTTTTCAATACTAAATATTTAAATGTGTTCGGATAGCCTTTGAACTATTTATAAAATGCCTTACAACTAAATTTACCTATAAATATACCAGGTAGTCTAGTTAAAGCCACGAAAAATGAGGTAATTCCTTAAATTGGTCAATGTTTACATTTGGCTTTCTAGTTTGACAGATGTATGATTTGAAAACGTTGACATCCCACGTGGTGGTTTGAACAATGCTACCATCAACTGTTAGGTGACTTGACGAGTGACTCATTACTCAACTCTCAACCGTTTCAAAAATAGATCCCCGGATTACATTTACATAGTAACAATGTAATAACAGCTGATTTAATTTGTAAAAATAAATGGTAAAGAAACATTAGTACGCGTAGCGGACAAGTGGAGGACTGATTGAGAGCAAGGAAAAGTAAATTTAGAGCCAGGTAAAAAGAGATGATTGTTTTTCCTTTGCTCTAAACTAGAGATTGGGAAACAATCATTTTCGTTGATATCAGCTGTCATCGAAAATAGCTAGAGTAGGAGCCACCTTAGTTGGCCAAAGCATGTACTAATCATCTCATCAAAAATTTTCTTAAAAGTCACATTGAAAACATTGTTGGTTACAAAAATCAAAAATGGTTACATTGTCATCAAAAATAGCTAGAGTAGGAGCCACCTTAGTTGGCCAAAGCATGTACTAATCATTTCATCAAAAAGTTTTTTTACAAGTCACATAGAAAACATTGTTGGTTACACATGATGTTTGTTAACAGTTTCTCCGAACGTCATTTGTAAATTGCAATTTTTAACAAATTTCCAAATAAACTGATGATTTCAATAAGTTATCTGAACTATACGTTTTTAACCGTTTAGTTACAAACTTAAAAGTTGCATCTCTATCCCAGATTGACATGAGAAGATAAAACGTTTCCTCGATGAATTTTCCGTTTTCCCTCAAATGGTATAAATTGGCTACCATGTGCTAACACATTCAAATTTTTCAGTTTAGCCTTAAGAATACTGAAATTTCCTAGTTAATCTATTTTTTAACCGATAACATTGTGTTTATAATAGTTTGAATAAAAAATTATCCACTTCAGGGAGTTGAACTCAGAACTTTCATTGCACCGCGCTGCCCCCTTAAACCTGTCGGCCAATTCGACATGAAAGAATAAGAGGCATATAACTGAAGTAAATACCGCAAGTTTAAATTCCGCAAACGGCGGACTCTATATGCCTAATACTGTACCTGATTCTAGTATGTTTATTAATATACCTCAAACCATAAGAAAAAAGAAAAAAATAATGCTCAGGCAAAAAAATGAGGAAACCTAACTCCCCAAAAAACTTTTCAACCATATTGGAGATTGGATTACTTTTTTAGCACCTTGAGGCGAAAATTTACGGTAGAAATACTATGTTTGTTTGAAAATCTCTCTTGGCCAGTACACAAACCCTCCTAAAATTTTTAATTCATAAAACCCCCGATTCTATAAAAATAACGGAATGATATATCCATTCAGAGTTTCAAGATTCTTGAGTTTGGTTACTTCGGGTGATCCGTAAAACGCGAGTAGTCTATGTATGTGGTGTCTGATAAATATATAATACAAGGTAACCGCAATAGTTTTGTACAGTTTATTCTTTTAGTAAATGGAATTTCTATTTCTTTGTCTCTTTAAAATACTATAAAGACCTTTCGTTGATATTTTGTCTTCATAAAAAAACTGAAAAGGCCGCCATTTTGAGTTTTTGAATTTACTTTATTTTAGCCTTTCCAGAGCAAATATTTTAAAATCCTTCATTAGTATGCACCTAGATCTCATAACGAATATTTGAGCCAAGGTTCATGGCCCAAAGCCTTTTATTGTTTTAGAAAATGAGCTTTGAAAACTAAAAATGGGCGCCGTTTTGAATTTTATAATATACCCTATTTTAGCCTTTTGAGAGAATATAATTTAAAATCCGTTTTTAATCCAGAGCCTGTAATGATCAATTGTGCCAAGTTTCATGGCCCAAAGCCTTATAGTTTTTAAGAAACTGTGATCAGTGAGTGAGTCACTCAATCGTTTTGGCTTTTATATAGATAGAATGTTTACAATATCACCTATTTTTAGAATTTCTATTTTCTTTCAACCTTTTTACATAGCGGGAAATTTTGATTATATTTCTTGATTTACATTTATTTTATTTTCTTTAGCTGCTAGTTTATTTTTCCTGAGCCAATTTTGATAAGTTTTGTGCACAATACGAAACAATCTTTCTTGTCAGATGATGACTTGCAGCAAGCAGTAATGGCTGTTCATAAACTCGCCTATTTTTCATTATACATATTATTTAATAAGAAAATCTAAGTCTCAGTTTTGTAGCAACAACGATCACATAAAAAGTTAAATAACAATTTTTAAAATTCTTTCAGATTAAAAAAAAACATTAATGAAACCATGACACACCCTCTCCATGTTAACACATACTTAAATCTGAAGAAGCCCATCAGTAATATTTTAAGTTGCACAAGAGAACTTCCAGTCACAATATTGCATCAGGACTTTCCCTTTACTGCAAGTGCTATACTAAAACAGATGATCGTTGGCAATGTTTTCAGCACTGCTAGATTTTATGCTTAAGTTCATAAGAAGATAATTGTTTACTTTCATTTTGGCCAACTTAGATGACTCCTACTCTACTTATGGTATTGAGTGATGAAAACTTATTTTTAGTTATAAGGAAGCTAACACAATAAACATGTTAGACATTAGAAAAATGTGTTATAATATTATAATGTAAATGATCATTATTTAAATTAGATTGCAGATGTATTTCCAACCAGACCGTGACAGATAAATGTGACTATGGTTTGTTATGGAGTTTGTATCTCCTTAATTGTATTAAATTAAAATGTATAACACTATACCAAAATGTACAAAATTCCTGTATGTTAGCAATAAAATACACAACAACGGTGAAAGTTCAAAAGAAAGGAATTAGGAGCTTTGCCCAAGGGAATCAAGAAAAGTTAATAGTTATTCTGAGAAACCACCTGAGATCATTTAAAAATATGCACTTAGCCTCCAGTCAACATTACAAACTGTGATTCTCGAGCTTCCAGAACAACTAAATGGGTTGACATTTCAAACATTTAGCTTGAACTGCTGATTTTTTTAAATGGGTAGTTTTAAGTTTGATGGCTTTATTTAAAATTTTAAATAAAAAAATTCTCAATAAAATTAAAATTATATTTTTTAAATAAGTTAAAATTCTAAATAAAGCATAACTCTTGGTTGCAACAGTCATGCATGCTAAAAAAATATATGATAAACTGAAAAACAAGTCAATTTTTAGTTGCAAAAATTAATTGAAAAAGTAAGAATAAAATAAGTTTTGCCAATAAGAACAAGTTTTAATAAGTTTTAAGTAAAATGACATTAAGAAATAACATTAACTCTTATATTACTTTATAATTAAACCCCATATATCCAGTAACACATAAAAAAAAGTTCAATATATCAGCGTAAAATAATACTTTACAGAGTTTGAATTTTTAAACGAATCCAATTTTGTAATTCAAAGAGAAAATGTTTTATTAAATTCAACGAATCTACTATATTGTGTACATTATATAATTTTGTTTCATAATGATAAGCTGAGCCTACCATGACAGTGTTAACCACAAAGGACTGCTAAATAAATTAAATCATTATGGGGTAAATGATAAAGCACTTGATTGGATAGCATCATTTATCACAGATAGAAAATTTTATAGTGAAATAAAAAGCAATGATTACTCAATCAGAAACAAATATAAATCACAAGAATCAATCATTAATATAGGAGTTCCACAAGGAACAATACTTGGGCCTCTACTTTTTATAATTTATATTGATCAGTTAATTAATGCTCCCACTGAAGGTGAAATCATATTATTTGCTGATGACACAACGTTTTATAATTCAAAACAAGAAGAATCTGATCTAGAAATTTCAAATTATATTCAAATTTCCAATATCCTTGATTGGTTTCAAGATAATAACTTAAATGTAAATAACACTAAAACAAAATTTATGTCATTTAACAAGGGTTCGTCAGAAGACATCCACTTGATGTTAAATGAAACTATTGTTTCTCCATGCAGCAATGTGAAATTTCTTGGACTCACTATATCAAATAATTTATCCTGGGACATCCATATAGAACACCTTTTTTAAGAAGATAAGCAGTCGGATATTTATGATCAAGACTTTATTAAGATGTTGCTCCGTCAACGTTACCACAGACAAAGGAATCTATCTTAGGATTGTAAAACTTGACCTTGTACGAAAAGCCTCACTTTAGGTCCTTGTAATGAAATATACTATTATCAAAAAGGACCAGAATACATGTCAATAAAAATCTATAATAATTTACCAGAAAACATCAAGAAAATTAATGACATTTCCAAATTCAAAAGAGGTTTAAAGAAATTAGGTACTTGAAGAAAACTGTTATTACAACATTGAAGACGATTTCACACATCATAGTTCATAAAATGGACATTTTATTTAGTTATTAAGCTTTGTATATTATCACAACAAACCCAACCATGAAAATGGCAATTGGGCTCAATCAATAAATCAATAACAAAATATATTTTTCTGAAAGACAAATCAGCGCAAGTTGGTTACCACAAACTATAAATAAAAGGGCTCCCATACAAAAAAATTTATTAATTAATCAATAAACCTAAAAGTGTTAACGTGTATATTTGTGCGGTGAACACAGCAGCAGATGAGGCGTGAAGGCGGAACGGACCGTATCATCAACCCAATGAATCACCTGCACCCGGCCCGCCGTGTGTATTAATCAATTACACAGATTAAACGTAGTTACCGAAACGTGTTAGCCAACTTTTCCCATTAGTCATGGGACAGTTTTGGCAGCTAAGCAGCTTACCGTCCCTGGTTGTGGTGGGCGCTATGGCTTTTATTGTCAATACAGTACAATGGAAAATATCACAGTTATAATTTATGAGAATTGAGGTGTTTGTGCTGAGAATCAGAATTTGATTGAATTTGAGGTTTTTTTTATTGCTATTGCAGCTATGAACCAATTGCTTTTCAACTCAAATATTCTGCATATAAAAGTCATGAAACTCTCGTTACAATAAATCACTAGGATAAAATTTTTCAATAAATTTTTCAGATGTGCATTCAGCAAACATTCAGTTATTACAAAAACTTCAGCTAATAGTTTTGATGTGTTCCTTGGAACACATTCAAACTATTTCATACTTATTTTATGGCAGTAGTTTCCATTAACTCACGTATCTTTGCACCAGAGTAAAAGAGGTTTAGTTACACTTGTTACTCATGTTTGTAGAATTTGTTCACAATAATGTTTTCCATAAGTCTAAATCGTTTTTCCTTTTCTAAGCTTATTGAAATAGGGAGGAAAATTTTTTCAAGCACAGTTTTGGAATACTGCAAAAACCAAATATATAAGGAATATAAGGAAATAAAAGGAAGTAACAAAAGAAATTTCTTAATGAAAAATTAACAAAATTGTTTGCTTGATACAAACGAATTACTAGTTCCAAAGTTTACTTAAATTTTAATTTGAATTAATATAAACTTCATTCATAAATTTGATTAGGACAAATCGTAAACAGTCGTGGTTTTGAATGTGGTTTATTAGAAATTTGTGACTATTTGGCATTTCAAAAAGTTATACTATTAGTTTTAATAATAAGGGTTAATTCCAATAATTTTCTAAAATATTTTAACAAATAATTTCTATACTGTATTTTGCTGTAGTTTAGCTCTGTAAGACCAAAATTTACTCTCTACTATTTTCTATATTTAATAAATTAAAAATTTTAAATCATGTATGTATTAAAACAGTTTACATAGCTAGTACTTAATAAAGGATATAGCTGTTTCTTTTAGTTCTGCCTCAAGAAGCGCCAAGAATCAGCGGGGGCATGACCCACTACGCCGTGGGGCAGGAGCTCAACCTCACCTGCACAGCGGGGCCCTCCCACCCCGCCCCCCGCCTGCAGTGGTTCCTAAATGGACACCAGGTAAACTTCTAAGTCCACAATTTCAATTTTTATAATTTTGTACTTGTTTTAATTTGAAAACAATTAAAGACAATATGAGTTCTTTTTACATGTAAAACAGAAAATTATAAAAAATTCTTAACTGTGTTGATCCTGTTACCGTTGTACCATTTATCATATGTTGTTGTAGTGAGATGACATGAATATATATATTAAAAACTAGCTAATTGTTCCAGCTTTGCTTGTGTCTTTTCTTCCTTATGGATTGTAATCCATAAGTGCTGCATTATGTTAGTAACCATTAGAACTTGGATTAGTTTGGTAACCGATGGAACTGTTTAAAACTATAACCATAACTTGACATAAAAAAATCAAAGCTAGAGCAATTAAAAAAAAAACTGTTCGCCACACAAATATGAAATTGCCTGTTGTCATTATTTGTTTTATCACCTGCGAAAACTCGTCATTAATTACATTGTTTGCTCCGCAAAAACAATGTTTACTGCGCAAAAGTAATGTTTATTATCTACTTGTTTTTTGTGACCCAAACAAACAAAAATATTTGTAGCGAAAAGTATTTTTCAAAACACGAGTGAAAGTGGTTTACATATTCACGACCACAGAGGTGCTTGATAAATCTCACACTATATGTCAAGTCTTCTTTGGATTGATCACCCCATCAATTTGCAGGTGAGATCAGAGTCACAGGCAGTCACCACCAAGCACCAGCAGCTGCTGTCGTCGTCAGCGGAGCTGAGGTTAACTCTGCGACCTGAACACTTCCATCACGGCCACTTGAGGGTGCGATGTCTAGCCTCACTGCCCACCCCACACCACACCATGCGCGAGGCTGATCTTATAGGTCAGTCACTCTGGTTTTCTTTTTACTTTTTCCCCCCTACACATAGTATATGGAGAAAGTATTGTTTTCGTCAACATTTTTGAATTTGAGTTGTTAGTGGAAATATTCGTTTTAGTGCTCCCTGAATCCAAAAAAGTGGTTTTCGGCGTGGTGTCTGTCTGTCTGTCCGTGTGTGTGTGTGGATGTATGTATGTGTGGATGTAAACAAAGCTAGAGACGACACCAGTGGTCCGATTTTCATGAAATTTGGCATATAGGTATAAAGCCGTGGTATCTCCAGGCGTATTTTTAATTTTTTTTTAATTTTTGTTTTTTAAGGGTATTTACCCCATAAAAACCCATAAAAAATGACAAAAATCCAAATTTCTCAAAAACGGCTCTAACGATTTTGATAAAAATTTCATGATTTTTAGTGCTTAAGATGACAAACAAAATGACACCACCCACATGTCTGTAAAAATTCAGGTTCAGAAGTTATGGGGGTTTAAGTGTTAAAAAATTCATATTTTTCAAATTTCACAAACTCTGTAACTTCCAAAGATAATATACTTGCAACCATTAAATTTGACTTTAAAAACTAAATAGTTCAGTATTTTGAATCATTAGTTTACGTCAACTGGTTGCGGAGATAATTGATATTTTAGTTTGGCGGTAAACGCAGTACGTTGTCCAATGTTATTCTTATGGGTAATATTTAAAAACCGATATCTCCGTTATTTACTAACCGAATTTGATACAATTGGTATGCATTTGTGTGATGATTAGTTGTTAATTTATTTTACTTCACTAAATAAGTTTTCTGGTTTTAAATGACTTTAAGGGAGAAAGTATGAGTCAGTTTCCTGATACCGTTTATTCTACATTAATGAACCAATGGGTGAGTTTCACAAGCCACCATTTAAATCGTTTCTAGACAGTTTCAGATGTAAATGCTGGACCATGTAATTGCTGGTTACTTCATTTTGAGTGTGTTTTAAATAAAATAAAGGGTTGATCCTGGAGCTCAATGAATATGTGGTCGTCTATGTGGTCGCTGTGTCTATATGGCGGGGGGGGGGGCGACTTTGATAATAAATAACAACCTGTTATAAGCTCTGAAACCTACATGCATAGCTTAAAAACGTATTTTTCCCAGGCCAGTTTTAGGAATTTTTCAATGTTCAACACATTCTGTACATAATGTGTAAAAACCCAAAAAAACATTCGCGGTGAAAACCCAAAAAAATCCATTTTTAGGGGGGTTTATACACCTTTACTTCCCCTTCCGGTGGTCCGATCAGGCTGGTTTGAGAACTCGTCCAATTCATTACCACTTTACATGTCTGTACCAAATTTCATAAAAATCGGACTGTTTTTATGGCCGCTATCTTGCTAACAGTCATATTGATATATATTATATCTAAAAGTTCAAACAAATGGTATTTTTTTGCTTCTGGGGGCCCCAAAAACAAAAAGTTATCACGGTCTTGGGCCTCGCTATAGAGGAAATTCGTTAAAAATAATTTATTTATTTATTTTTACAGTGCCATGTTACAGCAAATGCCAAGTACAACATAGCATTAAAATGTACACAATTTGGAGCATACATAAAAATTAATGGTCCGTTATCTGTTCATTCTTCATGTCACTTCACATTGAAAAAACATCTATAGGCCTAGAGTTTTTCATCATAGAGTGAATTTATATATTTCACTCTAAAAAAATAGCTTGTGATTGCAAACTATAAGTAAATATCATATGGCACCGGTCTGATTACTATTTAAACTCAGGAATCATGGTGTGCGTTGATTATTATTAAAATTTAATTTTATAGTTACCTATAAAAATACAATATATATAGTACTCCTTGTGATATAACCTTAGTGTTTAAGTGACGGACAAAAAAAGACGGTGAAATGAGAAAAGATTTGAAGTTTTCAAAGTGCCTAGTTGTGCCTTTGTTAACACGAACAAGTTCATTTCAATATAATTTTTTTACTTAAATTATACGTTTTTAGCTACCTTCTAAGTGTAATTATTTTGAAAAATACGTCTTGAAAATTTAGTATTTAATTTATGTATTCTGTAAACCATCTAAGTTGTCTTTGTGCAGGCAAGGAAAAAACTTAAAAAGGTTATTGCCCCAACGTAAAATGTGCATTCATTAATTCGTTCCTTGATGTCCACCATGATAATTTAATATGGTTATTGCTCTAATGGGAACTATTTTACCAAAACAAGATATAAAAGAGCCAGCATTAGGATATGGTTGAAAAGTTAAGACCTCAGGTTATTATTGTGGACAGGAAGACCGCTAGGCTCATCTCGCCCCTCGCCTGTTCCTGGAAGTTGAAACCCCATCAGACCGACACAACCCTCTCTCTCAACCCCTTTCTCTCTCTCCCTTAGCCCCGGAAGCTTGGCCAATGTGCCTAGCCGGCGGATTTTTCGTAATGACGCCACTTTCTACCTGAAAAGCTTTGGCCAGAAACCCTACACTCATAAAAATATCATTATTAAAACTCTTCGATATCTTGGAAATGGAAAAAGTACAATACAAATTAAAGCAATATATTGGAACACAAAAGGCAGCTCGAATCCTATACTCGTCCTTCACTCATATTCCGGTTAATATACGCAGCCATTGCTGCATCCTGGTTTTAAGAGGTATTAAAGGTATTAATGATGGTGTCCAAATGTTAAATGTTGAAGTGTTAACTGATTGCAATGAAATACTAACAATGGTGTCCAGAGGTGCAGATAGTAAATAAAGAAATGTTGGAAAAAAGGTATTGTAAAAGTTTTAAAAAGCTAAATGAAAAAAATTAGTATTTTTAGAAAGCTAAATGAATAAATCTTTATTTTATAGCAATTTTTGAAACATAAGTGATAATTTTCTATACTTTCTATTGGCAGCATTGAGAGGAGGGGAGAGTCAACAGTATCCGGTCACTCCATGGTTACTAATCCTCACCATCGCAGCTGCGACTTCGTGATATACAAATCTACAACTCAGATTATAGAGATATTTTTCATGGAATATAACATTATTGGCTGTTATTTATAAGATTTTATCATAAAATAAATAAGCTATTCATCATATAATAGAATTACGTTTACTTCATGTTTGCATTAGGTTTTATTTTTTAAGTACTTGACATTAGTTATCAAACGGATAAAAAATGTTCAACCTCAATAAATTTTGAAATTAAGAAAAACTTTTCTGTATTTGTTACAAAAATTCTGTTCTCAGGGCCGGATTTACGATTTTTCCGCCCATGGACCCAATGCATTTCGCCGCCCCTCCTCCCACACGTGACAATTTGCCAGACTTAATTGTAAACATAACTCGGGGGGGGGGGGGGGGTGGCTCCACCTTATAATTTGGAATTATAATTCGTTAGCTAAACCTGAATATTTTCAACATATTAAAACACTAATATTTGTTTTTGTGTATATATGTCTGTTAATGCCAGCTGGTGAAAGGCTGCAAAAAATAAAATTACTTAAATATTGTGTAATTATTCAATGTTAACATTAATATCCAATATTAACAGATCGTTAGCAAGACTGAATGATTTACTTGTTGTAAAAAAATCTCCTGGTCTTACTCAGAGGCGGATTTGAAATTTGCCGCCCCTGGGCTACGCAGGGGTCGGCGGCGGGACCTTTTTTTTTGTACCCGCACGTGTGCTTTTTGACCCCTTTTGGGCCGTTTTTACCTGTTCCGAGCCCTATGCAAAGCTATTTCTACGATTTCACGGGGGGTTGTGACTTCCCTCTCTAATTTGCCGCCCCCCCCCAATTCTGCCGCCCTGGACTATAGCCCTTTAAGCCCATATGTAAATCCACCCCTGGTCTTACTGTCGCGGTCTGAAATTCTCTCGGTTGCTTCGCCGCAATCATCTCTCGGCCCAGTTCGTGGCTACCAACACTTCATTATCGTCTTATTTCTATCTCGGCCATTTCGTAGTCAAGAGGGTCTCTCGGTTATATCATGGCCATCAAATCCCTGTAAATCCTTTGCAATCATAGCAAACTCCCGTTGCAGCAAACCTTCATACTAAGCAAATATCAAACGCTTGAATAAATAATTTACAGTTTGAACGGAAAATTATTCTTGGTATCTGGGAGCCCCAAAATGAAAAGTTATGAGAGTCTCGGGCTTAGGTCTTATCATGAGATCTACGGAATAGGATATTCGCTAAAAGTCCAGGAAAAGTAATGAATTTAAATTTGGTCGGGAATGATAGCCGTTTTCATCACTGGTATCGTCATCGCGGCCAGAAAATCTCTCGGTAGCATGGCAGCCCAAAAAATCTCGAAAATCACTGTCGCATTATGGCCATCAAGCACGTCTCTTTGTGGCCCTCACATCTCTCGGTCGTATTATGGCTAGAAAATCGCACACTCCTCCCGCAGTTGAAAAATTGCTCGCTCGTTTTGCGACGGGAAAATTGTCTGCTTATATCGCTGCCGGCAGATCTCTTGGTCGCATTGCGGCCGGCAAGTCTCTCTCGCTAATATAGTGGCCATGTCGTGGCCAAAAAATCGATGTTTTTACAGCGGTTGACTTGCATGTATCTCGGTCGTTTCGTGGGCGAATATACCTAAATTATTTGCAGCCTACGAGTCTTAGTTGTATCACAAAACAAAACAAATCTTTAGGAGTTGAAGCGATCGGCGAAATTCCCACGGTCATTTTGCGGCAATAAATCTAACGGTTGTATCGTTGCCGGTAATTTCGGTTGTATCATAGTGAACTCGTCAAATCTTTTGGTGGTATCGAAAGCGCGTTAAACCTAGCGGTCACCCCCCACCCAGCACCCAGGCCAAAAAAATGAGCTTTCGTACCCCAATCGCCTTGCGTACATCGACTGCCGCCCTTCCGCGCAGTGAAGCACTACGAAAAATAATAGTGAAGTCTGATAAAAAGTAATATCTAATGAACTAAAAAAAATTATCTTGGAATGTTTAATAGTTTTAATTAGTGTATTCATCTCAGTGAATACAAAAACACTGCATAAAATGCTCAACATTATTTTTTCAAAATTTTAACTGGCCTTCAAAATTTGCTGCCCTTAGAAATTTGCCGCCCTGGGCCCGGCCCATGTGGCCCATGCCTAAATCCGGCCCTGTCTGTTCTACACAAAATGTTTAGTTATATGCTCAGTTTAATATGGTATAGTAATAAAATTGTAACCAATGAGATCAACTGTTATATACAAATTAAAATTTCAAATCCTTGGACCTAACTAAGGTTACAATAAACAATATAAAACTTTGTATAGGTTAAATTTCTACTTATTACAACGCCGTTTAAAAATAGCCGAAATTGAAATATAATGCATAGTAATATATATTGTAACTTTTTTGGTTACTCCTGATAACAAAATAAATCAATTTGTCAATAATTTTATTCAATTAATAATAATAATTATTATTATTATTGTTTTATAATAATATGATAGTTATTTTATTGACTTTAAAGTTAAAGAAAAAAATTGTTTTAAAAATAAGCAAACAATTACAGCAATTTTAGTGTTTATAAAAAAACCAAGCACCTACATTAGACCCTCTCTTGACCAACACCGCTTTAATTGTCGAACCATATTAACCATCTGTGCTCGGTAAAAGAACAAATCATTTTAAGCAATCCACTTTTGGAATCAGTTCAGGTTTTCAAGGAACTGTGGCATTTCCATTCCTATCCCTGGTGAAATGATAAATTCAATGCCTATGAGTTTTTTAAGCGCCAAAATTGATATGTTTTTGTTCATCTCTAACATAACCACATGTGTAGCTGACTCATCCATACCAATTCTAATCAACCTCCAAATGAGCTGGAAACTTGAAATTGGAACAAATATTCCTTAAGTGGTCAAACATCAGGAAAAATTCTCAAAACAAAAACTTGCTATTCACCTCACCAAAGGGGGAAAAGTACATAAAAAAAAGTACTTTACGTTTACCCCAGCAAAGTCATTTGCCAATTTTAAACCCAATTCAACTCCTTCTAAATCAAACAAATTAAGCATTTTTCAAATGTTTGGCAATTTTATTTTCAAACAAATATTTTTGCTTCAATCCAGCAGTGTCATCCACCTCCCTCTTAATAATCAACTATCCTCCAGCATCAACTATCTTCCCCAATTACCAACAACCAAAGATGCCTTGTGCTAAGTATTTGTGAAGAGTTTAATTAATTTTGTCTTGTGACTTTTTAACATCCAAATTCCCCCCAGGGACTCTCACAATCAGGGCCCTGGTGGCAGAGGTCCCAGTAAGCCGAAAGTGAGTTGTTGTTCATCCACATGTATCGTGTATAAAGCATATAACAAACACTAAACAAAACTTGAATCATACAATGGGTTATGTATCCATTTTAATTTTAACCCATCATTAAGGTTATGAAACCAATGTCCTGTCCCAATAGGGTCAGTAAAGGGAGAGTCTACTGTATTTGACGATAAAATTTTAAGCCATAGTTAAAAAGGCATTTTTAAAACTTTTTTACCCTTTTTCACTTTTTTTTGCTAGAATTAATCAAGGAAAAAATGGTTAAATGAAGTACTTTTTTATTGTTTAGTTGTATTAAAGTATAAAATATTATTTAAATTCATGTTTGGTGTACATTTATACCTCAAACATAATATTATTCCAGAACACTTCCAGAAATCTATGTATAAGTTGATGATTTAAAAGAGCTTAACTGATAGGTTCGCAGTAGTCTTACAAACATTATTTTGAATATTAACCTGAAACATAACCTTTGCAAAAACATTGAAAGTGCTTGGATAAGAATAACAGGGCACATTTTGACCATTTCAGAAAATAATACCCGTTTGACCGAGCCTTGCTTGGCAACCCATAAGGCCAATGTTAAAATTAATTTTAACTTTAAAATTTGTTTTATTACATTGTTAGATTTTCTCTGGCCAAGTAATCCGCATGAAAGATGTTTTTGAGTCATAAATTACTTATTGCCAGACTTTGAAGGAAATCCTCGGAGCTGTTTTTGAGATAATTGTGCAAAGCAAACAAACATGCAAGATAAAATTGCTCATATAAGAGTATAGGATTCACCTAACCAAGGTATACTACTGTATATTACCTGAGCACAACTGTAAGAATAAAAAAGTTCAACACTGGTCACAGTGTCTGCTGATGATTTTTATTTTAGTTTACAGTGATTTAGTTTTCATTGATCATCGTTAAATTTTTTATTTTATTTGGTTTGAATTGAATTAATACAAATGATTATTGAGAGATGTTGTGGAACTTCATAAAAAAAAACATTAAAAATCATCAGTTAAAGTCTGTGTATTTTATTTCTGACAATATAATGTCCCACTCATACAGTTTAGTACTTCACACTAAACTGTCTAAGTGAATAATAATAAGTGCCATAAATGTTTACTATTAATTGCTGAATAGACTATAGCACATAACAAATATATTAAAAATGTTAATTACCTTGGAGGTGCATTTTGTTCATACTGTACACATAAAAAAAATTACATTAAAAACTAATATAATTATTTAATTAGAAGGGTAAATAATTAGAGTAACTAACTAACATAGTAGAGTAATGATAATGTTCCCTTAGCTTTAAAACAAGTTACTTGCATTGAAATTGTTTTAGTGCAGCCATTTAAAGCTGAACCCTCCAGCATGCATGAAGTCTCTAAACATTTAAACACAAGACTGAGCAATGTCAAGAAGTTTTCAATGTTTAGAAGCAGAAAGCAGGAAGTGGCCCATAACTCAGGAGTAGCAACAGAGAACAATAGAGAAGCAAGTTAAAAACAACTTTATAACAACTGTTCACTCCAAGTAAGAAGAGTTAAATATTTTTTTCAGTAAAAGACTCTTTTAACTCTCAGTTTTCCAGAAGACATTTAAAACATTTAGCATTGAAAAACATATAATTTTGTACATTACATGGCTTTACACTAAAATATTTCTAATATCTAAAAAAATGCTTTTGAGACCTCTGAAATCTATTTTAAAAATCTTGAAATCATAAAAGAGGTATAGGTTTTTTCATTTAGATTCTTTTTTATTTTGAGAATATCAACAAATTTTATCAATGATAAAATAATTAATTATTTCTGACAAATTAACAAACAGCAAAATTGTAAATAGGAGTTTCAATCTCACAGCACCTAGACTAAACAGGCATTAATTCCAAGACTGGCATTATATCCATGTTACATAGATTTATAATTTTTCATTTCATGAAAGGTTTCTAAATTTTAACTTCTTATGAAGACAGGCAAAACTTTTGACATACCCATACTCAGATACTCCAATATGACATACTATACTATACCATCATAAACTATATATTGCCAATAGAAGTTAAGTACTATATAAAGAATGAGTGGTACATGCACTAACTGCATTGTGCCATGCTGATTGTACAACTCCACGCAGCCCTGTCACGTGGCCAAGTACTGACCAATACTTTATAACAATAATGGTTGATGGTACTTTAGCCAAACGTTTGCAGAAGGCTCTTTATACTCACACTAACATGGGACCTGACAAATAGTTTTTTGCCAAATATCATAAAAAAATTACTAAAACTTTCTGGCGTACTAAAAATTATAACTAAAATAATCCCTTGAGCAATTTTTACTGTATTTTTTTTATCCACGTACATTACTTGAAATGTGTTACAAGTAGTTTCCTGACATGTAAAATTCACAATTAACAAACATAAACATAAGTTCTGTGGATGGCAAAAATATTTAGTTTATTTTAAGGCGAGTCATTTTTCAAATAATTATACTTTTTTCCAATGTAGTTTAAAAACAAGCAATAAGAATAAGAATTATTTGGCTAACACTCAACTAATGCCTTAAGCCAAATTAAATTACTAGTAAGCTATAAAATACTAATAAAAAACCTGCCTGAAATCAAAATGAACACTATAATATTTTTATCATTTTTCATTTTAACGATGTGGATTTAGTTACTTGTTATAAAGAGTTGGAGCCCCAATAAGACAGTAAAACAAATGCCAAGTTCTTCATATGGATGAGTATGAAGTTTGTTTTGTTCTAAAAGACAAAACTTAAAAGACTAAGCAACAAAGATTCACGGTGCTTTTCACTGACAATACCAGTAAAGTTTCTCCAACTCTCAAGTTCTATTTATCTTTTAGAGCTCAGAGCAAAAACACCCCTAAAATAAAATGGTGGATTTCAGTAGAGAAAAGTTAAGAATAGCCCTAGTAAATCATGGAACCATTTGAAGTCATTGGTAGTTTTACCACACCGTCACATTGTCTTAAAATACAATAAAGACATGACTTACAATAATACAATGTATTATACTATACTTAGAATAAATTATCTATCTATATAACATACAGTGAATATTATATACAGCCGCTGATGTAACTCAGGTAAACGAATCTTTTCCACTACCCGATCACCTAGCGACTTGAAATTTTGCATGAATTTTCCTTGGGTGTCAAAATACAAGAAAAATTCTCAAAACTCGCCATTTTTATTTTAACCCCTTAAAAAAATTGCTAAAAAAGCTTTTTTAAAGAAACATTATTTTGAGCTCTAGTGGCTTACTGAATGGTCCTATCGAAAAACGGACTTCACCATGTGCTACAGATTTTACACGATTTACAACTTTGGTCCTATGACTTTTTGCTCTATCTCGTCTCCTTCACCCTTAGATAGCTCTAGAACTCTAGAATCCTAGGTTTTCCACTTCCAATTAACTTAATATTATACGTAGAGGGCTGAAATTTGGCACACATCATCTCTACAGCATATATGTCGCAAATCACCAATAATATAACTATTTCTTAATAATTAAATGCATATGATGTTAAAAAATCCCAGGAATTCGCCAAATGTCAGCAATTTTCTTGAGGTTTTCATTCCATGTCACTTTGATAGGGAATACGACCTGGACCCCTGAAAATTTGTGAACAGTATATGTATGACTTTTGGTTGAGCTAGGAACCTGAAATTTGTCATGCACTTTCCTCATCACTAAATGCCTCCTTCATTTTTCCTCTTTGGGTAAAATCATCAAAACTAGTAATTTTTCATTTTAACCCCCTCAAAAAATTCTTTGTAAATTAATTAAAAAATCTTTTCTAAAAACTGTAATTTTGAGCGGTAATGGGCAAACGGATGGTCCTTTCTTTAAATGGGCTGTACCATGTGCCATAGAGTTTCATGATCTATAACTTTGGTTCTTTGATGTTTTGGTTCTCACCTCTTTAACCTTTAGGTAGCTCTAACCCCTTTCAACCTCAAAACCAACCAATAAATGAAACAAATTAAGCGTTTTTGAAATGTTTGGCAATGTTATTTTTAAATAAATACTTTTGCCTCCCATCCTGAGCCCACCAATTCTCTTCCCTTTCAAATAATTAACCCCCTACAGCCAAAAACCCTTACCACCAATAAACGCCCCCTTGAACAAACCCAAAATACCTTGTGCTGAGAATCTGTAAATAGTTAAATTAATTTTTACTTGCAATTTTTTATGAAATACGTTTACCTCAAACTGAGCTCCATCAACCCTTTCCCAACAGAATAATAGCCCCACCCCCTCCATCATAAATCCCCCCAAACGATAATTTTTGCTAGGATTTTTAAAGAGTTAATTCGATTTGTGACTTTTCAATACGCACCTCCTTCATTTTTTTTAACCTCATGTCTTACCAACACTCGCCCTTTAAAAGGCAATTAGCCCCCCACAACCAAATAAAACTCCAAAACCAACTACCCCCCTAAACTACTAATGATATGTTGACCTGAGTATTTGTAAAAACTAACTTGTAACTAACTTGTATTTGTAATTTTGTCTTAACTTTCAATATCCAACCTCCCCCCCCCCCACCATGACCGGAGATATGCCTGGTACGGTGACTTTGTACGTAAACAAATAAATTAATTTTGCTGACTTTTCAATATCAAAATCCCTCTCCAAAGAACTTACAGTAGGGGGGCCTGGGGGGGGGGGCGAAGCCCCCATCAACTTATATATATGTTATAATATACATTGTATTATAATATCAATTATATTATATACATTATATTAACTTTACCAAAGGTATAGAAATGTTTACAAATTAATTGTAACTTACTCTAGTAACCTTAAACCAAACTAAATTAAGTCTGAGGAAGTTCCCAGAAAAGGTAAAATAATAACTTGAAAAGTTTACTACTACTCATAACTCTGCTATGAAAAACTTATAGGATGTTAGAAGCAGAAGGGAAGATGAAGCTTTCCTTCCGGAGGAAAAGTTCTATTGCAGTTTTTACATCCATATTTATTTTCTACTAATCTTTTTTCCCCTTTAGTGGGATAAAACATCATAAGACTGCATTAACTTACAGTTTTATTATCTGTAACACTATTCATGTTAATCAAAGTTCAAAAAGATCCACCAATTTCTGACAAGAGCTCAAAAGTGAAAAGCAGTTCTCAGACCTAAAGTTTAGGGGATACTAAAACAATTCAAAAAATAAAAATATTATTTTCTACTTTTAATGCAAAACAGGGTTATACATACATAGGGACTCTATAGCATTTCAAACACTTTAAGGTGGACTGAATTTTTGCAGCCCTTACAAGGGAC
Organism: Flexamia atlantica; assembly: GCA_035578135.1. Taxonomy (NCBI): domain Eukaryota; kingdom Metazoa; phylum Arthropoda; class Insecta; order Hemiptera; family Cicadellidae; genus Flexamia; species Flexamia atlantica. The sequence continues at coordinate 28,892,134 of JAQJVK010000005.1, read as the reverse complement.
TAATACAACTAATCAGTGTATTTCATTAAATTTCACTGATTTTTCTTAATGATAATCATTGATAAATCCTTTTCTTTACTTATGAACTTGAGAGTCTTTCATACGCAGCTACTTGTCATATGTAAAAGAAATAATTAACGGCCAAAGTGCAGAAGAGATATTAGCTTTTGCGCGAATTTGCAAATGAGTCAATCCATTACCACGTCTACTTGGCAATAAACTGCGCTGTAGAACCAAGTGTTTGCTGGACTCTATCTTTGAGTCCTTTTCGTCATATTACATTTCATACTTTGCCATTAAGTTACAATGGATAAATATATAGGCAGTAAGCTTAAAAAAATTTTGTTTTGAAGCATTCACAGCTTTAGAATTGATGAATCGTTTGTAAACATAACAAAATTAGCTACTATGCTGTGGGTTGATGTTCTTGTATCTATTTGTATTAATTCAATTGTTTTCATTTAACTACTCATTACACAGGGACCAATGTGAACTGAACTTAACCCAGGCAAATCTAGGCTTTCAAATATTATTTACCATTACATAATAAATATTCTTTGCAGTAAAGAAGATAATATTTGAGAGGTAATGTACTTTACACTCAGGTGAATTCTTTGGTTTTATTGATGAACAATTTTCTATACTAACTGAACTCTGACATATATTCTAATTTTAATGACTATGGATAATAAATTTCTGATTTCTGAATTATGTTCTGTATATTAATTTTTTCATATAGTATTGCCAAACTAATTTTAGCTATTATCATTGACTTTGAATCTGAAGCATTATGAAATGTGTACCACGTTTTGAGTGACCCAGGATTAAAAGAACCCTTAGTTGTAGTTATAGTGAGTCACCAACAGAGTGTACTGCTGATGTCACCTGTTAATTTTGGTATTAGGAGGAGGTAATATATAATTTTTTGACACATAAAACAAGCAGTCAGCTAATTATTGATACTAGAGATCGCCAGTGGTCGAAAATTCGGCCAATTTTCAAATTGAGAAATAGTGATAGCTAATTTTGAAAAAGATCTTTACATACACCAATGCGTTGTGACGGATATTTCCTGGTGAGAGAAAAGACGATCGGTTACACTGGTACACCGAACCACAGGAAATCACGTCACGGGTTGTCAGATGCCTTGGAATCGCTCAGCTCGGTCGCTGGGATAATTCCAGGGGTCGAGGATCGAAATCACAGTAGTTATCAGATATTCAGATATGAGAGCTCAGTTATATTCAACCTAGATGGCATTCAACTTAGGACAGACTAAATCTGGAAACACCTTTTAAGTAAAATGCCCTCTGCTGTTTTCCCCTAGCTATGCGAGATGTTCAGAGTAAACACTAGTTACCCATAGTTAATGTTTACCCTAATCAAGAAACAACATTTAAACTATTTCACTAGTGACCAATAATTACAGGAGCAGGCTGGGACCGAGGCAACGGACCAATGAGGTCAGCTGACACCACGTACCAAGGGCCTTGGGGTTGCCGGAAATACATTTTACCTGCCGGTTTGGCTTGGGAGACTTTGTAAGCCTGGCACTGAGCACAGGACCTTACATACGACTTTACGTCTCGTCGCCAGTTCGGCCAAAAGTATTCCGCACCAACTCTCGCCAGAGTTTTCTTCACCCCAAGGTGACCGGCCGTCGCCGTGTCGTGGTTCTCGTGCAGCACCTCCGAGATCTTATCGCTCGACACGCACATACGCCAGGTCGTCGGACAATTCTTCTTCACCAGGGCCCGATACAAAGTGCCTGATCGGACCTGGTATCGAGGATATCGACGCGGGTGTTTACTGACCAACTCCCGCATCCGACCGTACCAAGCGTCGTTGGTTCCCGGCAATTCTCGATCGGTATCATCACCGACTGCCTCACCAAGATCACCGTCGTGAGGTTCAGGGGTCACCTCATCAACGGTTTCATTCTGCCGTCGTAGCTGCTCTCTCGCACCTTGTCTCGTCAGGACTCCAACCTCGAACGTATTCAGGTTTACAGGAGAATCCTGAGGGACGTCAGGGACAGGTTGCCGTGAAAGAGCATCCGCTACACGGTTCAAGGTCCCCTTGCGGTATCTGACCTCGAAGTCGAACTGTTGAAGTTCCATGACCCACCGAGCCAAACGTCCGCTGGGCTCATGAAGTTTCAGTTTAAGCGCGACGTGGTCGGTTATTGCCACGAAATGGTACCCCTCAAGGTACGCCTTGAACTTTCGAACAGCGAACACAAGGGCGAGACACTCCTTCTCTGTCGTCGTGTAATTCTGCTCTGCGTCAGACAGAAGACGACTAGCGTAGGCAACGACCACTTCCCGGTCGTTTTGACGCTGAGTGAGAGCTGCACCAAGGCCTGTGTTTGACGCATCGACCTGCAGCACGAACGTTTCAGCAAAGTCCGGGCAGGCGAGAACAGGAGCGGTGCTCAAGGCACGCTTGAGATCGTCAAACGCCTTGGTTTGTTCCTCACCCCAAACCCACTTGGCGTTCTTCTTGAGCAAGCCACGCAGTGGAGCAGAGACAAAAGCGAACTTCTCGACGATACCAGGAGGCAAGTCCGAGGAAGCTACGAAGTGCCTTGACATTCGTAGGAACGGGGAAGTCCTGGATGGCTCTGACCTTCTCCGGGTCAGTCGAGATTCCCTCGGCGCTGACAACGTGGCCGAGGTACTTGAGCTCTCTCCGAGCGAAGTGGCATTTGTCAGGGTTTAAACGAAGCCCGGCGTCTCGCAGCCGGCGGAACACAACCCTGAGAAGCTCGAGGTGCTCCTCAAATGTAGAGGATACTATCACCAAGTCGTCGAGGTAAGCGAAAGCTTTCGGCTCAAACTCAGGCCCAATGACGCGGTCAAGCAGACGCTGGAAGGTCGCACCAGCCGAGTGCAAGCCAAACGGCATGACCTTGAACTGGAAGAGGCCCATGCCGGGGACCGTAAAGGCCGTGATTGGGCGACTCTCCTTAGCCAGAGGTACTTGCCAATAACCTTGCTTGAGGTCCAAGGTACTGATGTACTTGGCTTGCCGGAGTTTCTCAAGGATGGCATTAATCCTGGGGAGGGGATATGCATCCTTGATCGACGAGTCGTTCACCCTGCGCATGTCGATGCAGAAGCGATACTTTCCGGTTGATTTCTTGATGAGTACGATGGGAGAGCTCCAAGGGCTCTCCGATGGTTCTATCACACCATCCCGAAGCATCGTAGCTACCTCCTCGTTGATGATCGCTTGCATCGCAGGGTTACGAGGATAATGCCGCTGTTTGATTGGGACTGCGTTTTCTTTCAGTCGAATCACATGTTCGACCAACGCAGTTCGCCCGACAACAGCGTCAAACAGAGGAAGCTCCTCCTGAAGGAAAGACTGGAGGCGTCGATCCTCCTCGCTAGACAGGGGCTTCAAGGTGCCAGAAGCACATGCCATCGGCTCCAAACAATCTGCCTCGACATCACGATTGATGTTTATTTGTATGAGGTTATGGTCAGTGATACACCTCATACCCAAAACAACATCCGTGCTCAGGTTCGGGACATAGTATACTCCCAGTATACAGTCCTCGCCCAAGATGGCAGCTGGTAGGAAGTACCTCGCTCGGACACGACAGCGAGTACCATCCACCATTTTCAGCTCCGCATTCGCCTCCTCGGGTTTGACACCACATTCGCGGAGATACTGTTCAACCTCGTCCCCAGTAAGATTTACAACAGCCCCAGTGTCCAACAGGGCTCGGAAGTTCCGATCGAGCAGCCTCACGTCGATGAAAGGACGTATGTCGGAGACTCCACGCTGCTCGGTCGTACCAAAGTCGAAAGTGACTATCGTCTTGAGCCACTTCGACCACTCCTCGGAGGTTGTTCGGCGTTGGGACGCTCCGGGCTGAGGGGACCTCCGGGCGCCTGAGTCCGCATGGCGTTTCCCGACTGGCAATCACAACGAGAGGTTGAGACACCTGCTCGTTTGCACCGTGCGCACCACACCCCCTTCGGTTGCTGGCACTGACGGAAGCCATGTCCTTCGGCTTGCCAGTTCCAACACTTCCACTGCTTCGAGCGAGAACGCTCGCTCTGAGGTCCAGGAGCAGGGGTTTGCCTTGCCACCCCGCGTGGACTTGGAGACCCGTCATGTCCCCGCTGTCGATTGGTCTGAGCGACCTGTTTCCCCTGGCCTCGTGGGTTCGTCACACCACTTGAGCCTGTGATAGTACTCCGAGGCGATTGGACCGGAGGCTGTGGTTGCGGCTGCCCCATGAAGGGCGTCAAGTCGTCCACCACAGCAATGTCCAGGGAATGGTCGCTCTTTCGACGACCCACGTAGGCGGTCTCAGGTACCAGCGCCTGTGAGACTGGAGGAGGGGGACGGAAAGTCTTCCGCTCACGCACGACTTCCTCAAATTCCTCGGCTCGTTCGAGGAGCTCAGCCAAGGAGGAGAAGTCCTGGCGCCGAATCATAAATTTATATTCGGGGCGCATGTTCTTGTACACCAGGTTCAACTTCTGCTGGTTACTGAACTCCCCACTCCTACGGATCAGGGTTGTAAGCGAGGTCACAAAGTCTCGGAATGCCTCGGTCTCACCCTGCGTCCGTTTGCGAATTTCTTCATCCAAGTTACGGCGGTAACCTTGGGGGAAGAATTGCGACTCGAACATACGCTGGAACTCCGGGAATGAAGTCCATACATCCCGGTTGTTGCGGTACCAGAGCAGGGCCTGACCATGAAGCAACTGGGGCATCGCCTTCAATATGTCGTCAGGCGTCAGCGAGTATGCCTCACGCAGTTCCTCGAGTCGTTCGAGGAAGGAGACGGCATCACGCTTCCCATCAAACCTCAGGTTCCACTTCCGCACCATGTCACAAAGAGTGGAAGACGTTTTGACAACGTACGGAGGGCGCGCATTGAAGACTGAGGCAGCATGTCGGGGCATGCTGTATCCACAATGCCATACGGGTCGGCCATGGAGCGCTGAGGCATGTAGTTGCAGCTCTGAACCCGCCTGGGTTGAGCATCGAGGTGCTCAGCCGCTTCGTCTTGGCTCGGCTGGATCGCAGGCTCCGACTGGGTGTAGCACTGGTTACCCTCGAGTTGCCTCAAGGTCCTCACCAGTGTGGTCAACGTGTGTCGGACAAGTCCAGAGTCCGCATCTGGAGCCAAACCGAGTAACTCCCGCAACTGACTGGATTCACCCGCATACGGGTTAACAGTCGAGTACTCCTGCCTTCGGGGCGGCATCTGGGCTGGCGTCACACCAGGGGGCATGGTTAACCATGGTTGATGGATCGAAGGGCCCCAGGCACCTGTCACCGCAAATGGTTGCAAGTCACCATAAGCGGTTGAAGGTTGATGGCCTAAGTGACTGTACGTCATCGAGGAAGGCAGTCGATGAGCATGACCACCAGAGTACACCATGTCAAATGGTTGACAGGTCGTAACGTCAACTTGAGGTCTGGGCATCATCACCGCTGTTGAAGTCACAGCGGTTGTGAAAGCCAGAGTCGTGGTGGTGGTTGTCAGTGCACTCGAACAAGTCACTACAGGCGCTGTGGTAGCTAAACCCAGAGATGTTGTCGACAGTGCCTGCATAGCAGCATGCTGCAGGGCAGCGACGGTTGTGGCTGGCGGGTCGTTCGGCATGGCAGTCAAACTCCAGCCAAATCACAAAAATTCAGAATCCCAAAAAAACAATTTTTTTGGCACAAAATAAAACCAGAGATTTAACTCAGAAAATTTAAAGAGTTAGCACCAGTACTAAAACTAGTTAACCAAGTTGATGAACAAGTATCCAATATCACCAATACGAAATTGGTTGCTGTACTTGTCACCAAGCTCTCAATCTGACATGCACTACTGTTATAACACGACTAGATATCAATCACTGGTCCCTGTTCGGGCGCCATGTTTGTGACGGATATTTCCTGGTGAGAGAAAAGACGATCGGTTACACTGGTACACCAAACCGCAGGAAATCACGTCACGGGTTGTCAGATGCCTTGGAATCGCTCAGCTCGGTCGCTGGGATAATTCCAGGGGTCGAGGATCGAAATCACAGTAGTTATCAGATATTCAGATATGAGAGCTCAGTTATATTCAACCTAGATGGCATTCAACTTAGGACAGACTCAATCTGGAAACACCTTTTAAGTAAAATGCCCTCTGCTGTTTTCCCCTAGCTATGCGAGATGTTCAGAGTAAACACTAGTTACCCATAGTTAATGTTTACCCTAATCAAGAAACAACATTTAAACTATTTCACTAGTGACCAATAATTACAGGAGCAGGTCAGACCTTACACTCCTGTCGCACAGCAGGTTTGGACAAGACTAAGCCTGTTACAACAGCAGGAAAATCTAGGACTTAAACCCGTAAAATCACCAATTACTCCAACTTGGTTACAGAATTTAGAAAATAGTCTATCACGAAGGAAAACTATATTATAATCGGCACCAAGATAATTAATTTAATTAGTCTTGGTTACAGCCAAGAGATGAGCAGGATAGGTCTCGGAACCCTATCCTGCGACAGTTTCAACGCTAAGTCTGAAAACTGGCGTTTAAAATAAAATCAAAGGAAACTGAGAGAAGAACGCTGTCGTACCTTTAATACCACAAGGTATAGGAAGACGACGAAGTCAGCTCTCGAAGGTGGTGGAAGTAGTGGACGGGGAAGCGACGCACGAAACGACTATCAATCCGAACACTAACGTAGCACCGACCAGAGTGAAGCTCTTATCAGGACCTCGTGGAGCCCACTTTCCGCTGGGAAAACCCACCAGCTGACCAACGAGCTGGTTAAAGGGTAAAAAAAGGCTCTTCCCGTTGCTGTTTTTCATCGTCCGCCAGAAAACGGATTGGCGCGCTCGGCGAAAAGAAGAAGCAGCGCAGGCTCTGTCGTCGTCTGCATAACGCAGTCGTGACGATGTCTTTCGAGGTTATGTACGTTGTTTACACACAACAACATTTCCACTCGCAATAACGTGTTTATTGGAAGAAGTGATCTAATTACGTGTCCAACTCAGTGTTTACATTAGATTATAGTCGACGTTATACGGCTCAACACTTTGCTTTCCACATCAAAATCGGCGATCGGAGTTGGCAGTTATGGGACCGACTAGGTTAGCCTTCCGATGGTGATAATTAGGGTTATAACCATCCACCCCAACACCGTGAGTTACTTAATCACTCAAAGGGTTTAAGTTAGGGAAATAGCAGTGTTTATACTGATTGCCAACACTCCCTCCATAGGCTGGACATAGGCTAGGTAGGCCTAGGCCTACTGGTCCCATGACTAGGCCTAATGAGCCAATTCTTACCCCTGTGCAAATTAGGCTCATTACACTTGGCGCATTATATCTTGACCCTTGGCCTAGCCCATTGCTGGAGCTGTCAAATATTGTTCATTGTCAAATATTTTGGACAACAAACAAAATAAAAACAAATTTCTACAAACATCAACTGTATTTTGTTTAAAAATGACAATTAAGATATACACTGACAGCTGCTGGAAAATGCTAACACGACAGGCTAGTACAACTTTGCGGATCAGCTGTGGTCTCCTGATGAATTTCACTCCACTCCAATTGCTTCAGGTGTAAAGGGTTCCCAAGGGTCAAGATATAATGCGCCAAGTGTACAGCGTGTCTAAATACATTTCATATAGTACACATTTTCCATTTAAACATATAATATAACTAAATAGGAACCAAAAGCAAAAGAGAAAGATTCAATCTTTGACTAATAATTTTAACTCACCTCTGGCGCATATTTATGGTCTGGTTTATAGTACCTAATTAGTGTTCTATGAAGATTCTACATTAATTTGTGTAAGACTGAGCTGATTATTGATTCAGAGAACAGTAAAAATTCAGTCATCAAATAAGTTTATCCCATACACCCCTTACCATAGTTCCCTCCCTCCCTCCCGCCCTCAATTCATTCCTTCCCTCACTCTCTACTTCCCTTCCTTCCGACCTTCTTTCCACTTTTCCCTCCATTTCCCTTTCATTCTCTTCTTAACATCTCCCCGTTACGTGATACGGCTCATCTGAGCTAGTCACGTCCTCCCTTACGGTTATGGGACACCGTGCTTTACGCGCGTTTACCATACTGACCTGGCAAACAGGTCGATTCAACATTTCTTCAGTCTCCACAAAGCAGTTTGTTGCCGACCGAAAGGTTGCACTTCCTCTGCTTAAACAAAAGGTAAGCGCCCCCAGGCATTGCTAAGGCAGTGGCGGCACCACCGCGCTGCTGTGCTGCGGTCCCTTGCGAAAGCTTGGTTGACAATAGGTACAGATGTACCGACCGTGGAGCTGTTTCGATGTTGTTACGTCTCATCAGGTACAGATAGACAGCAGATTCCAGCTGTCACTGTACTACAGCGAACTCAGAAAAGAGTTTCTTTGAAGCAGGAGAGAAGAATAAACTTCTACTTGAACTTACACCCTGCAACAAACACCATTTGACGTTCCAACTGACGTCAAATCTCAATATATAGTAAGCTTAAGGCAATTTTAGTATTTTCCCCGAGTCCCTGGGATGGAGACCTTCAATTTCAGCCCCCTCCCATCATCCTGTGACCTTCCAAACGCCCACAATTTCGGCGCAAAAATTTCCCTTACGTAATCATATATATAGATCATTTTGGTATTAAATATGCATCGTTATAACATAAACTAAACAAACGTACTTAGCTTTTTATAATTTTAAATTATGGAAAAACTCAAACCCTTAATTATTATAAAATCTGAAAATCTTAAATTTAAAACATGTTTTGTTATAGTACATTGAACGTACATAGTTAGCTGCATTTTGAAAAAATTCCCACATGTCAACATCTACCAAAAGGCTTTGAATCAAGCATTAGCACCACATGTTTGATGTAAACAAAGCAGACGTTTTTCAATCCCAATGCATTTTAAATGAAAGATATTTTTCGTTATTTCTCATTTTCTGGTAGATTTTGATATAATCTGATATTTTTCCCGACCCTCTGGGACCAAGACCTTTAATTTGAGCCCTCCCCCATCATCCTGCAAGCTGTCAAACTCTCACAATTTTGATTTTTAAAAATCGCTTACAGAATTAGTAATATAGATTTTCTGCTTACCTAAAAGACTATTTTAACTTTTAATGGAATTGTGCACATCTACAGAAAAATACAATTTTATCGGCGTTCTTAGATTTTTGCTACATTGCAGACAGGCTGAGAAAAAGGGGGACAAAAACCTTATGGAAAAAATGCTTGTCTATTAATATAAAGATATGAATTGTAGAATACCCATTTTAAAGTAAACAGCTAAAATGAGGGGTTGACAGAAGCACCCTCTGTCCGTAATTAACCCTTTGATGAAACATTTTTTTAAATATTTTTAAATTTTCAATTGTAATATGTTTATTTTGTCTGTATTTGGTCTAATATTTTGGTTATGTCCTTTTTGACTGTCCTGTGTATTGACAGTCTGCTGAATTAATTAATACAATATATAAAAACGTGTCCTCCTCCTATATATATATGGGTAAAAAGAAGCAAAACAGGTGTCCACTGCAATCCCTATTAAACCTACAAATGCCGTCAACTTCCACCCAATGCAGTCATCGTTTATTTTAGGTGGGCCCTCCCACCAACTTTACCACACATTTGCAAGCCGCGTTGAAGGGTTAATCAAACTATGTCAAATCTAAATTCTAGGTCACCCAAAACTAGGTACGCCTGAGCTATAAGAATGGGAGGTCTATTACTCAAAATGAGTAATTTATCTTTGTATTTATCAGTTTTCATTTATATTTCACTTACCTCTGAACTAGCTCTAACTATAAAAATTGTATTTATATAGTTTTGCTTTTAAGTTCACCAATGTATTTGATTTTGACCAATATTATTCAACCTATATTATCAATACTGTTAACCATAAAAAATATATGAATTTGAAATTAAAAAAATACCTTATTAACAGAGGGACATTTTGGTTACGGAGTAGCAAAAAGAATGTCAACAAATAATATCAAAACTGTATTAACTTCTTAATAAAAATCAAGGGTATTTATGATTATATATAACCAAGCAAAGCTTACTTTTTGTAAGACACTTTGCCACAACCAAAAGCTTAACCACAACAATCGAGGTATTGTTAAATGGTTCTTTATTTCAGTGGGAGGGGAATCATTAATGGTAAGCCAAATCGAGTTTGTCAACTGTTACTAGCTTTGTTTCATCTCTATTTATTTTACAGCCGACTATACTGTAAATTTATAAGTTAAGCCTATTAGCATTTGGGTGTCACTAAACATGAAATTTACGATACTCAAAATAATATTTATAATTTATTTCATACATTACATTAATATAAGAATTTAGAGTAAAAACTGAGGAGGATTAAGATCTGCCCATTATTTATCATTTTACTGTAGATTATGCTTACAATAAAAAAGCACAAAAATTACTTTTTAGCGAATTTCCCCTATAGGGAAGAAGCTATTACCGTAGGTCTCATGGTAAGACCTAAGCCCGAGACCATGATAACTTTTCGTTTTGGGGCCCCCAGAAGCAAAAAACACCATTCGTTCAAATTTGTATATATATATATCTATATATATATATATATATATATGTGTGTGTGTGTGTGTGTCTGTAAGCACGATAGCGCTCGCAAAAATGGTCCGATCGGAATGAAATTTGGCACAGGGGTGTAAAGTAGTAATTATTCGGATGAGTTCGAAAACCAGCCCGATCGGACCACTGGAAGGGGGGGTAAAGGGGGATAAACCCCCCAAAAATGGGTTTTTTGGGGTTTTCACATAGAAAAATAAAAATAATCAAATTTTGGTTAGCACCATTGAATTCAGTTCGAAAAAACAAACAATTTAGTATTTTGAATCATTGCTCTATGCCCATTGGTTACCGAGATACTGAAAGTGGTAAACACAGTACGTTGTCCCAATGTTAACCTTATGGAGAATAAGTAAAATTCTATATTTTGCTTATTTCTCAACATATCTTAATAAAACTTGGTTTGTGGCTTCATCTAGATGAGGTTTAATGTATTTTAGTCTAAAATCACCGCAATTTCTATTTTTGTGGCGGCAAACCTGCATACTCATTCCCCATGTTATCCTTATGGGCAATAAAAAAAATCCATATCTTCATTATTTCTGAAAATATCTTGATAAAACTTGGTATATGGCTTCTTCTAGATAAGATATACTAAATATTGAAATTAAACCATCTAGTTTTAACATGTCTGTAGCAGCAAACCTGCATACTCATTCCCCATGTTATTCTTATGGAGATTACGAAAACATGTCATTATCTCACTACATTGGATGGAAGTATTTTTTTGACAATTGAAATTCGCTGAGTATGCAGGTCTGCTGCAACGGGGGGTATTTTACTATGAGAGCTAAAACAAAAAAAATTGCGGGAATGTAAACATTTATACTACATTTACCAAATAATAAATTATCTTTTTAAGGAATGGCAAAACAGAATTTGATGAGGTCCTTGAACTATTTGGCCTTCTTACACAAAGTCAGTTTGTTTTTACTATATGTTTTTTCACGACTTAAGAAAAATGTTTTTGAAATAAAGAATACAATTCTGTAAAGATACAGTATTGAAGCTATTGACACCAACTTAAGAGTTAAAAGTCTGTCAAAAGAGCCAGGTAATAAAGCAGAAGACGTCCCAAAACGCCTGCAGCTGCCGTAAAAACAAAACCAGAGACATCTTTGGAGACGGATGTTTAAAGCTACTTCACAACAGTTTATTTTAAGTTGCCGGCAGTTACTTACTTTACTTTCCTCATCTTTTACGTGAGACCAAAACTGAAGGAAATAACAACTTTGAATGTGTCTCAATCGAAGATTTTTCCCCTTTAGTCTGCTTAATAGCATTTAAATGACTGTGATATTTAAGATAATTAGATTATTCATAAACAGTGTTACGTAAAATCTGTGAAATGAGCTTTTTGTGACATATTATTGATTTTCCACACAAGTTACATACAATTTTACATACAAGTTAATTTAGTTAAAGTTCTGGACAGGTGGGTGAGTGAGTGTGCTATATTCGAAACTGGCGTGAAACATCTGTGTTGTGTTGGCAGTCAATCATATGATCACATGTTTATGAAAAGACGCACTTACAATATGAAAGTTTATGCTGCAAGCTCATATGCAATAAATATTAAATCTAAACAAGGTCTCGTTGAAATCTATTTCAAACTTACACGTATAATGACGGTAAAAGTTCTCGCAAAGCTTGCCGCAAGTCTAAGAAGAGATTTTATTCTCATTAGTAGTGTCAATACTTAATATTACTTTTCGTATTGTGCAAGACAACTTTCGGTAAAGTATTGCAAGACAAATTTCGTAGTGTTGATGTGCCTTAAAAACATAAACAGTGTTTTGACAGATCGACACTATCATGAGTTTTAGCAGATGATTTGTAGAGTTTCCACATTTTGCCACCCGCCAGTAAGGCTGTCGAGAACTATAGTACTAAACATTTTAAAGTACTTTTTATTTGTAACAAATCTTCAACTAACCTTAATATAAAATTTGGGAGCAATACATCCAAACAATTACTATTTTGAAATTTAAAATCTAACCAATAACACTTGTTTTGTATTACAGTGTGGCCTTGATCTAGGATTCTTCCCCTAATTCTAACCTTTATAAATTTTATTTCTTACAAAACTTGATGTCGAGCTCTGCTTCCAACACAATTATTAAAATCGGTTCAGAACTGTAGGAGGAGCCTTGATCCCAAAAAACCCCTAGCATATTAAATAAGTACTCGATTATTGTGTTGCAGCTTCGCTGGTGATATTTTTTAATATAAGTGCTGTATTCTGTAGTTAATCTTTAGAAATACTAAAAACCATGGCCACTGCATTAACAACCACTCCATGTAATATGTTTAGTTGTAAACAAAGTGAATCGAGCTCGATCCACTGTCAACAGATGTAGCGACAATGTTCAAAAAATTCAGCCTTTTACTGTACTTAAGTGACATCCTTTCTTAAAATTCTGAGACATATTGGCAAATCGAGATAAATCTTAATGAGATAATCTTATATTTGACACTGTAAACGTTAAAATCCATCCAGCCTTTCTTGAGTTATCTCTACGAAAAGAACCCCTCACGTGTAATTTATAACACTCTCAAATGATACACACATTTTCATAGAAAATAAAGAGTACTTCAGTATTTTTCACATCAGGAAGCTCAGTTTTAGAGCTTCATCACAGCCAGCATATGAGAACATACTTAATTGTAGATTTCAAGAAGTGAAGGCATTCTTGAAACACCTGGCATTACCGGTACGATATTGTCATTTCACTTTTGAAACAGCGAGTAAAAATACCGAAAAATGTACCTTCTGAGTCCTTGTAAAAACCTTCAGCTAATAAAACATATATAGTAAAAAAAGGTAATGACTCTACTGTCGTTATTGTAGGGAAGATGAATAAAATTTCACTTTAAAGTAATTGATTCTGTTTGCATGCAATGTAAGATTTCACATTTAACAATGAATTTTATTAATTAAGTTTTCAATGTTGCCAACCTATTGCAGGAAGTGGTTCATAATATTAAAGTAGCGACAGAGAACAATGAAGAAGCAAGTTAAAAACAACTCCTCAACAAAAACTGCTCATTTCAAGTTAGAAGGTCTCAATCACTTACTTCTTTTTTCTCTTAAGAGACTTAGGCTAACAATGTTAAATACACTTCTAATCAAAACGTTTAATAATAATAATAATATTTATTTGCTTTGACAAGATTTTGCATCAGCATTACATTCATTATACTTAAAACTAAATTTGGATTATGTTGATTCTTGACATATTAATCTTTGATGTTGATCTTCGAAAAATTCTTCTATTGAGTAATATGTTTTCTTAATACTTTTTTCACAAATAAAATTTGACATGGTTTAATAAATTGTTATTAGATGGCCAGTTGAAACAATTTGACCAGAACTAATAAAATTATTCTATTAAATTTTATCTTTTTATTTCAGAGCCAAGAATCAATAGAATAAACAATAGATTTATTGAATTTTACATTTTAACTTAGAATGAACTACTTATATTTCAAATTTTAACTTAGAACAGAATTTTAATAAAATGTTAGTGGATAATTTTGTCTCCCCAAGGCAAATGCCCAAATGGGGGATCTTAATAAATACAAATACCCCTGTCGCAGCAGACCTGCGAACTCAGCTAATTTCCATAGGATTTTTTTTGTATATGTGAGCATTCAACTTGTTTGAAGGAAATTATTGTTTGAATAAGTACAGTAAATAATATACTAAAAACGTATATTTAATCATCTATACTATTATAAAGAAGAGGTGGTTTCTGTGTGTATGTATTTATGTATGTATGGGACAAGTGAACTCTAAAAATACTGAACTGACTGGGTTGAAATTTCACACAGAGGTAGATCTTGAACCTGGGAAACATATAGGCCTATTCACTTCCTTTAAATCCCCTCGGGCTAAGCCCGGTGAACGTCCTTAGCTTCAATGTTTACATTTTATAAGGGTGTAAACATTCAAATACCGAAATGCCCCATAGCAGAACTACGGGCGACAGTGCGACATTGTCGCAGAAAGAAGACGAGGCCTGCAGAAAGTTCAGCCTGACCGACTGGTTGTTTTTTTTGTGGCTGCAGAAAATCCTAAATTAATAAGTCAATAATTTTTTTTTCAGAAAAAGTTTCTGTATTAAGTCGATAACATTATTTTCTGCAGAAAAATTATCCTTTCTGCAAACTATAACCAAACGCTGTAAAACGTCATGCATTTTAAAACGAAAACAGCCAAGTCGATAGTCGGTGCATCGATCGTGAGAAACTAAGTAGGCCTATTCCATGGAATAACCGAATTACCAACGCGACACAATGTTATAGTAATAGGCGTACCCGAACCCCATTCGATTGTTTGAAAACTAATATGATATGCGATCATATTAACCATTGACAGAGTGCGAACTCGAATGCGCCGATGCGCGAAGTGCTACTGCGCATCGTCTGCCGGCTTCTGTCAGCTGTCAGCTCACGATCTATCTAACCACAGAGAAATGAGCAGACGGTATATCTATATACTTTATCTGTGATCTAATCCAAAGGACAATCTAACCTCAATGTTGTTTTGTTTGTAATGGTCCTGTCCTTACGTTCAGGCTTATCAGTTTACGGTAGTAAATATTTGACTTGGAAAACATTGTTATGATCACATGTTGCGTAAAGTGATGGCTTCATTTGATGAGCGATTAATTTGCTCGGTTTGTTCGGAGAAAATAATCTTAAAAAATCTCAAAACTCATTATTTGAGAAATCATCCGTCATTGCCGGTCAAATACAAATCGGCCTCAAGCGGAAGCATAAGTGGCCGATGCTATACCCTAAAGTGAAGTTTTTTGCATCACTTTAAGTGGTATAAGTTACTAAATTAAATATATTGGTAAATATTTAATTTTGATTTATGTAAACATTGAATATTTGACCTTTGAAATATTAATATACAAACAAACATAAGTCAGCCAAGACCAATTCAACTAATGGGAGTAGCCTTCATGTGATAATTAATAAATACCCCCGTTGCAGCAGACCTGCATACTCAGCGAATTTCAAATGCAAAACAACGTATTTCAAGCAAACATAGCAAGATTTGACATGTTTTGTTAAGCTCCATAAGAATAACATGGGAAATGAGTATGCAGGTTTGCTGCTACAGGTATATTAAAACTGGATGGTTTTAATTCAATATTTAGTAGATCTGAACTAGAAGAAGCCATTTACCAAGTTTTATCAAGATATGTTGAGAAATAAGCGAGATATAGAATTTTACTTATTTCCCATAAGGTTAACATTGGGACAACGTACTGTGTTTACCACTTTCAATATCTCGGTAACCAATGGGCATAGAGCAGTGATTCAAAATACTAAATTATTTGTTTTTTTGAGCTGAATTCAATGGTGCCCACAAAAATTTGATAAATTTTATTTTTCTATGTAAAAAACTCAAAAAACCCATTTTTGGGGGGTTTATCCCCCTTTACCCCCCCCTTCCGGTGGTCCGATCGGGCTGGTTCACGAACTCGTCCAATTGATTACCACTTTACATGTCCGTACCAAATTTCATAAAGATCGGACCATTTTTGCGGCCGCTATCGTGCTAACAGACACATAGATATATATATATATATATATATATATATATATATATATATATATATATATATATATATATAAATTCGAACGAATAGTGTTTTTTGCTTCTGGGGGCCCCAAAACGAAAAGTTATAGTGGTCCCGAGCTTAGGTCTTACCATGAGACCTACGGTAATAGCTTCTTCCCTATAATAGGGGAAATTCGCTAAAACAAAGTAGCCTATGATTAATTTGCCAATAGTAGAAAAAACTGAACTCATTGGAATTAGTCAATAGTTTTGTTGAGCATACTTGGATTTCTCTATTCTAATTTCTTACCTCAAAACATTATGTGCACGTAGAAAAAATAAATAACATTAAATGGAATTGTTTGTTTGTTTTTAATCAAATTTTGTAACAGTTCTTTTAAAATTTTTGCAATTTATTTGTCTGGCAAATAAAAAAATAAGATTTATGATTTTTAGGCCTTCACACTAAGTTTGCTTTTTAGGTTTAAATTATTATTATTGCACATGCTTTAAATATTAAACTGCTATTTTCTTAGAAGATTTAGTTAGTATTTTGGACTCTAAGTAATTTAAAGATAATATTGTTGTTTCTCAAATTATTCTTACTCTAACACGTTTGAAATGTTAAGTTAGGTTCTATTGTATATATTTAAATTCAATTTAAATATATTAGCATTTCTTATTTATTTCCGAATATTCATTATTATCACGCTCGCGGCCCATATTACACGCAGCTTGAACGCATCGGGCTGCTGAAAGATTTTGGGGTTTTCAAAACCCGTTGCAGAAAGGTTGAAAACGTCCTGCTTTGGGGCCGAAATGTAAACAACTGTGAATAATACAATTTGAAAGTTCAAAGAGCAGAAGTAAGATCAGCTGTAATTTTTATCGTGAGCTTTAAACATGAGGAAAATTAACGAAGAGACCACATTGGTTTTCATTAGTAATACACACACTTTTTTATTTTATATAATTCTTAGTCTTTTAATTTTTAATAACTGCAATCTTGTTATAGTATATAAATGTCAACAAACATAATCAATGAATTCAAAACACTCAAACAAATAAATAACTTAATCTCATTAAAAAAAAAATAAATTCAATCATAAGGTCCGTTTTGTAATTAAAACATCCCTGTTGCAACAGACCTACATCTCCAGCCAATTTCAATCAAACATATAATCAATCCTCATCATTGTTAACATGCCATATATTATGCTACATTTTCAGGCAGTTTAGACCAAGACATCCCCCCCACCAAATGCTCATACTTTCTTTATTAAATTTAAAAATAATTTTCATTTTTTTATATAGTATACATTTTCTGCAAAATCTTGATCAATGAACTCTAACTGTTCAAAATAAACACAAATAAAATATTCATCACCTGAAAATTGTATCATATGTCCAGAATTGAATTTAAAAACATATATTTTAAATCAGGGTGACTATACTTTTTGGAGGGAAAAATTAAAAATAATATTGGACAACGTACTGTGTTTTGCACATCCAATATTATCCAATATCTAACAACAAATTGATGTAGAACAATAATTCAAAATGCTAAATTGTTTGTTTTTTTAAGCTGAATTCAATTTTCACAATTAAATTTAAAAATAAATAGACTAGTAAAAAGGTGTTAAATCTTTAAAATAAATTTTATTTCGTCAAAAAAACCTTCTTAGAATAAACCAATCTTGCTGGTTTTTGAACTCGAAGTCATGAATGACGCTTTACATGTTTGTTCCAAATTTCATCAAGATCGGACTTTTTTTACAAAAGTTATCGCGCCTACGGACAGATATATACATATATATGAAAATGAACAAACGGTGTTTTTGAGGTCCAGGGACCTCAAAATGACGGTAATAGCTAATTCCCTATAGGGGAAATTCGCTAAAAAATATTACATTTTTATTTATGATCCAACCTAGTGATCAAGACCTCCTATATTAAATTACATTTACACTTTACACTGGGCGGCAGCAAAGAAGTCCGTTGGAGGCGGGGCCTGCAGACGACGTGACTTTGATTTAACCAATACGCACCCCGCGCGGTTGCCAAACTGTTTCCACGCTGAAACAGCGCTTGACGCCGAATCATTGTACTAGTTAGATTAAATCAAGGCGCTCGGGTAAACAAGAAAAACTGCCATAAATCGTGCAACACTATGTTACAGAACAATAAATTACGAGCATTTTCATGAAAAAACTAGGTCGATAGCTTATTTCCTTGACATTAAAAACCCATTTGATTTGATTCTTTGGTAGTCAGGCTAAATAGAGTTAATAAAGTTCTTGAATTGTGGATGCTATATTGATTTCGTACGATAAACTTCTTAAGTTTTAAATATCTGCAATATATATTCTTTTTTTATTATTTTTAGTTAAGGTCAATGCTATAAACAATACTACTACAAACAAAAACAAGTTTTTAATAATTTCAGGGTTAACACTATATAATAAATCATTGAGATTATACGTAATATATAAATTACATATATAATACACTGAAGGTACAATTTTATTGTTCATTAAAATTCTATAAGCTTGATGATTCTATATTTGCTTGAAAAGTAACTACTTCTTAACAAAAGCTTTCAATCTCAGAACCACAATTTGTTGAATAACCTCTCAATTGGTCTTAAAAGTACTATGAGGTTAAGGTAAAAAGCATAAGAAAACGCTAACTTGTTTTGTGTAAGCGTAACATCACAGATTCTCTGTGGTAACATGTTACGATTTCGGAACTATGATTAGTATTTAAATCGATAAAATACTGTATAAACAATTACAAAGCGAGAATGAATATTTCAGTTGAAAATTTTGAGCATGAAATCTGCCGATCGTCACGGAAATAATAAGTCAGACGACAGTCCATGACACAGATGGTGGGTTTATTTTTGGCTTTAGGCGGAAACGTGTCAAAGGGATGGTGGCGGGGTTGCCGGGAAGTTTGCTCGCTGGGGAAAACCTCAGTCTTAGCAGCTTAGCCCTGAGTCTTGGGGCTCAGTGCACCTTAAGAATCCGCCGGGCGTAATAGGTTTGTTTGTGTGTCTTTTAGTGTAACATTTCGAGATCGTTATAGTGGTCCTTAACGTTTTAGTTAATAGTGACTGTTATATATAGTAGTTGTGTTTTTGTTGCTTAATATTTGTGTTTATTACCATGGATCAACCGTCTACAAGCGGTAAACGCGGAAAAACTGTGCATAGTCGTGAGCAGAAAATTGTGTACAATGCTTACAACTTGTTAAAAAGACTTTCTTTTCCGTTGCTTCGGGAGTCTAAAAATTTTCATAAGACTGGAAAACTTTGTGCTCAGGCTTGTGGGGTAAGCGAAAAAACGGTTAACAGAATATGCAAGGAAGCGGAATTATCTGTAAGTTCAGGTAATGGAACAAATAACATTGAACCATGTTTTTAAACACCAGGCCAGGAGAGAAAGCGAAAGTGTAAAATTACCGGCTTGGAAGATTTTGAAAAAGATGTTTTGCGTCGTATTGTATTTTCTTTTTATGACCGTGGAGAGTTTCCGTCAAGTGAGAAAATAACTAAGGAACTGAAAGAAAAAATGAATTTTAAAGGTTCTGAAACATCGACAAGAAGGTTGCTCAAAAGCATAGGATTTAAATACCGTAAGACGAGGGATGGAAGAAAGTTTTTAATGGAAAAGCAAGATATTGTTGCAGCACACATTAAGTTCTTAAGAAAAATGCATGAAATAAGAAGTTCTGGAGACTCCCGCTCAATCTTCTACCTTGACGAGACTTGAGTGAATGAGAATCATTAAAAAAATTATATGGCAGGATTCTACTGAGTCAGAAGGACTCAAAGTTCCTCCAGGAAAAGGTAACAGATTAATAGTCTGTCATGATGATTCTTCAAGCATCGGATTCGTTAAAGAGTGCAAATGGGTTTCCCGATCCAAAACCACAAGTAATGATTATCACGATGAAATCAACTCAACATCTTTTAAAGAGTGGTTCGTCTCATTCCTAAATCTATTGGAGGAAGGATTGATTTTCATAATGGACAATGCTCCATATCACTCGGTGTTGGCCGACAAATGTCCAACGACTTCATGGCTCAAAGCAGACATTAAAAAATGGTTGACAAAAAAGGGAATTCACTATGAGAACTACGAAACAAAGGCCGAGCTACTCGTCAAAGTATTGCCATTTAAGAGCCGAGAAAAAAATATATGAATTAGACCTGCTAGCTAATGAGATGGGTCATACAGTGATACGACTTCCCCCTTATCACTGTCATTATAATCAGATTGAACTAATTTGGGTAAAGGTGAAGGGGGAAGTAGCCTCAAAGAATAAAACCTTTAAAATAAAGGATGTTGAAATGTTGTTGCACGAAGCTTTGGACAATGTCACAGTGGAAGACTGGAGGTCAAGGGTCGCACATTCGGAAAAACTTCGAAAAGATGATTTTCAAAAGGAATGTGCGCGGATGGACAAGATTGAAAATATAATGGTTAATTACTCTGGATGACAGCGAATGTGATAGTAATAGTGAATGGTCAGGTGATGAAGAGGACAGTGCCCGTGATGGCGATGAAGTACTGGCAACAGCTTTGCAAGGGGAGAACGAAGAGGAGTCTGCGAGATTGGTGGAGATCATGCAACACAATATGTTTGCGTTCGAATAAGTCTCTAACAAAACTATAGGCTATTGCAAGATATTATACAAGAGGATACCGAAACCATTCTAAGGTATTTTCGTACATTATTCATTAATAAAGATATTAACAATATTAACATAATTTAATAGTAAAACAATTTAAAAATTCTACTACTAAAGGATTTTTTAAAAATCCTGGAAAATTCTACTGGAAATACTGGAATTATTCTGGAATGTTGTTTACATACAGGAAATACGGGGAAAATACTTGAATTTCAAATTATGTACTTGATTTTTTTGAAGTGAGTGATTAAAGAAATACGAGTATAACAAGTTTGTTCAGTTTTTTGTTTATGTTTGTGAACAACAATATACTCCTATAGTTCTGTTTGGTTGATAAAATATAGGGAGAAATTGAATGGTTCAGAAAAAGGACGATCTAGTAGAATGTTTGAGATTAAATTTAAATTTAGTGGACAAGGAAAATAAACAACATATTTAAGATTTACTGTAAATTAGACAATTGCTAAAGAAAACATTAACTTTTTTCGTTATCTTCAAGCATTTTTTTGATATTTTTATGATTAACTCTTAGTATTTTTAATAATTTGAGTTTTAATAGTTAAAAAGAAAAGTGGCCTATTGTAATAGGCGAGTTGGTAGCAGCGAGAGGACCTTGCTAGCAGCGTGAGAATCTTATAAATCAATGAAAATAATAAAAAAACTAGTAAATATTCTTATTCTTGGAAACTATTTATAAATCATAAAGAATTGTTTCGTCCTTTTATACGCTTTCTCAATAATAATTTGCAGATAAAAAATCAAATCGCACTCAGTATTAACAGTTCACGCCGTACCACAGTGGTGTGTGTAGCCTCGAGCGGTTGGCGGCAGCCCAACGGACTTCTCTCCTGCCGCCTACTGTAGTCTAATTATACTTTTTATATTTATGTTTATACTTATATTTACGGCAATAATAAATAGGTCAAATCATTGTAATTATTTAAATTGCAATATCAATTACATTATACAATATACATTGAATGAAGGAGCAGCTTGATTACTTAACAACAGTTTTCTTAGGCAAGTGTTAATAGTAGAAATTAGTTATTTGTGTATTAAGAGCGGAAAGTATGTCATTATTGCCGCTCGAGAATTGTAGATGGCCGCATGAAGGGTTAGAGAGCAACCAACATTTCGAGAGCAGCAGCAATGACTGATTGTGCTCATAATACACACAATTTT
The DNA here is from genome assembly GCA_035578135.1 of Flexamia atlantica. Taxonomy (NCBI): domain Eukaryota; kingdom Metazoa; phylum Arthropoda; class Insecta; order Hemiptera; family Cicadellidae; genus Flexamia; species Flexamia atlantica. The sequence continues at coordinate 28,870,072 of JAQJVK010000005.1, read as the reverse complement.
TTTCCTACCACCATTATTTAAACAGTATAGAGTAGGATTCAACTAAGTTGGCCAAAGCATGTACTAATCATCTCAACAAAAATTTTTATACAAGTCACATTGAAAACGTTGTTGGTTCCACAAGGTGTCTGTTTACATTTTCCCAGAACTGTCAAATCGCCACGTTGCGTTGTTTGCGTTGTTGCGCTGTCAAGCACCCCACCCTCTTCAGTCAAACTTTTGAATTTTAGTCCAGTTACCAGTAAGGAACTAAGCTCGATTGTCAGTCAAATGTCAAACTCAAATTCGGCTGGGTGGGATGATATCTCAAATAGAATGATTAAGATGTGCTTTCTTGAAGTTAAGGAACCGTTACTTTTTCTTATTAATAAATCAATGCAAGAATAAGAAGTTTTTCCAGATGGTGGCAAGTTAGCCCTTGTTAAGCCAATTTTTAAGAAGGATGACCCTCATCTACCTCAGAACTACCGTCCTATCTCACTCCTACCAACCATTTCAAAAATTTTGGAAAAAGTAGTTTGTAATAGAATCTTAGATTTTTTAAGTGAACACAATTTGATTTTGTCAAAACAATTTGCATTCCAGCGTGGCAAATCTACTAAGCTAGCTCTCATTGACTTTACAAACAAATGCATCGACGCCTTGGAGGGGGGAGAAACTGCCATTGGCTGTTTTGTTGACCTCTCCAAGGCGTTCGATTGTGTTAACCACTCAGTTTTAGAGGAAAAACCTTTTGAAATCGGGATTCAGGGCACAGTCTTAAACTGGCTCAAATCCTATCCCTCCCATAGGCGTCAAATCACTTTTATTGATCACAAGGACAAATCTGGTAGGAAACAAAAATATTTTTCAAATCTTGGTTTCTGTAGAGTAGGGGTGCCCCAGGGATCGACCCTAGGGCCAATTCTTTTCTTAATTTACATAAATAGCATCTCCAATTTCCTTTCTGAAAGTAATCTCACAATTTTTGCTGTTGACACCACTCTTTTTACAAGAAACAAAAAACTTGCAGATTTAGAACTCGACACTTTTGTTAAACTCAATAGTTTGTCTCAATTTCTTTCTGAAATCAATCTTAGAATCAATCCAGACAAGACTAAGTTTTTGCATTTTTCAACACTTCAAAAAACCGCACAGTCGGTGAGAGCTAACATTCTTCCCCCTTCTGTTTTTCTTGATAACAAAGAAATTTTGGAATCAAACTCAGTAGACTACTTGGGAGTGAGGTTGGACGGTGGTCTGAGGTGGAATGAGCATGTAGACAAACTTTCTGAAATCCTGTCAAAAAATCTTTTTGTACTTAGAAACGTTGCTAGGCTAGGTAATATCAAACTTTCCAAAATAGAATACCATAGTTTAATTGAAAGTCACATCAGATACTCAATAGTGCTTTGGGGCAACTCAAGCAAACAAAATCTCCAACGTATTTTTATTATACAGAAACGTGCTATCAGAAGTATTATTGGTCTTAAACCAACTGAATCTTTTGTTTTGAATTTTTTTTAGAAATTTAGAAATATTAACCGTCCCATCTCTTTTTTTTCTTTGATGCTGTATTGTATGTTAAGGAAAATAATCTTGTTACGCCTCACAATCATGGGTACAATACTAGAAACAGGGACCTTAATCCATCTATCCAACATAATCTGAAACTTTTTGAACAGAAGCCAGCATACGTAGGACTAAAGCTTTTTGCGACTTTGCCTGTAGAATTAAGAGAACTTCCTTGTGTTAAAAAATTTAAGTTAAATCTACATAATTACCTTATTCATCAATGTTATTATGATTTACCACTTCCCTCCTAACCTGGCCTTACCTAACAAACCCTCCTTCTTATGACCTGGTTCTGGCGAACAGGAAGAGGAAATGACTTAGTACAGGGACGGGTCTCATGCCACGACGTGGTCTACGGGACAACCGGAAGAAGAAGAAGGAAGTAAGTAAGTGTTATAGGTTATGGAATGTTTACAATATCGCCTATTTTTAGAATTTGTTTTATTTTCATTCAACCTTTTTACATAGCTGTCACAGTTTGATTTGATTTTATTTCTTCATTTACATGTTTTTAGTTTGTTTTACTGCTTGTTCATTTTTTCCTGGGCCAATAATAAAGAAAACACCTTTTATAAGTTTTGACAGCATTATGAAACAATCTCTCTTTTCAGCTGAAGTAGTACTGGCTATTCAAAAACTCACCTATTTTTCTTTGTAAAAGCCCCTGAGTAATATTTTAAGCTGCGCAAGTGAACTTTCAGATACAATATTGCACCAACACTTTTCCTTTGCTACAAGTGCTACACGCTACACTAAAACAGATGTTCGTTGACAATGTTTTCAGCACAGCTGGATTTTACGCTTAAATTCGTAAAAAGCTAATAATTTGTTTACTTTTGTTTTGGCCATCTTAGGTGAATCCTACTCTAACTTATTAACATGTACACACGTTCATTGAGATTATGTTTACTTATTCTATTGGAACGAACCAGAAGTTGAGATAGAAACGGTGACAATGAAATCAGGTGATTTAGAACAAGGCAAATAGAATTTAGAATACGGTAAGTGTCATGGGATTTCTGACTAATATCACAGTATCTAGAACATACTGTCTTTATTTGTCAACAAATGAAGACTATGTTTCATTCTAGTAATGAAAAATCTCACGAGATTTGGCTTAGTTCACGAAATTTGCACGTGAACTTGCTGAACCTTCTTTCAAGTGATAGACTACCATGACGTCACATCTTTCACCTGCGCAAGATACCTACCGTATAAAGATATTCTAGGTACTGTGACTAATATAAACTGGTCTGTGGTGTTTGACGTCATAGTTATCTCTCTAGTGTGGCACCTTAACCTATTCTACATTTCATGTAACCCTGATTTAGCGCGCAAGCGAGCGGGAATGAAATGAAAGCGGAAATGAACCGTTTTGCGTATTGTTTACAGGTGTGGCAATGTGATTATTTCCATGCAATGGTAGGAAAAAATATTAGTGATCTTCAGTTTTACAAAATACTAAAGCCAACTTTACTAATTTTCCAATATTGTTTTGAAATCAGGCCAGGAATGATGTTTAATTTTTTGAAACAGCTGGCTTACTGGTGTAGATTGGTGCAAGGCTATACTAAAGTACCCCCGTCACAGAAAACCTGCATACTCTGCGAATTTCCAAATAAAAAATTTCAGTAATTAATCAATTATTACCAAACAGGAGAAATAAAGAAGTAATATATTGATTTATAACAATAATAAATCATTATTCGTTTTACATCTCTGTCAAAAATATTAGTACAGTAAATAGATTTTACAAGTAATAAATATTTCTTTAAAATAAATAAACTAGCTTTTTTAATGATTATAAACACTTAACAAGTTAGAAACACCTAAATCCAATTAAATATTCTTTTGATAAACTCATTTAATTCTCCCGGGATTTGTTAAAACCCAGTAGAAAGTGAATAAGAAATTCTGCATTATGCTGCCCTGATACCAAAATACAAAAAAAGTGAAGCGGAAATATCTTAGGAGGAATGACTTAAAATACCAAACTATTTGTTTTTTCGAGCTGAATCCAATTTTGAAAACAATAATTGGATAAATTTAGTTTTTCAATTGAAAACCCCCCAAAAAAACATTTTTGGGGGTAATATGGAGCCTTTACCCCACTTTGGATATGTTGATCTGGCTGGTTTACGAACTTGTCTGAGAGAACCTAGTTTTACATGTCCGTACCAAATTTTGTTATGATCGTATGATTTTTAAGAGAGTTATCCTGCTTAAAGACATTAAAAAAAGAAAATTCTATTTCATGTATAAGCCCATGTTAAATTTTGAAACAAATCGTGATATGAGCAGGTAGATTTTCATGATAAACTCACTTCATATTCAGAAAGTACATATACAGAAAAAGCTATTGATTAATATGAAAATTAATGTGACTGCTGAGGTTACCCTGAACAGATATTTTTGTCCATTCTATTAAAACGATGGTAACAGCTTATTCCAGAGGGAATTCACCAATATCTTAGAGAACAATGGACTTAGAACTACCAAATTGTTAACTACCAAATTGTTTGTTTTTTAGCTAAATCCAAAGGTGAAAACAATAATTTGATAACTTTAATTTTTCAATTTGAAAATCTTAAAACACCCATTTTTAGGGGGGTAAAAAAGAGCCTTCCAGAGGAAATTTGCTAATATCTTGAAGACCAATGGACCATAAAGTAACAAGTTCTAATCATGTTTTTAAGCTCAAAGAAGGGACACCCTTAAAGTTGTATGAGGGATTAAAGCACAGAAAAGTTGAGAATCAGCAATGCAAAACACATAGCTGTGAACTCGTTAGTAAAATACACATTGTCTGTCTTTTACCTGAGGGAGAATCTATCTTGTTTACATGTGAGACTAAGATATTAAAAATCTTATAATGAACCCAATTAGTCTTGCCATTGAGTGTTAAAGAGAACCATATGCTTGCCTCAATTAAGAACAATTTTGGTCATAAATTCAATTAGGTAAAATTCTTTGAATGATAATTTACTCTTAACACTTTGACAGTGATATAGGGAGAAAGAATATTTAAAGAACCACAATTTTGCTAATAAAACATTTTAATTATATTGATTAAGCTCCAAAATGGAGTTTAAAGAACCAAGCACTTAAAGCTGTTTCGGTGAACCAGCATTTTAAATTACAGTACTGCAGTTTTATATTTTACTTCCAGGATAATTGGATTTTAATTAATTTACGATATTAAGTAGGATGAGTGGTACAGAGTAAAGTGTTGGTTGGGAGACTAACCCTGAGTCCCCACACAAAGGCTTGTGTCAAGTGATGAAATTTTATGGAACATGTTAAGGCTCCTCATCTCAACTTTGTTAACCCACTTTTGCCCCACTGATGTGCCAAATACTGGGAGTAATTAAATTGGTAAAAACTACATAGATGCAATATTTATAACTCTGTTATTTCTCTGATTTTCTCTGATTTTAGAAATATTTTTGTATATTACTTGTATTTTAATTGCAAGAACACGTTACCCGCAGTTGTAGTGGACCTATGTACTCAGCGAATTTGAAACCCTTCAAAATATATTTCTACTGAAGTAAAATATGACATTATTTGTACTCTCCATAAGAATAATAAGGGGAATGAAGGAGAAGGTTTGCTGCTACAGGTATGTTTAAACTAGGTGGTTTGAAGTAATTTAGTGGAGTGATTAAAAACAAGTAAAACCGATTACTTGTCTTGACTTTCTCAACACACTGTACTTTTACACGTTTGGGCCAAATTTCATTAACATCTAATCTGGCCCTTTTTGCAAGAGTTACAGTGCTTAAAAAACATACACCGTATGTCCCTAAAGTCCCAGACCGGTATTTTTTAATAACTTTGAAAGATAATAAGATATCTTTCTTTAGACTCAACCAATTTGAGTTATCTCTTTTTCACTTGAAAACCTGCAATTTAATGAGCATTTCAAGACCAAACCTAACTATGTACCTTGATTCCAAGGTAAACAGACAATAAGAAAATAAGAGAATAATAAAACTTATTATTCTCAGGTTGCCTGGATCCCATAAGGCCTGTGGAACCTAGTGGTCGTAAATTCCCGGTCTATAAAAGAAATCACAATCCCAACTGTATCTGAATTATAAATTCATTTGCTCTTAATATCTCATATAAAAAGGTTCTGTTAAATTAAATAAAGTCACAATTTGATACCATATCACAGGTTAGATAAAATAGCTGAACTTGCTTCTGCTCTGTATTTTAGTGGTATAGTATAAAGTTGGAATAAAAAATTAAGGAACTGACAGGGTGGAACTGTCATTGGTTGGAATAAAAAGTATCAAGGTAAATGATAAACAGTCTCACAGTTTCTTGACAGCAAACATTATGGAACCTGTTTTTTATATCAGTTTGTAATTACAGAACCAAACCTCCTCTATTATTTAGGTTGACAATTTATTACGCACAAAGAAAATATATCAACTAGTTTAAATATATGTATTTTTAATTTCCAATCATTAAAAGTGTAATTTTGAATCCAAATACAAGAGTCTTTGGCAAAATAAGACTCTGAAATCAGCAAATGCAAAGTACAGTGACTCATTAGCAAAGTACACACTGTCGTTGACTGTAAGGCTGTGAATCTATCTTCATTATCATTAGTGGTGAACAAAGATCTTGGATTGGGCCCAGTATTTACTTAATTTTTTATTGTATTCAGGAAAAAATGTTTAAAGGCCTTTTTGTCTGACTTACAGTTAAAATGAATAATCATGACTATAGTCGTGGGCACCAAATAGGGCGGATGAGTGAGTGCGCTGCTGGCGAAATTATTGTATATTATTTGTTTGGGTAGTTAACCAACTATATGGTCATATGTTAAAGTAAACCAAATTTACATGGAAAAGGCCCTGAACAAATATACAATTAAAGTTTTGACAGTTCAAAAAAACTTCCCATTGTCATTTCAGCTGACGTTTACCAGACAATTTGATGAGTTTACATTTTTTGCCACCCGCCATATTTTGTGCACTCTACTGTAAGTAATTTATGAAGCAGAACTTGTTGAGTGCCGACATATTCAAATTTAGAATCTTATTTATTAAAAAACTTTTGTAAAACTAATCACAGCGACCCTGACCGTTCTACTGGATCGATTTACATGCAAGTTTTATCAAAACAAAGGTTATCTGGTCCTATATGTGCAGGTTTTATTTTGTATTTTGAAAATATTCATGTTAAAATCAAAGGTTATGTTACCTGATGTGTCAAGTAATTCAAAAATCCAAAATCTGGATTACGATCGTTTTGGTGAAATCACCATCATCAGATCCATACAGGAATATCAAACATCTTCGATTGAATTGTCATAAATTAAAATCACACATTTCAACACATTTAAAAACATTAAAGCCGTAACATTAAAGGACAAAGCCGTAGCCAAGAAAATTTTTTTGGGGGAGGGGGTTGGGCTCCGTGGTTATAGGAAGAAAAAAAACTTTCTAACCTTTCATTTAAACACAATTTCAACATTTTCGGGGGGAGGGTTTGACCCCCTGACCCCCCCCCCCCCCAGTGGCTACGGCCTTGCTTGAGGAACATGTCTAGACTGCAGTGGAGGTAGGTGATGCATTGACCTTTGTCCCCTTTATTTTCTAATGTAGTTGGAGCAATGTTTCAAATAGTTCATTTGACTTCAAACTAATTTGAAAGTTTTTTCACCATGGATTACAAATAAACATATAAAAAATGTGTTTATTAAACCATGGAATACAAATAAAGATAATTTCAAATACAAAATAAATTAGCGATTAAATATGAGACATATATATTTCTTGGTTCTTTAATGATTCTTTAATTACTTGGAAAAAGGTATCTCCACCTTGTGCTACTGCACCATGAAATCACATACAGCTCTCTCTATGCAATTCTCTACAACATTACAGAATACATTTACAGACATTACAGACGTTACAGAATAGTTTGTAGAACAAATCAATTTGTCTCACAAAAGGCATATGTTGTACTTGGCGCAATTCATTGAATTTGCTGATTGAATTTCATGCTGATTGAATTTTAGTACTGCATGTTCAGAATCAGAATATCTTTATTCAACCTACATACACAAAAATGCAATGAATAGAGTCAAAAATATTTACAAGAATAATATATACAATATGTTTCATGCGATGCAATCTTTACTTTAAGTGGGTACACTATGAGCCACATATTAGAATTAGCATTCACTCACTAAATTACTTACTTGGTTACTTGGTTATCCATCCAGTTGGCTTATGAAGCATTGGATGTCGTCAGAAAAATGCCGGTATAAAAAACCGGACATTTCGGTCGCTCCGATGGGTGAGATCGGGGATAGGTTATGTTAGGTCAGTCTTACAAATTCTTCAAAGGGGTGTTCTCTGGCTGCATAATTCAAAAAATTCTCTCAAACTATAAAAACTATTACTAATCAAGAAATCTTTCAGATCATTTTTGAACTTGTTGTTTTTGTTTTGTAATTTAATTTGTGCCGGAAGAATTTGGAAAATCTTTTGGCCAGAATATTTAGGTGCTTTTTTCAAATGCTTTTAAATTGTGTTGTACTGCAAAATTGTTCTTGTTCCTTGTATTATATGTATGAATTACGTTAATATATTCTGGTATTTGAGTTTTTATGTATACCGACACCTCATAAATGTAAAGGCTAGGAACTGTTAACAGTCCTAGATTAATGAAATGTTCCTTACAATGAGAGCGTGGAGGTAGTCTTAACATACATCTCAAGGCTTTCTTTTGCCAGACAAAAATCTGTTTCAAATTTGATTCAGTTGCTCCCCAAAGAACAATTGAGTAGGAGATGTGGGACTGGAAAAGGCAATAATAGGCTGACTTGAGAAGCTCGATGTTTTGGAATTTGTCAAGATTCCTCAACACAAACGTCCCCCTCGCCAGTTTCCTCTCAACCACCTCCAACTGCCCTTCCCAGTCCAAACTTCCATCCAGTCGCAACCCCAGAAAGTCTACCTGATCGGGTTCATTCAATAGAAATTCCCCAATTAAACTGTTTGGCTTTTGAAAAAATTTTGATCGTTGCTTTTGTGATGTTTGAAAACAGACATAATTAGTTTTGTCTGGATTTAATTTAAGTCTGCTTTCACCAAAAGATTGGGCCACTTGCTTAATTTTGATGACTGAATCAATTTCAAGATCTTTTTGGTTTTTATGTTTGGTTACAATAGTAGTATCGTCCGCAAAAATAAAAAGGTTCCTTTCTGGGATTAAATTAGCCAGATCATTAATATAGACAATGAAAAGGACCGGGCCCATTATTGATCCCTGCGGCACGCCGTGGGGCATCAATCTTTTACTTGACAGGACGGACTTACTTTTGAATTTAGATTCATGGTGGATCTCAGTTACCTGGCTTCTACCACTAAGATAGGAGCAAATCCAATCAAGAGCAGTGTTTTTAGGCCAAGGCACCTGGGTTTTTCAATCAGCAGACCTGTGTCGACACAGTCAAACGCCTTGGTGAGGTCGGCAAAGCAACCCACAACCGCCTCACCCGCATCCCATGCCTCGACACAGCTGTTGACGAAATCAATTAAAGCCAATTTAGTGGATTTTGATTTTCTGAAACCATACTGCTTGCCACTTAGTAGGTTATTACCCTCCAAGTAAGCAATCAGCTGGTCACAGACCACTTTTTCAATTAATTTAGAAACCACCGGTAATAGTGAGACCGGACGATAGTTACACATCTCCCCCTCATCCCCCTTATTGAACAAAGGCAAGACCTTGGCGACCTTGCATCCGTCCGGGAAGGTGCCCGTAGATGTTGATGTATTTACAAGATGAACTAGGGGTTTCATTATCTCTTCAGCACAAACTTTTAGGACTTTCATACTTAGGCCATCTATTCTATTCCCGTTGATGTTTTGGGTTTCAATTTGCCAAAAATGTTTCTCAACACATCAATCAATCAATTTGTTTAAATGAGTTTAACTCTGTATCAAGGCGTGCCCCTGTGAAAATCTGTGTTGGCTGTCCTGTTTGCCCTAAGCTCTGATGGATATCAATTGCTACATTGGAAAAGTAATCATTAAATGCTTCACTAACAGCTGTCGGGTTCTTAATAACATGCTCATCCTTATTTATTGTCAAGTTCTTAGGACTTTTTTGTTAATTCCTCTCCATTCATTTATAATTCTCCAGGCTTCTCTTGCTTTGTTGTTGGAATTTGATATTCTATGATTATACCAATCCGCTCTTGCTTTGTTAATACTACGTCTGTATTCTGCTAAAGCCTGATCATAATGTAGCTTATTATATTCTGATTTATTTGTCTTCCAGCTTTCGTAGCATCTCAGCATCTCCTCTTTCTTACGACAGATATCAGCGTTCATCCATTTAATCTCACTTACGTTCTTTATTTTTATTTCCTTTAAAGAGCAAGCAATATTGAAATAGTACATAAATGTTTCCATAAAGATATTGTATTTTTAATTCCCTTGCTTGATACATGTCTGTCCATTTTTCTTTTTTTAATCGAAACCCAAGTTCTGTAAGATTTTGTTCTGTTATGGATCTAACGATTTTCTTTTTGCGAATATTTTTTGTGGCTTGGTTCATGTTAAACATTTCTATGTTTATTGCATGATGGTCTGAAATCAATGGTTCAATAACTGAGCTACTTTGTTCCTGAAAATTTGTTATAAAATTGTCTATACAAGTTGCTGATGAGGATGTGACTCTAGTTGGCAAAATTACTGTGGTTTTTAGTCCATAACTTTTAATCAAATTCTGTAAAGTAGTGGCTTTATGGTCAGTTTCTATAGTACATTAATATTTGAATCACCTCCTATTATTATTTTACTATTGAGTTTCTCAGGTTTTAAGTCAGTGAAAAATGTATTGAGTTTATCCCAAAAGGCATCAAGATCGCCGTCGGGGCTTCTATAGAGGACAGCCAAAACAATGTTATATTTCTGAACCTTAATTTTTATTTCACAATGTTCAATTCTTCGCTTAGTTTTATACCTATTTCTGAAATCTTTATTTCGTAAATCTCTGTGTTATTATTTTTGTAAATTGCCACGCCTCCCATATTCAAATCATTTCTACAAAAACATGTTTGGAGAGTAAAATTGTTTATATGAATCATTTCCAAATTATTTTTATCCAAGCCATGCTCACTAATTAAAAAGAAGTATGGGTTTTCGTCTTGTAGGAAAATTTCCACTTGGCCTATTTTCCCGTTAATACTTCTGAGATTTAGATGAGTTATTTTTAACAGCTTTTCTTTCTTTTCCTTCCTGGACCTAACTTTATTTGTTTTTTGTTGATCAGGCCTGACTATTTTATCTAGTCCTTTTCCCTTACTTTTCCTTTCACTTCGTTTTTTCGTGCCATGTGCCCTACTGTCTCAAAAAAATTTTTAATTAGGCTACATAGAAAATTTTTACCCTCGCCGTTCATATGAAGAAATACTGTTTTAACAAATCGAAAGATTTTCTCCCTCCTTTTTTCTAGAGAGCTTGGTAAACAGTCAAAGAACATGTAACCCTTATAAGGTTTCATTTTAAAATTTTGAGTTTGTGGTTTTTTTAACATGCCTTTGTGTCCGGGTGTTATACTGATGATTTTTACCATCCAGTGCAGGGCTAATTTTTGAGGCATATTTTGTAGTTTCAAATATGTAGAGCCCATAAGCGGTAAATATTTTAAATTTAGAAAAATATGTTTAACAGAGTCTTTATTTTTTGGTTGAGTATGATTCTTAGGGCTTGTTTTTGTTGAATTAAGATTTTATCCATGTTTTTCTTTGCAGTTGTTCCATAAATACATAACCCATAGGCTATGTGTGAATGTATTAGAGCAGTGGTTCCCAAACCTTTTTGCTGGGGACCCACCAATGAAGCTAAAGATTTTTCTGCGACCCACCATTGGTATAAATTTATGTTTACATCAAACGATCAAACACAATGAAAAATATACCATAGTAAAATAATAAAATGTATAATGTTTAACCTATAACATCATCGTCAAATATGATCGTCAAGTTAGTTTTAAGGCTTTTGTATTTGTATTGCAAGAAAAAATAACTCTATTGGATGAAACAATGTGCTCTGCAGTGTACACGGATCAATTTTTCTTTAATATGAATTGAGTTTATAAAATACGAAGTGCAAACTATTACGTTTTTCCATGTGTGTTTTTATTGCACAATATGGAATTCAATTTCAAAAACTTGTAAAAGGCCTGCTAGAAAGAGTAATACATAATGGAGTGAGATTTTATTATTGCATTATGTGTTACCAAAGAAACTACTGTATCTTAATCCTGAAGCAGAAAAATTCCATTCTTTTCTACTGCAAATGATTCCTATATTCAGTTTTGAAATTAATGAAAAGTATGAAGAATCTTTGATGAATTTGCACCGTAATGCATACAGAAGGACATTATAGTTTTTTCCCCTTTTGCATACATGGGACTTTCATAATTTCTCCGCAATATCTTTCTGAAAGCACTTCTTAAAATAAAGCTAAGAAGCAATCACTCCAGTTAACATAATATTTATGGTGTTTTCAGTAAAAATATATCTTTCAAGATCTGGGGGGTTCAGATATTACCACACTGAATACGACCAAAACAAACTACTTCTAGTGTGATTGGAACCAAAGATATAAAGAAAAAAAAACAGTTTAATTTGTAAACGCCAATAAGAAATTAATCGTTTGGTTAAAAAAAAACTGTTAAAAGCCAAGTTTGGCGAAATTGAGTTAAGACCATGTTATTGTTCTATAAGGGTAAACAAATCGTTTTGTGCAATAACCAGTCATGTCCGATGCTCAGAACGCTACTAAAATCCATTTTAAAGTCTGTTTTAGAGCCAAAACCCGTCATGTTCAGGTTCTTAGCTGAGAATTTCTTTTTTGCTCTCATGAAGATTGGCAGCAATAATGGTTGTTTGCAACTTTTAATTATTTGATTTACCACTTGTTTTAACCAGAATTTATGTTTTATTTTATAAATCCTTTATTTTATTGAGTTATTGCCTTAATATAAGTGATTAATTTTGGTTTAGTGCAAAAACCCTTCATGGAAAATATTTTCAATTTTGTTTGTAAATATGGAGAGTATAAAAAAAGGTTTCACCACCACAAACATTCATTTATGGTTACTTTCAGGCAAAAAATTGTTAAAAACGTTGAAATAAATTTAGTTCCTAAAACGTTTTTTATTTTCTCAAAAATACATTTTTGGCTTTTGATGGGTTTTTGACGGGATCATAGTGTACTTGGGCTTTTGACGGGGGTACGATTCAAATGTACAGGGGGGAATATTTATTTGAGTATATCTCGAGAACAAAACACTACTTCGAAAAAAAGGATTGCAGCGTTGTAAATAGCGTGAAAATCTAGTCTGTATTGATGTGTCACAACACTACGTTTATATTTAAAAAATACCTTATTTACAATCTGGCGGATCCAAGATGGCAGCTGAAAGTTAATACCCGATGAAAATGAAGTTACCACCCAGCAACAATTGGCCGTGGTTTCAAATCAATGTCTTGGAAAATATTTGTTTGGATGCCATAAATACAATTTTCAATATCTGTTTCTGTATTTTCAGCCCTGTAAACTTCGACCTTATACATTCAAATTTGCCCAAGGATGCCACTCTGACATCCGCCATTTTCTTGTTCAGTACATTGTAACGGGTAATACCCGATGAAAATGAAGTTACCACCCAGCAACAATTGGCCGTGGCTTCAAATCAATGTCTTGGAAAATATTTGTTTGGATGCCATAAATACAATTTTCAATATCTGTTTCTATATTTTCAGCCCTGTAAACTTCGACCTTATTCATTCAAATTTGCCCAAGGATGCCACTCTGACATCCGCCATTTTCTTGTTCAGTACATTGTAACGGATAAATTTTCACCCCTTAAATTTTTTTTATTATTAAATAATATTGTGTAAGGGAGTTTAACGTTAGTGTCGTTTTCCAAAATCCCACATCCCCAAAATCGTTTTCCAAAGGGTGGAACACTAAAACGTCACGCTTCCTCCTCAGGATTTTCAAACGATTTGTTTCTGTCGAAAGTTTAGGTTAGGTGTTCAGCCCTCGTCAAAAGTGAACGAAACCCCAAAAAATACATTTAAAAGTGTAAAAAAATAGTCTTAAAGACAAACCGATCTTCAAAACCCACAGAAACGCCATGGATTTGCTGTGAATCACACTTCAGGGCCTGAATGATTCTGGCAAAAGTATGGCATCCGATTGGCGGTAAGATGCTTCCCTCATACCTTAACGTCCTTACTCTGCCTAGTCTTATTCATTAGTTCGACTCAAGGAATAGAGTGTCCTTGTAATACAAAAATACCCCCGTTGCAGCAGACCTGCATACTCAGCGAATTTCAAGTGCAAAAAAACATATTTCAATCCAACATAGCGAGATTTGACATGTTTTGTAAGCTCCATAACATGGGGAATGAGTATGCAGGTTTGCTGCTACAGGTATGTTTAAACTGGTTGGTTTTAATTCAATATTTAGTAGATCTGAACTAGAAGAAGCCATTTACCAAGTTTTATCAAGATATGTTGAGAAATAACCGTGATATAGAATTTTATTTATTTCCCATAAGGTTAACATTGAGACAACGTACTGTGTTTACCACTTTCAATATCTCGGTAACCAATGGACATAGAGCAGTAATTCAAAATACTAAATTGTTTGTTTTTTGAGCTGAATTCAATGGTGCCAACAAAAATTTGATAAATTTTATTTTTCTATGTGAAAAACTCAAAAAACCCATTTTTGGGGGGTTTATCCCCCTTTACCCCCCTTCCGGTGGTCCGATTGGGCTGGTTCACGAACTCGTCCGAGTGATTACCACTTTACACGTCTGTACCAAATTTCATTAAGATCGGACCATATTTACGGCCGCTATCGTGTTAACAGACATATATATAGATATATATCTAGATATATACATAGATATATATATAGATAGATATATATATCTATCTATCTAATGTCAATATAGATATATATATATATAAATTCGAACGAAAGGTGTTTTTTGCTTCTGGGGACCCCAAAATGAAAAGTTAACATGGTCTCGGACTTAGGTCTTACCATGAGTACTACCGTAGTAGCTTATTCCTTTGAGGAAATTCGCTAAAAATGTTTCCGACAACTTTTCTCAAGTAGCTGAAGTTTTAATTGACTGCTAATCAGCGCTGTATCAGAGCATAGTAAATTGTTTTTAAGGCATTAACATCACTCTGTCTAGCCATGCGTCTTAGAGTATATATACCATGAGAAGTTTTATGTAATATAAGATCAACATGTTTATCCCATCTCAAATTTTCATCAATCACCAAACCAAAAATTTAGAATCCTGGACTTGATCTATTATCTCAGTGTCATTAGTAAAAATACTTGGATTTAATTTACTTTTTGCCTGAACAGTAGAAAATTACATACAATTTTATTTGTTTGAATTGAGAAGAAGGCTCTTTCTGTTTAAAAATTCTTTCACTAATGCCAAGCTAACGTGAGAAGAAATTTCAATATCCTTGCCAGATTTCCCTGAGGCCACGATGTTTGTATCATCTGCATACAAACCAATAGAATTGTTTTCTCCCAATGCTACCCTTGGCAATCCTTTAACGTAACAAAGGAATAACAATGACCCTGGGATGGATCCCTGAGGAACCCCAAACTGTACTGGCAATAATGTGGACCAACATATTTCTTTATACCGTACCTAACGTTACCATGATTTTTGTAGCTGTCAATTTCCACTAACTGTTTTCTTCCATATAAATATGACTTAAACCATGACAGTTCAGTATCGGTCACCACCAAATCAAAAAGTACTTCTACTACCAGCTTTCTTATGACAGACACGTCAGACACTGTCAAATGCCCTTGAAAAATCAAGAAAAATTCCAATAACTTTATCCCCCCTGTCAATAGAGTCAATAATAGATTGAATAAACTCAAATCCTGGTGTTATTTTTTATTATTTTAGATCAAAATACATGTTGTTGCAGATCTAGATAGTAAACTGTTTTCATGATGTCTGTTTCAAGATAGTAAACTAATTGGGAATACACTACTTTTTCAAAAACTTTTGACAACACTGGAAGAAGTGATCTCGGTCCATAACATTTTACATCCTCTGTATTGCCATCCTTGAAAACAGGGACTACTTTTGAAATTTTAAATTGTTTTGGGAATACCCCAAACTTTAGTAAGGCATTGATAAGGTAGGTTAAAGAGCCAATGATAAAGGCAATTCAGCCTTTATAACAGTTTGGGATTTCATCATACCCTGATGAAAATTTGTTATCGAAAGAACTGATTATTTTTCCAACTTCTTTTTCTGTTGTCGGCAAGAATTTAAAATGCAAAGGGGCATTTAAGCCCCTATGGTCTTTATAAGCCTTACTTCTTGCTTGATACTGCAATGATTCATTTCTAGGCCTAGTCTAGGTAACCTAGATTTTAAAAGTAGATAATGATATTTTGAGCTATAGATTGTTTATTATGTAGGCCTAAGTTAAGACTTCATATCATTTAATAGAAATAATCAGTTTTATCTTCATTTAATTTGTTGAAAGTGTGAAATATTTGAAGAAATGTTTGTTGTTCACTTACCGAATAGGTTAGGTTATCCGATATCGTCGTTGTAAATAAGAACACGCAGAGTGTACTTTCATTATTTATTTGTAAATACCTTGTCTGTATTGTAAAACGATTAATATTTTTATTAGTTTTAAGTTAGAATAATCCATATTTAATGATTTAATAGCAATGATTGTAAAGGTAGCTAAAAGGAATGTTTACGTTTCCATTTATGATGTTAAATAGTGGCAATCCTGGAACAGAAGACTGTTGCATCGGCTGACGGGTGGTCATGTGATCATCCCCAGCTGATCGGTTCTATAAATAGGCGATTGCCAGCCGCCTCAGATCTCAGATTCGTCTCAATAGCTGACTGATGCTGTGAGCGCTTTGTGCTCGCTGTTGCATCTCCAGCAATAACGGGTAGACGGCAGGTCCCCGATTTTGTTATTTTGGAACGGTAGAGGCAGAGTCCCCCGTATCCCCAATTAATTATGATTTGTCAGTAACAGGGCATTTAGCCACCAAGTAATAATATTTATTTAATAATTTATTGTAAATCCATTTGTATAATTTCTACGAAAGAATAAAAGTCAGTATTATTAAAATATTCCTACTTCTCCTCATTTAATGATTTAATATTTAAGTTTCAAAAAGGTCGATCGAGTTGGTGAGTATAAGGCTATCGTAATTACACTAACATTCGAAGATTGTTTAGCCCCGACTGTCCGTTGGCGCGGCAATCTTAACACTACACTTCGGCTTACGCTGTTGCATCTTAATTGATGCTGCGTCCGAAAACATACAATTAGTGGCACTTTACATTTTACACTCACAAACACAATAAAGGCTTACGCTGTTGCATCTTAGTTGATGCTGCGTCCTTTATAACACTACGCTTTCGGATCGCTGTTGCATCTTAATTGATGCTGTGACCGAATTAAACACACACTTACACTTACAGATAAAGGCTTACGCTGTTGCATCTTAATTGATGCTGCGTCCTTTATTCACATAACACTCACAAATAAAGGCTTACGCTGTTGCATCTTAATTGATGCTGCGTCCTTTATAACACTACGCTTTCGGATCGCTGTTGCATCTTAAATGATGCTGTGACCGAATTAAGCACACAAATTACACACTTACACCAAGAACTCAGAAGTTAGGGGATCATTGATAGCCTACAAGTGGATTGTGCTACGGCAAAGAACTCACCCTGAGGTATAAGGTTTGTTGCCAAAGGCAAGATGTTCTAATAAACTGTATATAACACAACAGCTGATGGTTGGATTTATTGGTTGCTAAGAAATTATTATGTTATGTTTTGTTATGAAATGTAGTGAAAACTGGTGTAAATGAATTAAAAAACTTAAAACTAAAACACGGTCTCAATAATTTATAAACAACTTATTCGTCACTTCGACGACATGGTAGCAGAGCGCGATTAAACTTAAACACCTAAAATAAGAGGTAAATCACTACAAGATGACTACAAGACGAATTAGAAACAATTATATGGAAACTACCAAGAGGCTAAAAAATACAATTGCCGAAGCCATACAGTTGATAGATGACACTACAACTTCACTTAAAAAACTCACGACAACTCTCCAAGTACTCATTACCTATGGAAAACGAGTAGAAGATATAGGAAATGCCATTGAAGCTTTAGAAGACCTATCAGAGGAAGAAAGAGAGGAAAATTATCGACTAACTGAGGACTTCATGATGCTGATGTTGGATTACGAAGAAACACGTGAAAAACTCAAAGTCAGCATTACATTTTTGGAAAAAGAAACTAATGCTAACCCTAAAACTGACTCTCATAAAAATCAACTGGAAACTGACAGAACTAGTCCTCTTCTTGTACAATCAACGTCAGGTAACTCAACTTTCGCTGTTCAACCAAACTCAGGTAATTATACTTCAATCAAATTACCTAAACTAACTCTTCCTTCATTTGGGGGAGATGTCCTTAGATGGCAAGAGTTTTGGGACTCGTTTGAGGCAGCAGTTCATAATAACCAATCTCTTTCCAAAGTTGACAAATTTAATTATCTCAATGCACAGTTACTGAATGAAGCTAAACTTTGTGTAGCAGGTCTTTCTCTAACCTCAGAGAACTATGAAATTGCTATATCTATATTAAAGGATAAGTTTGCGAATGACCAAATCATTATTAATTCACACTATAAAGCTTTAATGGATTTAACACCCGTAAAGAGTAATGAGACTAACAAACTAAGAATTTTGTTTTATACCATTGAAAAACATATCAGATGTTTACAAAGTTTGGGAGAAGATATAACGTCAAATGTTTTCTTCTCGCTTGTAATGAGAAAGCTTCCTCTAGAAGTAGTTATCAAGGTAGAAGAACAAAATGTTAATAACACTCTCGATGTTGTTACTTTATGTCAAATAGTTAAGAATATAATCCAGGCTAGGGAAAAGTCTGAACTATTACTAGGCATAAGTACGTCAAAATCCTTTACCCAAACATTTTCAAGCCAAATCCAGGATGATCTACTACAACCTTCCAAAAGAGTCAACCCTTCTACAACGCAAGTTCTACCATCGTATGAGAGTAAGACACCTACTTGCATCTTCTGTAAGGGCGGCCATTGGAATGACCAATGCCCAAAATACAGGACAACCGATGAACGGGAGAACGCAATCAAAGGTATGTGTTTTGTATGTTTAAAAAAAGGTCACACGGTTAAAGATTGTAAATCAGATAAATTGTGTGTTTACTGCAAACAACGGGGTAACCACCATAGGAGTTTATGTAACAAACAGTTTCCTTCAGATCAACTATCTAATACATCAACTTATTCCAAAAGGGGGGACAACCAATCAATCACTCTTAATAAATCGTTTCCCAAGTACAAAACTATCTCCTCTAATTCATCTGAACAGGTTAACTCTCACTCTAAACAATTGAATGAAGAAACTGCGTTGGTTTCACTATCTGAGAATGTTGTTTTACAAACTGCAGTAATTAGGTTACGAAACACAGAATCTAACCAAGAAATAAGTTGTGGGGTTCTTCTGGATACTGGAAGTCAAAGATCATATATATCCAAAGGGATTGCCTCAAAATTAGGTTTAAAGGGAAAAGGTAAACAAATACTTTCTCTCTTTACTTTTGGGAACCATGAGTCTAAAACGATTGAAACCAAAATGGTAAGTGTTGATTTACTATTGACTGACAATGATCGATTAAAGATCGAAGCAAACGTGGTCCCTCATATCACTGGAAAGGTACCTTCTTCACACACAATAAATATTGATGAAATAAAATCATGTTTTCCAAACTTAAAATTAGCTGACGGACAATTGATTTCTACTGAAATCGACCTGTTAATCGGGAACGATTATTATTTCGATATCGTGACAGGTGACACGATGAAACTTTCACCAGGTTTGTACCTAGTTGATACAAAACTGGGATGGATTATCAGTGGTAGAAATAGTACAAATAGCCTTCAGTTACCACTGTATGAATCATCATTTTTAACTTTACTGAAACCAACAAACTTATTTCCAAGGTCATCAAACTTTTTAATGCCTGACACAAATATTTGTGAACATGATGACATTAAAAACCTATGGCGTTTGGAAACTATTGGTATTCGTGATGATCCATACGTTAAAGATGACGATATTGCACTTGGTAAGTTTAACGAATCAGTCAAGTTTGAAAACGGGAGATATTCTGTTTCATGGCCTTGGAAAGAGTATCCACCAAATCTGCCGAATAACTACAATCTATCTCTTGGACGCTTGAAATCGTTGACAGATAGGCTTTCGAGTAAACCGAATCTTCTCAACGAGTATGACATGGTAATTCAAAACCAACTTGACGCTGGCATCGTTGAACGTGTACGTGACTGTACCAGCGAAAATGCAGAGAACGTTATTCACTACATACCTCATCATCCAGTAATAAATGTAACACACAACTCCACCAAACTAAGAATAGTGTACGATGCTTCATCCAAAACTAGGATGAGTAATAATAGTCTAAATGACTGTCTTTACCGTGGACCAGTCATTTTGGAAAACTTGTGCAGTTTGTTACTTAGGTTTCGAATTAATGCTGTCGGACTCACAGCGGATATAGAGAAGGCGTTCCTACAAATAAGTTTACAAAACTCAGATAGGGATGTAACTAGAATTTTGTGGCTGAAAGATCCATTTTCAGCTGCTACTAAAGATAACATTGAGATTTATAGGTTTTGTAGGGTCCCATTCGAGGTAATATCTAGTCCATTTCTACTTAGTGCTACAATTATGCACCACTTATCACATTCTGAATGTGATAATCTTACTGCTAAGTTGAAATCGTCTTTTTATGTCGACAATATGGTTACGGGTTGTGACACAGAGGAAGAAGCAACGTTACTTTTTAAAACAGCCTCAACTTTATTCTCTAATATTAATATGAATCTCAGGTGTTGGTGTTCAAATTCTAAACAGCTGATGTCAAATGCAGTCATCGATGAAAATTGTAAATTCCCGACACTTCTACCAAAAAATAATACCTTTACTTACCTGGTTATACAAGAGTGTCACTGCAAACTTTATCATGTAGGAGTCCAACACACCCTATCAGAACTGCAAAAAATTTACTGGATAATCCATGGAAGATCAGAAGTGTATAAAGTTATACAAAAGTGTTTGGCCTGTAGGAAGTATGAGGGTGGTCCTTATAGACTACCTCAAATGCCTCCTCTACCTGCGGAACGAATTACGGAAAGCGTACCCTTTGAAAATACTGGATTAGACTACTTTGGACCTCTCTACGTAAAATCATTTCAGGGCTCCAAAAAACTAATTTCAAAAGTGTATGGTTGCATATTTACGTGTCTGGTCACAAGAGCTGTTCACTTGGAGCTGTCAACGACTTGACTTCAGAAGAATTTTTACTATGCCTTAGAAGATTTATTGGAAGAAGAGGTAAACCGATAAAAATTTACCTTGACAATGCCACTCAATTCAAAACAACAGCTTCATTTTTGGGAAATCTTAAACTTAATCCCCACGAAACCAGCGAAGTGTTATCCTATACAAAAGAAAACGACATAAAGTTTAATTTCATCCCAGAACTTGCTCCCTGGATGGGTGGGTTTTATGAGAGATTAATATCTCTCGTCAAGAGATGCCTCAGGAAAAGTTTTGGTACACTAACTTTGACTAAATCTCAACTTGATACAGTCATGGTTGAGATTGAAGCAGTAATTAACTCTCGGCCCTTAGTGTACGTTTCCTCTAACGATGACAGCTTGAATGACAACATCATCACTCCCGGTCACTTTCTCAACTTCCATGGGATGAATGGTTTCATGAATAGTAATTCCTACGCAGAAGACCAAAACTTAGTCTCCATTCCTCAAACGATACGTGGAACCAAGATACGTCTTCTAGATATGTGGAGAAAAGGAAACAATACTTTGAGTAACTTTTGGAAATTGTGGAAGGATAACTACCTCCTAAGTTTGAGAGAAAGAACTCAAACCAACATAAAACAAAGTAAAATCTTAGCAAAAAGGTTTCCTTCCGTTGGAGACATAGTGCATGTCAGTGGTGACTTTCCCAGGGGAATGTGGAGACTGGGAAAAATATATGACTTAGTAAAAAGTAATGATGGAAACGTAAGAACCGCAAAAGTAAAACTAGGAAATGGTAACTGCATTTCAAGGCCGATCAATTTACTATATCCGATGGAAGTCAATGAAACAAACTAAGAAGAATTTAACCCATTGGTACGCCGGCTTGTTTCCTGCGGGAGTGTTGCCAAAGGCAAGATGTTCTAATAAACTGTATATAACACAACAGCTGATGGTTGGATTTATTGGTTGCTAAGAAATTATTATGTTATGTTTTGTTATGAAATGTAGTGAAAACTGGTGTAAATGAATTAAAAAACTTAAAACTAAAACACGGTCTCAATAATTTATAAACAACTTATTCGTCACTTCGACGACAAGGTTGAAATTGATTTAAATAAATAAAAACTATCCTATAATCCTCTCTTCCCTCCCCCTTACACATAGTAATTTGGCGCCCAACGCGTTGCACATTTCACAGAGTAGGCCTATTTAATGAGCAAATATAATTTACGTAAACATATTAAACTAACTATCAAAGCCCAAGAAGCAGAATTAAGAATGATTAGGCAATCAAACGACCAAAATATGGATGAAAATAACGAAACTTCAGATATAAATCCTAGCATAAATAATGATACAGGAGATAACCAAAATTTAGCATCTGGTGACGGTTTGAACCGCAGTCATCTCCTAGCCCAACTAAATCACAACCAACGGATACACAAACAATGCTTATGACATTGCTTCAGAATTTTGAAGAGTTCAGTCATAACCTTCATCGAGAGATCAATCAACTGCGGAATGAAATGACAGGAAAATTTGAAAGAATAACAGGAAATTTTGAAACAATGACAGATAATTTTGAAACAATAAGGACAGAGATGACTGAAGTAAGGACAGAGATGAAAGAAATGCGTAAAGAAATCACAATAGATATAAAACAAATTGAAACAAAATTCAACAACCAAATAGAAGAGTTAAGGGATGAGATAAATAACACGATCCAAGAGAAGATTAATGATGGTATTCGAGAACAACTTCAAAGCAGTAAAACAAACAATAAAACAGTTGGCGTACCAGTTGACGTACACGTCACATGCCCCAATAACCAAATCAAAGAACTGCCTAAATTTAATGGAAAATCAAGAAACCCAAATGAATTCCTCGCGAAACTGAAAAACTACTTTAACAGAGAAAATGAACGGCGGACTCTCCGCAATGAAGAAACATTAAACTTAGTGGAGATTTTGGACATCTGCTTAGAGGGTTCCTCAGCAAAATGGTGGGACATGATCAAAGCATCAGTGAAAGATTTTGAGGATTTTGAAAAGATTTTTCTAGATAAATACTGGAGTGAAGAAATCCAAGACGGATTAAAAAGAAAATTGGATTTAGAAAAATTTATACCGCATAGGGGACTAACAAAAGCAGATTACTTTATCGAAAGAGTCGTTCTGATGCAAAATATGACCCCAAAATTAACTGAAAAGGAGATGGTTCGTCGCCTTGCTCGACATTTTGATCATACCATACAACAGGCATGCAAAGTACAAAATATTGTAACGATACAACAAATGGAAAAACTATTAAGCACCGATGATACTGAGGAAGCGAATGAGTCTCTCAGGTATAACCTGGAGAAAAATGTGAGTCGAAATGAATCCCATTTCAAACTAGGGGACAGACGACCAGTCGAGGGAAGAGATAACTATAACAGAAGAGAAAACAATAACAGAAGGTATGAGGAGTCTAGAAACTATGGGAATAACAAGTCAAATGACAACAGGAGATATCAGTCAAGGAATGAGGGAAGAGAAAACTATAACAACCGAAGGGATAGATTTGAAAAACGGAATGAAGAAAGAAAGGATAATTGTGACAGAAGAGGTAACTACGGTCAGGAGTATGACAGGAGACGAAGGTTTGATGGAAACAATGAAAATACAAACTACGAGGAGCCAACACAGCGGCAACAAAATGAGTTTGAGGATGAGAGACCTGACCAAGAGCCTTTAAACTAAATGGCACTGGAAATAAAGTAGGCCTAATGGAAAATTTTGAATTACACAATGAAACGGTCAATAAATTTCCAGTGCAAAATGAAATAGAAAATGATAGGCCTATAAACAATATTTTATGTGACAAACAATTTTTAATGGATGAGACTATTAAAGTAAATGAAAATAAAAATACTTATTATGTACCAGAGGTCGATATAAATTTTGAGGGAGTCAGTACAAAATGTATCATAGATACTGGGAGTTCAGTAACTTGCATACAGAAGGAATGGTTTTAAAAAAATAAACATAATCTAGGAAAATATGAAGAGTTTCCATTAACAAATACTACAATTAATACTGCTATAAATGAGAAGTCTCAACGAATTAAGAGTATTATCTTAGTAAATGCAAGAATAAGTCATGTAAATGTTCAGACAAGATGTTTGATTGTACCAAACTTAATTAAAGAGATAGTCATTGGAAATGACACAATGCAGGAACTGAAAATGATCATTGATTACAGTAAAAACTGTATAAAATTAGGAGAATATGTTATTTACTTTCAAGACAGTTTGAAGCAAGATGAAAAATGTGATGTGTTAAACACAACAACACTTATCACAACAAATAAAGATTATGATTTAAATAGTGACATGCATAAAGCTGATCAAGAGTTAAATAATACAGAAAGGATGGATAGTGAAGCACAGGAGAAGTTTGAGTCAATTGAAAATAAAGGAACTGGAAAAGAAGTTTCAGTGAATAAAACAACTGAATTATCTGCCAAACAAGCTGATCAACTGAAATATGAGTTTGTTGATAAAGAAGGGACAAGTCAGAAAAATGAAGAGAGGAAGATGGAACCCAGCGAACTGCAGGACACTGCTTTGGAGGAAGAAGTAAAACTTGCCTCAGAGAGGAACTGGAAGAAGAGAAAGAAGAAAGCTGAAGTTCTAGCAGAAGAAGAACATTTATGAAGTGATAAGGGCACTTAGTTATTAATTAATTATAAATTTGAATTTGTTGTTCACTTACTTGTTTCAGATGTTGTACACACTCTTGAACTCATAAGTAATGAGATAGGAAAAGGTAAATAAAACACCAGGTAATTTGTATAAAAAATTGTACATGTTCATTTAATTTTATTATACAAATTAAGGGGACAATGCAATGATTCATTTCTAGGCCTAGTCTAGGTAACCTAAATTTTAAAAGTGGATAATGATATTTTGAGCTATAGATTGTTTATTATGTAGGCCTAAGTTAAGACTTCATATCATTTAATAGAAATAATCAGTTTTATCTTCATTTAATTTGTTGAAAGTGTGAAATAGTTGAAGAAATGTTTGTTGTTCACTTACCGAATAGGTTAGGTTATCCGATATCGTCGTTGTAAATAAGAACACGCAGAGTGTACTTTCATTATTTATTTGTAAATACCTTGTCTGTATTGTAAAACAATTAATATTTTTATTAGTTTTAAGTTAGACTAATCCATATTTAATGATTTAATAGCAATGATTGTAAAGGTAGCTAAAAGGAATGTTTACGTTTCCATTTATGATGTGAAATAGTGGCAATCCTGGAACAGAAGACTGTTGCATCGGCTGACGGGTGGTCATGTGATCATCCCCAGCTGATCGGTTCTATAAATAGGCGATTGCCAGCCGCCTCAGATCTCAGATTCGTCTCAATAGCTGACTGATGCTGTGAGCGCTTTGTGCTCGCTGTTGCATCTCCAGCAATAACGGGTAGACGGCAGGTCCCCGATTTTGTTATTTTGGAACGGTAGAGGCAGAGTCCCCCGTATCCCCAATTAATTATGATTTGTCAGTAACAGGGCATTTAGCCACCAAGTAATAATATTTATTTAATAATTTATTGTAAATCCATTTGTATAATTTCTACGAAAGAATAAAAGTCAGTATTATTAAAATATTCCTACTTCTCCTCATTTAATGATTTAATATTTAAGTTTCAAAAAGGTCGATCGAGTTGGTGAGTATAAGGCTATCGTAATTGAGGAGGTAGTTGGAAAAACGACCTGAGGCCACTCAGGTCGTTTTTCGGTAGAACGTTTCAATCGATCCGCCATTTCATTCTGAACAAATCAGTGTTCGTTTCATTCAAATATCTTTTTTCTTCATTTAGCTATGATTTTTTTTCTACAAGTTGTTCTGTAAAACAGCTGTCACCAGTTGGAGGGAAGCTGTCTGTTTTTAGTGTTGCTTGTTTATTTTGTGATGATTACATTGAGGTTATGTTTTAAACTAATGCTTTCACTAACAAGTGAATTTGTTTGAGAATATTTGTGACAATAATCATTATTATTGTTGTATACTGTTCATACGTGAGTGAGAACATTCCTAGTTCACAATGGACGAAAATTCAAGTGAGGAGTTCGTTGGAGAAAGTGAAGATTCTTCATCATTAGACGACCCCACACCAACTAAACGAGTGAAAGTAGGTAGGAAAATCAATCCGGACCCTTCAACATATAAGAAAAATGTTCAAAAAGAACGTAGAGCATCCGGCAAGTCTTACTTAAAAACTACAAAAGATGGTGAAGTAATCATGAAGGGAAAAAAGTTTAGAGTTATATCTTCCTGTTGTCCTAAAAAGTGCTATTCTAATGTTATGGCAGTGCACCAAGAGATGCTTTTTGATAATTTTTATGCTTTAGGAAGTAAGGCTAACCAAGATTTGTATCTTTCTGGGTGTATGTACAATAAAGAAGTAAAATCCCGAAGGACCAATGAAACAGCTAAACCGATTGTAAACTTATGGGAGTACAATCTGCTTGTCCCAGAAATAAACAACAGAATGTTAGTTTGCAGACAATTTTTGCTAAGCGTATTTCAAGTTACAGCAAGACGATTCCGTACCATCCAAAACAAATTGATAACAGGTAGCAATGATTTTACCGAAAAAAGGGGTACTCATAATAACAGACCCCATAAGATTGAAGATGACGTATGGTCTCTTATCAAAGAACATTGGTTGTCAATCCCAAATACACCGTCACACTACTCTGCAAAAAAAAGTAAAAGACTGTATTTTGATAATACTGAGCTAAATATAGCCAAACTATATGACATGTTCAAGTTATACTACAAAGAGAAGACGGGAAAAGATCTTAGTTTGAAGTATAAGACATATTTCAAATTTTTCAAAACACATTCCCCGTACTCTTTTCGAAAGCCACGTACTGATACGTGTGACTTTTGTGAAAAAACAAAAATGAAAATAAAGGTAAATCCTGATGACCAACAGTCAAAGAATATGATGAGACTCCACGAAAGAAAAGTGGCAGATTACAAAAGTGTTAAGCAAGATATTTTGAAAAACGCTGAAACTGACAAGAATACCTTGGTTTTAGAATTCGATTATGGTCAAAATCTACCTCTCCCCCAACTAACGGTAAACGCAGTGTTCTACAAACGTTTACTATGGTACTACGTATTCAATGTTCACTGCCATAATGATAATGAGAGTACCATGTACACGTACTTAGAGACAGAAGGCAGTAAGGATCCTGATACTGTGGCCTCATTTTTATTTGATGTTATAAGCAAGAAGATTGAGAACAATCCTAATATTAAAGAAATAATACTGTTTTCCGATAACTGCGGTGGACAAAACAAAAACTTCAAAATGATGACGTTTTGCTCTTTCATTGCAGTCAAGTTTCAAGTTAATGTACTGCAGCTATTCCCAGTAAGGGGTCACTCATATTGCCAATGTGACCGCAATTTTGGCTCATACTCTAAGTCTATTCATAGAAGAGAAAGAATAACTACTACTGACCAATATGACGCTATTATAAGTAGCAAAGCAACAGTAACACCAGGGTATGATTTAATGAAGAAATGGAGTGCAGCTTTGGTGGAATACTTTCAAGAGTATAACAAGATTTGTTCTAGGGGAGTGAAGTTTAAAATCCAGCAGTACTGCAGGATAAAATATACTTCATCTGGAAACGTGTTGGCAGCCTCTACTTATTTAGGATCCTTTACACCCTTTACCTTCCTCATTAGGGGCAAGAACTTTGCAGACTTCCAACTAGAATCAGTTCAACATCTTAAAAGAATCCCCCTTAAACAAGCAAAAGAAAATGATCTTCGAGCTCTATATCCGTTTCTCTCCCCTGATGAATGTCAGTGGTTCAACAACGTCATTGAAACTCCAAAAGAGCAAAATATGATGGAAGAAGCTATTCAAGAAGAAACAGTTGGGTCCGTGGACGATGAAGTTTCAGACTATGAAGCTATTACGGCTTATGAGTTTCCACAGTAACCTTTATATGAACATAGAAAAGTAGGCTAATGTAATAAGGCTTATGAGTTTCCACTGTAACCGTTTTGTGAACCTAGAAAAAGTAATGTAATAATACACTTAACTTAGTTTGTGATCATGTTGTTGCTTTATTTTATCCTATAAATAACAAATGAAGGGTTAAAATACAACTTTACTGCGTAAAAAAGTTGTTCTATGGAAAAACGACCCCTGACACTACCCTATATTTTACGTAATAACTGTGTTGGGAAAATATTTATATATGTTTGAAGATATTCTTCTTAAACTAGATAAATGGACCTACTAAAGTTATATTCTATGTAAGCTTAGAAAAAATGTATAGTATAAAAAAAATATTAGTTAAACTTTTGGAGCTGATTATCTCAAAACAGGTTTTTTCGACTCAGGTCGTTTTTCCAGCTAACTCCTCAATTACACTAACATTCGAAGATTGTTTAGCCCCGACTGTCCGTTGGCGCGGCAATCTTAACACTACACTTCGGCTTACGCTGTTGCATCTTAATTGATGCTGCGTCCGAAAACATACAATTAGTGGCACTTTACATTTTACACTCACAAACACAATAAAGGCTTACGCTGTTGCATCTTAGTTGATGCTGCGTCCTTTATAACACTACGCTTTCGGATCGCTGTTGCATCTTAATTGATGCTGTGACCGAATTAAACACACACTTACACTTACAGATAAAGGCTTACGCTGTTGCATCTTAATTGATGCTGCGTCCTTTATTCACATAACACTCACAAATAAAGGCTTACGCTGTTGCATCTTAATTGATGCTGCGTCCTTTATAACACTACGCTTTCGGATCGCTGTTGCATCTTAAATGATGCTGTGACCGAATTAAGCACACAAATTACACACTTACACCAAGAACTCAGAAGTTAGGGGATCATTGATAGCCTACAAGTGGATTGTGCTACGGCAAAGAACTCACCCTGAGGTATAAGGTTGAAATTGACTTAAATAAAAAAAAATCCTGTAATCCTCTCTTCCCTCCCTTTACACATAGTAATACTAGTGTATTGTTAATTATTACCAATCTTTTCCAAGTCAATAGTCAATCAAATTTAATCAATAGGTACTCTATATTTGAAGAGAGCAATGTATTTGTTGATTTTACTCTACAGCCAAAACCCCAGTCTTTTTGGTGGCTTCTGGTGCAAACAGGAGCTTAGAATTTCCTATTAGGCCTATGCATTTTTGTGGTAGTGCGAGTTGTGTCTGAATAGCTTTCAGGCAGGGAGGCATTTAAGTATCAATCAATCAATCAATCAATCTTTATTGGTCATTTGGCATTTACATGCATTGACAGGTCAAAAAATTCCATGCATATACAATTGGTCATAATACAATAGGCTATCACAGACTTAATAATAATAATAGCTATTTCACAATAGCCAAATAAAAATTAAACTAAAAACATTGACGAAGGCAAGAGTAGGAGTTACATAATATACTTAACTGAACATGCAATAGTCGACATAAGTAATGTTATGCAAATTGACTAGCGTTGACTAGCGTTGAATGATAAGCAGACAGAGGCAAGAGTAAAAATTACATGAAAAATTTTGATTGAACATGCTATAGGTAACCTAATTAATTTAATGCAAATTGACTGGTGATGAATAATAAATTAAGCAGATGGATGCAAGAGTAAAAATTACATAAAATACTTAGTTGAACATGCAATAGGTGACCTACATAATTTAATGCAAATTTACTAGCAATGAAAACAAATTAAGCACAGAACACAATACAAAAAATAAATGATTTACTAAATAGCCTACTTAAAACTATCAAGCAATACAGATTCGGGCAGATTAAAAAATTCATCAATACGGTAAAAAGGGTTGCGGCATAACAGATTAAATAATTTTTTTTTAAGACTTTCAGGCTTAAATTACAGTCAACATGCTTTGCAATTTTATTAAACATACGAATGCCCATGATCACGTGCCCTGACCTAGATTTCTCTAATCGTACTTGTGGCAAATCAATTTTTCCTCTATGTCTAGTGTTAAAAACATGTACATCACTTCTTAATAAAAACTCATGCTTGTTTTTAAAAATAAAAGTTAACAGTTGAAATACATACAAATTTATCACAGTCAATATTCCTAAATCTACAAAAATTGGCCTACAATGAGCCAACCTGTCTGTTTTTGCCATTTTCCTCACTAGTTTTTTTTGGATCAATAGTACTTCATTAACTTTGGTTGAACTTCCCCAGTATATCAAACCATATGACATTACAGATTGAAAAAGGGCATAATAGGCAGATTTAACATAGGCAAAAGGCACATAGTGTATTAGCCTAGACAAAAGAAAGAATGTTCTGGACAGCCTAGTCGTGAGGTGGTCAATGTGTGGGGCCCATGACAACTTACAATCTAAAATCACTCCTAAAAACTTGACATGCTCGTCAGACACTATACTATTTGTTACATTTCTTAAACTAAAAATTATCTGTCACCTCTAGGCAGCGAAGCCCCCCTCCCCTTTGTCAGTGCCCTTCCCGATGTCACTAAGTTCACCCCAATACATGCCCTTTCAGCTGATTATGTAGAAATGTTACTGGCAAATCTGCTGCAACAATAAATCCAACAACTTATTGGGCCCTTCTTCACAGACGTTTTTGTTGCATGTAAAACGCGATTCTGACTTCTGATTGGATCTATGGAATGCAACGTTGCTCAGTTGTATCTAATCAGAAGTCAGAATCACGTTTTGTGGCACGAAAACGGCACACAAAAAACTGCTTGGAACGCCCGTAAACAGTCCATCTGTCAGGGCTTTTCAATGAACAATTTCAGTCCAATCCACTGCATGAACTTGGCTCCTTCAAACTGTAAAATTATTTTGAAGTATTTGAATTTTTAATTGAAAAAATAACCGGCAAGTGATGGTTTTGGCCTTTGATGAAAGTAGCCTTGGATAATTATTTCCTCAGTACGATGAAATTTAAGCATCTGTACGATAAGTTTGATTTGAAGGGTTTGCAACACTGCCGGGCACCGCCCCCAACCACCAAAATTAAACTACTAGTCTCTTCCCTAGTCTATTCACCAAAATAAAGCTGAACAAAATTTGAAAGAAAAGTGTTAAGTTGTAGACTTAACTGCCGATGTAAAAGTTATTGACAATTCAAAATCAGAGTTGTTTATTATTTATTCATTGCAAAAGTCTACTCGGTTACAAGTTGGTAAAAACACACAATAGAAATATCACATAACTACCGAACACAATGTTGAGGTACCCGACACAGATGGTCTTTCAGCTAGCACCAGCGCTGCCGCTGTGCAGAGGTTAACAAAGTAATATACCCCCTTCGCGACCTGTTTGCAGCACAGCCGTGTTAATTTTGAATTTAATGCATTCTTAAATAAACTTATACTGACTTATTGTTAATCAAAATATATCAAATAGCTTGATATTTCATAGCCTACACCAAAAAAAGATTATTCATCCCAAAAATTTCGCCGCCCCTGAAATTTGCCATTCTAGGCACGCGCCTAATCCGCCTATTCGGAAATACATCACTGCTTTCAGGGCTTCACCAATGCTTATAGGTACAAGGAATGGTTCAAGTCAAATAACTTGAGCTGTCTGTAAGCTCATTGTTAAATTGATATTAGATTTATGGGAGGACTGGGCTAAATTACATGACTCGGACTGTATGTTTGAGTTTTTTTGTTTATTTATTTCTAACATAACTTACGTTTGGCAATGTGTTTAAAGCATAGATAAAGGGATACAAAGGAGATGTCTCACTGGATAGCGGGTAGTGAACACAGTCTGCTAGAACGTTAAGGCCGTTGGCCGACGTAGTTGACAACGCTCCCGCCGCAGCGCTGTTGAGGCTGTTCCAGTGATTTTTGTACTAGTTGTTTTATCGTAACAGATATGTGAAAACTAGTTATCACCACGCATCTGTTACATTGCTTGAAGTGCGGCTTAGATTCCACCGCAACGCCGCCGCGCGGCCGTTTCAATGGAGCTGTTTGAAATCGAAATGTAGACTAATTGGGGAAATACAATGTAATTTATTGTTAGAAATTCTTTTTTCCCTTTATAATAAAATGTTGAGAACTTAAAAATGAGACTTGATTATTTTTAATCCTCAGTATGTGGCGATTAAAATAATTATGTTTCATGGCTGGCTGCATGCCATTTATTGTATTCTTAAAGAAAAACTGTAAAAATAGTGCGCTGTAATAAGTTCAATAAATGGAAAATAAAATAAATGATCTAAACACAAGTTTGATACTTCATTTCTTCCATTACAAAATTTGTAAATTAAAGAACCTCGTATAATTAAACGTATAAACGCCTTGGTGTGTGGTGTGTTGTATTGGTGATGGGGGGGAGTGAGTTTTGTTAAAGTATCCCGTTTTTATTTGGGAATAATCTGGTCACCCTACTCCTAATACCACGTATTCGTAGACACTCGTGACGCCTAAAACTCTTGAGCCGGCCCCGTTTGTACTCTAGCTCAAACCAGTTACAGTTTAAAATCCATCGATCGGAACATCTTCCAAATGTTGATATGGTCATATCCTGCCTCTCACATCGGCTCATTCTTTTTTCAGCACAGAGCCCACTCACATACACCAGCAAGCTCAACAAAATTTAAATATGTGGCCACTGCGCAACGATGGCACTAATATTGTTCCTAGTTCAAATTAACTTAAACCCCTTAAGCACATTATAAATTAGGCATCTCTTCATTATTTAATTAGGAAATCATATTTCTTATAAAATCGTAATAATACACTGAAAGGTCAAGGCCACAATTATTGGAAAGGCCCGTGTTGGAAAGGGAGCCTTTATACTTTTGATAAGGATTGAAAAACAGTAGCAAATTAAAATGTAATTTCTTGGCCATTATTAATGCTACAGTTGGCGCACGGCCATCCCGACTATTTTAAAGAACGTGTGCGAGTGAGATGGACAATGAATGTTTAGAGAGAGATAGACGATTCCTAAATAAGAGTATGTCATTAGCTGCAGCAAATTGTTTTTTTTGTACCCATTTGGTTTTCTATTGGGCGATCATTTTGTTTTTTCTTGTTCTTGAAGTGGTTTTATTATCCGTTAGATAGCGACTCTTAAACCTCGACCTAGTTGAAGCTGTCATCAATCAAATAAAATAAACAATACTTGTTTACTTTTGGGAAAATTATTTTTAAATTATAACTTATGGAAACACAACTATTTTAAGTTTAAACTCTTCTTTAATAACAAGTACATACAAATTCGGAGAGTACAATGCATATTTCAAATTTTACAGGTGAAATGACAAAGATAAAACTTACGTAAACAAAACCTCATACCATAACCTTAAATATATTTTGAAAACCAAGAATTTTACTTTTGTTTTGAATATTAGTTCACTTATTTACAGCTCGTAGCACTAGTAAAGGGGCGGGGCTTGAGTAGGGGAGTGACTTCCCCCGGGCGGGGCGGAGCGGCCCACAGGCGAGGAGCGGCGGCAACGGCACTGAGGCGGCTCCTTTGAGACCGCAGCGTCCGCAGCCAGAACTAAGGCCGCTATTAGCCGGGGCCATAGAAGACAGAGGCTGGCTCCGGGCTGGCTCACGGGAGCGAGAGAAGTGTCCACGCTACCTCCCCTACTTCCCCTCTCCATGACGTCATCTTGCTACAACACCGGCAATCGGTTGCCCGCCGAGTTGCCCACCGAGTTGCTCGCGGCTAATAGCGGCCTAGAACGGCAGTAGTTTTGGATGGCGCGGCGCGGCGGCGCCGGCGGTAACCTTGATGATGGCAGTTTCCCGCCGAAACTCAAGGCCGGGCGGTTTTCCGAATTTATCGGATCTCTTTTGACAGCTAATTATTTGGATCATAATTGTTGACATTCTACGTATTTAAATTCTATCTAGAAACGTAAATCACACTGAATAAAATTCATAGTTTTTTCGATCAGTTCATTTAGGTTTTTAATAAACATTTTGAAATTTTTGTTCTAATACCATTTACAAATTTACTGGATTAGAATAAAAATTATAAAACCGTTTCTACTTAAAATAAAATCTATATACTTAATACAATAAGGGTTTTCTCTGTTACATCCCTTTTTCAGCCGTCATACTTAACCGATTTTTACGATTTATATCTCATTGAAAAGCTTATAATGTAGATACATTTACATTAATTTGAAATGGCGACCTGCCCAGGTGGGTATTTTAAGCCAAGTATGAATGACAGATGAGTGAAAGATGATTGTAACGCGATCTTGTAGTCTTGTTACTAAGGTCGACATGTCCCTAAGCGCGCGCGGCGACTGATAGTTAAAATCAAATTAGTAGTATAGTTCTTTGGTTAAAATAAATGACCTACGGCTTCGAGCCCCAAGCCTTTGATTTGTTTCTAGGGGGCGCTTTCAACGCTCCAGTTCTGACCAACTTGAGTTATAACGGTTTTAAAATGTGATTGTAATTTAACAGCTGATTACCTTCAGACGAATATTTGACCAGTCACATTGTAGACAGAAATAGATTGTCTGCAACTAACTGTAA
Organism: Flexamia atlantica; assembly: GCA_035578135.1. Taxonomy (NCBI): domain Eukaryota; kingdom Metazoa; phylum Arthropoda; class Insecta; order Hemiptera; family Cicadellidae; genus Flexamia; species Flexamia atlantica. The sequence continues at coordinate 28,835,445 of JAQJVK010000005.1, read as the reverse complement.
ACAAGATCCGATACAGCTTAAGAAAATGAATTCGGACTACTTTTATTGTCAATTTGTAGCCAAATTGAGGGAGGTAAATCGTTCTTTATGGTAAAGATCCACGATCTAAAGATTGTAAACATATATAGTGAAATAATTGAACCGCGATACAGAAAGAAAAAAAGAAAGGCGTAGAGGAAAACGAGTCGACGAGATTAGGGAAAACATGCGCAACCTTCAACCTACGGCAAGAACAGAAAACTGCTGAGAGACACAGACTAATTAAAAAATCATGCAGAAAAAATATTTAAATGCGCAATTTGCACATGTAGGCCAGTAAAATTAGATCAAAAATTTGTCATGCCTTGACAAAATTCCCGGAAAGCTGGAAATCGTCTTAATCTTTCCGTTTTACATCCAAGTATATGAATCTGAAGTTTGTCCCATTTTTCCTGGTGTGCTTTCGACCTGGGACCACAAAAACATCAGAGTTTTGGGTCATTTTTTTTATTCTTTTGTAAATAAGTAAAAAAAACGTTTACATAAAAAGTTTAAATACAAGAATTGTAGAGGACAAAATTCTGCATTTATTGAGTACCCTCTGATAAAGATACTTTGATTAGTAATTGATGTATGGTAAGTTAAATAAAGGGTTTTGGCGAATTTCTCTTTTAGGGAAAGAGCTATTACTGTATGTCTCATGGTAATCCCTAAGCCCGAGACAGTGATAACTTTTAGTTTTCAGGTCCTCAGAAGCCAAAATACCCATACGTTCAAATCTATATAAATATATATGTATCAATATGGATGTATATAAATATATATACTTATGTATTTGTTTCCTCGATAACCCTCGCAAAAATGGTCCGATCTTAATAATATTTGGCACGGACGTGTGAAGTAGTTATTATTGACAAATGATCGAAAAACAGCCCGATCGGACCATTGGAAAGGGGGGGGGAGGGGGGGGTAAACCCCAAAAAATGGGGTTTATTGAATTTTTCATGTAGAAAAATTAAAATATTCTAATTAGCGAATTTGCCCAATAGGGAAGAAGCTATTACCGTAGGTCTCATGGTAAGACCTAAGCCCGAGACCATGATAACTTTTCGTTTTAGGGCCACCAGAAGCAAAAAACACCATTCGTTCGAATTTTTATATATCTATCTATCTATCTATCTATCTATCTATCTATAGATAATCTACATATATATATGTGTGTCTGTCAGCACGATAGCGGCCGTAAATATGGTCCGATCTTAATGAAATTTGGAAGAGACATGTAAAGTGGTAATCGAATGGACGAGTTCGTGAACCAGCCCGATCGGACCAGCGGAAGGGGGGGTAAAGGGGGATAAACACCCCCAAAAATGGGTTTTTTGAGTTTTTTACATATAAAAATAAAATTTATCGAATCTTTGTTGGCACCATTGAATTCAGCTCAAAAAAACAAACAATTTAGTGTTTTGAATCATTGCTCTATGTCCATTGGTTACCGAGATATTGAAAGTGGTAAACACAGTATGTTGTCCCAATGTTAACCTTATGGGGAATAAGTAAAATTCTATATCTCGCTTATTTCTCAACATATCTGGATAAAACTTGGTTTGTGGCTTCATCTAGATGAGATCTAATGTATTTTAGTCTAAAATCCCCGAAATTTCAATTTTTGTGGCAGCAAACCTGCATAATCATTCCCCATGTTATCCTTATGGGAAATAAAAAAATTCTATATCTTACTTATTTTTTAACATTTCTTGACAAAACTTGGTATATGGCTTCTTCTAGTTACGATCTACTAAATAATGAATTAAAACCAACCAGTTTTAACATACCTGTTGCCAGAGGTGCCCACCCCCCCCTGGGGCAATGACTCACCCCCCCCCCCTGGGCCAATGACTACCCCCCCCCTTAACTGCGACCAACCCCCTCCCCACATCCGAGATATTAGGATTCGGAAGATAAATTCATTGTATAAATAAACAATGGTTTATTTTTAACAAACAATGTTCATTATACAGGGTGTCCCATAAGTAAGGTGCCAAACTTCGGGAATAGGTTATATGGGTCTAAATAAAGATAAAATGAAGAATGAATGTTTTTCCAAAAACGCCTTGTTTACCAGATATCCGCCATTTTGTATTTTTAACAAAATATTTTTTATCTCCCAAGTTTTTGAATCGATTTTTTTGAAACTCGGTATGCACCTGTATCTAGTCAAGGTTAGTTTATGAAAAAATAATCAGCATGATCGAATCGTAAATTTCAAAATGGCGGCCGCTTGAAATCTTTAAATTGAAATACCGAAACAATGGTACATTTTACAAAACAATATAAAGAACAATAAAATTTAGAAAATTTTATTTCCATTCCAACGACACCAAAATTATGAAAATTGATTAACAAACAACTGAGTTATGGTCGAATTAGTGCATGGCTCAGCGCAACAATGGACTATTTTGCTTCAAAAAATGCTGCCTCACTAGCTAAATACGATCATAACTCAGTTGTTCATTAACCGATTTTCATAAATTTGGTGTCATTAGATGGGAAATAAAATTTTCTAAAAATCGTTACCCTCTACGTTTTTTGTAAAACGTACCGTTCTTTCGTTATTTCAACTTAAAGATTTTAAACGGCCGCCATTTTGAAATTTATTATTTAATCATGCTCATTATTTTTTCATTAACTAACCTTGACCAGATACAGGTGCATACCGAGTTTCAAAAAAATCGATTCAAAAACTTGGGAGATAAAAATATTTTGTAAAAGGTACAAAACGGCGGATATCTGACAAACAAAGGGTTCTTGGAAAAAATGTATTCTTTATTTTTATTATATTTATTTTGACCCATGTAACATATTCCCGAAGTTTGGCCACCGGTCTGACACTTAAATGGAGCCAAGTGGTAAGCTTATTGGAGCGGGTTAGTTCAATGCACTTTATTCAGATGGCGTTGTAAAAACATGACTTTCTTCTTCTTCAGTGATTCAGCCAATCAGAACGACGATAACGATCTGCTAACTTCCCGTTCCGTTTCCCCTGATTTTCTGTCACGACACGACGTGTACACAACCATAACGAGTTGGAATTAATTTGAGTGTGGGAAAATACCTAAAGTACGTTTGCAGAAAGTTGTTCTAGTTTAAGTTGTTTCGCGAAATACTGTACTGAGTGATTCATGTTGTGCTTAAAGGTATTGATGGAAAATAAATACATAGATGTTTACATTTTATGTAAAGATCTACGTATTTATTTTCTATCAATCGCTTTAAGCACAATAAGAATCACTCAGTACAGTATTTCGCGAAACAACTTGCACTAGCGGCAAACGCACTTAATCTAAACAAACCGGTAAAGTCATTAAAATTGAAAGTCTAGCAAACAAAACAAGAAAACGAAAATATAAACAAAGCAGACGACGACGATCGATATGTCGCATCGACGACGATCGATATGTCGCATCGACGACCATCGATATATCGCATCGATCTTTTTAGTTCGTAGCACTTTATTCAGATAGCGCTGCTGTTCCCTTACCACCGAGTTAACATGGGAGTGCCATCTCTTTACAAAGTTCATTATTACTCTATGGTTTGGCACTTTACTTATGGGACACCCTGTATATGTATATATTATTCTTTACCAGTTTTTCCTATCAAGGGTTTCCAAGCGGACTCGCCCATTTCCTTTTCCTCGATTATTTAAAAATTTATATTCAAGCCATTCTTAGTTTTGTACACATGTTTCTTTCTGCAGTGCTCTGTCCACTTATCGTGGCGCACTTTAGCGTTACACATAGGATCCAAACACTTACATATTAATAGTTTTTGTTTTTTAGGCATTTTAAATATCTAAACTATAAGCAAAATACAAATGTGTTGTGATAAAGCCCGATGCACTTCACCGTGATTACATCTTACAATAAAATACTGTAGACCTAAACCACAAACTAAATATTTTAAAACATATAAGATACTCGAAAGTCACAAAATACGCAGGTGTCAGGTGTATCGGATGGCAAAAACTAACCAGTAACCACTGACAGACAGTGACAACTGCAACTGACACAAGATCGAAGGGGTGGGAGTGAACGCATGCGCCGAAATTCTCCGAACTACGAGTACATCGCGCCACCGCGCGAGTCTCGTTACCATAGCAACCACAAGCTCAACGTTGCCAAACTTACATTGTCACTGCCCACTACCCAGAGCCCACACTACGTTTATACGCATACATCCAAAGTTCTAAAAATATGGGTTTTAATTTAATACTGAAATTGAATTTCTTAATTTCACGTTTTTTAATTGTTTTATGATGCCCCCCCAGGCTGGCGAAAAAGTACTATTTCTCATCCCCCCCAGAAATTTCAATGACGCAGTTTGCGTCATGACCCCCCCCTGTGGGCACCCCTGCCTGTTGCAGCAAACCTGCACAATCATTCCCCATGTTATTCTTATGGAGATTACAAAACATGTAAAATCTCGCTAAGTTGGATTGAAATACCGTTTGTTGTGTTGCATCTGAAATTCGCTGAGTATGCAGGTCTGCTGCAACGGGGGTATTTTGGTTTATACAGTTGAATTCAGCTCGAAAAAAAACAAATAATTTAGTATTTTGAATCACTGCTCTATGTCCATTGGTTACCGAGATACTAAGAGTGGTAAACACAGTACGTTGTCCCAGCAATGTTAACCTTATGGGGAATAAATAAAATTGTATATCTCCCTTATTTCCGGACATATCTCGATAAAATTTGGTAAGTGGCTTCATCTAGTTAAGATCTACTTGATATAGCGTAAAATCCACAAATTTATATATTTTTAGGCTGCAAACCTGCGTACTCATCTTCCCAATGTTAACCTTATGGAAATAAATAAAATTGTACAGCTACCATATTTCTCAATATTTTGATAAAACTTTGTTTGTGCAACATCTAGTTGAGATCTATCTTACTAAGCAACATACCAAGTTTCAACGAGATAGTTGAGAAATAAGCCAGCTACACACATTTATTGTTTTCCATAAGGTCAACATTGGGGAAATGAGTGGGCAGGTTTGCTGCCTCAGAAATCTATAAACTTTGGGATTTTTTACCGTAATCAAGTCGACCTTAACTAGATAAAGCTACATAACTAGTTTTATTTAGATATATTGGGAGATAAGGAAGGTGTTCAATTTTATTGATTTCCCATAAGGTTAACATTGGGAAGGTGAGTACGCAGGTTTGCTGCCTAAAAAATATATAAATTTGTGGATTTTACGCTATATCATGTAGATCTTAACTAGATGAAGCCACATACCAAATTTTATCGAGATATGTTCAGAAATAAGGGAGATATACAATTGTATTTATTTCCCATAAGGTTAACATTGCTGGGACAACGTACTGTGTTTACCACTCTCAGTATCTCGGTAACCAATGGACATAGAGCAATGATTCAAAATACTAAATTATTTGTTTTTCGTGCTGAATTCAACTGTATAAACCAAAATTAGAATAATAGTACGATATCATAAACGTTTTATTCCTTACAATTATTTAGACTAGACCTCGAGATCTTCGGTGCTTCTTAGGGGAGAAGCATTTGGGGGCGTTTGGTGGCCTTGGCTGCCTTGACTATGACTACTCCAAATACGGCCGTTTTCGTGGAAACTCCGCGGACACGTGGTAAACCTGACACCCCGCTCCAAATTTACCCCCTTCACCACCCCTCATTGGTTCTCACATCCACACACCTGTGCCTGTGATTCGCCATTTTCAAAGCATAGTTTAACAGATACAGTCAGAGCTCTTACTTTCGCTCCGCTATTCAGATACTGATACTGTGGTGATATCTATTGTTATTTTTAATGGATATTTATTATTTCAGTTAACTGTAAATATTGTGCAGTTATAGTGTTAGCTGTCATAAAGTTAGTTGTTTTTTACAAACTTTGTTCACCTCTCTCAAGACAACACACTTGTTCTTTAGTATCAGGTAACATTTTACACTACTACAATTTTTACGATTCTATAATTACGAGAATACAATTTAGCTAAAAACCTAATCTCCAGACCTTATTGAATATTGAATTTTCATTTTAAAACTGAATAAAAAATTTCAAGAGACAACAAAGTTGCAAAATTTAACCGTAGCGTTTAACCGTTCTTTTATAAAATGTAGCCTACTACATGTTTGATAAGACGATTCAATTGCAAATAACGAAGATAATTTAAATTGTAATGCATATCTCAAAAATTTACTGGACAATTGACACAAACATAAACTTACAACGAACACCGGAGCTTAAACCATAATCAATATAGTTCTTAAAGCGCACATAAATTTAAACGTTTATTGAGTGACATTTTGGCGCGCGCAATACTTACTTTGCCCGGTATGTTAGGTTTTCTTTTTAGCTAATGATGTGGCATAAACTATTAATAATTTTAATAATATATGTACATTAATAATATTATTTTCATTCAACCAAAACTACGACTTAATTTGTAGTGAAGATAAAAAATTATTTTTTTAAAGGAAGGCCCAGAGCGGCTGCTATACTCGCTCCACCCTATTCTTAATAAAAACGTATTAAGTGGTTGACTTGGGAATACAGACGGTACTTGATATCTTTTCAATAAGATACAAATTGACTGGGTAGCCGAGTGGATAAAGCGCTCACCTCATAACCTGAGGGTCGCCGGTTCGATTCCTGACAGGATCGAAACTGGGTCCAGTTGCCATTTGTCATTGGGCTATGAATTAATGATTCATAATGATTCAAAGGTCGCCGTTTGATAGTAACAAGACCCGGGTTTGGGCCGTTCCCGAACAAAACGTTAAAAAAATGTCACTGGCGTAAAAATACACAAAATACAAAAAAATACTTCAAAAATTGTGTGTTTAAAATTGCTTCATTTTATTAAATATATTTATTCTTTAAGCAAAATAAGGCAATTTTGCTTTCCTTATTAAAAATTTACCGCAATGTATCTTAAGAATGTGTTCAAATAAACGCTTTCGTATTCGCAATAAACACTCCAAACTCTTATATACTCTTTTACAAACTCTTTATATAAAATTAAATTAATTTTTTTTCTTTTTTTACCTGACACTGCGCAGCGTGTGTTTTAATTATGTTCTCGTAGGTAGTAACCCTCTTGAGAATTTCACGCCAAAAGTTATTTTTATTTTTAGGCTTTTGTGGAAGTTCGGGAATCGTTTCTACAAGAAGCTACACTACAGGCCATCATTATTTAAACACATTTTAAACTATTAGTAGCTTATTAAAAAAATATATACTTAAATAAGCATAAATTACACTTGTATCGGCACGAATAACAATGGTTAATAGGAGTGTAGGCGCGCGCGACAAAGCGCGCGCGAGTAGTTCAGTATCAATTTACGAATAATACTATCCCATTCAAAGAAGAATTCCCATTTTTCCCCCTCATTTCTTCAAGTACCATCCCATATTCCATATTTGGGATAAAAATCCCCGAAAAGAAAAACACGTGAGCAGTCCTCGAGTTTCGACGCGCTCGCCCGGGTTTTTAGCGCGCTCCAGTAAACCAGGTCTGTTCAACCTGAGTAAGTGGGAAAACTAGACGCGCTAGAGAAAAGGTTTTAATAAAAAGTGTAAAGTTCACTTCATTAGCTACATCTTTCGTGCAGACGAAACTTACCAAAAAATAATAAAAGTAGTAGCCGACTAACTTTTTCAAATCTCAATAATGAAAATAAATACCCCCGTTGCAGCAGACCTGCATACTCAGCGAATTTCAAATGCAAAACGACATATTTCAATCCAACATAGCGAGATTTGACATGTTTTGGTAAGCTCCATAAGAATAACATGGGGAATGAGTATGCAGGTTTGCTGCTACAGGTATATTAAAATTGGGTGGTTTTAATTCAATATTTAGTAGATCTGAACTAGAAGAAGCTATTTACCTAATTTTATCAAGATATGTTGAGAAATAACCGAGATATAGAATTTTATTTATTTCCCATAAGGTTAACATTAGGACAACGTACTGTGTTTACCACATTCAATATCTCGGTAACCAATGGACATAGAGCAGTGATTCAAAATACTAATTTGTTTGTTTTTTTGAGCTGAATTCAATGGTGCCAACAAAAATTCGATAAATTTTATTTTTCTATGTAAAAAACTCAAAAACCCGATTTTTGGGGGGGTTTATCCCCCTTTACCCCCCCTTCCGGTGGTCCGATCGGGCTGGTTCACGAACTCGTCCGAGTGATTACCACTTAACACGTCTGTACCAATTTTCATTAAGATTGGACAATTTTTACGGCCGCTATCGTGCTAACAGACAAAGATATATATATATATATATAAATTCGAACGAATGGTGTTTTTTGCTTCTGGTGGCCCCAAAACGAAAAGTTATCATAGTCTCGGGCTTAGGTCTTACCATGAGACCTACGGTAATGGTAATAGCTTCTTCCCTATAGGGGAAATTCGCTAATACGTTGTTTTTCGTTGTAAAAATTATCCATAAGTCTTATCTAGAACATAATTGCATTGTTATATTCGTCAATTTATGCAGATTATAAATATATATGGTTCGACCAAAATATCTCACTTGTGGAAAGATAAACAGTGATAGAAAAGCCGCGCGTATCAGTCAGACAAGTATAGCGGCCGCCAATAGCTGTGTACCGTCGCCATGTCACTAAGGGGCAGGGCCGCCCCAAGGGCGCCGCGGCCAAAGGGGGCGCCATGGCCGGAGGGGTCCGCGGTCGTTTGAGAGAAAAAAATAATGTCGCTGACGCGTTATAAGGCACAAATCCACGGAAAAGAATCGTAAAATTTAATCAAGCGGCTATTAAAAATAAAATGTTTCTATTCGTAATAAGTTATAACTGAAACTCCATAAAATAAGTCGCAGATAAGTACCTATATCGACTTGTTCATGGTGACTTAAAAAAAAAATTATTCTAGTAGCCTACATAAGCACGTAAATCATAATAATATTAAGCTTTACTAAATATGCAGGCTAAAGCATAAGTGATTTGGAACTTATGATCCCGTTTCGAAATAAAGCCCATATGATTGCTTGACAGATGGATCTGTCTGACAAAAGAATTAAGACTTACGTTTCCTATGTTTTGTTGGATGAATTTTATTATGTAATCAAGTTGTAAAAAATATACAAAGGACTCTTATTAGAGAAGTTTTTTTTCATCAATGATAGTCTTCAAGTTTATTGATGATTTTTATAACAAAACGAATATAAACTAGTAGCAATGAAAATTAATCATCCATTTGCCTGATCCATTATTGCTACCAACAAAATAGTATAAGAATATTAAATCATTGAGAGCTTTAAGTCCATGTTTTATTTATTTTTTTATAAATATAGTATTTAGGCCAATTAGTTTTGAGGGGGCGCATATAAAAATCTTGCCCCGGGCGCCTACTAGCTTCGGGGCGGCCCTGCTAAGGGGAGTTAAGGCATCGTCAGCTTTTGGCTGAGATCAAAGAATTGACGCAGCCCTTCTATTCTGTAGTCCTGGGTGAACCCTCCCGCTGCCTATAAGTTCCATCAAAGAATGCCGCCGCCACAGCCGCGCCGCGTGCCGGCAGCCGCGCCATTTACCGCTTTCCCTGCTGCTTTGTAACTTTTATCTATGTCCCCGTCATGTCTCCTGGGCAACGTGAAGTTTAAATTTAATATAATTTGATCAGTTATAATCACTTTATCAAACAACTCTATCAAATCTGATTATATAGAATATGAGATGTAAAGTAGCCTCAATATTTACATTACTTCACGGCAGAAGATACACGTCATGTAGGCCTACACGCATTCATTATAATTTTCTAAGTGTACGTGTATAAAGTTAAAACCATTCAGAAAATTAAGTATGTTGTGCAGAATTAAGTTTAACTAATTTCAAATTGTATTAATAAGAAGTGGCTATGTACAAAAATTAGTAAAAAAGATTTCCACTTCTCCCATTGATTAAAATGACAAACTTAGTGATTATGAAACTCAGTGTTACGTATGATTAATATAATTTGATAGAATAATATATATAATGTAAGGTGTATATAATAGAACTATACACCTTACACCTCTATATACAACTATACACCTCTCTCTTCCTCCTATTGAGGTAGCCGACGGATTTCTCGTGCACCTCAGCCACATTGCCCAAGCTTTCTAGTTCTGCCACATGAGCGCCACTGGCTCGCGTCAAAAATGACTCACCAGAGCGAAGTTCTGCTGATATCCGATGGAGCGCAGCACGGTCGTTCCATCGACATCGGAAAGCACTGTGTGAGACATCTCCTTAGTATCCCTTTATCTATGGTTTAAAGGTTAACTTGAGATTGCAGCACAAGCATATCTGTTTATATCCAAGCCGAAGCTGCAGGGGCGTACTCAGGGGGGGATATCGGGATATATCCCCCCCCGAAATTTTTGGGGATGTTGGAAAATTTTTGGGAAGATTAATATCTCGTTTATAATGAAGGTGGTGGTATCACTAAACTTGCCGTAAAACAGAGAACACTAAACATTAATTACTCACAAAACATTTATAAGGGTTTTAAATAGTTAAATTATATTATTTTAAAGATAATTGATTCGGGGATTATACATTGGATTAGGGTATATTAACCTATTGCGGTTATCGTGAGAAATTGGCGGGAGTAGGCCTATAAGAACATAAGGCAAGTAGTACGTGTGGTTAGCGTAAAAACCTTGCACTTTTTGATACAGCTTAGCCACTTGGTATGTGTATAGAAGATACCAGTAGAAGTATTTTTGTCCGAAGATGAAGATCCAACCTTAAATTCGTTTAGAACACCCCCTTATCAGCCATTAAAGATGGCCGCCATTGCTCTATAACTCCGGTAATAGTATTCCGATCTTGATAAACCTTTTTTTGTTTGAAAGATAATTTTAAAATAAAACTTTTTTGTATTTAACACTTTTTTCTAAAGTTAATAGTTTTCACTGTAGGCCCTATATTTGAAAAACGAATTTTTCCATTTAATTTCATGGGAAAGTCTAATTCCTCAATAAAATGCGTTTTGAGGGGCTCAACAAGGCTACGGCTAAATTTAGAATATTCTCTAGGTTGAAAACTTATATACGCACAGAAATTTTATTCCAATAGGTCAACTATTATCAGAATAATGGTCTCAAAAAGATTTACGCACAGGCCATTTTCCAAGTTAGCCTAGTTTTTTCGGTATTTTATGGAGTAAAAAAACTATTATTGATGTGAAACCTGAATAAAAACGAAGAAAAATATCTAAACGACCGAGAAAAATCTATCACAATAGTATAATTCTAGGTTTTCATCCATTTTGAAGGTCAAAACGGTCATACGGTGATAAAATGCGCTGCAGTCTGTGTCCGGGACACCGTGTGTCCGTGTATAATAGCTCGCGGGACACTCCCATAAGATTCAATGTTAATTTTGACTAGAGACGCTGGCGGCCCAGCTGCCGGGACGCAGATCTGCGTCCCGGGTGTGTCCGGGCTGCGACTCGTCCTCGGACACAGCCGGGACACACTTCGGTCGCAGATCTGCGTCCGAGCCAACTGTGTCCGTGTATAATAGCCCGCGGGACACTCCCATTTGATCAATGTTAAACGAGTGTCCAGGGAAGCTAGCGTCCCAGCCACTGGGTCGCTGAGTGTCCGTGATGTATAGTACCTCTAATATGTGATTATTATTAGCATTCAATGCTTGCGTGTACATCATAGCTTTGCGGTTGCGTTCTAGGACTTGAGAAACACAACCCAGGTGAGACAACCTGCATTTTCTGATTCTATTTATAAACCTCGCTCGGATAATCTAGAATTTAGGTCCAGAAGGTCCGAGGCGTGCTATAAATGAGAATGTGAGATATAGTTTTTACTTTGAGATTAAATAGAAAAACATATTTTTTCCAAGGTTAAGAACGTGTAATTCTTTAATTACTTTCTCATCTGTCTTTTAATGTTAGGCCTACTATATAAATATGCTATTTCTTTGATCTTGTAAAAAACATTTTGCTAAAATTCCTATGTGATCTAAAATTTTCAGAATTTAATCTGAGAGCAGCCTCAAATGATTTGAAATTTCGGGAGTTATTCTGTTTGTTGTTATGCCTCTAGATTGCCTAAAAATGCGAATTTACAGTTGTAATTTATGAAATTTTCCCGGGGGAGGGCCCCCGGGCCCCCCTCCTATTGGCGCGTATTCCATACCCCCCCGGCCCCCCGGTATATCCCCCCTCCCCGAAATTAAATCCTGGGTACGCCACTGCGAAGCTGTTGTTATTCATTCATTCTTTATATAAAACAAACAAGCTGAACCAAGATTACTTGTATGTTAATATGAAAAAGGAAAAATATTTAAAACCTTTCCATTTTTAATCAGGCCCTACAAAATAATTAGATAGTTCAATTCATTATTTTAAGCATTAAAATTCTGCTAGAGTAAGTAAGTTATCTGTTAAACTGAAAAAGGGAAAGATTTTTTGGTGGTTTTCTTAAGATGGATGTAAAAGAAATCAGCATCAAAGAAACATGAAAGAATATCTGTCAAGAACCTTAATTATGGATCAAGAGTTCCCTCTTTAATAATTATTCTAGGGGTCTGCTCTAATTAACAAGGATAGAATGTAGTGATAAAAGTTTAAATTGTTCTACAAAAGTAATAATTTGGGTTTTACCTCAATATATCAAGTCACAGTTTGGATCAGACTTTTTATAAGAAGTTAACTGTTGAAACCTCAGACTCTTCAATATTTTTATAAATAATCAATTAGGATTTTTTACTGATATTTTCTGCCTTGCTCTTAAAATGTTTAAAACTCATTCTAAATTGATAATGAAGAGTATTAGGTGTTCAATAACCAATTATTTATAAAAAAAAACAATATTATGTTATTTTAAACATTATTCATATGCCATTTTTACAACACAAAAAATAAACTCAAGACTTGGCACAGCAGTGATTCAACTACTCAGCTAGCCCTCGGGACTCTAGATTCAGTTAGATGTTTTCTTGAGGTTTCTATCAAAACTTCAAAACTTAAGTTGTTATACCTTGCTTTTTGGAAATATTGTTTGTGAAGACTTGAATCAAACTTAATTCATGTGTGTCCATAGGCATAATAACTCTCGTAAAAAAGTCCAATCTTGATAAAATTCAGAACAAATATTTATAGTGATATTCATGACTATTGACGTTTGAAAACCAGCACGATCGGGTCACTCTAAGACAGTTTTTTTTTACTAAATAAACTTTATTTTCAATTTTTAACATATTTCTATTAATTTTAAGGAAAGTTAATGGTCAGAATTGAATTCTGCTTAAAAAAAATAAACAATACGGTATTTTGAATTATTACTCCACAACAATCGGTTACTGTGATATTGGATCATCTTAACGATCAAAATTTAACACACACTATCACCCTTCAATACTGTTTTGCTTTTCCATTTATTCTTCTTGATGTAAAATCTATTTCTTTAAACATATGTCAAATGTACATGGGATGAAAAATATATTATTCTTATAAAATTCAAGTTACCAGTAGATAAATTTACATTGCAATAATATCAGGTAAACTCAATAATATCGAGTTATCATGACTTTACATAGATGCTCCTCTTCTAAACTAAGTTCATTAAAACTCGAGGGAATATCCTTTGATACACTGCCGTTAGCTTGTATTGAGGATTAGAGAATGTTTCAGGAATATATTTAAACTCTATAAATACCTCAAGTTTCAAGAATAATATCAAATCTCTTAACTGTATTAACACTAACCATAAATGTAAGTAAATATTGTAATTCAGTGAGTGTTTTGTTATTTTAATGTAAATGGAAGTATTCTGGACTTATAAGTTAGTGAAGAAACAACCAAATACCTAATAGTAAAAACAAAAATTATTAGAATCTCATTCTGATATGCCTAAGATTCATTAAGGAGCCAAGGTTTTGATAATGTGTTATAAAATCATACAGGCCTATTATCTTAAAGGCTTGTATTTTTAAGTAATTCAGATAAAATATTAAACTTAGAATGATGGTTTTGAACCCTTTCCCATGGTCTAAATGAAATGGAAGGTTGGAGTTTACATATTTGCGTTTGTATCACATGACAAAAATATTATACAACTCATTGTATTGAAAATTCAGAAATTACACGGTCTAAAGAAACTAGAACAATTTATAAATTGATAAAGTTATCGATTTCTAAGAAGTGCCTGCTTAAGACTTAGTTCCTGTTCCTGTGGGATAAAAATATGATATATTCATAAAATTAAAGTTACCGGTAAACATTGCAATAACATCAGATCAACTTAGTAATATTGAGTTATCATGACTTTACATAGAGACTGTTTCCAACTAAGTTCATTAAAATTCAAGGGAAGCTCCTTTGATACACTGCTGTTAGCTTCTAACGAGGATTAGAGAATATTTCAAGAGTATATGTGCTCTATACAATTAACAACACACAATAAAAAGTGTTTATGTTGTCAACTCTTTCAATAATTTGTATATTAGTGGGGAGGCGCATATACTAAAATATGTCAAATTACAAAGTTGGCTCACCCCGAAAGCTGACTGGTAACCACCATGCTAGATTTTATTGTATAGTAGTAGAGATGACATTTTGACCGGTGGTCGCTCTGTATGAGTGGGACTCTCTGTTTTGGATGCCATTTTGGAAAATGGCGGATGTTAATGTTTTATCCTTCGTAGTTTGGTAACCAGTCAAGCTAAAAACTTGATCTTAGTATCAAATTACACGTTTTTGAGGTCAAGGAATTCGAAAAAAATATTAAATTATTCATTTCTCTTTTCTGGACGCCATTTTGGAAAATGGCGGATGCTATTGTTTGATTCTTCGTAGTTAGGAAACCACTCGAGCTAAAACCTTGATCTTGGTAACAAATTATATGTTTTTGAGGTCAAGGAATTCGAAAAAAAATATTAAATTATTCATTTCTCTTTTCTGGACGCCATTTTGGAAAATGGCGGATGCTATTGTTTGATTCTTCGTAGTTAGGAAACCACTCGAGCTAAAAACTTGATCTTGGTATCAAATTATATGTTTTGGAGGTCAAGGAATTCGAAAAAAATTTTAAATTATTCATTTCTCTGTTCAGGACGCCATTTTGGAAAATGGCGGATGCTATTGTTTGGTTCTTCGTAGTTAGGAAACCACTCGAGCTAAAAACTTGATCTTGGTATCAAATTATATGTTTTTGAGGTCAAGGAATTCGAAAACAATATTAAATTATTCATTTCTCTTTTCTGGACGCCATTTTGGAAAATGGCGGATGTTAATGTCTTAGTCTTCGTAGTTTGGAAACCACTAATCAGCTCTTTTAAATCTTCAAATTGAAGCTGTTATGTTAGTGAGTGTAATTATACTTGAAATAAAAACTTAAGTGATATACTTATGATGTGTCGGCCGAACTTGAGATGTGTCTAAAAATATAGCTTTGTTAGCGGAAGGTATTTCAGGTTTTCAGGACTTAGATAACCTTCGGCAAATACATGTTGCTTTTCTTGGTAATATTTGATCCCATGATAAAAACTTATACCTCTCTGAATTTGTAATTGAACTGTCTACATTTTCTATGAGAAAATGTTATATTTTTTTAAGAATTTTCAACAGCCGCCATTTCGGATATACAAATGTTCTTTAACACAATTTTTAAGAAATTTTAAGCTTGTCTGTAACAAAAGCATATAAAAAATATCAAGTTTCGCGATTATATCTCAACTCGGTTTTGAGATTTTAATAATTAAAAAAATACATATTCGGATGGACATAAAATAGCACAAGATATGCTCGCATGGCCAAATTTTGAGCCTTAAAATATTCCTACAATGCTTGGCAAATTCCTATCTGGTAACCAGAAACCTAATAATTTTATACTACCTCCCTCAATGTATTGGTTGTTCCGAATGCTAGATATTGGTTAGGCGCATTCAGAAAAATGAGTATAAATACATCTAGCTACTTTAAAAAAAAGAAAATGGATCGTATATACGAATAAATTAACAATTTTTAGTTCCTTGACCTCAATAACCTATTATTCAACACCAAGATCAAGGTTTTAGCTTTAACGGTTTCCAAACTACAAAGACTAAAACGTTAATATCCGCCATTTTCCAAAATGGCGTCCAGAAAAGAGATGTGAATAATTTATTATTTTTTTCAAATTCCCTGACCTTAAAACCATATTATTCGATACCAAGATCAAGTTTTTAGCTTGAGTGGTTACCTAACTACGAAAACTAAAACATTAGCATCCGCCATTTTCCAAAATGGCGTCCATAAAAGAAATATTAATATTTTGAAATTTTTTTCGAATTCCTTGACCTCCAAAACATATATTTTAATACCAAGATCAAGTTTTTAGCTCTAGTGGTTTCCTAACTACGAAGAATCAAACAATAGCATCCGCCATTTTCCAAAATGGCGTCCTGAACAGAGAAATGAATAATTTAAAATTTTTTTCGAATTCCTTGACCTCCAAAACATATAATTTGATACCAAGATCAAGTTTTTAGCTCGAGTGGTTTCCTAACTACGAAGAATCAAACAATAGCATCCGCCATTTTCCAAAATGGCGTCCAGAAAAGAGAAATGAATAATTTAATATTTTTTTTCGAATTCCTTGACCTCAAAAACATATAATTTGATTCCAAGATCAAGTTTTTAGCTCGAGTGGTTTCCTAACTACGAAGAATCAAACAATAGCATCCGCCATTTTCCAAAATGGCGTCCAGAAAAGAGAAATGAATAATTTAATATTTTTTTCGAATTCCTTGACCTCAAAAACATATAATTTGATACCAAAATCAAGTTTTTAGCTTGACTGGTTACCAAACTACGAAGGATAAAACATTAACATCCGCCATTTTCCAAAATGGCGTCCAAAACAGAGAGTCCCACTCACACAGAGCGACCACCGGTCAAAATATCATCTCTACTACTATTTAATAAAATCTAGCATGGTGGTTGCCGGTCAGCTTTTGGGGTGAGCCAACTTTATAATTTTGGCCATCCGCCTCCCCACTATATTGTTTAAAAAATGTATTTTATGATTGAAATAATTTTTTACAAAAGTTACAAGGAAAATAAAATTGGTGACCACAGATATATCCGTCTTTGGTCCTTAAAAACTTATGGAGAACAGATATTTCTCCACCCTTAACAACAATATGAAATATGACTGCTGATAATCTTATTTTTATTGGCAAACGACAGATACTTCCGTCAGTATAATTTGCTTGTTTTTTTTTTGTTTTTAATAAAAAATTTAAAACTGCAATAAAATAAAACACGGCATAAAAAATACCGATTTCCATAAACAAAATTATTTTTCACCGCACTACGACACAATCACCTGTTTTACCACGTCATTTGGGGGCCAAAACCAGCTCTTTTCTCCTAGAGAGCCGAAAGTCAGCTGATCGTTTATTTACCTTGAAATAACATGAAATTGTCACGTAATAATATGGCATTCAGTTGTTTCCTAAGACAGGATAGTTGCGATTAAATGATTTTTATAGCTGAGTTTGCTTAAACCATGGCAAAGAAGTTGTAACATCACTCCAACAACACCAATGTTTTTTTATGTATGTCAAATAAATAATCAGATTTTTAATGTTGTATAGGGTGAATTTCATTGTGTAGTGTGGCTTAAAATAGTGTTTGTACCTCAACTAAAAGGGTTCTGCAGCAGGTCTCAATAGTTTCAAATTCTCGAATTCGTCTCAAATTTGAAACACGATCTTGAGCCTGCAAAACCTCATTTGCAGCCCTTGTTGTGAAATATACTATATTGCAGTTGAATCTCATAATAAGCATTATAAAACACTTATAAAAATCAAGTTGAATTATTTACTTATTGATTTAAAAAAATAACTATCTGCCAATTATTTTTAAAATTTTTATCTTTAAGTTATTTAAGGATTGATTAGATTAGACACCATTATTTAAATCTAAATCATGTAACAAATCATCATTACAAAATGATACTAAAATGACGAAGTGCACCCACAGTTTTCATGTTATTTATGCACTTTTGAGGCCCAAAACAGAAGGCTAGCTGAAAAAGGTGAGAGAATCAACACTATAACATCTGCAAAAATTCATTTTACTTTCATAAGGCAATATGATGTCTATTTTTACAATACATATGTCTGGTATTATTTTGTATTTGGATGGATATATCCATTTTTAACCCATAGAACTAATTTTTCAGGACACATATATATACATTTTATCCCAAAACGGAAATAATATAAGACGTAAACTTCTGTTCAAAGCCCAAGGGAGGGTTAGAATTTTCAAAGTAAAGCTTTTCTCGCAGGTCATAATAAAAAATAAAATGTATATAGATGAAAACCAGGGATATTTTCAATTTTGTCAGTATTGACTGTTAAACTATATTACGAAACTGTTGGGTTTTACTAGAATGCGAAAAGGACTGAAATGGGAGAAAGTTACTGATAGTAGGACTTGAAGATCAGCAATGCAAAGTATCTGACTCATTAGCAGGATACAAAGCTCTCGTTTGACTGCAGGGCATGAATCAAACTATACTACCCATGTCTTTAGGAAAACTTTAATAAAAAAAGTACTGCTTTATTTATTTATTGGCAATAAATTGACAATAGACAATTTCGGAGGTTAACCTTCGAATTTATAGTGGTGAGAAAAAATTCAATTAGAGATTTTTTGATAAACTTAGTACAACTAAATCTAGAGTTCTACAAGACAGATTTTCATAATTAATCGGTCGTTAGAAATCTTAATCCGTGTAGATTTGCAAATAATTATTAAAGTTAGATTTTTTAAAAGATATCTGATGAAAAAGTAAGAACACATATTTTCTATAAGAAATACAAAAAAATTTGCTTTTTTTAAGTTTTCATTTGTAGCCAAGTTTTAGCTGCCAGTTATCAGTATTTTCAAGTAAAGCTTATAAAAAAAACTGTTGGAAATTTTACTCGCTTTCAGAATATTATCTTCCACTTTGGTCAGTTACCGTACCATTTAAAAGTTATTTGCAAAACAGCTAAGCAGCCTCCGAATTTATAGTGATGAGAAAATATTGAGTTAGAAATTTTTTTTTTAAACTTTGCACGACTAAATCTTCAGTTCTACAGGACCGATTTTATTAATTAATAAGCCTTGGGGGGGCTTTCTCATTCTAGATTTGCTAACAATAACAAAAACTTGATTTCTTTCAAGATTTTTAGAAAAAAATTTAAATACCCACATGTTTTTTATGTTTCTTTGTAGCCAAGTTTTCGCTGTCAGATATCAGTATTTTCAAGAAATGGATTACAATGTTTATTAGGAAATTTTAATCTCTTTCAGAATATCACCTTCCATTTTGGTCGATTTCTTCAGCATTTTAAAGTTACTTTCAAAAATGCTAAGCAGCCTCTGAATTTATAGTGGTGAACAAATACTTAATTAGAGATTTTTCACAAAACATCTTCAAATCTGTAGATTTACATCTGTAGAGATATGTTTTAAGGAATAACCAATAATAGGCCAAATTGGGTTTGTCAACTCTGATTAGCTTCGCTTCAACTCTTCTGATTTAATCGCAAACTATGCTGCCAACTCCTGAGTGTTCACGCTTGAAAGTTGGTAAACATATTAAAACTACTCCCAACTGATTAGGTAGAAGCAGATGAAACAAAAGAGAGAAAGGATAACAGACTAGTTGTTAAAACCATGGTGTAAGGAAAAAAGAAAGGTGTGTGCAGGGTCAGCTGATGTGACGCGGTTGGGCTCACATAACTATCGCCTGTGACGACTACAGTACAAACCAGTTAATACAACTCAATCAAAATATTTTGTATAAGGTCTTTGTTCTGCAGTCAGGCCACTAGGTTCACTAGTTTCTCAAGCCCAACTAAGTCATATCAGCTGACGGTACACACACCTTTCTTTTTTCTTTACACCATGGTTAAACCTGTATTGGGATATTTGCGAGGTAGATTATTAATCTATTAAAACCAAGGCTGGATTTACCATTCACGGGCCCCTAGACATATCAGATGGGGGGGGGGGGGGCCGCAACAGGAAAACCAGTGACTTCTTTACTGAATCTCATGCAGCGTGGGCCCCTTGTATGGAGCCCATGCTTAAATCCGGCCATGGTTGAGACCTATCACCCATCATGCATTACTTATGAATGTGTTATCTTCCATGAATCACTATTTACTGTTTTAATTGTACAGTGAAATAATATATATTTCATTAATGCTCAATGGGTGTATTATTTTTTTATACCTCTCATCCCTTAAGCCCCACTCCCTAAGATATATTTTTTTTATTTTTATGGAGATAAAAAGATTATATCTGACCAGGAAAGTTCATTATCCATGTCCATCCTTCAAATCATGAGTCACTAGACAAGAGTTTTAATTTAAAATTTTAACTTACCGCTGAACTACCCCATTTTGGAAGAGGGGTGAAATGTTTACGAAAACCTTTCTTCCTTTGGGTTAAATTTTAGGGAACAGTTTAGCCAATAGGACTCCTTTGTTATTTCTAAACCAATTTTATTGATCTAGGAATGAAGGACAATTTTAAAGATACCAGATGGACCATTTAAAGAAATAAAATTTGTTAATTTCATTTTAAATTCAACTAAATTGTTTACAAAATCAATAATATAACTCTAAGAGTATGTACTTTAATAGTTTTGAAAATATGTCCTAGAAAATATTTTCCCCCTATACGAAAGCAAATGAAACAAAGTCTGAACAATGTCTTTATCATAAATCCAGAATTGAGTATACACCACTATGTTTGTAGAATTAAGTACAAACATAGTACTTAATTATAGTGTTTTTATAGTGTTATCAACATATGAAAACACTCATATATGATGTAAGTTAACTATTTACACACAAGCCCATCTTGAAGTTTCCGGAGTCAGATAATAAAGTAAAAGAGGCCCCCAGCACCAGCGCCTGCACCAGCCACAAAAACAAAACCAGGGACAAGTTAGCAGAGATAGATGTTTAAGGCAACTTCCCAACAGTTTATTTCAAGTTGCTGCTACTTATTTACTTTACCTCACTTCTTTTGATCAAAAAACTAAAAAGGGATTGCCATGATGAGAACATCTTAATCAGTCTATTCAACATTGTTAATTATTTTTCCCTCCAATTTTCAATAAATTAAGAACCCTTATGTTGGCCCCAAACAAGTAAAATTGTAATAATCTTTCTCTGTAAGAATAAGCTTAGCACCGAGATCACAAGTTAGCAGCAACATAAACTACAAAAATACAGTAAACTCCCGATTATCAAACTCCCGCTTAGCAAACAAAAAATTGTCTATTGATAAGCGGGTGAAATTAAAAATAGACTCATTCTCACGCACAGGATTTCATTTCCTATGTGAGGATTAATTTCATAGTTCTAAGCTGCCAGTGTAATTTATGTAATCATTAACTGGAAATAAAGATATTTGAATTTGAAATTTGAATCCGCGGAATTGGGTGGCGCGACTACCGCAGATAACGAAAATCGTGGATAATCCGCAAGTGTTGAAAATGGGAGAGAATAAAAGAGAAAAACAATTTCAACATTAAAAATTAATTAATTTAATACAGTCATGGGCGAACCCAGATTTAATTTCGGGGGGGGGGGGTATCCTTTAACATCACAGTAGGCGAGTATCGCGTCACAATAGACGAATATGGACGCCGCTGTATACTAATATCGTCGTCGTGGTAGACAAATATCATTGTCGCGGTAGACACATATTTTTGTCACGTTGCAGTAAACGAAAATCGTTGACAAGGTAAAAGCATATCGTTGTCACGGTATCATCACCACGGAAGAAAAAATATCGTCGTCGGGTTATACGAATATGGACGTGGTGGTAGGCAAAGTTCGTCGATGCGCTAGACGAGTATCGTCGTCGTGGTAGACGCCGCGGTAGAGGAATATCATTGTCGCAATAGATAAATATTGTTGTCATATCGCAGTTGACAAAAATTGTCGTCGAGTCGCGGTAGACGAAAATCGTCTTCGCGTCACGCTAGACAAACATCGTCCTCACGTCGCGGTAAACGAAAATCGTCTTCGCGTAACGGTAGACGGAGAAAGCATGAGCGCGTTTTGCACCCAAAAAACTGTCAGTTCAGTCTATTTTTTTTATAAATACGTATTTTTTTGCTTTTGTAGCATGCGTGGATAATTCGCGCCGCGTATAATCCGCTCATAGATAATTGGGAGTTTACTGCACTCATTAACGAATTACTAATATACAGAATTTCAAAGTATATAACATATAATAAGAGATGTACTAGGTGGCATGAAATTGAAAGCTTTGAAATGACTTGCCTGATTTAGCTGTTTAAATAATTTTGAAGCTGACAATTTCACGCAGTCTAGTAGAGTAGATTTTCTATAAAATTTATAAGTTTACCCACAGTAATACAAATATTTTTTTAGGCAAGCAACTATTGGTTGAAAATAAGTTTAAAGTTGACCCTGGATTACTTTGAAGTAAAATCAATAAAATAAAGAATCCCATCAGAGGAGGGGTTAGGGGGGGGGGACCTCCAAAAAGGAATACCCAAACATTTTTACACATGTATTTTATGCAACTTGCAAAGGTTTTCCTTTCAAGTAACATTGAAATAACTTGTTAATAAACAGCACGTTTAGCCCAAGGGGACTCTGAATTCACTTGGCTGTTTTGTTGAGGTTGAGGTTTCTATCAAAACTTTCCTCATGTCGCTATATCACAAATTCTGGTTATAAGGTTTATGTGATATCAAAAATATGAATAGTTTTAACAAAACTTTGTTTTTACACCCACTAAATATTTTTTTAATCATTTAAAGTTATAGCATGGGGGATAGTTTTGAAATAATCTCATCCAAGAAACAAATTTTGAATGAAATCCATTCTAGCCCGACAAACCCTGAGAATGTTATAATTGAAAATCAAACTCAAACTCTTTATTGGTCATATCACATTTCGTTTGTTCCAGCATTGCTGGTGAAACAGATGACAAGTCATAACTTATGAACTAAGATTATTGTTCCACAAAGTTTTAAGTCTGAATGTTTATAAAAAATTAGGTTAATCAGTTAAAAGTGTCAGTAAGATAGTCATTTATACTATAGTATGCTTTTTCCATTAACAGAGATTGTACTTCTTTTTTAAACTTAAGGTTGCTTTCAATATTTTTTATTCTAATCGGCAGCTTATTATACAATTTTTTTCCAAAATAGTGTGGCAATTTTTCAAAAGAACTTAGTCTATGTATTGGATATTGAAAATCATTTTTTTTCTGGTATTATAGTTATGCAAGTGCTGTTCCTTCATCAATATATCAAAATTGTGTTTAACAAAAATTAAACACTTCAAAATATATAGAGAGGGGAGGGTTAAAATATTCAGATCCTTGAATATACCTTTACATGAAGTTCTTGGCTTTGCATTAGTCATGATTCTTAGGTATTTCTTTTGAATTTTAAAAACCGCCTCCATGCCAGAACTACTGCCCTACAATTCAACCCCATACTGCATTACTGAAGCGAACAAAGCGTGATATACAATCAATTTCGTATTTATGTCTAAAATGTTTTGAAGGATATTCATTTGGAAACATGATGAGTTCAGTTTTTTTGATAAAATACTAATATAACTTTTCCAGTTTAATTTATCATCCAATTCAAGGCCAAGAAATTTTGTTGTTTCGACAACAGACAAAGCGTTGTTATTTAAAATGACCTGTGGTTCATATTGCACCTGACTACGAGCAGTCTTAAAATTTATAATTTGTGTCTTGGTAGTGTTTAGTTTCAAACCATTTGCTTTAAACCACTCCCGCAAATCGATTAAAGAATTTTGGATTTTTTGTTGCAAGTCAATTATTGAATTTGTTTTGAGAACGGCCGTTGCATCATCTGCATACAAAAACATATTGAAATCTAGATTCTTTGGCAAGTCATTAATGTAAATTAGGAAAAGAAGCGGTCCTAAAATTGAACCTTGAGGAACACCCCGGGTCACTTCCTTCCAGTCTGATTTAAATTGGCAGTTGTTTTTCTCGATAATGGTTCTGTGATACCTTTCAAAAAGGTATGATTTCACCCACGACAATGCAGATGGGGAAAAATTATAGATTTGGAGTTTATTTAAAAGGACATTATGTTCAACACAATCAAAGGCCTTGGATAGGTCACAGAACACTCCAGCTGTGCTCTGTGACCCATCCAAACCCTCTGAAACACACTTAACGAAGTCAGCAATTGCAAAACCAGTACATTTGTTTTTCCTAAAACCATATTGCTTTCTGACAAATAAATTGTTTTCTTCAAAAAAGGATGTCATTTGTTTACAAACAATCTTTTCAAAAACTTTTGAAAATGTAGTAAGAAGAGAAACTGGACGGTAATTTTCTATATTACTTTTAACACCTTTTTTGAACAAGGGTTTTATTTCAGCGTATTTTAGTTGATATGGTACTGTGCCAGAAACTAGTGATTGATTTATTACTTAAAATAAAGGCTGAGAAATTGTGGGGCTATCCTGATTTATTACTTTAAATAAAGGCTGAGAAATTGTGGGGCTATCCTTTTTAAAAGAAACAATGGGACCTCGTCCCAGCCAGAGGACCTTTTGTTCTTTAAAGTTCTTATTGTGTCTATTACATCTTTGCTATTTATTAAACTAAAATTAAAAATAGGTAAGTCTGGTATGGTTTTACTAAAGTTGTTAACAAAGTTAACTGCCTCTGTCACATTTGGCACAATCTCACTATCCAAGGAAATAGTAGCAAATTTATCATTAAAAATATCAGCTATCTCTTTACCCTCTTTAATTAATTTATTATTGCTAAGAATGTCAGCTAAACAGTTTTTATTCTTCCTTTTGACACCAAGTTCATCATTAACAATGTTCCAAACTGCTTTACTTTTGTTATCTGCCTGTTCTATATAGTCACTAGTTGCCTTTCTTTTTGATTTTTTACAAATTGATTTGAAACCTTTTTTAAAGTTCTTACAATACTCCTTAAAAACTGGGTTTTTTTACTGTTTGGCTAGTGCTTGCAATTCCCGATTTCTAGAACTTAACTTTTTTATTTCTAAGGTAACCCATTTTTTTTTAAATAACATAACATAATAGGAACCTTATGTTAGTAAACATCGAGCTCACAAAGTTACACAAGATTTATTATTTTACTGTAGTTAATCGATCAGTTAGTTTCACTCCGCAACAAAATGCAGTCCCTTTTGTTTATACGATGTGTTTCATTTAATATGAAAAGTAGATTGATGAGCAAAAAAAATTTTGTTTGGCAACTAAGCAAAGATGTGTGAACAATTTAAATATGCCTTACACAGTATCAACTTAAACAACATTCCACATTTTCAATTAAGTCTGAACAAATTTATATTTTATGGCCATAACAATTTTAGATATCAAGGAAGATAAATTTCTGCCACTATAAAGAGGGAAGTTTGCGAGTATGCAGGGCCGGCTCAAGAGTTTTTGGCGCCCTAGGCGAGAGTACTGCCCGGCGCCCCGCTCCAAAAAAAACGAGATCAAACAAAATTACTGTCATAGCTGTTAAAATTTTCAGCCGAATGTTTTTACTTCATTTCATTAATGAATAATAAGCGAAGATCACCTGCACATCAAGAATTCCAAGGAAATGATACCATTCATTTGGCCAATTATACTCATAAAATGAGGCTCGATAGATATGATAAGAAGTTGATTCTTGGAGAAAAAGACAAAACCAGTATTTTATATACCTGGTTTAGCTACTTAAAGGCGCTGTTTAATAAGATATGATTTTGAAGAAATAAGAAAAATAATGCATTTAATGGATAGTTCAACAATTAAACACTTAGGCAAAAATTATTATGAACTAAGGTGTAAAAACAAAAATATGTTCCTTTGACAAGAAGAGCCTTACTAACATGGAGATTTCCCCCATGTTGATCCGTATTCTGTTGTTAATTTTGGTGTAAAAACCAGCCCGACTCACGTATATTTGGCGTTTTGCTTAAAGTATAAACTCAAAATACATAACGTCGAGGGCGCCAAGAGAACTTATAATAACCGGTGATAATTATTGGTATCAGTAGTCGATTTAAGGACAGGTTTCCACCACTGGTGATAAGTTTTGAAGTGATTTAAAGAGTAACTACACGACCAGAACATGTAAAGCTATTCCTGAATTATAACCTCATAATTAAAACCTAAAATTTAAGTTCATCATTGGTGTTCATGTTTATTTTATTTTTGCGCCCTGCTATTTTTACAAACTCGACCATCCAGCGCCCCATTTGGCGCCCCTCAGGCCCTGGCGCCCTAGGCGGTCGCCTAGTTCGCCTATATGGTAGAGCCGGCCCTGCGAGTATGATAAGATTAACTATATAGTAATTTTAGGGCAGCCAAACTAGAGCAAACCAGGAGTGGCAAAGGTGAGGCAAAGGTGTCCTCGGCGTTGCAACACATGCCTTGCTTCTATTTTGGCACATGGACATAACTCTTCCTCGCCTTGCTCCAGCCTCACACCAATGTGTGAAGGGCTATAATAGTGTTCACTCTTGATTATTGTGTGTAAGTTTGCAGTATTCCATTTTCATCTCCTTAAATGTATCAAAAGATAAATTTTATGGAATTAATCTCCTATTTGAAAATATTTAGGTCTTCAAATACCTAAAATGTCTAGACGATCCAAACAGAGGAATCAGAATTTCTTGGTCTGATATGTTTCCACACTTCAGTGTCTCTATATTGCTTTGCATTGTGATGCTGCAGAGGATTTCTTTCTTCACCAACAAAGCTTTTTTAGAGTTAAGAAATAAGGCACGCATTGTAATGTTAACCTTGTGACATGAATTTATAATCCATAACACCTTGTCTGACCAAGAACACAGTTGCAATGATCTTGTCCTTTGACAGTGATAGTTCGGCTTTAAAGATTATGAGCACTGACAGTCAAAAAATCCCATTAACAATTACCATTACACAGCTTATTTGACAAATTATTTATTTTTGTCAGAAACAATCATTATGTTGGCCTATATCATAGCCATATCTAGTTTGTACAAGGCTGAGGTGCAAGTAAATGGTAACATTGCGCCTAAAGGTTCATCTGATTTATTTATCCATACTCTCTTATGGCACTATTTTTTGTTAACTTGAAACCAACAGGTTCTGTAAGGGTTTTTACTATGCAAAAAACCCTTGAGAAGCGGCCTTGCCAGGTCGAAGGCCGCGGCCTTATTACTGGAGATGGCCATAACATGTTGCTACAAATTAGGATTACTTCCCCAGAAGATGCCGCACTAGCGGCAAAATACGTTTCAAGAACTTCACTTCAAGAACTTCGACTAATCTACACAAGGTAATTTAAGATATTTTACATTATTCCTCATTTTCTGGTACACTTCAAGCAATATTAGCATTTTTCCTGAGTCCCCGGGGCCAAGATCTTCATTATAAGCCCTCTCCCATCACCCTGCAACATGCAAAATGCCCACAATTCCAGCGTGAAAATCCTCTTGTGTAATTATATATAGAGATTGTGCGATAGGCCCCAGGTAACAACATTCCCAAGGATAATTCAAATAAAGTGATTTTCCCAACTAAAAGAAACAAAACACGTGATTGCTTCTCACCTTTTTTCCTTGACGAATGAATCAGTTGATAGTAGCAAGGTAAATATTGACTTAACATTGAGAGCTTCCTCTTATGTAACTGTGAGGAAATTACGTTCTATGAAACCGTGAATAAGAATGTTATCCCAATTAACGGGAAATAATTACTTAAATAATAGTTGAAAAGGTGCTAAGATTATTAACTTAAACCATTGACTTTGAATCTGAAGCAGACCTTCCATTGTATTATCAAATGGGTACAAGGTTTTGATTGACCAAGGATTTATAGAGCTCCTAGTTATAGTGAGTCACCAACAGAGTGTGCTGATTTCACTAATTAATTTAAGTATCAGGGGGAGGTAATATATCATTTGGCGGCCCAGAAAACAAACAAAAGTCAATTAATTGTTGATTTATGAAATGTAGAATACAAAATGTCGTAGTAAATGTAGCTAAAAAATAAGGGGTTGACAGAAGCACCCTCTGTCAGTAATGAATCAAACTAGGTCAACTTCTTTAAATTGTGGGTTACCCAAAACTAGCTACAGCTGGGCCATAAGAATGGAAGGTCTAATTATTTATAGTCAAAGCCTAAGCTCGCTTATTAGTAGGGGTGTGCGAGTACTCGATTATCAAATTTTTTTCAAGCCGAGTTTACACTACTCGACTCGACTCCAAGTTTCTAGAAATACTCGAAGTTCGAGCCAAGTAGTTATTCCACCGTTTACTCGAAATCATTACGAGTGGTGCAGTTTTATGGTTGTTTTTCAGACCCATTTTTAACCCCCATTCTCAAGCAATCAGTCTATCCAGAATCAAGCCTAATCTCAATTTCAATTTTAGAAGCAGTTTTGAGAAATTTATCACTATGGATTTTTATGGAGAAAATATACTTAAAAATTAAATTTAAATTAAAACAAAACTTCAAATTGAAAATTAAAATTTAAAAACATGGAGATGCCACTATCAACATGCCAAATTACATAAATACCCCCGTTGCAGCAGATCTGCATACTCAGCGAATTTCAAATGCAAAACAACATATTTCAATCCAACATAGCGCGATTTGACATGTTTTGGTAAGCTCCATAAGAATAACATGGGGAAAGAGTACGCAGGTTTGCTGCTACAGTTATATTAAAACTGGGTGGTTTTAACTCAATACTCAGTAGATCTGAACTAGAAAAAGCTATTTACCAAGTTTTATCAAGATTTGTTAAGAAATAACGGAGATGTAGAATTTTACTTATTTCCCATAAGGTTAACATTGGGACAACGTACTGTGTTTACCACTTTCAATATCTTGGTAACCAATGGACAAAGAGCAGTGATTCAAAATACTAAATTGTTTGTTTTTTTTAGCTGAATTCAATGGTGCCAACAAAAATTCGATAAATTTAATTTTCCTATGTAAAAAACTCAAAAAACCCATTTTTGGGGGGGTTTATCCCCCTTTACCCCCCCTTCCGGTGGGCCGATCGGGCTGGTTTACGAAACTCGTCCGAGGGATTACCACTTTACATGTCTGTACCAAATTTCATTAAGATCGGACCATTTTTACGGCCGCTATCGTTCTCACAGACACATATATATATATATATATATAGATATATATAAAAATTCGAACGAATGGTGTTTTCTGCTTCTGGTGGTCCCAAAACGAAAAGTTATCATGGTCTCGGGCTTAGGTCTTACCATGAGACCTACGGTAATAGCTTCTTCCCTATAGGGGAAATTCGCTAAAATCGGACTACTGATGTCGTCTCTTGCTCTCCACACATCCGCACACACGGATGAACAGACACCACTCTTAAAATCGCTTTTTTTCATTCTAGGTGCACTAACAAGTTTGAAAATACTGACAAACAATATGTTCTCAGTAGTATACTAAACTTATGTGCAGTGGGGAAAAAGTAATATCTATTTATATTAATTAGAACCAAATCTTTACTAAGGGTTAAGGTATCTAAAATAAGGATGTATAAATAATTTTTAAAAGCTACACAGATCAAAATACAAAACTATTTTATTTCAATATTTACATTTAAATACAGTTCTTTCCTAAATGCACAACAAAGAATAGCTAATTAAACATGAACATTTGCTGTATTTACAATACCCACAAAAATTATTTAGTTAATTCAAATGTCTAGATATGAATTTATTTGACTGACATTAATGAGGATATCTACAAAATAAAAATATAATGATCAATCATACAATTTTACCCTACTAATGTCTTGGGTGCGCTGGCCAACAAAAAGATGTTGTTCCACCCAAGGGGACATTATACTAACGAGGTTTTCTTCAAAATTTTTTACTAGACATTTGTTTTAAAAAGATCATAAATATTAAAACATTGAAAGATCATAAACATCAATTCCATGTTCACGATAAAGTGCAGTCGATACGGGAGGCTGCTATTCTATTACCTTTGCTGGGTTTATTAAACACACAGCTTGGGATTACAAAATCGTGAGCTGATTATTATATAAATTGGCTATTATAACTTTTCAGTAGAATCCCTCTACTCCGGACACCAAGAGTAGAGGGATTCTTCTGGGGGGGGGGAGTAGAGGGACCAAGACTCATCCGGATAACAGTTTTTTTCCGGTTAAACCAACGTTCGCTAAAACCATGGCCATCTCTATTAACAAGGCTGCAGTGCTCATAAATGACAACATCGCACCTAAGGATTCACCTGATTTGTCTATCCAAACACTCTTATAGCATTACCTGTTGTTTACTTGATATCAGCTGGCTCTGTAAGGGTTTTATACAATGCAAAATAAACGGTATCAGGAAACCGACACATACTTTCTCCCTCAAAATCATATAAAATTAGAAAACTTATATAATGAAATAAAACAAATTAACAATAAATTATCACACACATACCAAATTTTATCAAAATCGGTTAGTAAAAAATCGAGATATCGGTTTTTAAATATTTTCCATAAGAATAACATTGTACAACGTACTGCGTTTACCACTGAACTAAAATATCAATTATCTCCACAATTAGTTGACATAGACTAATAATTGATAACTAATGCACCAATTGCTAGTGCGCCAATGCCTTAAATGGCTGCCAAACTCTTTGACAATTGCCAATAGATTGTAACTTTACTTGTCAACGGCAAATAAATGATTGAGTTCTGATTTCTGACCAACCAAGCAAGCACACAATATAACATTGCTCATATAAGAGTATAGGATCTTTTAACACTTAAACCCCCAAAACGTCTGAACCTGAATTTTTACGGACAAGCGGGTGGTGTCATTTTGTTTATTGTCTTAAGCACTAAAAACCATGAAAATTTTATCAAAATCGTTAGAGCCGTTTTCGAGAAATTTTGATTTTTGTAGTTTTTACCAAAAAGATGCTGACTACTGGTATCATCTCTAGCTTTGTTTAAACACACACACACACACACACGCCCGCACGCACGCACGCACGCACGCACGCACGCACGCGCACACACACACACACACACACACACACACACACACACACACACACACACACACACACGGACACACACACACGGACAGACACGAACAGGCAGACACCACTCTGAAAACCACTTTTTTGGATTCAGAAAGCACTAAAACGAATATATCAACTAACAACTTAAATTCAAAAATGTTGATGAAAACAATATAATTTCTCCATATACTATGTATAAGGAGGAGAAAGTAAAAACCCTTGGAAAGCGGCGATGCCAGTTCGAAGGCCACGGCCTTATTACTAGAGATGGCTATGCTAAAACACATTAAATTATAACCCCAATGTATACTGCTACTGTATAAACCAATACTCTAAATTAAGACTTGTGCTTACTAGTTCCAAATCTTTCCCACGAGAATTGTAGATATAGTACATTACACACGTACGTTTTCTTTTGATCACGTCTGGTTAAACCAATGTGTTGATAAAAATTGTCCAGTTAAAAAGATGTCACCTCCGTGAAGTGTAGTCCGGTTAAACTGATGTCCAGTTAAAAGGTGTCCGGATAAGAGGGAGTCTACTGTAATTCCCATTTGAAATACACTTGCTCATGCAAATTCTATACATACAAATTTTAACACCTGAAATTGTCTAAAAATAATCATTTTGCTTTCAAAATATTACAATTTTTAGCGGAAACCCCCTGGACCCCATGTTTCCAATCCTGGCAATCTGGCTATGTCCCTGGCTGCAGTCAACGTCAAAACCAATTTTTTACTACTGAAAGCCTGTTTTGTGCTTTTATTATGAATACAGTAAAGATTAACAATTTTTAACAATTTGATTTATTTTGGAAGGAAAAGTATGCTACACGGAAAGGAATTCTCAAAAGAAATTCCAAATAACAATTAAACTTATAAATAAAGTCTGATGACTACAGAATTTTAGGTAGCTTTAAGTTTTTTCATTAGCTTTAAGTATTTTCATTACATTTCCAAACTTACATACATTAAGTTATAAAAAAAAGTCTTCGATGAAACCTTCTAGCAAAAAACCCCGTTGCAGCAGACCTGCATACTCAGCGAATTTCAAGTGCAAAACAATATATTTCGATCCAACACAGCGAGATTTGACATGTTTTTGTAAGCTCCATAAGAATAACATGGGGAATGAGTATGCAGGTTTGCAGCTACGGGTATATTAAAACTGGGTGGTTTTAATTAAATATTTACTAGATCTGAACTAGAAAAAGCCATTTACCAAGTTTTATCAAGATATGTTGAGAAATAAGCGAGATATAGAATTTTACTTATTTCACATAAGGTTAACATTGGGACAACGTACTGTGTTTACCACTTTCAATATCTCGGTAACCTACGGACATAGAGCCAATGGACCAATGGACATATGATTCAGAATACTTAATTGTTTGTTTTTTGCGCTGAATTCAATGGTGCCAATAAAAATGCGAAAAATTTAATTTTTCTATGTAAAAAACTAAAAAAAACCATTTTTGGAGGGGTTTGCCCCCCTTTACCCCCCCTTCTGGCAGTCCGATTGGGCTGGTTCACGAACTCGTGCGAATAATTACTACTTTACACATCCATGCCAAATTTCATTAAGATCGGACAATTTTTACGTGAGTTATCGTGCTTAAAGACACGCACAAACATATCATATCTTTAATTTCGTAAGGCGATTCTTTGCGTCAAAATTGTGGGCATCTGGCATATTGTAGAAAGATGGGAGAGGTCTCAAATTAAAGGTCTCTATTCCGTGATGGTGGGAAAAATAATGAAATTGTTTGAAATTCATCAGAAAACAAGAAATAACGTAAAATATCTGCCATTTAAAAAGCATTGGGATCTAAAAACGTCTGTTTTGTTTACATAAAACATGTGATGCTGATACTTGATTGAAAACCATGTCATAGGCTAGATATCTATAACGTAGATTCAGTTTACTATGAAGGTATTTTGTACTATAATAAATAAGGATTGTTTGAATTTTCCCTCATTAGGGGCTTTTAGCCCCTTCAAGCCACTAGTATATATATATATATATATATATATATATATATATATATATATATATATATATATATAAAGGGTGAGTCTCTACTGACTACATTAATTTTAACAGTTGATTCTACTTATCAAATGGAACACAAAAATGTATATAACCCCTTATCTGACTTGAACCGTTTAGGTGCAATGGCGTATTTTGTGATTTTTTTAAATTACATGACTTTGTACTATTAGTTCGACAGTAAAAACCAAAACAATGTATTTATGAGATATAAATTATTATCATTGGAAAGAAAATTAAATTCCCTTCAAATTAATCATAGTACCAAAGTAATAACTCCTTATAAAACGTTTATGAAATAACATTAAAGTTGAAAATTGTAGTTTTCAGAATTTTTTCTTTAAACTTCAAGGCTCAATTAAAGCAGTTAAATTTGCCGTTTTCTTATGTCCAATTACATAAAAAACTTCCTTATTTATTTATGTTTAAAATGATGTATAAATATTAAGGGGTCATAAGGGGAGAAATTTGAGAATTTCTTTAAAATGTTAAGGTACATTATCAGGATTGTCATCATCACTCGGTATTAGCTCTAAACACCAAATTTATTACTGTTTATTTGTCTCTTATTTCTTTACCAGCTGAATCTGTTGACTAAATCAGCTGACTGGGAATAAAAATAGTAATAATCAGCTGATTTTTAATTGTTTTATTGTAAAACTGTTTATTCATGTTCTTTTCAATTGTACACTACAAGTGAAACGTAACTGATGCCGTTATCATTATATCATTGTTGTTTCGAGTTGTTATGTCGTTTACAAATGAAGAATAGGTGGATATTATTGTGGTTTACGGGTTCTGTAACTATAATGCAGCGGAATGCCGTTGCGAGTACCGTCGCCGCCGCGCCACTATCCAAACAGAAGGCTTCTGAATGAACGCAGGGGTCGTAAGTGTAAAAAATGTTGGGGTTTCATAAGAACATTGTTAGAGTACATCATTATGATTCATCGCATTGGTTCTAAACACCAGATAAATTGCAGTAAATCAGTACTTTCTTTAACAGCTGAATCTGTCAACTAAATTAGTAGATTGGGGATTCCAATAATTGTGAACAGCAGATGTTATATGAAAAATAAACACATCACTTATAATTTAAATATACTGTTTATATCTCATCCGTCAACCGGTTTTATCATTTTAGGAGATTTTCAAAGTATCCACCGTTTACCCTGATACACATGCAAAATATCTTCCTGAATTCCCTCACAGACGCCTTCAAGTTCAGTTCATCAAGTAGAAGTTCACAAGCTGTCAAAATCCTGATCCTTAACTCTTCTACATTTCGAACTGGTATGCGAAAAACTTGTAATGAGGTGCCCCCAAACATAGTAGTCAAGGGGTATGAGGTCTGGAGACCACGTAGATCAAGCGATTGTTCCTCATCTTCCAATCCACATGTCTAATGTATCACTGACGTGCTGACGGTCATCAACACTGAAGTATGGGAGTGCTTCGTCTCCTTGGAAGATAATGTGCTGACGAAAATCCAAGTATTCAAGGAGCAACGGTGATGTTTCAGCAAGTAAGTCCAGGTACTAAATGCCATTTAAGGCTGTTCGAATGTCCTATGAGCCAGCTTACAAAGAGTCCGATCCAGACATTTAATTTAAACCTTACATGATTAGAAGATTCGTTTACCAGGATCAGCGATGAACATTAACAAAGGTGCGTCCATTGAGAAGGCTTCTGTTTGGATAGCGGCGGCGACGGTTCTTGCGACGGCATTCCACTGCATTATAGTCACAAAACCCGTAAACCACAATAATGTCCAGCTATTCTTCATTTGTAAACGACATGACAACTCGAAACAACGATATCTATCATTAATGGCACCAGTGACGTTTTAGTTGTAGTGAACATTTGAAAAGAACATGAATAAACAGTTTTACAATAAAACAATTAAAAATCAGCTCATTATTACTATTTTTATTCCCAGTCAGCTGATTTAGTCAACAGATTCAGCTGCTAAAGAAATAAGAGACAAATAAACAGTAATAAATTTGGTGTTTAGAGCTAATACCGAGTGATGATGACAATCCTGATAATGTACCTTAACAACATTTTAAAGAAATTCTCAAATTTCTCCCCTTATGACCCCTTATAGTATATTACGCAACTAATGCGGGAAGTAGGTGTTTACGTGCGAGCATGATAGTTTACGCGCGACGCTTGCGGAGCGCGGGAATTTCATGCGAGTAACGTAAACACCTTCCCGGATGAGTTGCGTACGATAGTTTTCGCAACACTACCAGCAACAAATATACAGGGTAAGTAAAAAACAACACTTCTATGAAAGTCAAAAGATTTAAAAAATATTAATTAAACTGTAGAGATAAAATACGAACAAAACTATATTTATCTGTGCGGGGGAGATAACAAAAAGCGTTATCTCTTCTGTTCATCGACCGAGTAGGCCTTTCTAGGAATTCGTCTTATCGTCACAGACGGCAACAATTGATTAAATAACACTTCTCTTTATTAACTTATCGCTATTAACTGTACGTAGTCGCAACCTGGGAAACCAGTTTAGTTGCAATTGAGATATGGTCTTCATAGTTAAAATGTGTATGTTGTGTTTATGTATAATGTATGTAAATTGTGTGATATAATATTTTTTTCTTGAGTTGGCAACATTGAGCATTTACCGCACTC
The DNA here is from genome assembly GCA_035578135.1 of Flexamia atlantica. NCBI lineage: Eukaryota > Metazoa > Arthropoda > Insecta > Hemiptera > Cicadellidae > Flexamia > Flexamia atlantica. Next base: position 28,799,610 of record JAQJVK010000005.1, on the reverse strand, counting down.
GTGCGGTAAATGCTCAATTCAAACTCTTTACCGCACTCCAGCTGATTTGTTACCTCACTACAGCTGATATTTGCCGTACTCTTTTGTAAACAGCGACTTCCCACACTGAATCGGAAGCGGAAATCGGCTACTTACTAGTATAGTGTTGCAAAAATAGTTTTACATCATTTTAAACATAAATAAATAAGGAAGTTTTTTATGTAATTGGACATAAGAAAACGGCAAATTTAACTGCTTTAATTGAGCCTTGAAGTTTAAAGGAAAAATTCTGAAAACTACAATTTTCAACTTTAATGTTATTTTATAAACGTTTTATAAGGAGTTATTACTTTGGTACTATGTTTAATTTCAAGGGAATTTAATTCTCTTTCCAATGATAATAGTTTATATCTCATAAATACATTGTTTTGGTTTTTACCGTTGAACTAATAGTACAAAGTCATGTAATTTAAAAAAATCACAAAATACGCCATTGCACCTAAACGGTTCAAGTCAGATAAGGGGTTATATACATTTTTGTGTTCCATTTGATAAGTAGAATCAACTGTTAAAATTAATGTAGTCAGTAAAGACTCACCCTGTATATATAAAAATGAACGAATAGTGTTTTTTGCTTCTGGGGGCCCCAAAATGAAAAGTTATGATGGTCTCGGGCTTAGGTCTTACCATGAGTACTACGGTAACAGCTTCTTCCCTATAGGGGAAATTCGCTAATAAAACATGATAGATCACATTTTCTTCAAGAGTAAAGCTTGAAGAAAATATGATATCATCGCCGTAGTCATAAATACCCCGTGGCAGCAGACCTGCATACTCAGCGAATTTCAAATGCAAAACAACATATTTCAATCCAACATAGCGAGATTTTACATGTTTTGGTAAGCTCCGTAAGCATAACATGGGGAATGAGTATGCAGGTTTGCTGCTACAGGTATATTAAAACTGGGTGGTTTTAATTCAATATTCAGTAGATCTGAACTAGAAGAAGCTATTTGCCAAGTTTTATCAAGATATGATGAGAAATAACCGAGATATAGAATTTTACTTAATTCCCATAAGGTTAACATTGGGACAACGTACTGTGTTTACCACTTTCAATATCTCGGTAACCAATAGACATAGAGCAGTGATTCAAAATACTAAATTGTTTGTTTTTTTAAGCTGAATTCAATGGTGCTAACAAAAATTCGATAAATTTTACTTTCCTATGTAAAAGACTCAAAAAACCCATTTTTGGGGGGGTTTATCCCCCTTTACCCCCCCTTCCGGTAGTTCGATCGGGCTGGTTTACGAACTCATCCGAGGGATTACCACTTTTCATGTCTGTACCAAATTTCATTAAGATCGGACCATTTTTACGGCCGCTATCGTGCTTACAGACACATATACAGGGTGTTTCACGATAACCCTGACAAACTTCAGGATATGGTTCCTTGGGTCAAAATGAGGAAAAAAATGTCCAGTAAACATAGGTCCTAAACTCAATCGTTTTCTATCTATTAAGGAAAATAGGACTTTTTCGGATTTCAGTGTACCTATTGAACATTTTGACTCCTAGATTGAAAAGTTGACAGAATATTTTGATAAATCCTTCATAGCTAGATAGAATATTAAATTTGAAAGAGATTTCATAACTATTTTATGCAAAAAAGATGAGTGTGACTGAGAAAACGTTGTCTAAAAATTAATTTTTTCCTTAAAATTCAAGAACCAAAAAATATTGTTTGTTTTTGACAGCGCTTCATACTGTAACCGTTCGAGTGTTTTGCTTGCAACTTTACCAAAAATTTTAGAATTTACTGGAGAACAAAGAAATATCAATTTAAGTATGCTTTATATGGGGAATATTTTTGTCAAAATCCAAAATTTCGTGAGGTATCAAAAAATACTAAAATTTGGTGAAACTTATAAAAATGTATACTTTGATTATTTTTTAACATATTTGAATCAAACTTGGAATGTGGCCTCGACTAGCTGAGAGGTAATGGTTAATAGCCCAAAGTCCCCTCATCTTTTACTTTATGGCAGCAAACCTGCTTACTCATTTTCTAATGTTAACCTTATGGGGAAATAATTTAATATAATAATTCAGTTGTTTCTCAACATATTTAAGTAAAACTTCGTATATGGCTTTATCTTGTTGGGATCTACCTCATGATGGTCTAAAACCCTCCAGATTTACATTGTTATGGCAGCAAACCTGCATACTCACTTTCCATATTATTCTAGTTAGGGAAAATTTTAACTTGCTTATTTATGGATGTAAGTTTATATTCCTTGATATGAAGTTTATGATAATTATTAAATAAAACATTTCAAAATCACTGAGTATGAGTAAGTAGCAAAGCGGGAAATATTAAGGTGTATGGAGATAAGGAAGAGTGGGATATATGTTTTTCCCATAAGGTTAACAATGGAAAGTGAGTATGCAGGTTTGCTGCCATAACAATGTAAATCTGGAGGGTCTTAGTCCATAACTAGGTAGATCCCAACAAGATGAAGCCGTATACGAAGTTTTATTTAAATATATTGAGAAATAACTGAATTATCATATTAAATTATTTCCCCATAAGGTTAACATTAGAAAATGAGTATGCAGGTTTGCTGCCATAAAGTAAAAGAGGAGGGGATTTTGGGCTATTAACCATTACCTCTCAGCTAGTCGAAGCCACATTCCAAGTTTGATTCAAATATGTTAAAAAATAATCAAAGTATACATTTTCATAGGTTTCACCAAATTTTAGTATTTTTTGATACCTCACGAAATTTTAGATTTTGACAAAAATAATCCTCATATAAAGCATACTTAAATTGATATTTCTTTGTTCTCCACTAAATTCTAAAATTTTTGGTAAAGTTGCAAACAAAAAACTCGAACGGTTACAGTATGAAGCGCTGTCAAAAACAAAATATATTTTTTGGTTCTTGAATTTTAAGGAAAAATTTGATTTTTAGACAACATTTTCTCAGTCACACTCATCTTTTTTGCATTAAATAGTTATGAAATCTCTTTCAAATTTAATATTCTATCTAGCTATGAAGGTTTTATCAAAATATTCTGTCAACTTTTCAATCTAGGAGTCAAAATGTTCAATAGGTACACTGAAATCCAAAAAAATTCTATTTTCCTTAACAGATAGAAAACGATTGAGTTTAGGACCTATGTTTACTGGACATTTTTTTCTCATTTTGACCCAAGGAACCATATCCTGAAGTTTGTCAGGGTTATCGTGAAACACCCTGTATAGATATATATATAGATATATGGAGATATAGATATATAGATATATATATATAAAAATTCGAACGAATAGTGTTTTCTGCTTCTGGTGGCCCCAAAACGAAAAGTTATCATGGTCTCGGGCTTAGGTCTTACCATGAGACCTACGGTAATAGCTTCTTCCCTATAGGGGAAATTCGCTAAAACTCATATGTAACAAAAATATCTCATTTTACAGTAGCCTATGAACAAAAACAGTTTATTTTTCTTGTCATAAAAAAGTTATGTTTGCGATGTTTTTTTAAATTTAATTTCATGTAAACAAGACAATTTTGACAATATGTTAAAAATTTCATCGCATGTAATTAAAACTATTTGTTTTAAAGGTATGAAAATATACATTCAAAAATATATATTCATAAAAACCTGAGCTGAAAACTTAATAACAGTACATCAGGTATACTGTTCTAGATTTTACAAATACGTTTGGGAACATAATACTAACGAGGTTTTCTTGGAAATATTTAACGAGACATTTATGTATTAAAAAGATCATAAACATTATAACATCAAAAGATCATAAACATAAATTATTCCACATTCACCTTTCAGTACAGCCCATATGGAATATTGCTATTCTATTACCTTTGCTGGGTACATTTGTTTATTTTATCCACAGCTGATTACAACAGCTGTGAGTACAAAATCGTGATGATTGCTGATTTAAATATAAATTGGCTATTATAACTTTAATTGCCACTTGAAATACATTTCTTATGGAAATTCCACACATAAGATGAACGTGGAACACAGTGTCCTTCTCAGCCATGATTCATGGTTGAATTAAACACCAGAGAAAACAAAACAAATAAACTAATGTTATGCCCCCGATAATAATAATTGTTCTTAGTTTTATGTGAAAAGTGGTGATTGCTAATGAGCATTGATTCTAATGTGGCATTGCTAGGAGCATTGATTGCTAATGATTCCTAACAATGAGTTATTAGTATGCTAAAAAACCTACATTCCCAAACTGATGCAACAAGAAAACAGTAGTGTTTATTATTTATAAGATCAAAAATTGTTACTAACATTTTCTATAACAAGTAAGGCAACAAATGTAAAGTGACCAATTATATGTATTAGGGCAGAAAGTTTAGGATCAACAGTTTTGCTAAATTAAACTGTACAGAAACTAAAATCAAAATTTAACCCCTAACAAAAGACACATTATATCCCTTGTAAATAGAAACGAAATGACAATCTTCAAACAAGTAAATATTGAGTAAAATATAAAGTTTTATGGGATTTCCCATACCCAAGCGGACTTAAGATTTTGTTTGGGGATTTAAGAATACTGATGCTCTGAATGTTGGTGTCTGAATGTTGTCTTAGTTCCGCCAGTATTGTGCAAACTTATGAAGCTGCTCCACCAAAGCAGCCATGACGGCAGTGACGGATATGTCCAGCAGGTGTTTGAAATACTGCACGGCCTCCTCGTCTCCCAGGTCCAGTCTCAGCTTGTCCTGAACCTTCTTGATTGCTTTATCAGGTTCCAAAGCGATATCAGGCACATTAGCATTCACCATCAGAGAAAACAGGTTGAGAATGACATTGGCGTTCCTCCGCAAGTGAAGGTATGCAGTGTAGCAGAGCTTACGGAACTCGTGGTAGTGTTCAGAGTCTGTTCCACCCATCGCCTCTACCATTTCCTTGCTCAACTTCATAGGTGGAGGCAGGGGCTTCGGATCACGTCCCAATATGTAACCAAAGTCAATGTGGAACAATTTCCCAGTTGTTGTTAGGAGAAGATTGTCCAAATGCCTGTCTCCAACGCCGAGAATGTAGGTGATGACACAATAGCCGGCACAACTGCGGATGTATGTGTCCATAATATCAGGCGCAATTCCGTAAGGACCGGTTTCACTAGGATGTCTCTTCCTCAGGAAACTCTGAATGCTCCCTTCGGTCGCCAAGACTTCTGCAACGGTCAAAGAGTTGATGTACTGAACAAAGCCATGTTTTGTCCCTGTAGCTAGTACTCTGTACGGTGTCAGTCTCAAGTCTAAATTTTCAGATCGTAGAAGCTTGTCCATCAGAGTTATTATTTGAAGCACAAACTGATCTTGCCTCAAATCATCCCCGTGTTTAAATATTGCCACATATTCAGTTCCTTCTGTTGTTTTGAAGGTTAACCTCAAGGGCATTAATGCAGATTTAAACAAGATGGCATTATTTGGAACTATGCCACGAATACATATGCGTGGATCTAGAGGAAAAGGCATGGGGTCAAAATCAGCCAAGTTAATTTTAAACGCCTCACTGTCTGCTAACAACATTTGCAACTGTTCAATTTTCTTTTTCCGATTGGTATTTTCACGTTGCACACTCTTGACTAGCTTGACCAATTCGTCTATCAGTAATACTTGTTTCTGCAACACTTGCTGCTGTTTCTGCCACTCTGGAGGCCCATTCTGTAATGTTTCTTGGAACATTCTCATGACAGTCAGATACATTTCTCTTACCTTTGTCTCTTGTTCTACAGTTGTCACCTCTTGATCTTCACACTCCGTTATTAAATACCAATAAAAATAGTTAGCCAAGGTTGAATTATGACAAGCCCTTTGGATCAAAAATGTTGCTAAGTTCTTTTCTTCATTTTCCAGATCTGAATTACTCTTACTGTTAATAGAATCATGAGATTTGCTCATGCACGAGACTGACATTTCTTTGTGTTCACTTTCGCATGTACATGAATCTCTTATTTGCATTTTCTTGTAGGCTTCATTGATTTCATAAAAGTCTTCATACTTCAGAGCCTGAACAAGTTGCAACAAGTACAGCAGTAGGTCATCGTCGGAAGCTTGTTGCAACCTAGAGATGGCGTACCTTCGCACTGCAGGGTGGGTGAAAGCTGGACTCAATAGCTGAAGGGAATCCTCAACGGCCATCGGAGCCCATTGCTGAAGCATGTCAACTGCCTGCCGAGCCTCACCTGGTAATTCCCAGTTCACACAATTGAGGAATTTAGCCAAAGCTTGCTTCTGGGTACTTAGGTAAAATCGGTATTTCCATATGAGGTCCTGTTCCTCTGTAGTTAACTGCTTTGTAGGTGGATAAGCAACAATCGCATTCAATTTATCCCTAATAATCGCATTAGGCTTTGCATCCTTGTCAGATATTCCTCTATGCAAACTGCGAGTTAAATTGTGATGCTTACTTTCGACTAAATTTTCTTGTAGAACTTCTGAATCCGGAACAAGGACAATATCAGGATGATCTCTGAATTGATACAACTCATCACCATCCTGCTCATAAAACACCACAGAATACTTGGTACCGTGATAAGTAAACTCGGGGAACTCGACCATTAAATATAAATAATCGGAACTCCTTTTTTCTGACTCTTTGATATGTTCTATTTTACAAAATGCCAACCTATCAAGCCAATCCACTTCAGGTAAATGGCCGTCACGGTGTTTCTTTGCCAGTTTTGCCAACTTAATGATCTGCTTCTTTCCATCATGACAAGCTTTACCTGGAGTAGAGCTTTGAGGGCTGCCATCAGCCACACAGTCTGGCCACACTCTCAAATCGATCATTCCTTGACGAAACACTCCATGCTTGCTGAAGAACGAGATGGTTGTTCCACCAACAGGTTTCAATGCTGCTGCTCCCACACAATCATAAAGTGTAATGGCCAACAATGCATCACGTGGAAGGTCGCTGTACTTTAAAGGGAGAGTAATCCAATCACAACGAGTTGAGAAGGGAGGAGAGGGTGCTTTATGAGCTGTATAGACAGGTAGTGAAATAGGACGTCCACCAGAAAACACTTGACATTCTACCATAAGATCTGCACTCGATTTTTCATGAAGCCCAGAAAATTTTATCATGGGATCTGCCAAAATCTGATCATATTCTGGCACTGGATGAGCTCCTTTCAGTGAGCCAATTTTTATTTGAATTTTTAGATCTAGAGAAGAACTGTAGACACAGTAAAGATACTCATCTAGTGTCTTCATTGTTAAATTGTTGGTTCTCCAATTAATCAATATAACTTGTATATTGGATGGAAGGTCACTCACCTTGATAAATTCAACACATCAGATATCTCCAATTCCCAACATATCACTCGAAATCTGAAAAAAATTTAATTTTATGATTGAAAGTAGGGTGATTGGACAATATAAATTAGACAATATTTTCAAAAACATCAGATCGAAATATAAATTTCATTTTAGGTGATGAACTTGTTGAACCTTCAGAATCAGTTAACTTTTTGGGGTTAATGATAGATAAAAAAAATAGAATAGAATAGAATCAAAGTTTATTCCCAATAATAATACATATTTATACATTTGAGTACAAAAATACCCCCGTCGCAGCAAACCTGCGTACTCAGCGAATTTCCAATTACAAAATATTCAGTAATTAATCCATTATTACGAAAAAAATAAAAATAAACAAGTGATAAATTTATATATATTAAAATATTATATTATAGCTTGTTATACAAAGACTTAGTAAAATATTGGTAAATGACTTAGATGAAAAAAGCAAAAAGATTTCTTATAATGAAGTAGGCAAGAATGTTTATTTTTTAAATTATGTTAACATAAAATTGTTTAAAAACCAAAATTCTATTAAATACATTGATTAACTGGGAAATTACTTAAAGAGATTCCTTAAAAACCTCAGTAGAGAGTAAATATGAAATTGGGTAAGCCAACATTCTGCTGCCCTGATACTAAAAACACGGAAAAAAACGCGAAGTCGGAATATCTCGGAGACCAATGGACTTAGAGAAATGATTTAACATACCAAATTGTTTGTTTTTTCGAGCTAAATCCAATGGTGCAAACAATAATTGGAAAAATATAATTTTTCAATTTGAAAAACTAAAAAAACCCATTTTTGGAGGGTAATATGGGGCCTTTACCCCACTTTGGATATGTCGATCTGGCTGGTTTACGAACTCGTCCAAGAGAATCTAGTTTTACATGTCTGTACCAATTTTTGTTACGATCGGAGGATATTTACGAGAGTTATCGTGCAAACAAAACTCAAAAAATGAAAATTCTATTTCCCATATAAGCCCATGTTAAATTTTGAAACAAATCGTGATTTTTGCAGGTAAAAATGCGTTTTCACAATAAACTCACTTCATATCTAGAAAGTACACATAAAAAGCTGTCAATTAATATAAATATTAATATGATCGCTGAGGTTACCCTGAACGGATATATTTTGTCCATTCTGTTCTGTTAAAACGACGGTAATAGCTTATTTCTAAGGAAATTCGTTAAAAAGGAAACAAAATTCTCACATAGGCCTCCAATGGCCTGTACGTGAGAACGTGCTCACTGTGATTAATAAACAGGTACTCTTTACAACTAAATCCATATCATAATGTAGAAAAGGAAAAAGATTCAAATATAAAAATATAAAAAACCTATTTAAATCCCAGCTACAAAAAAAGGCAAGTAAGGAATAATAATAATAATAATGGCACTGTAGAACATACATTAACTATTGACTGAGAAAGCAAGTAACAATTTGCAAATGATACACAGATAATGAATATATAAAATGAATAAAATGCGTGATGAAGGACCAGGCTTGAAAGTCTATGAGTAGGCTAGTAAAAAAAGTCAGTTGGTATAGTAAAGCAAACGTAAGTAGTACAGTAGAACCTCGATTAACCGTCACTCTTTTATCCGTCACTCTCTGTTATCCGTCACTGCCTCCGGGCTCGCAATAACACGGCTGGTTGGTGTAGTGGTTATAGTGCCCGCCTACAAACTTGTAGGTAGCCGGATCGATCCCGAGAAAAGTTAGTAGCTTTTTGAAGGGTTGTTTCTGGAGCCAGCTGCCATTGGTTGTTGGGCTATTAATTAACAATCCTTTCTAAGGAACATGCCAACCTCAGTCAGTAATGAGGCTACAAGATCGCGCCACTATCATCACGATCATCACACTCATCCTTCACTCATATTCAGGGTAATGTCCTCCATGAGGTACCTGTCTTATTAAAGTGATTAAGTGATTAATATGTTGTAAATTGGCGTCGCACAAAGCACGGAAGAAAGTGCAAGCGCCATTGTGATCGAACGCGACAGTCCCGGCTAATGACCTTGAGTTTCCGCCGAAAATCACCACTCCCAAGTAAGGAGTGATATTGGGGTGAGCCAATTATTTATTACTCATTGGCATGTTGATTTTTTTGGTTATACGACACACCTCGTAGTTCAGCATTACATAGTGTTTGCTGTTACACAGTGTTATACGTACTGTGAATCAACTGCAGTACAGTAACTGTTGATTGTTAACGACTGCTGAAAAACGAAAACGAGTCGTACTAGGGCTTGACCAAAAGATCAAAATTATTAAACGTTTAAAGAAGGGCGAAACAGCTACATGTATTGCGCTGATGTATGGTGTTGGCGAACTCATTTAAAAGATTACGGACTATCTTTTAATTTGAGGTTATGTAATTCACTTACGAACATTGAATGGGCACAACATACAGTTTAGAAGGTCTGCCATTACCATTGTATGAATGTAATTTAAATATAAATATTTATTATCAACTTATACAGGGTATATTTCTTCCAAAATATTTAAAATCTACGTATTGAACAGGTTTATAGCTAATTTTCTGTTATCCGTCTATTCTCTTAACCGTCACACTCCCGGTCCCGAGAGTGACGGTTAATCGAGGTTCTACTGTAGTTTAATTATTGTAGTACTCAGAACGAAAATCTGATCTCAGATCAAAATCTAAGATTTAATCTCCATGTAAACATTTATATAAAAATATATCAAGTACATTGTTTCAACTTAGTAGATTAGCAGCATATTGCCAAAAAGATGTCCTCATGGCGACTTATTATGGATTGATTATTCCAAAACTAACATATGCAATTCCAATTTGGGGAAGCGTAACTACAAATTTAAAACGGCTATTTCCTTTACAGAAATCAGCATTAAGAATTATATTTAAAAAACAAGCCAATTTTCATGCAAACATATTTTTAAAAATTTTGAAATCATGACATTACCTTCAAAATATATTTACGAAACAATCGTATTTGTCAAAAATAATCTATCATATTTCGAAACTCCAAAATTATTAAATCTTCGTTCAAATCAAAACCTTGAAGTACCTGCTCATAGAACCTCTCTTCAAGGGAAGTATTCAATACAAAGGAATTAAATTATATAATTAATTACCAACACATCTAAAAAAATAAAAAGATATTAAAAAATTTAAGAAAAAATTGAAAATGATTCTCATGGAAGGAATATTTTACAAAGTTGAAGATTTTTTAAGGAATATATTGAAATAACATCAAGATATTGAAACGAAGAAGATATACAACTTAATATATTTATTATCTAATATATAATACCAAAATAGCCTAAGTACCATGTTAGCCTATGTAAAAAATTTGTTAATGGCAAAATAAATTATTATTATCATTGTTATTATTATTATTATTATTATTATGCGCCCAGTCTTGGGGGCTAATCCAGACAGCATGGCTAGTACACAAGATAAAACGATTCAAAAGGTGCAAGAATCTCCCCGGGGTACACTAACCCAAAAACGGCCCAGAGGGAGCAATTTCCTCGACTACCCTCTCAAAGTGGGGATGTCGAGAGTGAATACCCCTTTGGCCGGAAGCCTCGTGTCGTGAGGTCGCCACAAGGCCGTGCGACGCCAACTGCCTCAGTGACATGAACACCGGTGCTCACTGAGCAAGCACCCGTCAGCGATGTGGACTCGATGAACACCAACCCGTCCCCCTTCCAGGCGGTAATTGCACTTGCCAGGCAGCAGGAGGAGGAGCACCTCCAAAAGTGCTTCGCCACCCTCGCTGTCATGAAGGCCGCGACCGGCGGACAGAAGAACATCAGCAGGGATGTGAAGGAAGGCATAGTCCAACTGGAGGTCAGCCTTAACCACATCCTTCAGCTGAGGAAGTCTTGGCAGTCGTGCGAGTCAGTGACCGCATCGACACAGACGACTCCGTCCATGCGGGTTAAGGCCCAGCCTGCCGGATCGAAGCGGGCAGCCAGCAGCCCCGCCCAGCCGGAGGCAGAGAAAAAGAAGAGGAGCAATGGTTCATTGGAGGACAAGGACTCCGAAAAATGGACCGACGTGGGTAAGAGGAAGGGGAAGAAGAAGAAAGTCCTTCCCCAGCAGCCTGGAAGCCAGCCCGGCCCCCAGGACAACAAGAAGGCGCCGAAGAAGAGGTCACGCAAGACGCGGCCAGACGCTCTTCTCATCAAGCCGTCGGAGGGGAAATCATACACCGACGTGCTGGGCGAGATTCGCTGCAAGGCGAAGCCCAATGAGAAGGGCTCCGTTATCAAGTCTATGAGGAAGACCCGAGCCGGCAATCTTTTAGTCGAACTCGGGGACGCCTCCGCAAGCAAGTCCGCCTTCAGCCGCTCAGTTCTCGAGCCCAAGTCGACGCTGGAGGTGAGAGACCTCGACAAGCTGACGAACGAGGCGGAGGTGACTGCAGCCGTTAAATCCGCCATCGGCAACGTCGAGGTAAAGACTTTTGTCTCGAAGGCGAATGCTCGAGGCCAGAAGGTGGCTATCCTCACGCTGGGAGCCAGAGCAGCAGCGGAGCTCCTGGAGAAGGGCCACCTGAAGATCTGGTACGTGAACTGTCGGGTACGCGAGAAGCTCGTGGCTTCCAGATGTTTTAAGTGTCCGGGGGTCGGTCACATCGCTAATCGCTGTCTCGGACGCGATAGAAGCAAGCTCTGCTTCAAGTGCGGCGGCCAGGACCACAAGGCCAGCGCGTGCAATGCCGCATTGTCCTAAGTCCTGTGTACAGAAGCCGGCTTGAAGGGCGACCAGGTCATGCATTCTGCTGGGTCAGGTCGTTGGAACAGCAAATGATTTGCAGTTCCAATTCGCCACGGAGCGGGGTGCTGACCTACTGCTTCTCAGTGAGCAGTACCAGAACCGACGCTACGCGCAGCGGTTCTCGGATCCCTCCGGCACTGCGGCGATATGGATCTTGGACCTCGGGAAGGTGCCTGTTCTCGATTCTGGATCGGGCAACGGCTTCGTTTGTGTGAGGAGCAGGGGTTTCACTGTCTTCTCTTGTTACCTCATGCCTAACCAACCCATCGCAGACTACCGCCACATGGTCGATTCCATTGAGGATGAGATCATGAACACCTCTGGCGGGGTCATAGTCGGTGGCGATTTTAACGCCAAAGCCGTGGAATGGGGTTCCCCGCGGACCGACACTCGAGGTCGTTACATCCTCGAGTCGGCTGCCAGGTCGGGCCTCTGTATCCTCAACACGGGCGGCATTTCCACCTTTCGCCGTCCGGGGTGCAGAGAGACGATCCCTGACATATCCCTTGCCTCCGAAGGGATTGTCCAGCGGATCTCCGACTGGCGCGTCTGCGAGGACTACTCCTCCAGCGACCATCAGGCGATTCTTTTCAAGGTTCTTCCCGAGGGTGCGCGCTTGTGTGCTGAACCTGCTCCTCTGGCTCGACCATGGAACACCAGTCTTCTGAGTAAGGAAACATTTAAAAACATAATTAAAGACCAGAGCATTGTGAACTTCACAAGTGCCGAAGATCTGGCAGCATCGACGATGCGACTCATCGCGACCGCGAGTCCGCGATGCCCGGAGTTTCCTGCCACCACAGGAAGAAGCCGGTCTACTGGTGGACGCCTGAAATCTCGGAACTCCGGAGGAGATGCCTTGGTCTCCGACGAGCTGCGCAGCAAGCCAGGAACCGCCCTGATGCAAATGCCAGATCGGCTGAGCACAGAGCGGCCCGTCGAGAGCTCCGCGGTGCCATCCAACCTGAGTAAAGTTAGGTGCTGGAAGCAGCTGTGTCAGGATATCGACAACGACCCCTGGGGGATGGGCTACAAACTTGTAACCCAGAAGCTAGGGGCTCGTTCACCACCTGCGGTCATGGAACCACAAGCCATGGCCGCCGTCGTCGATACACTGTTTCCCAGCCACCTAGTTCGGCCAGTCAGGGAATTCGGAGAGGTAGGCGCCTTCCCAGTTTTCCGGAAAGAGGAACTCACCGCCGCCGTCCGATCCCTACGACCCAGAAGAGCGCCTGGTCCCGATGGCATTCTGGCGGAGGTGCTCAAGCTCGCTGCGGAGGTGAATCCAATGCTTCTGCTCGATATGTTCAACGTGTCTCTGGTGGAAGACGTTTTCTTTTCTTCGTGGAAGGTAGCCCACCTTGTCCTTATCCCCAAGGCGAAGAGTACACCAGGGACCCCTTCTTCTTTCCGACCCCTTTGTATGCTCAACACGGTCGGGAAAGTGCTTGAAAAGCTCTTGCGCGTCAGGCTGACCGAGGCCATCGTTTCTGCGGGGGATTTGTTCCCGCAGATGTACGGCTTCAGATCCGGTCGCTCTACCATCGACGCTATCCAGGAGGTAGTTGAGGCAGTGCGGAGGGCGGAGGACCACAACCACTGGTCGCGCCGTGTGGTCCTTCTCGTCACGCTCGACGTGAAGAACGCTTTCAACTCCGCCAGGTGGAGCGATATGCTGTGGGCGCTTGAGCATACGTTCCTACCTCCTGCGAATGATCGAAGCGTACTTGTCAGACTGCGTTCTGTTGTACGACAAGACCGAAGGTCAGCGGCGCATTCCCATCACTTCCGGGGCTGCGCAGGGGTCCTTTCTCGGACCAGATCTCTGGAACGTGTCTTACGACAGCTTGCTGAGGCTAGACATGCCCGATGAGACCTGCCTCGTTGGCTATGCTGATGACGTCGCTGCCTTGATCGCTGCGAGGAACGTCGAGCAGGCAAAACTGAGGCTCAGCGTAGTAATGGCCAAGGTCAATGGGTGGATGCGAGATCACGGCGTGTCCTCGGCTATCAGTAAGACGGAGATCGTCGTCCTCACCAAAAAGAGGATTAACACCGTGTTCCCGGTGCAGATAGGTGACGTCATACTCGAGACTAAGCCTGCTGCAAAGTACCTGGGATTCATGGTCGACAGCAGACTGTCTTTCGGCGAGCAGATCCAGCGCGCCGCCGACAAAGCCGCTAAGGGTGTCACTGCCCTTGGTAGGCTTATGCCCAATGTCGGCGGTCCTCGTTCCTGCAAGCGCCGCTTGCTCATGACTGCCGTCCAGTCACTCTTGCTGTACGGGGCGGAGGTATGGGCTCACGCACTCGAGAAGCGAGTCTATTGAGACCGGCTTACCCGAGTACAGCGCCAAGGAGCTCTGCGGGTCGCTTCGGCCTACAGCACAGTCTCCGAGCGTGCTGTGATGGTGATGAGTCATCCCCGTCCTCTTCCTCGCGAGGGAGAGGCAGGCGATTTACCGGAGGAGGCCTGAAGTGGGCCAGGAAGCAGCTGCCAGGGAAGAGCGCAATCGCAGCTTCGACTCCTGGCAGCGTGACTGGGAAGCCGAGCCGAGGGGACGTTGGACCTTCCAGCTCATACCTTCCGTCTGACCATGGGTGGAACGGCAGTACGGCGAGATTGATTACTACATGACCCAGTTTTTTTCTGGGCACGAGTACTTCCGAGCCTATCTGCACCGGATGGGCAAAGTCGCCAGCCCGGACTGTCTGTATTACCCCGGCATCCCAGACACGTCCGAGCACACCTTCTTTCAGTGCGACCGTTGGCACGTCCGCCGAGCCTCGCTTTCATCTGAGATCGGCGTGGTCGTCAGCCCAAACAACATCATCGGAGCTATGCTTCAGGGAGAGGGCAACTGGAACTGTGTCCAGCACTACGTCCAGGCCATTCTTCGGGCGAAAAAGATCGACCTCGATCGGCCTTAATCCTCAGCTTTTCCCCACAGAGGTTGCCCTAGTGGCGTAATATCAAAGGCCTAGCCCGAAGTAATGTGTGAAACAGTTCCAGGCTAGTGTCCTCGGTGCCGATGGGGGTGGTTTAGTTGGTGACAATGAGCCCCTCAGTGTGGGTAAATGCATTCCACCTCCTACCAAAAAAAAAAAATATTATTATGCTAGATTAGGAGTTAAAGATTCAATGTGGTTGTCTTATTCAAAGACTGAAGGTAGTATCTGATCCCGTGTTAATTCAGTCTAACTAGACCGGAGACCTTCCAAGACATACTGGTTTTCCATAGAGATGACTGAATACTGGAGCAAACCCAAATTGAGGGGTTTCTCATTTATAAGGGCTTAAAAATAAATTCAACCAAAAATGCCACAAAAATAACATCAATATTTCATTCCTGCAGCCTCATTTCATTTTCATAACCTCACTTTGTTTGCTTGATTTTTAATGAAAAATTTCTTTATACAACAGGCGAAATTTGGACTTAACCTCTCAACTTGACATCGACTGCCACTAAAAACCACAAACACTTAACCACTAAAAAATCCATGTAGGCCCCTAACATCCATGTCAGTTAACATCAGACATAAAAAGAAAATTATCTGTAAGATATTTAGGAACATTAGATTTCAACATAAAATTTACAAACAAAAAATGTATGAAATGAGAGAAGATCCATAAGGTTCAATAAAGAGAAAGAGAGCCCATTGAAAAATTGTGAAATCTTTTGTGAATTGGTCTTTGCACCTTAAACCAAAAATAAACTGAATTGGCCTACAGTAATTTTGCACTTGCTGTCTTGTCTGAGAGCTTCACAAGCTGTAGGCCTACTAAGTTCCATTTGACCTTCTGGCCAAGGTCTGGTGTCAAGAGTTTTCAAATCGTAACTAGAGCTTCAGACACGAACCAACGGCCACTACACCAGTAGCCAGGACCACTGACTTAACGAGCCTTCTAATGGACAGTGGCAGTCTGAAAATATATTAGTGTCCTGACTGGAGGTTGGGTGGTAGGCCAGAACTCAACCCACTCAGCCATGACTGCAAGCTTTACAAGCTGTACTGTCGGAGTTGAAACTTACCGAGCTTTAGGAAGCACTGTGATGATTTATTGGTCAATTCATTTTTTTTTACATAGTTCAGGCTGAACTCAGGCCTAGCAATTCTTAGACGACTTTGCAACACAAGACAACATTGACAATTTATCAAAGTGCAAGATGGTGAATAATGTGAAATGAGTCTTAGTATGTTATGTTCGTTATATGTAAGTTGGTATTGTATGTCAGTAGTATTACGTTAGAATGTATTACCATTACAGGTTTAGGTTAGATATTGGTGTATATCAGATTACCATTCACCTGAATTGCGGTAACATCGATAAGTCAATTGTAATCACTGATAAATACTGTGGTTATGAGGAGTGGAATGGATATTGAACTGCAACCCTCTATCTAGCACTTGGATGGCCAGTACCGCAGGCCACAAAAATTTCTCTGCAATCTCAGTGGCTAAATCACCATTAGTGCGTAGTATCAGTTTGTGCACATTTTACGTAAGCTAAGTAAAGGAGTCACTAACGATAGGGATCTGTGCTAGCCAGATTTGGCTGCAGTCTCCTTTCGGTCCTCAACAAACTTAGGAGCTTGGTGGGAATTGTCAAGCAAAGAACTGACTAAATTTTGAGTGTTGTATTTGAAGTGCAGTGTTAAATTGTTCTTTACTGTGATTGTTTGAATTATAAATGGATCGCCTAGTGGAAAGACTTGTTGCTCGAGGGGAGGTGGCTCTGCGTAGTACTCGGCAGGACGCCTTGCTACACTTTCCAAGGGTGCGTTTAGAGGTGGGTAGGAGAGGGTTTTCCTACTTTGGCCCCAAGCTCTACAATGATCTCCCCTTGAGCCTTAAACAGCTTGGGGTCCTGGCTTTTAAGGCAAAAATAAAGAATATTGTAAATGGACAATGTAAATATGACTTGTAAATAGGCCTATAATAGAAGTATGCCTCTTTGATAATTTAATTAATATTTTGTATTTTTAATTTAGATAGTGACCTGAGTTGGGTCAAAATCTGAAAAGGGTACAATCACTGTCCCTTCATAAAAAAATAATGTTGCCTACTGTAATTATTGCTAAAAATGTTTTATTTTGGAAGTTTAGGTCTTAATCTTATTGCCTATACTGTTTAAATCATGAATTAAGAAGAGGTTGGGGCAAAATACTGAGAAAAAACTGGCCAAAGTAGTGACGGTCACGTGTCCCCAATCCCAGTTTTACCGCTAAAGATGCGTTTAAAACAAGTTCACCCATCAAATAAGTGAATATAAAACCCACGTTTATATTGTCAGATACAGGGAGATAATCAAATAGCGCTTTTTACGGATGAAACTATATTATTACGACGCCGAGCTCGGTTAAAAGTCGTGTCCCCACCTTAAGCAGTAGCGTCGGTAGTGTAGTCTGTTTCTCATCGTACAGCGACACTAGCGCTACTAGCAGCCGACAACGAGTTTAATTCAGGAGTGTCATGGCGGCGAGCAACGACGGGTGTCGTAGTTCGTCGTGTGAAATTACATCTTACATCTTACATCCCGTAGCATCCGTGGTTCCCTTCTCCATGATGGTATCAGGGAAATTGGAATTGTCAAGGTGCCTAACAAAGTAGGTCACAAGCAAAGAATATGAGGATAATAACTAAGAAAGAAGATAAAAAACCCAACTGGAAAACTGGGCTTAGCTACTATTGTATTTTATGAATGAATCAACATCGTAGAAACATTGTTGGACCAGGTAAAGTTTAAGCCGGTTTTTAAAAACAGAAATTTTATTGATGTTTATTAGTTCTTTGGGGAGAGATTGCAATAATTTAAGCCCCGCATAGGTTGGTTTATTTTCAAAAAGTGACAATCTATGGTATTCCGCAAAGATGTCTTTTTTCCTTGTTTGATATGGATGACTTTTTTGAGGAGGTTGAATATTTTGTGTTTTGATGTAAATTAAAAGTTCAAAAATATAAAGAGACGGAACTGTCATTAGTCCCAGCTGAACAAAAGCATCTTTACAGCTGGCTTTTGGGGGAAGGCCCAACAGTGTTCTGACGGCTTTCTTTTGTAATCTTAATACTATGTCTAAATTTCCCTTTTTTCCCCCCCACAAAATGATGGAATATCTGATGGTCTGCTCAAACAGGCCATAGTAGACTAATTTTGACAGAGAAATGTTCCCTATTGTTGCTATTCTACGTAAAACAAACAAACTTTTTGAAAGGGACCTTTCCAGACATTGAAGTTGTACATCCCATTTGAAGTTTTCATCCAACTCCACTCCCAGCAATCTAGCACTTTTTTGATGATTCAAGTTGGTACCTCCAATCTGGAGGATTGGTATTTTGAAATTTTTTGATTTCATTTTTTGACAGGTTTGAAAGCACATGTAGCCTGTCTTTTCCGAGTTCAGCACTAGACCGTTCTCCTCAAAAAACCGACACATGTCATTTAATTTTTGATTGGATTCTAGCTCCAACCCCTCCGTATCCCTTCCGCCGACGACAACTGTTGTGTCGTCGGCGAAAAGGAACAGATTCTCAGGTGGAACCATATCTGTTATATTGTTGATGTAAACTAAGAAGAGTAGAGGCCCCAAAACAGAGCCTTGGGGAACTCCACTTTGAATTGCTCTTTTTGACGACTGAATTGTTTTAATTTTGACATTTGTTTCATTTTGAATTTCTGTGACTTGATACCTATTTGAAAGGTAAGATTCAAACCATTTGAATGGTGTATTGCCAATTCCTAGTGCTGCTAATTTTTCTAAAAGAATGACTGCATCCACACAGTCGAAGGCCTTGGACAGGTCAGCAAAACAGCCGACTACTGTACCACCGCCCTCAACCATGTCGATGCAATCATTCACAAAATCAATGAGAGCAAGTTTTGTTGAGTGATTTTTCCTAAAACCGTATTGTCTCTCACAAAGCAACTTGTTACTTTCGAGAAAATCGATAATCTGATCAAAAACTATTTTTTCGATGATTTTCGAGATAGCCGGGAGCAGTGAAACAGGACGGTAATTGTTCATATTCATTTCATCATTTTTCTTGAAAAGAGGCTTAACTTTAGAGATTTTACAACTGTCTGGAAAAATTCCCATCGAGAGAGAACTATTAACTATATGTAGCAGAGGCTGAATAATTTCCTCCTTGCATTGCCTTAACAGAAACATACTGACACCATCCACACCAACAGAATGTTTTGGGGCAAAATTACTAACAATTTTCAGAAGTTGACTTTCAGTTACATTTCTAAAATTGAAAAAATTTAAATTTTTATTTTGCTGTGGAAAACCTGAAAAAGCATGATCATTGTAGTTTGGGTTTACTATTTGTCTGACATCCACGAAAAAATTGTTAAAAGCTTCACTAACTTTGTTTGGGTTGTTGATTGTTTCGTTTCCTATTTTTAACTTGATATTCTTATTTTCTTTGATTTGATTGGGTCTTACTGAGTTAATTACTTTCCATGATTCTTTTGATATGTTTTTTGCATTTTCTATGCTTTGTTGTGCCCACTGAGATTTAGCCCTATGAATTGATTTTCTATATACATCTCTACTATTATGGTATCTAATTTTGTCACTGTGATCTCTGGTTAATTTCCATATTGAATAATTACTGAACATTTCCTCTTTTGTTTTTTGAACCTCTCCTGATATCCATTTTGGTTTTCCAATTGGTTTTACTAAAGCATTTTTTTCTGGACAAGCTATTTCAATGTAGTACCTTAGTATTTCTAGAAATTTTTCATATTTATCATTCACGTTATTTGCTGTATACACCTCTTTCCAATCCTCATTTTTTAACCTAAATTTTATTTCATTTATATGTTCTGACTTAACTACCCTGGTTTTCCTATATTTTTTCTTAACCTTGTATTTATCTGGAATCATGATATGTGCAATGATAGCTTTATGATCTGAAATGTGTGGCTCGCATGTTCCTGCGTATTCTATCAGTGTGTTTGTTACAAAATTATCGATACATGTTTGGCTATGTTCTGTCACTCTTGTGGGAGTATCTATTGATGTTCTTAATCCATAACTTTCAAGTAAATTTAAAAAGTTTTGCGATCTGTTTTCTTCCTTCAAGATGTCAATGTTAAAGTCTGCGCCCATTACAAAGTCAATGTCCTGAACTTTAATTTTATAAAAATATTGGCTTAACTTTTCCAAAAACTGGTCATCATTTTGTCTGTCAGGGGATCTATATAAAACTGCTATTGTAAGATTTGTTCTTCCTATTGATACTTTTATATCTGAGCATTCAAATATTTGTTCGTCAGACAACGAACTTCCCGAGTCCAAAGTTCTTATACTATCTACCTTACAATTTAAATTTTTAAAAATTGCAACACCTCCCCAATTTCTATCTTTTCTGCAGTAACCACTAATCAATGTGAATTTGTGTAAAACAACTGCTTGCAATTCCTCTTCCGATAGGTTATGTTCACTTATTAGCAGAAAATCTGGTTCCGTTTCATTTACAAAGTCCTCTATCTGATTTATTTTACCGGCTAAACTCCTTACATTTAAATGTATTATTTTTAAAATATTGTTGTCTACCTGCCTACTGAATAGTTTAGACTGATTTTGATTATGAGCTGATTTTTGGATCTTTTTCCCCTGTTTTCCCAGTTGATAATCATTTGGGTTTAGGCCTAAGTCAACTCTACTCTTTCTATGTTTAAATTGTTTTTTGGTTGCTGTGTCAATTTAACATTATTCAAATAGTTTGCTATTAGGCTACAAAGCACATCTTTTCCCTTAACGTTTAAGTGCAAGCCATGCCTCGTGTAGCAATTCCTGTCCAATAGGCTGTTTACATTTAAGAAGGCCCAACCATTGTCCTTACATCTTTTTTTTATTCTTTCATTTTGTTCTTTTATCAGACCGTTCTTATTTGGTTCATCCCACCTAAGTGGTGTCTCCACAAAGAGTAAACCCTTCTTATTGTTTACATTGGCTTTTATTTCATCTATCTTATTTTCAACATCGATAATGCTGCCCTCTGACACATTGTTAGTACCTCCTATTACCACACATACATCCCTTTCATTCATTCCACTCACACACTCATTCACCACTTCCAATACCTTCTTCATGGGGGCACCTGGAGCCACATTCGTCTGCACATGCCTTTCTCCCTCCACCTTGGCCGCTAGCCTACCTCCACATCTTCTACCATGGCTGTCAGCGCAGACCGTCAGCTTAGGAAAATTCTTAAAATTTTTTGACCTTGAATTGCTCTGAATTTTTGATCTACTATCATTCATCTGCTCATCACTTTCTTTCACCACACAGTCTCTCACCGACTCTGGGTTTCCCAGCACCGAAAACCTATTCGACAGCTCCAGAGCCGCAACACCTTTCACTCCCTCCTCTCTCGCACCTCTCACCACTAATTCTCACCACTAATTCTCACCACTAAAAAATGTAACATTAATTTGGACGTGGAGGAAAATAGTTTTGTTCATTAAAATTGCCGTGTCTCATTTTTTGATGTAGCATCGGTACATGATTTATTCTTAATCAAAAGTAAATCGCTATCCATCGTAATAGTTTAATTCGTGCGTAATACGGCCCGGTTCCAAATGCCGATTCGTCACTAGCGATAGCGTTCGCCATTTTGAGGTTAGCAGACACAACAAGCGAAATTGTAGCGTCGGTCTGGGAAGTGACGGTCGCGAATTTTGGTTAATTTAACGTGAGATCTGCTACATTTTGTGACCGGTTTTTCCATTTGACTGATATACCTTATATTCTTAATGGTGATGTATTTTTTTATTACGGCCGATTTTAATACTTAGTAACATGAATTAGTAAACAATGTGTTAATTATGAAAATAATGATGCAGGGTTGCCACCAACAGGGAAAATCGAATTGTGCGGGCATTTTTAGTTCCAGAAGCAATTTTTTACAACTCTTATAAATTCTTTTATTTAATCTGAAAATGAAATTAGCTGATAGAAATTCTTTATATTCTTTTCATAGCTTATTCTTTTTAGGAGTATTTGCCCTTGTTTCTGTTTTTACAGTATAAATTTTTTAAAATAATGATAAAGGTATTTTAATGTATATTTAAAATCAAATTTGGGTGAAAGTTTTTGATTGATTGTTTTTAAGTTTGTATTAGGCCTATATGCTTTAGATTAATTTATTAAGTCCATAGCTTTTTGACGTTTGTTACCTAACCTTTGTTTGAAATGTTTGATACATAAAAAATGTAACATGTCCAACATTGAAACAAAATTTTTTAAATGCTCCTAAACATTTTTTAATTAAGTTACTTAATTAATTAAAATACAGTATGTCTTAGTAATATTTTTTGAAATTTAACTTGTAAGTAGCATTTTTTAATTATGACAAATAATTTTTTAATGAAAAGATTTTTAATTCCGTTTGGTCATCTGTTTTTGCTGCAGTTTTAAAAGCAATTTAATACATTTTGAAAAATATAATGTTTTTAATGTGTTTAAACTTACTCTAAGAATAGCTGAACGGGGTTTCTTTCTTTTTTAATTTTATTTTTATGCTCTAAACTATAACTTATTAAGGCCTAAGCCTATTTTTAGAAATTTGTAATGAAGGCATTTAATCGTTGAAACGTTTTGATACACAACCACATTAAACATACCGTGATCGTTTAAATGTAATTTTGAAGAATTTCAAAATAATTTTTCATGACTAAATAATAACAATGAATGATTTTGGAAATAGAACATCCTATACATCATAAGCCATTAAAAGTATTTTGTATTATGCACCTAATGATTCAGTTAAAGTTATTTTAACACTATTGTATTGTCTTGTAATTACTGAAAAGGCCTATATTAGAAATCAAATTCTTCCTATTTCAGACTATGAAAGGAACAGATGAAGATTTTACATTTAAAAAAATTAAACAACAAACATGTAATGGAAGTCATATCCATGTAACTGAGGTCACGCATTGTAGCAGAATGTCACATTTAAAATTGTTTATTTAAAAATATGTATGGTCAAAATATATATAAATGGTTATATTTTTTCAATTAAGTACAGTTTCAAGATGGTACACAATAATTTTCATGACAATGGAATGGAGTAAACACATTGTGAGGTTAAAAAACCGGACCAAAACTTGTATTTGTAGGTGAATTACATCTTTTCTAAGCTATTATTAAGATATAGGTCAATCAAAAGTAAGAGGACTGTAATATATTTATAAACAGTATATGTGAGCAACAAAAAATATGAAATACAATGGGTTTTCCCTTTTATTTCATCTTGTAATATTGATTTATCTGGGTGTGACCTCTATTACGAAAAATGGGAGTTTCCTATATAAAACTGCCTCTCTCATTGACATACATGGGTAATGGTGCTTTCTTTATATTTTCTCATATTCTACAGGGTTCAAAGTATTAAAAAGTGTAACTGTCATTTAGATACCAAGTAATAACTTTTTAGTTTTTTCCTACTTTTCAATTGTACCCTTTTCAGATTTTGACCCAGTTACTTTGTAAGGCAGTATTGTACTGAAAGACGCTCGGAAATAAAAGGCATTTTTATTTATTTACTTATTTATAATATGACAGGTTCATTGGAAAATATGTAAAATTATGACGTACTAGATGATTCAAGTGTCAGTGACCTTGGCTGTCCACCTACCAACATCCCTGGCAGCAGCGAAACTAGAGCCAAGAAATACACCGCGGCGCTAGTTTTGCTTTTTTACATCAAAAAAAAAGTTCGGCAGTTTTACATCAATAGAGTGAGTTGTGAAATTGACAATAGCGATAAAATGCGCCTCAGACCACGTCACATTGTTCCCAAGTGCTCAAGCCCCGATCTTGGACCATGAACTTATAACATCACGGATTATGTCATAGACCAACGGGATTTTTTTGGACACCGTTTTGCAACTAAACAACCTCATAGGTTCAATGAAAAAAAATTCAGCTGAAAGTTTGACAATTTTTTCCGCAGCGAATGTGTTAAAACAATAAATAACTTGAGTTTTCCCGACCAATATGTTTCCTAATCCCCTAGATTGAGGGATTAAATATAACTGTATCAGGATGAGCCAGGAATGTGCTGAACATTAAAACATTGAAACAAAAATTTAGGAATGGAAAGGCGACAGCTATAACTGCCACCTCAGATTTTGTCACTCCCAGCAATGCTGCCTAAGCTGCCATCCGAGCTGTGGGAGAGGACAAGGACAAGGTTTCCAAAATACAACTTAATGTGGAAATGATGATGGCCTACTAGATGTGATGACTGTGTAAGACAAACATAAAATAAGTGACATAGGACCTTAGATCTAGAAGACAAGAGTTGATAGTCGAAAAAAGAGGAAGTTACGTTTCATCAAACTTACGAGTGACTTGGGCTATGGTATTTCAACCTCAAATCTCACAAAATCACATAATAAGGGTAAGACTCCACGAATTCACTATCACCTATCAGTACCACTTTCAGATGAGAGCCTTGAACAATCAACAATGTTTCGAGTTTGACTTAGACTCGTCAGTCGATTTTGACAGACACTGGGACACTGTGAACCATGCTGTGAACTGTAGATAGTAGATCACAGCTGATACAATATTAATGGAATGAAGATGGATAATAAGCTCAATAGACAAAAATATCCCTGTCGCAGTAGACCTGCGTACTCGGCGGATTACTAAAGTGCTGTCCACAAATTACGCCATCTGAACGTAGTAGGAGAAACGGCTCAGATTGAAAAATGTGGTAGGAATGTGTGGTAGGAAATGTGCAAGGGTGAAAGTTGGACTTTTAAGATGACGTAATTATAAAAATTATTTTTACAACTAATTTAGATAGGAAAATTTCAAACATTGTGTGTTCATTCATTAAATTAAAGTTAACTACCATTGAGCAGTCATTCGGAAGCATGCTCTCATTTTTTAAGTAGAAGTAGGATTCACCTAAGTTGGCCAAAGCATGTACTAATCATCTCATCAAAAAGTTTTAAACAAGTCACATTGAAAACATTGTTGGTTACACATGGTGTCTGTTTACATTTTCTCAGAACTGTCAAATCGCCACGTTGCGTTTGTTTACAATGTTGTCATAGGTTATAGAATGTTTACAATATCGCCTATTTTTAGAATATTTCATTTTCATTCAACCTTTTTACATAGCTGTCAAAGTTTAATTTGATTTTATTTCTTGATTTACATGTATTTTAGTTTGTTTAACTGCTTGTTTATTTTTTCCTGGGCCAATAAGGAAACACCTTTTATAAGTTTTGACCGCAATATGAAACAATCTCTATTTTCAGCTGCTGACTTGCAGCAAGTAGTACTGGCTATTCAAAAACTCGCCGAATTTTCTTTGTAAATATTATTCCATAAGAAAATCTAAGACTATTTACCAGGCCGCATCCATGACACATCCTCTCTCTGTTAATAGATTATTAATTTGGAAAAGCCCCTGAGTAATATTTTAAGCTGCGCAAGTGAACTTCCAGATGCAATATTGCATCAAAACTTTTTCTTTGCTACAAGTGCTACACTAAAACATATGTTCGTTGACAATGTTTTCAGCACAGCTGGATTTTATGCTTAAATTCGTAAAAAGCTAATAATTTGTTTACTTTTGTTTTGGCCAACTTAGGTGAATCCTACTCTATTTGGTCATTCTGGCTTCAGGTCAAAACAAACATACAGTATTAGGTCTGCAGGCAGCGTCCATGGCCACAGTAAATGTAGTCCTACAAAGTATGAAAAAGACGAAGTTTACATAAAAAACTAATTAACAAACATTAAACATGTTACAAAAGATTCAAGCAAAAAATCTTCAATCCAGCAACATCGATAATCTATGCCAGCAAGTAAATGTTATGGTTTTAAAAACCCATTAAAAGAAACCTTTAATAGGGTTTCCCCTCCAAAAAAACCGACATAATTTTACTTAATTAATTGGAACTTTTTAAGGACGTCAAATTTCATTGCTGGGGAAGTCAGATGGATTGCTACGGCAAGATGATTTTAGGGAGGGCTTCCAAAAATGGCCAATATAGTGACGGTACTGCCTCTAAACTATGTGATAAAAATTTTCAATTGTTGATGTGCCGGTACCAAAATAAGTAAATAAATAAATAAGAATTTTACTGTCATTAAGCTTTACAGCAATAGACAAAGTCATGACTAATACTAAATTAAACCTAAGAATCCAGTTATACTAATACAGCTTGTGATGTGACAAACTGTGTTTGAGGTGTGTTAATTACCAACTACTATTTACAATCATTTACAGACAAGACTAATTAAAATTGTCCCTTGCAATACAATACAATACAAATACAATTGCAATACAAATACAATTTCAATACAATAAGACCAAACATAAACTAGTTCATATATGTTTAGACAGAATATTTTAAAGATCAAAAATTGAAAACAGACAAAAAAACAAAAATAAGATAAATACCTTATAGCTAATATATACAATTCACACTTAAATCTAACATAACACGATAAAAATGCAGAGAAAGAACCATTACTATATTGCACTCAAATCTATGAAAATAAATTACTATTACTAACAGGTAACTTGAGAGGTCAGGAGTATCAGATTAGGAGCTCGTCACACTCAAAAAATTCCTTAACAGAGTAAAAAGGTGAATTTAACAATAGGTTGTAAAGCTTGCTTTTAAAAGTTTTTATAGGTAATCCTGAAATGTTTGTTGGTAGTTTATTGAACATTTTCAAACCAAGGACTTCATAGCTGTTGTGACATTTTGACAGTCTGTTGTATGGTATATCAATTTGTCTGTTATTCCTGGTATTATAGTTATGTACATCTTGTCTAAGTTTATGTTCCGATGGGTTATTTTTTGTATACACCAACACATTAAAAAATTGTACAGGTTTATGTCTGTTAAACATTGCAATTTTACAAATAGTGGCTTACAATGATCTAGTTTCTGAGCATCGGTTAGTAATCTGACAACTTTTTTTGAAGCACTAATATATCACTAATGTGACTACTGTTACCCCAGAGTAAGATACCATATGAAATTATACTCTGAAAGAATGCAAAATAAGCAGATCTAACATAATTAGAGGGTAGAGTAGGAAGGATTCACACCTAAGTTGGCCAAAACAAAAGTAAACGAACTATTATCTTCTTACGAACTTTTTTTTTAACTTTTATTTTATATTTGGTACAATACAATTTTGCACTATTTCCAAATGATATAACAAATGTGAAGAAAATAACGTGAACAATGAAAAATGAAGTTATAAACCCACTGGTTCAAACCCAGGTTTGTCAAACAAAAAAGTTTAATAGTATGTGAAAATCAGTTTAGTAGGTCTCTGCTCCACCTCCGTCTGAGTCTTCGTACGCCGTCGTGTTGTCTGGAAAGTTGTTCAATGAGTGTGTTCGAGTGGTGGAATGTTCTGTCATGGAAGGTCCTGTACAACTGTTTGGCAACTTCATCAATAAATGGAATTTTCAAGTCGTGGTGTAGAGTCCTATTGTTAACATATGCCGGAGCGCCAGTGATTAATCGTAGTAATTTTGATTGAAATGCTTGTAGTTTGTTTAGGTTGCTTTTCTTTGCCGTGCCAAAGAGTTGAATCCCGTATGTCCAGATTGGTCTGAGGAGGCTTTTATATATTAAAAGTTTGAGTTTTGTCGAAATTGGAGATTTTGAGTTGAGAAGTCGGTTTAGTAGTTTCAGTCGGGAGTTAAGTTGTAGTCTTTTGCATTTTATATGATGAGCCCATGTGAGTCTTCTATCCAAGTGTAGTCCCAAGTACCGAACGGTGTTACTTTGTGGGATTTCTGTGTTGTTAAGTCGGACTGGAGGACACGTTTCTCTTCGTAGAGTAAATGTGACTTGGGTGGATTTGGTAGAATTAACTTTTATTTTCCAATTTTTAAGCCAATCGTCAATGAGGTGGATGTGTTCTTGAATATTTTGAGAAGTGATGATTGAAGAGTCAGAAGAAGCTAAAATAACAGTGTCATCTGCGTAAGTGGCTGTAACGGTGTCTGGTGACAATGGTAAGTCTGACGTGAAAATGTTGTAGAGAACAGGAGACAGGATTGCACCTTGGGGAACTCCTGCTTCAATGGCTTTTAAATCACTGTAAGCGGACCCTTGTCGAACTCTAAAAAATCTGTCCTCCAAAAATGATTTAAGAATCGGGTAGTAGTTGTTACAAAGGATTTTCTTCAACTTAAACAATAGCCCCTCATGCCAGACCTTGTCAAATGCGGCACTAACATCTAGGAATACTCCTGAAGTGTACTTTTTCTCCTCAAGTCCCGAAGCTACGAAGTCGACGACCCTGTGCAGTTGATGGATAGTGGAATGGGCTTTTCGGAAACCAAACTGATGTTGTGGTATGGCATTTTGCTCATCGAAAATTTGTGTAAGACGTGAGAGTAGGAGTTTTTCAAAAAGCTTCGAAGGAACGGGGAGCAGACTAATTGGACGATATGATGATGTAGGTGTGGAGGTTTTTCTGGTTTTTGAAAAAGTAGAATTTCAGATAATTTCCATTGTACAGGAAAATGCGTTGTCCTTAATATCCCATTATATATTTCTGTAAGAAGTAGAATTCCCTCATAAGGCAGTTCCCTCAATACCTCTGCAGTAATTAGATCATAGCCAGGGGATTTCCGAGGGGGAAGTTTTTTAATTAAATTCTGCACTTCTTTTACAGTGAATGGTTTTGGGGGAAGCGAAAGGGGCATTGGAGAGTTTAATTCTTCTTGTAAACTTTCAATAAAGTCCTGGTCTTGAACAGTATCGTTTGGCTTGAAAACATGAAACAAGTGTTCAGAAAACAGTTCAGCTTTTTCTACGTCAGTTTTTGCCCACGTTTGGTCTGGTCGACGTAGAGGTGGACATTGTGGATAGTGTTTAAGTATCCGTTTTGTTTCCCGCCATAGACTATTATCACTCACGCATAAATTTTGTAGGTGCTGCTGATGTTTGTTCTTCTTGAACTCGCATATTTCTTTCTTCAGTCTATTGGATAGTCGGTTCAAAACTTGCTTATCAGCTTGTTGCCGGGTCCGTTGCCACCTTCCTCTTGCTCTACGCTTTTCCTGGATAAGTTCCCTTATGTAAAGAGGGTAGGAAATGGCGTTATTTGTTTGAAATAATTTAGGCGAGTCGGAAGATTGCCAAGCCGCAGATTGTATAGATGTGGTGAAGTGCTCGACAGCACTCTCTAGGTCCGAATGCGTTTTCAGGGGTAAATGTAAATTTATTTTTTCTGCCACCTTGGACCCAAAAAGTTCCCAATTAATCCAGTTGTAAGTGACGGTTTGGGAGTGATAAGTGATGGTTGTGAATCGACAATAAGTAAAATAGGTGAGTGATCAGAGGATAAATCTGTAATGTTATTGGTTGTCTTGAATAAATGACTTATACCTTTGCAAACAAAGAAGTCAATGAGATCTGGAAGCTTGGAAGTCGCTGAAGGCCAATAGGTCGGTGCTCCTCCAGCGATGGTTTCATAATTATTGTGTTGAATGCTTGATAGTAGCGATCTTCCACGTGGACTGGTTACTCGTGATCCCCACTGAATGTGTTTCGCATTATAGTCACCCCCAGCTATAAAACGTGGGCCAAATGACGAAAACAGGGCATCGAAATTGTCTTTCGTCAGGTTGAATCTTGGAGGACAGTATACAGCTGAAACCGTTATTTTAGTATTTTGTAGGTATATTGTAACCCCTGCTGCTTGAAAGTAGTTAGTGGGAGGTTGTACTGTGGCAACGTAGTGTTGAATAGTAGATTTTACTACCACTGCAGATGCTCCTTGGCTTCTGTTTAAAGGATGATCTGCCCTATGGACTTTATATCCTCGAATATAAAATTTGGAAGCGTGTTTTAGATGAGTTTCAGTAATTAGTGCAATGTCGATTCGTCTTGAGGTCAGTGTGTATTCCAGTTCATCCAGGTGTTGAAGTACTCCATTAGCATTCCAGAGTAGAACTATGAGAGAGCCAATAGTAATATTATTTATTACCATTCTGAGTTATTAAGGCTTGGATTAGCTGATTACCTAGGGTGATGAGAGGTGTTAGGAGAGTTTTCATTTCAGTTATGAAGTTGTTGAATTGCTGAGTGATATCACCGTTGGCTGTAACTTGTGAGTATGAAGGTGAAGAAATGTTATTCAGGAATGAGCTGGAAGGTTGTCGATCATTAATAGTATGGGGGCGAGTAGAAGTCTGTTTCGGTGTAGTGGTCACAGTTGATTGCGTGAGTTTTGGAAAAGAGGTTTCATCACGGGGATTTGGTGCGTTTTGTTGCCTCTGAGGTGACAGTCGAGCTGGAGGGGCAGCAGGTGAGCGGCGTTTCTGCAGGTCTTTGTACACAGCGCAGCCCTTGTAGTTAGACGGATGAGAGTTGCCGCAAAGCGCACATGTTGCTGGAGTCTTCAAAGCTGTGCTGAAAACATTGTCAACGAACATCTGTTTAGTATAGCACTTGCAATAAAGGGAAAGTTCTGATGCAATTTGCAACTGGAGGTTCACTTGCGCGGCTTAAAATATTACTAAGGGGCTTTTCCAAATAAATTATTTATTAACAGGGAGATGATGTGTCATGGATGCGGCATGGTTAATAGTCTAAGATTTTGTAATGAAATGATATTTACAAAGAAATATAGGCGAATTTTTGAATAGCCAGTATTACTTGCTGCAAGTCAGTATCTGAAAAGAGAGATTGTTTCATATTGGGGTCAAAACTTATTAAAATTGGCCCAGGAAAAATAAAGAAGCAGTTAAACAAACTAAAATATTTGTAAATCAAGAAATAGAATCAAATTAAACTTTGGCAGCTATGTAAAAAGGTTGAATGGAAACAAAAACTTCTAAAAATAGGCGATATTGTAAACATTCTATAACCTATAACAACTTGTAAACAAACGCAACGTGGCGATTTGACAGTTCTGAGAAAATGTAAACAGACACCATGTGTAACCAACTATGTTTTCAATGTGACTTGTATAAAAAAGTTTGATGAGATGATTAGTACATGTTTTGGCCAACTTACGTGAATCCTACTCTACATGATTTTTTAAACTTCTAATTAAAATATAATGCTTGAAAGTTTGGCTGAGATATATGTAATGTGGGGTACCCATGATAATGTTTTATCGATATGGACACCTAAGAACTTAATACTGCCTACATTATCAGTTTCTGGTACATCTCTTAGACTAAAATATATTTCCTGAGTTTTACTTTCATTCATTGAAAAACCATTTGCCCTAAACCATTTGGATGCAACTGAAAGGGTGTCTCGTGTTAAATTTTGAAGATCTTTAAAATCCGAGCTTTCATTCAGAAAAGTAGTGTCATCTGCATAACGTATCGTGTGACCATTCAAGTTTGAGGGTAGATCATTTATCATCAGGGTAAATAATAGAGGACCTAACAAAGAGCCTTGAGGGACCCCATGACTGACTACATCTGATGTCTCCCTACCTATACAAACAACCTGTTGCCTATCTTTTAGAAATGAATTCATTCGTTTAACACTTGAATCACTAAAGCCATAAAACACTAACTTATAAAGTAATTTTGAGTGGTCAACAATATCAAATGCTTTACTCAAGTCACAAAATGTAGCTTGAGCAAAGCCCCCTGATTCAAAAACTTTATTGACTTTTCTAACTAAGGACTCGATAGCATCTGTTGTGGATTGTTTTTTTCTAAATCCAAATTACTGACTAAAAATTAAGTTATTACTTTCTAGGTAGTAAGACATTTGATTGTATATTACAGTTTCTAAACCCTTTGAGAAAATAGGAGTTATTGAAATTGGTCTATAACTGGAGGGGGAACTTCTCTACCCTTTTTTAAAAAATGGGCACCACCCTTGAAAGCTTTAGATTACTTGGAAACACACTTTCTCTAAGACACTTATTAATAAAGAAATTTAATGGTTCAATTATACTATATATAACATTTTTCAGTAAGTTGCAAGAAAACTCATAAATATCAGTACTTTCAGATGGTTTGAATTTTTTTACAATACCTAGAATAATATCAGAGGATACTTCATTGAAAGAGAACTTGGGCCTATCAGGGTTGTCTACAAGACTACTTTTGCATAAAAAATTTGATACAGTTTCTTCTGGTTTACAAATATTCTTTGATATTTCCTCAACTGATTGCACACAAAAATTGTTAAATTCATTTGGAGACACATCTATCACAGTTTTCGACTTACTTTTTGCAACCGAGTTAATTACTTTCCAAGCACTTTTACACATTTGTTTAGAATTTTCAATACGGTGTATATTATATGATTTTTTTGCATTGTTGACAGCAAACTGATAATCTTTTCTTGCCTTACTGTATAGTAACCTGGTTGAATCCGTCTTATGGCACTTATATAAATCAAAGTAAAACATTACATCATTCTTCATTTTAGCCAATTGAAGAGTATACCATTTATTTTGCAATCTTTTACTTGCAGAAAGGCCCTTACCTCTGTTTGACTTAAAACTAACATGACATTTTTTCTTTGGTAAGTGCATATTAAAGTTAGTTAAGAATACATGAACAAACCTTTCAAAAGCTTCACTAGCTGACCAATGGTTATTTCTGTCATAAAATATGTCCCAATTTTCATTCATGAGTGCAGTCATGAAACTACACAATTTCTGTTCATCAACTGGTCGAGAAACTACTATTTTATTTTCAACTGAACTAATGGTATTACAGTCAAAATCATCAATTTCCAGATATATTAAGTTATGGTCTGAATATGGAAAAAACACTTAAAATAGAGGAAACAATTGATAAATCTATATTTGTTATAATGTTATCTAAACAGGCATTACCCCTTGTTGGCAGAGAGTTTGTGAAATTGAAATTAAACTGTCTAAGAATGTTTTTTAGTTCAACTGCACTTTTCCTATTACTTGTCATGTCAAAATCTGCGTTAAAATCCCCACCAATAACAATATTAATTTTTTTCCACTGAGGCCTAGAAAAATACAAAAACAAATCCTCTATCCTGTCAAGAAAAATATCAACCAAACCATCTGGGGATCTATAAATAGTTACGATTACCAATTTTAGTTTCATTGAAAATATACCCGTGACTTCAAAATGGAGTTCATTGCATAGGTGATTAAGGTCAAGTGTACAGAATCACTCTGCTAGAGCCTTGGAGACATATGTAGATACACCTCCGTGGATATGACTTTCCCTACTAAAGCTGTTCAGTAGACAGTAATCATCTAATTTTTCAAATTGAATTTCTTCCGGCTTGAACCAATGTTCATTCAAACCTAAAATGTCAAAC
The DNA here is from genome assembly GCA_035578135.1 of Flexamia atlantica. Taxonomy (NCBI): domain Eukaryota; kingdom Metazoa; phylum Arthropoda; class Insecta; order Hemiptera; family Cicadellidae; genus Flexamia; species Flexamia atlantica. The sequence continues at coordinate 28,766,196 of JAQJVK010000005.1, read as the reverse complement.
GCATAATCATTTGCAAACTCATTTAAGATTGAATTTTCACCCTGAAGTGATAAAACAGTAAAACACATTGTAATTGACCTAAGGATAGGTTTTAATAATCTCTTAATTCAAGTAAGAGTAGTGAATATAAAATTAAACATGTAAATAGTAAACAAAAACAACTGACAGGTGACAGACAAATTATCAAATACAAATTATTATAAAACATATGTTAAAATATCATATCATTCTTCCCACCTCAGAAAGTAACAAAGTCTTTAACCCTTTCGGTCCCAGCGTCCATGATCATGGACACACACACTTTAGACAATTATTTAAAAAGTTTTCTATCAGTTTACATCGTTCCAGAGTCCATTTGTCCTGGTTAATGGACTCTTTAAGAAGGGAATTTTTGCTTTTCATCAGATTTTAGGTTAGCTATCCTGATATCATATGTTGTTTGTGAGAGCTTGTCTGACCTTCAGTACAACAGAGCTCACAAGCACTTTTTTATTACTTCTTTGGCAATACCCTACATAAGTTAACGTTATAAAAATGCTACAATAGTAATCTAAAAGGATCAAATTAACTTCATATGCATTAGTTATGGCATGTCATTCATTATTTTTGATGCCACAAATACTTAAACTTATGTGTCCCAGAATACTCAACAGGTTCTTGATGCCCACCTAACCTAAACAATCATTGTCCAAGTTCATGGACAATTGTACTGAACAGTGATTGGGTGTTCTTTTACTGTAAAATATATTTACATTATATAAGTAATATTACATTATTGTATTGTCCCTAGTCTAAGCTATTACCACCGGTCTGACACTTTAATGGAGCCAAGTGGTAAGCTTATTGGAGTGGGTTAGTTCGAAGCACTTTAATTAGATGTCGTTATAAAAACATAATTTTCTTCTTCTTCACTGAATCAGCCAATCAAAACCACGATAACGATCTGCTAGCTTCCTATTCCGTTTCCCCTGATTTTCTGTACACAACCATAACGAGTTGGAATTAATTTGAGTGTGGGAAAATACCTAAAGTACGTTTGCAGAAAGTTGTTCTAGTGTAAGTTGTTTCGCGAAATACTGTACTGAGTGATTCTTATTGTGCTTAAAGCGATTGATAGAAAATAAATACGTAGATTTTTACATAAAAGCACTTAATAAAAATTAACTTAGTGATAAATAAATATATGAAGATGTTTATGTAAACATCTATGTATTTATTTTCTTTCAATCGCTTTAAGCACAATAAGAATCACTCAGTACAGTATTTCGCGAAACAACTTGCACTAGCGGCAAACGCACTTAATCTAAACAAACCGGTAAAGTTGTTAAAATTAAAAGACTAGCAAACAAATCAAGAAAACGAAAATATAAACAAAGCAGACGACGACGATCGATATGTCGCATCGACGACCATCGATATATCGTATCGATCTTTTTAGTTCGTAGCACTTTTATCAGATAGCGCTGCTGTTCCCTTACCACCGAGTTAACATGGAAGTGCCAACTCATAGAGTAATAATGAACTTCGTAAAGAGATGGCACTCCCATGTTAACTCGGTGGTAACGAAACAGCAGCGCTATCTGAATAATGTGCAACGAACTAAAAAGATCGATGCGATATATCGATGGTCATCGATGCGACATATCGATCGTCGGCGATGCGACATATCGATCGTCGTCGTCTGCTTTGCTTATATTTTCGTTTTCTTGTTTTGTTTGCTAGACTTTCAATTTTAATGACTTTACCGGTTTGTTTAGATTAAGTGCGTTTGCCGCTAGTGCAAGTTGTTTCGCTTAAAGTGATTCTGCTTAAAGTGATAGTGCAAGTGATTCTTATTGTGCTTAAAGCGATTGATAGAAAATAAATACGTAGATCTTTACATAAAAGCACTTAATAAAAATTAACTTAGTTGATTTTTATTAAGTGCTTTTATGTAAACATCTACGTATTTATTTTCCATCAATAGCTTCGAGCACAACATGAATCACGCAGTACAGTATTTCACGAAACGACTTACACTAGAACAACTTTCTGCAAACGTACTTTAGGTATTTTCCCACACTCAAATTAATTCCAACTCGTTATGGTTGTGTACACGTCGCGTCGTGACAGAAAATCAGGGGAAACGGAACGGGAAGCAGATCGTTATCGTCGTTCTGATTGGCTGAATCAGTGAAGAAGAAGAAAGTCATGTTTTTACAACGCCATCTGAATAAATTGCATCGAACTAACCCGCTCCAATCAAGCTTACCACTTGGCTCCATTTTAGTGTCAGACCGGTGGCCAACTCTTTACGAAGTTCATTATTACTCTATGCTATTACCACCTGCCCACCTGGGGGCTAAGAGAGTGCGGTTGTTCTCCGGACGGCCGGGGAGCCGCTTAGACTGGAACTGGAGAACTGCTTCACTCTCAGGCATGCCAGAAATGGTGTGCAAGACCGTCCGGGAAGGTCAGTACGACATGGAGTACTGGCCTGTGTAGTCTATGACTGCATCGTTCACGTCGTGGCCCCTGTCTCGCTAATCCCGGCGGCTCTAGGCTGGAGTCCCGAATGACTCCCTGGTAGGGGGCAGCAGCACTATCAGTACCGGCTTCAATCGAAACCAGTTCGGGGTCACACCTGAACTAGGACGATGATGTCGGAATCTGGGCGTCTGTCACTTGGGTGAGGGGTCCAGATACTGCGGGCCCTAGACGAAGGTGTTATGCGATCCGTGCTGAGAGTCTCGTGGCACTGGGGGCCTAATATTCAGTGTCTTTAACGGAGCCTTCTGGGCACCAGGGGGAACCCAGTCGTATTTACCCCTTACCTTTCTAAACGGGTCACTGGAGAGGTGGACCTTTAGATACCCGGTACTCGTGGGAACAAAATGGAAGTTGACGAAAACCAAAAAACCAACCAAACCATTGATGACACGCAAAAGGAGTGTGACCGACAGGTCGAAAGCATTCCTATTGCTAAATTGAGTGTAGATGATCTGAGCCCAATGGAGGAGGAGAATCTACTGAAATCAGATGATGACAGCAAGCTCGCAGATGCCGGAAAGGAACGGAAAAAACGACTTTCCAGGGGCGAGGTGCGGAAACAGAGGATAGCAGAGGCCTTAGCCAGGGGCGAAAAGGTGCTATCTAGAAAAGAGAGGAGGCTGGCGTGGGCTGCGAAGCACCCGAACCCTGCCCCCAGCGTAGCCGGTCCCTCCGGGAACCAGGATGCTGGGAAAAAGCAGGGTGAGGATGGCACCCCCAAAGCTAAATCTGAGGATGCTTCCAAGAAGAAGGGTGGTAAGAGGGGGCGAGAGCACCTGACACCTGAGGACTCTGGAGGTGAGAAGAAGAAGACGAGGACGAATGAGGGGGAGGAGTCGAGTGTTTCCAAGAGGACACCGGCACCAACCTACTCAGAGAAACTGTCCGTGGAGAAGATGGCTGTCGCCAGAACTGAACACCCGGACTTAAAGCTGACTGAGGCAGAAGCCAATCAAATCAAGGGGGAGTTGTCCAGGCGTGCCATTCGTGGCAAAGACGTCAGGATAAGCAGCTGCCATCTTGAAGGTGGAGTCTTGGTGGTCGGTTGTGCCAACGCAGTCACAAAGGATTGGCTGGCAAAGCAGGTTCAGGAGTTGAGTCCCTTCGGGGGAGTCTCGCTCCAGCTTGCCCCAGCCAGAAACCTTGTGAAAGCTGTGAAGGTTTCAACATTTGTTCCCTCTTCAACGGGGGCAACAACCAAGAAGGACGTGATGCTGGGCCTCAAGCTGCAGAACGGCCTTGACACGGACCACTGGGCGGTTGTTGGGGGAAACACCAACCCTGACGGCCAATTCCTGGTCATGATCATTGATGACATCTCCCTGCAGAAGCTGAAGTCTCTTGCGATGCGCCCATTCTTGGGCTGCGAGAGGGTTACCTTCAGGTTGCAGGGGAGTAAGGATCCCCCCAAGTAGAGGATGGTTGCGGTGCTCCAGATAAATCTCCAGCACAGCAAGGCGGCTACGGCTACGCTTTGCCAGAAGATCCTGGCCGACCGCATAGACGTGGCTCTGATCCAGGAGCCATGGACCGCAGGAGGCAGAATCTTGGGGATGAGCACCGCAAAAGGTGAGTTGATATATGATACTGACAGTGACAAACCTAGGGCTTGCATATTTGTCGGTAGAAATATCAAGACACTGAAAGTCACTAATCTCTGTTCTAGGGATTGTGCCGTGACAGAAGTATACGGGCAGATGGGTGACGGTGACGTCAGAATCCTTCTTGCTTCGGTGTACTTGCCATATGACTCCCGGGAACCACCACCGACCAGAGAAATGAGGATGGTGATAGAATACGGAGTCAGAGAGAGAAGACATCTGTTGTTGGGCTGCGATGCCAATGCCCACCACCTGGCCTGGGGGAGCAGCGATATTAACGACAGAGGTGAGAGCTTGTTAAGCTTTATAGCTGAATCTAATTTAGTTATATTGAACAAGGGCTCCAAACCAACCTTTAGACAAAGGAGAGGGGCGGTGCTAAGGGAAGAGGTTTTGGATATAACCTTGGGTAGCAATTACGCGGCGACAAAGGTTGCAAAATGGAGGGTATCTGATGACCATTCGGCGTCGGATCACAGTCACATTGAATTTACTCTAGGTTCGATCTGTACAAAAGAGACCTATAGGAACGTGAGAAGGACAGACTGGAACCAGTACCGAGAGGTGCTAGGGGACAGACTGAGCCAATTAAAGGACACAGAAAGGCATGGGGTGGAGGGTATGGCAAAGTCTTTGAATTTGGCCATATTAAGCTCGTACCAAGAAACCTGCCCGGAGACTGTGAAGAACATGCGCCGGCAAGCCTGCTGGTGGAACAGTGGGTTAGAGGCCCTGAGGAGGAAAGTTCGCAGACTGTATAATGCTGCAAAGCGTACAGGAAACTGGAACAACTACTCAAGGGTGCTCACTGTTTATAATAAGACAATTAGAAGGGCTAAGAGAGAGTCATGGAGAGAGTTCTGTCAGAACATGGAAAGTGTTTCTGATTGTGCAAAGCTCCATCGGGTCTTAGCTCGAGGTCCAGCAAACCCCTTAGGCACATTGCTTAAGGAGGATGGTACGTATACGGAGGGCCCAGAAGAAACGCTGGAGTGCCTCCTAAGCGCTCACTTCCCAGGATCCTTGCGACCGCAGAACACAGTCCAAGACGAGGTGGAGAGGGAGACTAGGGTGCGGACGACAAGGGAGGACTGGGATTGCGCTAAGTCCGTGATCACCTTCACGGGAATAAAATGGGCCCTGAGGGCATTTCAACCATTTAAAGCTCCTGGTACCGATGGCATCCATCCTGTGTTCTTGCAGGAGGGTGGGGACCAGTTGATATTCCACTTGGTACGTCTGTTCAGGACTAGTTTAGCCAGTGGAGTGATACCAACAGCATGGAGGACCTCAAGGGTGGTATTTATACCGAAGCCTGGAAGGGATACCTATGCTGTACCTAAGGCTTTTAGACCTATTAGCCTTACATCGTTTCTTCTGAAGACCATGGAGAAATTAGTGGATAGGCGAATAAAGGATAGGGTCCTTGTAAGCCGTCCTTTACACCCGAATCAACATGCCTATCAGAAGGGAAAGTCATGCGAAACAGCCCTGCATGCGCTGGTTTGCAAGATTGAAAATGCTATCTCGAATAAGGAAATAGCTGTGGCGGCATTTCTTGATATAGAAGGAGCTTTTGATAACACTAGCACTCGCTCTATTGTATCAAAGCTGGTATCAAGGAATGTGGAAAGCACTGTTGTGAGGTGGGTAGGCAACATGCTCGAAAGCAGGAGAGCTCAAGCATCTCTGTGTGGGACGGTGAGAGAGGTCAAGGCACAAAGAGGGTGTCCACAGGGTGGCGTTTTGTCACCGAATCTGTGGAACCTGGTGGTTGACGATCTCCTCTCCGAGCTCAATACGCAGGGTATGTACGCTCAAGGGTATGCTGACGACATTGTTGTCCTCATTAGAGGAAAGTTTATGAACACTTGCCTGGAGCTCATGCAGAGGGCATTGTTCATAGTGGAAAGGTGGTGCAATCAGGAGGGTCTGAGGGTCAATCCAATGAAGACTGTGATGGTACCATTCACGAGGAAGAGGAAGGTTGATATCGCTAGGGTACCAACTCTCTTCGGCAATCAGATCCAGGTTGAGAGGGAGTTCAAGTACCTAGGAGTAAGGTTGGACGACAAACTCACCTGGAACAGTCATTTGGCACATGTAACGCAACGTTCTCAGACCACACTCATGATGATGAGACGGGCGGTTGGGAAGACGTGGGGTCTGAATCCGCGAATGACTGACTGGCTATACACTAGGGTTGCAAGACCGATGCTGGTGTATGGCTCGATAGTCTGGTGGACTAAGGTGATGCAAACTACCGCTGTGAAGAGATTACAAAAGATCCAGCGAGTGGCATGCCTTAGTATTACAGGAGCCATGAGGGGTACTCCAACTGCGACTCTGGAAGTGGTGCTAAACCTCCCGCCTCTCGACATCATTGTGAAAGGAGAGGCAAGGATGGCAGCCTACAGAATGGATTGCAGTGGCAACTGGAAGTACAACACCTCCAGTGCGCATACAAGGATTGTGGACACTATACAGGTGGACACCTTGGAAATGATTCCTGACAGGATGGTGAAGATCACTGATCTAGAAAAGCCATACAATGTCAATATTTTTGACAGGGCTGTCTGGGAAAAGGGTGAACCTGAGTACATGAAAAGAGGGATCACTTGGTATACTGATGGCTCAAAAAAGCCATCAGGTACTGGGGCGGGAATATATGGGGTCAGACCCAAGGCGCAGTTCTGTGTAAGCCTGGGGAAAATGGCTACTGTATTCCAGGCTGAAGTTGTTGCCCTGTCTGAGTGTGCAAGAGTGTGTTTGGAGCGTGGTCTGACAGGCCACACCATATACATGAACTCGGACAGCAAAGCAGCGCTGATGGCACTTGACAGTTTTGACTTTACCTCTAAGGCGGTGTGGGACTGTCATCAGGCCATGAAAACACTGGGAGAGAGCAACAAGGTTATCCTTAGTTGGGTTCCAGGGCATAAGGGTATTGCTGGCAATGAGGGAGCTGACAAGTGGGCAAATAAAGGAGCTGACAGCCCGCTCATTGGTCCGGAGCCGGCGTGTGGTATTGCTTATAATACTGCACGGAGAGCTGTTCGCCAGTGGATGGGCAGAGAACATCGAAGGAGCTGGGAAAGAACAGAAGGCAACATACAGTCAAAGAGATTGCTGCAGGCACCGACCGGTGCGCTAGCGGCAGATGCCCTTGGGCTGAATAGGAAGACCTTGCGGAAAGTGGTTGGCTTCATTAGCGGCCACTGGGTATTCCGCGGACATCTACATAAGATGGGAATTCAAGTTGAAAGCCTCCTATGTAGGAAATGCGGTGAGGAGGAGGAAACAGCCTTCCACTTGATCTTTATGTGCCCAGCCCTACAAGGTCTGCGTGCAGGAACCCTTGGTCTTTTGACAGGAGACCAAAGGGAAGAACAGGTAACCATCGTCAGAAAGATCTCATGGTTCATCAAGGACCTGGGGTTTGACGGAGAATGAGGACCTGTGAATGAGGGTGCACAATAAGCTATTCTAGCTGCGATGCATTACCATGGTTACTTCAAAGCCTGGCCCTCTGTTAAAAAAAAAAAAAAAAAAAAAAAAAAAAAACCTGCCCACCTGAAGTTCATTATTACTCTATGCCACCTGCTCCGGGAAAAATTACCACCCAGCATACTATTATTTGTAAGTTAATAAGTCTGCGCCTTATTAAATCGAGCCAATTCTATTTCAACTGCATTGTTTTATCTATAATATTGTTTTTAGGATGATTTTAAAGTATAAATCTACAATCTAGTGACTTGTTATTAGCGGGTTGTAACTAGTACTTATGAAACTGTTTTTGGAATAAGAATAGGAACGGCAAGATGGCGCCGTTAGGGTTAGAAAGTAGTTTCAAATGCTCCGGCAAAAAGTAGAATTTTATTAGACATTAAGTGCGTTAAATGTCGTAAATCAGTTCGTAATGGTATACTGTGTGACCATCGTGATAAGTGGAGTCATTTTCGCTGTGCAAGAATAAGTGAGGATGATATTCCAAGTGAAGAATCAGAGTGGTACTGCGCCGGCTGTGCAGGCCTGAATCGACATAACCTGCAAGACGAGGGGGAAGAGGAAAATGTTGATTTAAACAAAGAACTTAAAAATCTCACCGAAATAATCCGAGTGTTGCAAAGTGACATTGAAATACTCAAAGAAGAGAACAGATCACTCAAGGTTAGTAAATCTCAACAACCAGCTCTTTCAAGTAATCCCGAATCCAGTTCAAGAAGAGGTTGGGAATCAGTTCCATCTAATGATAAACGCTAGAGGAAAAGTTTGAATACATTAATTTCTTTGGAAAACTTTCCACCTCTACAAAACAGGTATGAGGTGTTGGCTGACCTAGAGGTAAACGAACCTAAGCCTAGGCCTACCCCAAAACTTCAAACGTCAAGGGAAAGGGAAAGCCCCAAGCAAACTATCCAAAAGTCTGTGCCTAGGGATTATAGAAGAATTAACATCCAACTTCATGCGGACAGCCAGGGCAGGAATGGGTATGCTGATGTAATGAAGAGTAGTGACTACAACGTTACCAGCCTTGTGAGACCAGGAGCATGTTTCGGAGACGCTACCCAAGGTGCTGCTGACAACGTGAAGACCGACTTTGACATTCCTGTATTCTTGGCTGGGACAAACGACGTGGCGAAGAACGAAACCAATAAGTTAATTTCTTCACTGAAGCAAAGATTGTGTGATCTACGAAGGAACAAGTTAGTCTGCGTATTCTCTGTTCCGAGGAGGTACGATCTACCTACATGGTCCGTTGTCAGGAGTCACCAAAGCAAACGAAGAAATGATCAAAGTCTGTAAACATTTTACGAATGTGACTTTTGTTGATATTAGCAATATAGGTAGGAAATTTCATACTGCACATGGACTGTATCTGAACAGGTTAGGTAAGAAGTATGTTAGCGATAGGATGGTGGACATTGTACATACATTTGTTCAAAGTCAAGATAAGAAACTGAAAGCTATAGCCCTAGACATAAGGTAGATAGCTCTTTAGACAACGAAGGCAATTTTTTAGTGTAATACCCAACTTACCAGTTGTAGATAGGCCTAGCAGCTCACATACAAATTTTTCTGAGAGTAACTTTGTAGATAGGTCCAGAAACGTCCATAACAAATTTAGAATTGCTTTTCTAAATATTCAGGGTATGAAGGTGATATGATATTTTAACATAAGTTTTATAATAATTTGTATTTGATAATTTGTCTGTCGCCTGTCAGTTGTTTTTGTTTACTATTTACATGTTTAATTTTATATTCACTACTCTTACTTGAATTAAGAGATTATTAAAACCTATCCTTAGGTCAGTTACAATGTGTTTTACTGTTTTATCACTTCAATTTAATAATCTCTATTAAAAAGTCATGGACAAACATCTCAAACCAGACAGATTTGATGTAGAACCAGAAAATGACAATGCAGAAGACCAATGGCTGCATTGGTTCCAAACATTTACCAACGTTTTAGAGGAATGTGACTCCCATGCTACAAATGAGAAGGTAAAGTTGCGTTTACTTGTCAACCATATCAGTCCGTCTGCCTATAAACATATCTCTGGATCTACAATATTGATGAGGCTATTGCAATTTTAAAGAACTCTATGTCCGTCCAAAGAATGAAATTTATTCTAGACATCTTCTAGCCTCGCGTTGTCAGAAGTCAGGGGAATCAGTAGATCAGTTTTTGCAAGCTTTAAAAGATTTAAGTAAACCTTGTAATTTTTCGCATGTCACAGCTGAACAAAACAAAAATGACTACATTCGTGACGCATTTATCCGAGGTTTGATTTCGCCAACTAACCGGCAAAGACTTTTAGAAAATAAAACGCTAAGTCTGAATGAGGCTTTTGAGAAAGCTCGAGTTTTGGAACTAGCTCAGTACCAATCAGAATCTTATGTTCAGCAACAATCTCTATTAAATGCCATGCAACATTCTGTTTCTACTGATCAGAAATCAGTTGAAAGTAATCATTCCTCAAATGGAGAGACAATTCTCTTATCGGCCAGGCAAAGAAAATGGGGTTGCAGACACGATGTCCCGATTATGTGGATCGATCAGTGACCGACCAAACTTAGAGGAGATTCACAAGAGCCTGTGCCATCCAGGCGTAAAAAGATTCTATCACTGGATTAGAACAAAAAACTTACCTTTTTCGCTGGAGGAAGTTCGCCGCACTACAGCTCGCTGTCGCATTTGTGCCGAACTCAAGCCAAGATTTTGTAAATACGAAGGTACATTGATCAAAGCCACAGCGCCTTTTGAACGCCTAAACTTAGATTTTAAAGGCCCTATTCCGAGCGCAAGTCAAAATAAGTACATGTTGACGATTGTGGATGAATACTCACGGTATCCATTTGCTTTCCCCTGTCGAGACATGATCTATGGTACAGTTATCGAAAAACTTAGAGCTTTTTGTACTTTTTGGTATGCCCTCATTTATTCATTCAGACAGAGGAACATCACTAATGTCAGAAGAACTCAAATCTTTCCTTCAAACGCTTGGCGTCGCATCGAGCCACTCTTCTGCTTACAACCCCAGAGGAAATGGACAGGTGGAGAAATTCAATGGCACTATTTGGAAAACGGTTACTCTTGCTCTGAAAAACCAAGACCTACCTGTAAAATATTGGGAAACTGTACTTCCTGAGGCCCTTCATTCAATAAGGTCATTATTATGTACTTCGACCAATACTACACCTCATGAATTTATGTTTAAGCATCCTAGAAGATCTTATTATGGAGGTTCTATTCCAAGCTGGCTATCAAAACCTGGTCCTGTGCTTCTTAGAAATCACAACAGATCCAGTAAGTACGATTCACTTGTGGAGGAAGTAGAACTTATACAAGCTAATCCTGGTTATGCCCATGTCAGACTTCAAGATGGACGGGAGAAGACGGTATCAATAAGGGATCTGGCGCCAGCACTCGAACCAGAAGATCAATCTTTCTCCGTATTTCAAGACTCAGAACAAAATATTCAAGCTCCAAGTTCTTCATTTCATGACCAAAGCGTTTCAACTGAGTCAAGCAGAAATACAAATGAAGTGTTTGGACATCAGAGTAATGAGGATTTGATAATACGCACCACAAACGATTGCCAAAAAGAACCCACAAATCCAATTCCAACAAGACCCCATCCTCAACGTTTCCGTAAAAAACCAAGCTACCTTAACCCTTTCGGTCCCAGCACTTCAAAAATCAAACAAAAAATCTTTCCTTTTGTATTTTGTTTAATTAGTGTTTAGAAAGGCCAAAAATAATTTTTAATAATTTTTATCATTATTTATATAAACAATTTAAAATGTCCTTGATTATGGACAAAGTGACTGAATGAAATTTTTTTTAGTCAAAAATAAAAAATGAAGATCATAAAAAACTTGCAAAAATTTGTTTTATTGACAATAAAAACATCTAATAGCCTTAAAGATATATTTTGGAGCCTATTTGGTACAATATTTCCTACGGTTATCATAAAAAAGGCATTGTCTTTAGACAAGCCCACACTTTGCGCACTAAAAATCAGATTTACCCTAAGCACAAAATATAATAGGGGAAAAAATATTTTGTATCTTCTAAACATATGAGAAAAATAAACAAAAGCTTTGGTACCACTTTGGTAAATTATTTATATAAAAAATATAAACTGTCCTTGAAAATGGACAAAATGACTCGGATGATTTTTTTACCCCAAGTTTAGCAATTAATTACAAATAAAACAAATTTTTTAAATTTTGCCTACGACTAGGGCCTAAAATAAATAAAAACAACAATATAATAGAAAAACAAATGACAAAAAACAAATCCTCTGTCCCTAGTCTAAGGTAATAGGTAATTTGACCACAGGGTATTGGCAACCCTGCATAGCCAACGACAACGACAACAGCAGCTAGCATAGCAACTGGCAACTAGCAACAGTCAAGTGTCAAGTGTCAACAGTGCCTACCTACTCGGAGTTCAATCAATGTATACAGAACCCTCTAAGTAGGGACATCCAATGTTAATTTGTTTAGTTACGCCGCCGAAAAGCAGAGCAGAAATTATCGCTGATGCATGGAATAGTTCAAGCTGGCCCCGTGAAGGCGGCGCTTCTATTCACTATCCAAAATGTCAAAATGAGAATGTTTGTAAACAAAAACAGGTAAACATTATGGTAAAAGACACAACAATTCAAAACAATAACATTTAACTGTCAAAATATTACAACCAGCTGTTTGACGTTGGAAAGTCAGCTTGATCCGTAAAATCCTACAACAATTCCAATACTTACTTACTTGGATACTTGGAGATTCGCCTCGTTGGCAGTTGCATGAGGCGTCGTCATAATGTGGCGGCCGTAGGCCAACATTTAGAAGTTGGTGAATTTAGGCTTTAGGTTTTGGAGGGGGAAAAACGTAGGTTAGGGCTACAAAGTTCAAAAAACTCACTCAAGCTATAAAAACTATTTTGTACCAGAAAGTTTTTTAAATCCCTTTTAAATTTATTGAAGTTTTCCTGTAGCCTAATGTTAGCTGGTAAGAGTTGAAAAATCTTTAAACCGGAATATTTTGGCATTTTTTCAAACAAAGACAAGTTATGTTGAATAGAAAAGTTGTGTTTGAATCTAGTATTATATCTATGGGCTGTATTAACGTATTTTACGGTATGTAATTTAATATAAATGGCAACTTCAAAAATGTACAAAGATGGGACGGTAAGCAAACCTAACCTAATAAAATGATCTTTGCAATGAGCATTGTAAGGAAGTCTTAACATGCTCCTAAGAGCTTTTTTTTGCCAAACAAAAATTCTTTTGAGATTTGACTCTGCAGCCCCCCATAGAGTAATTGAGTAGGAGATGTGAGACTGGAGCAAGCAGTAGAGTCTTGAGTAGCTCCAAGTGTTGGTACTTAGCCAGGTTTTTAAGAACAAAAGTTCCCCTGGCAAGTTTTCCCTCAATCCTGTCCAACTGCTCGCCCCAGCTTAAACCACCGTCCAACGTCACCCCCAGAAAGTCAAACACATCAGCACAAAAAATTTCTGTGTCATCAATTGTGATGGTTGGAGTTTTTGACAATTTTGACATTTGTTTTTGGTATGTTTGGATGCAAACATATTGGGTTTTGTCCAGATTTAATTTAAATTTGTTTTCGCTGAAAAACTGGGCCGCCTCATTAATTTTGATCGTCGAATCTATTTCTAAGTTATTGATGTTTTTATTTTTGGTGACGATTGTGGTATCGTCAGCAAAAATAAACAGGTTGCCTTCTGGAATTCTATCGGAAAGATCGTTTATGTAAACCAAGAATAAGAGAGGGCCCATAATCGATCCTTGCGGAACACCACAAGAAATCGATTTCGGACTGGACAGGACTGACTTAATTTTGAATTTTGATTCGTGTTGAACTTCGGTAACTTGGCGTCTGTCACTGAGGTAGGATTTAACCCACTCCAGGGCACCACCACAGATACCGAGTTTGAGAAGTTTCTGGATGAGAAGATCTGCATCGACACAATCAAACGCCTTGCTGAGATCAGTAAAGCATCCTATTACCGTCTCGCCAGCATCCATTGCCTCGATACAGTCATTTACAAAATCTATTAATGCCAATTTAGTGGATTTGTTTTTCCTGAAACCATACTGCCGCCCACACAAGAGTTCATTGTCCTCAAGGTAGGCAGTCAGCTGATCACAGGCCACTTTTTCAAGAAATTTGGAAACAACAGGGAGGAGTGATATCGGACGGTAGTTGCACATCTCCCCCTCATCCCCCTTTTTAAACAAAGCCTTGACCTTGGCAACCTTGCAGCCGTCCGGGAAAACGCCGCTGCAGGTCGAGACATTAATCAGGTGTGTCAGTGGTTTGATTAAAGCATCCTGACATCCCTTCAAAACTCGCATGCTTATATTGTCTATTCCAGTAGAGTTTTTCGGCTTGAATTTAGAAAACATTGCTGAAACTGTTTTTTCATTTACCTCATGAAATTTATTAAAAACATTTGCAGGCCTAACCATTTGGTTAAGATTTGTGAGCCTCTGAGGTGCAAAAGACGGAAGGTTGTCATGAATTTCATTCCCTATGTTACAGAAGTAATTGTTGAGCATTTCACACGTTCTATTTGGATTAGATGTCAGAGAACCATTTTCATTTAATTGAATATTCTTAGGCTGTTTACAGTTTTTGACCTCTCTCCATTCATTTATTATGTTCCAAGCCTCCTTCGCCTTATTGTCAGCGGCAGTTATTCTAGAGTTATACCAATCACCTTTTGCTGTCTGTATGTTTAATCTGTAATCATGTAAAGCTGTTTCGTATCTATTTTTATTGTAGTCTGTTTTATTAGCTTTCCAAATATTGTATAGTTCTAGCATGGTGTTTTTACAATCACTAATATCATTATTGAGCCATTTATTTCTATTGTTGGTTGAACATTTAACTTCTTTCAATGGGCATGCAATGTTAAAATGATGGAGCAATGTTTCCATAAAAGTGGTGTATTTATCATTAACATCTGTGACACTGTAAAATTCAGTCCAGTTTTCTTTAGAGAGTCTTATTTTTAATTCATGCAAATTATTGTCATTGATAATTCTGGTCATCTTCTTCTTATAATTAATTTTCTTTATTCTAAAGTTAGTCTGTATTATAATGGCATGATGATCAGATATGGCTGGTTGTACAACAGAACTAATGCATTCAAAATCGTTTATCAGAAAATTGTCAATACAAGTACTGGAATCAGCTGTAATTCTAGTTGGTGTGGAAATTATGGTTTTCAATACAAAACTCTGTAAAATGTTCATGAACCTTTTTGTTTTGCTGTCTGTCTCTAAAATGTTTATATTAAAATCGCCTCCAATGATAATGTGATGATTTTTATTTTCAGCTTTTAAGTTGCAAAAATACTCATTTAATTTTTCTAAAAAACTATTGAAGTTGCCATCAGGGCTTCTATAGAAGGCTCCTAAGATGAAGTTGTTATTATTTGAGCCAAATTTAATTTCACAGCATTCAAAAGTTTTTATTTCACTGGTATTTAGGCCTATCATTGTGGTTTTGAGAGAGTCGAGTTGCAGGCTGCATTTTCTAAAAATGGCTACTCCGCCCAATGACATGTCTGTTCTACCAAAAGAGTGAACAAGAGTATAGTTGTTTATTTGTATTGTTGCTAATTTTTCAGAGTCCAAACCATGTTCACTTATGAGAAAAAAAATCTGGATTTTCATCTGACAAAAAAATCTCTATTTGACCTATTTTGTTGACAATACTTCTTACATTTAAGTGAATTACTTTCAGGTTGCATGCATGTTTATTTATTTTATGTTTAGGGTTGTCAGTATAATTTTTTTGAGCTCTATTTCTGTTGTTGAAGGTGGTTCTAGGCTTTATGGGATCACCGGACCTTTTTTTCCGGTTGCGTTTTTTTGTGGTTTGGCATTTCTAATGTAATTAGCAATTAGTCCACATAAGATGTCCTTCCCTAGCCCATTCATGTGTAAACCATGCTTGGTGTAACAGGATCGATCCAGGATTGAATTAATCCTGAGGAAACTCCAAGAGTTTAATTCGCAGATGCTTTTGAGTTATCTATTTTGGCGATCAATCAATTCATTCTCCTGTTCATTGTCAAACCTATGTGGTGTCTCGACCAACAGCACCCTCCCCCGGGCGGCCCGCAAGGTTTCGGTCATTGGCCCAATCCCCCGAATGCTAGTCTCAGAAATTTTATTTGTCCCCCCCACCAGGACCAGAAAATCATCCCCATCCATCCCCTCGCCCTCCCTCACGGCACTTTCCACTACATCAGTCAAGGGCCTGCCAGGCAAAACCCTCCCGCTCACCTCAACATCACCCCCCATCTCCCCCCTCAACCTACCAAAGAGCCTACGCCCATGGCTGTCACCCACAATTTTCAGGCGAGGCCCACCCTTCCTGCCCCTACCACGATCTTTTTTTGTTGGAAGTGACGGAAATTCGTCCAAGCCAGGACCGTATGCCGGGACGTCCGCCTCCCTCAGGGCCTCAAACGAGTTCGAGGTCCTAAGAGGAGGCCGCCCACCCCCGGACACACGAGGCCTAGCCCCACGTCTAACCTCCGTCCACTCCCCCGGAGCCAATTTACACTTTTTCAGAGCTGCCTCATTCTCATTTTTCAAATTGACAATTTCAACTTCCTTCAAGCTCAGTTCCTTAGTGAGTTTACTATTCTGGTCTTGGAGTTCCCTAACAGTGTCCCTTAACCTAGCTAATTCCTCTGTTTGCTGTTTGATTTTTTCCCTATCAGATTCAAGCCTAGCAAAAGATTCATGAAAATATTTGATACATTTAGGGCAAGCCCACTGGTCATTCTTAGTTATATTTCTAAAAAGCGTTAATCGGACTAAAAAGCGCCATCTCTTTTTCGGCGGCGGGAACTACATTTTTCCATAAGGTGTCCCTACTTAGAGGGTTCTGTATACATTGGTTCAATAGAACATTATTTCGGAATGTATTGGCAACCCTGCATAGCCAACGACAACGACAACAGCAGCTAGCATAGCAACTGGCAACTAGCAACAGTCAAGTGTCAACAGTACAGTCCCTACTCGGAGTTCAATAGAACATTATTTCGGAACATGTAAACATCAATTTTTTCTACCGTAAATAACCAGTTGATAATTTTAATTTAGCCCCTAAAATTGCTTAGTTGGCAAAATAATTATTGCAATATCAAAAAGCTAGATAATTTCTCTTGAATAGACTGATGGAAGTAAGCAGTAAATTAAAAATGAAAAGCAATAACAAGCCTTTTAGAGTTGATTTCAATGTAGTTGTGAGTTGTCTTTTGTTTTGGTGTTATTTATATTGTTTTTTAACACTCTTTTTTGAAGTAATATCACTCAGTGTTCTTACTTTGGTTTTATTGACCATTATAACGATTTCAACCTATGGGGTTCTTTGGTATATGTCTGTACCTCAACCTGATAATGCTGTAGTCAATGAAATCTTAGGATGTGATCCTAAATTAATGAAGTTCAAAAATTCGATGTCAAATTTGTCTGGGGGAGAAGAGCGAGTTCAGGATGACAAAGAATACTTCACAGTTATAGGCCACAGAGGGGCTGGCCTTGATGCTCCAGAAAATAGTTTATCTGCAATAAGGCAGGTAGGTAAGGTATGGTTTTACTTTAATAAGCAGCAATTAATTATTATTGTTATGGATAGAAATAGGCCTATTGAACTATTTCCAACAAGAGGAGTCTAAAGAAAATTTGTTTTAAGCATTGAACTATTTCCAACAAGAGGAGTCTAAAGAAAATTTGTTTTAAGCCTTGCGGTCTGTGGATGAACTTGTGTTACTCTGTGCTGATACCGAAAGTTGCATGATAAAGTAAACAAACCATCTTTAAATTCCCCTGTTGCTTCAGACCTGCATACTCAGTGAATTTCAAATGCAAAAGAACTTATTCCAATCCAACAAAGCGAGATTTGTCATGTTTTTAGCGAATTTCGCCTATAGGGAAGAAGCTATTACCGTAGGTCTCATGGTAAGACCTAAGCCCAAGACCATGATAACTTTTGGTTTTGGGCCCCTAGAAGGAAAAAACACCATTCGTTTGAATTTATATATATATATGTATCTATATATCCATATATCTATGTGTCTGTAAGCACGATAGCGGTCGTAAAAATGGTCCGATCTTTATGAAATTTGTTACAGACGTGTAAAGTGGTAATCAATTGGACGAGTTCGTAAACCAGCCTGATCTGACCACCAGAAGGGGGGGTAAAGGGGGATAAACCCCCCAAAAATGGGGTTTTTGCGTTTTTTACACGGAAAAATTTAAGTGGTCCAATTTTGGATTTCACCATTGAATTCAGCTTGAAAAAAACAAACAATTTAGTATTTGAATCATAGCTCTATGTCCTTGGTTACCTAGATACTGAAAGTGATGAACTCAGTACAGTGTCCCAATGTTAACCTTATAGGAAATAAGTAAAATTCTATATCTCGCTTATTTCTCAACTTGATAAAACTTGGTAAATTGCTTCTTCTAGTTCAGATCTACTAAATATTGAATTAAAACCACCCAATTTTAATATACCTGTAGCAGCAAACCTGCATACTAATTCCCTATGTTAATCTTATATAGAGCTTACAAAAACATGTCAAATCTCGCTATGTTGGATTGAAATATGTTGTTTTGCATTTTAAATTCGCTGATTATGCAGGTCTGCTGCAACGGGAGTATTGTAATCTCCAGGTAAGAATAACATGGGAAATGAGTATACAGGTTTGCTGCAACAGGAATGTTAAAACTGTTTGGTTATAATTCAATATTTGGTCGATCTTAACTAGGAGAAGCCATAACTTATATAGCCTACATACTAAGTTCTTAAGTTTTATTAAGACAGGCTGTGATAAGAAATAAGGAAGATGTAGAATTTGTTCATTTCCCACAAGGGTAACAATGGGAAATTATTATTTAGGTTTGCTGCCACAAAAATGGAAATTTCGGAGATTTTAGACTAATATACATTAAGATCTCATCTAGATGAAGCCACAACCAAGTTTTGTTAAGATATGTTGAGAAATAAGCGAGATATAGAATTTTACTTATTTCCCATAAGGTTAACATTGGAACAACGTATGCCTACTGTGTTTACCACTTTCAACATCTCAGTAGGCCCTAACCAATAGACATAGAGCATTGATTCAAAGTGGGCCCTACTATTTTTTTTTAGCTGAATTCAGTGGTGCCAACAATTTTTTTCCATGTAAAAAACTCAAAAAGCCCATTTTTGGAGGGGTTTTCCCCTTAACTTCCCCCCTTCTGTTGGTCTGATCAGGTTGGTTTACAAATTGTTCGATTGATTATCACTCTACATGTACCAAATTTCATTAAGATCGGATCATTTTACCGGCCACTATCATGATCACAAACACACACATATATAGGTCTATATGCAAAAACCCATTGACTGACTGATCACAGTTTCTCAAAAACTATAGGCCTAAGGCTTAGAGCAATGAAACTTGGCACGAATATTGTTTACAGGCTCTAGATGCGTACTAAGAAAGGATTTTAATATATTTTATCCCAAAAGACTTGAATATGGTATATTATGAAATTCAAAATAGCAGCCATTTTTAGCTTTCATAGCTTATTTTCTAATAAACTAAAAGACTTTGGGCCATGAAACTTGACACAAATGTTCTTTATAGGCACTAGATGCCAATGTTAAAATATTCTTTCTCAGATGGCCAAAATAGAGTTTATTATAAAATTTTAAATGGCGACTATTTCAGTTTTTATAACTATGGATGGAAGGCCTAAACAATTTTTTCAGGGGATAGAAAAGGTACGATATCCAATCTACTAAGAGAATAAAATGTACAAATTTATTTCAGCCACCTAGGCTTTACTATATTTTTGTCAAATGCCACTTAAGCTACTTGCATTGTACGAACCGCCCGAAGTACAATATATTGGACTAGATAACACGTAGCTCGAAATCGAGCAAAAATCGTGTGGTAAAATAATGAAGAATAATCGGTACAACTTCCGCAGAAGGGTTACACCATTTGCTATTACTGTAGTGTCACTTTCGTTTTCCTATTTTTTTATACTTTGCTCTTACAACTTAAAGACCATAAAAGTGCTAAAATTATGTGTCAGAAATTTCATCTAGCTAACTAACTTAATTGATGATAAAAAGTGTAGACAAAGAGTATGTTACAAATATCATCCCAATGCATAGAAACTTGATTAATGAAAAAACACTGATAACTTACTTAACCATAAAACGTTTATAAAATAAGTTTAAGGTTAGTTGAATTTTTATTATTTCTGTATGAATATAATTACTATTGAATTAAAATCAGTATTGACTAAACTATAACTAACTAAACTACAACTGAAATATCAACCACCTATTTTCATCCCAACATAACTGAGCTGACTACGTGATCTAATTGATATTTATTTAAAAAAAAAGTTGATATTTATTTATTTAAAAACGTTAAGTAAGGATCAGGCAAATTTATTTTGTAATTTTGTAATGATTATCACCCAATAGTTCCCCTCCAGACATTACAGGTTCCCACTGACTTCCCCAATTAAGTGTAACCCTTCTGCGGAAGTATAACCGAATAATTAGCCTACTTACATACTTTTAAAGTTTAATCAAAGGGCTAACTTCTTTAACAAAATTATGGCTTAACTACTGAAACTATTAAAGTTAATTTGATCTACCACAGGAGTTTCTGGTAAACGTAAACGATTTTTTAGGGAACACCTTCATTTCCTTATATCCTCTTTTTTCTGAAATGTATATTTTAACACCGGCAAAAGATCACGCTCTGCTTACAGCAACATGTAGCTGACCGAGAGCAAACACTGGTGCCATGAGCAATGACTTGCTTTGTTTATAGGGATTGCCGCTGCACCTTATTGATAATTATTGCCAAAACAGAGATTGCAGGGAACGGCTGTCTTTATATGCATAACCTTTCCTTTGTGGCAAAAATGCAGAAATGACGCATTATCTCTACCAGTCTTTTCATTCTTGAAATGCAACCCACCACAATCATTGGTCTGAGGTTGGAAGGAGCATAAAATGTTACATCGGGAGGGTGATGCCAGCGGTTGCGATCGTGTTCTTTCTGACTCCTTCGACCGGTCTATGTTCGTCTTCTTCTTATCGGTGGCATAATAAATGCACCAAATCCAAAAATAGATTTGCTCAGGTTAATATAACTTCAAAAAACACTATGAGATATCGTAAACTACTTTGTAAAACTGGTAACTGCAATGTTTAAGAGCTTTAAAAACGTCATAACATAACCTAAATTACATAGTAAATCTTTAAAAAAATAAAACTGTTGAAAACAAAGCCAAACCAGTTGTAAAAATAAAAACTGCTCTTTTCGAAAAATTAATTATAATTCATTGCTGCAATCTGTGGTTTACCTGTAGAACTATTTCAGAGCTTGGCCATACGTTCAGTTTGTAAACAAAGTAAACTGAGCTTGCTCAAATGTCGATGAATAGCGCCACTGTTCCGAAACTTAAGCCCTTTTCTGTACTTTAGTGACGCCCTATTTTAAAATTCTGAGACATGTTGACAAATCTACATAAAATTCCCTTTAATTTGATACCTCAAACGTTAAAATCCGTCCAGCCGTAGTTGCAGTTGGACTGTGAAAAGAAAACCGCTTGCGTATTAATATATAGATTCTCTTAAAATGGTTTGCCCGTCTAATAATTAAATAAATAAAAAGACCTTTCTCAAACTAAAATATTAGAACCCATTATCGACATTTCATTTTGAGTACGCATATCCACTAGAAACGGAGTTTCAAAATTAAAATTAATTAGGGCCTAGGTGATGAGGATTAAAATTACAAAAAATATACCATTACACAAAATAATTTTGCCTTATTGATATGTTAGAGACCCGATCTTCAATGTGATTGAGAAAGGTTTGGGAAATATGTTTTCGGCCAAGGCATTTAGGCCTAACGTCTACTTTTTCTTACAGTTTTCGGTCTATTTTCAAAAACGTACTAAATTCATATTGGTGTTAAGTCGAAAAGCCGCCCTTAGAATCTTTTTTGTTTTTTATCCCGGGTTATGTCTCATTCTCTGTATTGGCAAATGAAAGAAAGCTAATTCATACCATTTGCCAATCACGAGGGAAAATTTTTAGCGGAAACGTTACACCTTCTCACTTCAATCTAGGGTGAAATTACTAGCTGCACCTTAAGGGTGTAATTGTACGCCATTGACCCATAACCCAAATCAGTCCATTTGATAACTATTCCCAAAAACTGCACATGGCATAATATGAGTTAAATAGAATTGGTCATTATTTCAGCGAGCGAAGCTGCGGGTATATCTACTAGTATATATATATATATATATTTGTAAAAATAATAATAAACTTGAGCACCCTTTTATCATTATTTTATTTAAAAATCACGACACGTGTTTCGGTAATTATACCATCATCACGGTGAATGAAAACTTAACCTTAAATATAAATAAACATCAGTCATATGTATCTTCCTGATAGATAACATTTGTTAATTAATTAATGTCCTGGGCCAAGGTGTATTAAGGCCAATCGTAAACTTCCGAAATGCACCCACATACAACCTATCCAGATATTTAAATGAAAAAATACAAAACAACTTTGAATTCAATCAAGAAATACAGATTAAAAATACCTATGATATAGTAAATAAAATCAAACATATACCAATACCGAAACAAGCCATATTCGTCTCCTTTGATGTCAAGAACATGTATACAAATATACCTACCATAGAAACGATAAATATATTGAAAGAAAGCTTAACTAAAAATAATCAGCTACCCAAGAATGAAATAAACGATATAATAAAATTAACAAAAACAACGATTAATCAAAACTACTTTACTTACGATTGTAAATATTTTAAACAAAAAGATGGGTTAACAATGGGATCACCCTTATCTGGCACAATAGCAAATATATATCTTCAGAACTTGGAAGAAAATAAAATAATGAATAATTGCAACCCCTTCAGAAACAAAATCATATATTGGCATCGCTATGTCGACGACATACTTTGTTTATTTCAAGGAGATGAAAACACTTGTAATAATTTTCTAACATACCTAAACTCTATTTCTAATACCATTAAATTCACAATGGAAACACAAAATTCCTGTATTAACTTCTTAGATTTATCCATCACAAACCTGAATGATAAACATGCCTTTAAAATATATAGAAAAGAGACCCAAACAAATCTAATAATTCCTGCAGACTCAAATCATCCTTGGAGTCACAAAATGTCAACTTTTCATTCACTAATTAATAGATTATTACACATTCCAATGAGCCCTGAGAACTTTGACCAAGAAAAAAACACCATAAAATATATCGCAATGAAAAATGGCTACAAACCAAACTTAATCGACAAAATGATTAAAAATAAAAAGAAAAAAGAAGAAAACATCACAAATGAGGACAAAAAAGCTGAATTCATATGTTTACCATATAGCTCAACCTTGAACAAAGCAATCAGAAAAACATTCACAAATTCAAATTATAAATTAAGCTACAGAACAAGAAACAACGCTTTTGGAATGTTAAACAAGCTCACCAATCCAAAAAACTCACTATCAAATAAATTCGAAAAATCTGGTATTTATAAAATAACATGCAGTGACTGTAACAAGTTTTATATTGGACAAACAGGGCGAAGCTTTAAATCCAGATTCAATGAACATATTCAAGCCATACGCTCAAACAACTTGACCAGTCAAAAATCGACTTTTGCAGAGCATATTTTACAAACAGATCACAATTACCAGTGCATTGATAAAAATTTAAAAATTTTAGATTACGAAGTCAAAGGTCCGAAAATGGACACAAAAGAAGAATTACAAATTTATTTGCACAGAAAACAGAATCAAACGGACATATTAAATGTAGCAAATAATGAAATAGAAAACCAAATTTTTGAAAAGATATTAAATATAAAGAAAATCAATCAACCACCTTGGCCCAGGACATTAATTAATTAACAAATGTTATCTATCAGGAAGATACATATGACTGATGTTTATTTATATTTAAGGTTAAGTTTTCATTCGCCGTGATGATGGTATAATTACCGAAACACGTGTCGTGATTTTTAAATAAAATAATGATAAAAGGGTGCTCAAGTTTATTATTATTTTTACAAATACTTTTAGCAGCCCTAAGTTGTGAATTAAACAATAAAAAAAAAAAATATATATATATATATATATATATACAATGTGGTTGAAAAGTCCAGGAACGGTTTGATAATTTTTAAACCCTTAAAGGTAAAGCGACGAAACTTGGCACACCGCTAATAGGCTACACTTAAAAATACATTTTTTTACACTTAAAAATACACATTTTTTATCCCATCAGGGGGAGGCCTATGAGGAGTGAGAAGAAATTCTTAAATAGTAGCATAGGTCGATATTGGTATGAAATTAATGAGGAATGTAATTAATGGTAAGGTCTTAATGAGTAGAAAAAAAATACCACAAACCGGAACTCAAAAATTTCATATGGGAATTCGCTAAAACTATGGTCTTGACAAGTAAACAATGTACTCTTTTTTTTCTTTTATAGTTCTGGTATAGTTTTTCATTTATATTCGTTTCCACGTGTATTACCTTTAATAAGAATACAAAAATCCCATGGGTAGGGATTACCCATGCTTTGCAGACACGAGAAATATGAAAATGTAGAATTTTAATCTATAATATATTCCAATATATCTCTCCTATTAGAAGCAAGATGGTACAAGGTTTTATTAAATGTTATGAAAAATAACTTAACCCTAGATTACTAACCTTCCTCAGAAATACGTTGTTACTAACCACTCATACATTTTACGACTGTATTTATATGAAAGATTTATGCTAAGTAGTGTTTCTATCTTTTAATTTATAGTAGAAATCAGCATGAAAACTACTTTTATCTCTTTTCCATCATGTTTATATTGTGATTAGGCCTATTGTCTATGACACGAGGGTTTTTTTCTCTGTCTAAACAGAAAACAGATGTACGGTACCTATAGGCCTTGATTAGGATTCTTTCATTTCAGCCGGTATCTTCTTTTTGTTGAATCTTAAGAGTCCCAACATATGTTGGATTGTAAGGTGGATGTACTAAGTCCTGAACCAGTTTTATACTGGTTCAGGACTTAGTACATCCACCTTACAATCCAACATAAGTCTTCTCTCCATGGTTCGCAATTGCATTAAACATAAGCAGTGTCATATGTCATTACAATTTTCAAGCAATACTTGGTTGGTTTATTGGAAATATACATTCTAAATCCGCAGTTCCCCTAAACGCCAACAGCTGTTCATCAATGGTGACACAACCACTTGGTTGGTAGTTTTTCGGGCAGGTTCTTACTTCCATGAATTGGTTTGAACCGATACGGTTTTTCGAGGACCAAACATGTCCCACAGCTCCCTAAATGGTGCTAAGGGGTCTTCTTTGGCTCTCTTTTACCTCGTTTATTTTAAACGAAGGGCTAGGAGTAAAAATTTAAAGTGCTCTCGGCTCATTATGGCCCGATATCGGCTTCCACAGCGCTTTGAATCAAACATACTCCTTGGAGGAAGATGGTGATTTTTCATAACCAACCACCATTTGTATGTTTCACAACTTTATGTTTCATTTCTTCATTAAAAACAATTTCAAAACATTCACGTTGAGATTTTGCATATTTTGCATTGGTATTTGTTCCTCTACATACATGTAATACATTTCTAGCTGGAATGTTGTGACTTTGTCGGTTGTGGAGGCAAGGTTGACTAAGGGGTTTGATCTCTCTCATGAATTACTCCTTTATTAGGCACTAAAATCAGGGGTTCGTTTGCTGATTTGCTGATTCGGTACTAAATTGAATTTCAACAGTATGATCAATTATTTCTACATCATCTAGTTCGTTTGGATCCGCTAAAATATCTTCATCTCAAAACTCGAGATGACTCCTCTTCCTTGTCCGCTGTGAAATGTGTTCGATGTGGCTTGTGACTGGATCTGGTTCCCAATAAGGATCCTGGTCAGTGTCGTCTGTGTCCTCAACATTGTCGTGCTCAATTACATCCTCTTCTTCGCTTGAGGCATTTTCTATGTTATCGCGGTCATCAAGCAACCAATCTCTTATTTTATCTCTAGGTACTTCCTGCGGGTACATGATTAGGTGTACTCTAGCGAACTGTTTTTAATAAGTGTGTAGCTACTAACCATTCATGTATACGATACGTAATAACTACGTATTTACTAACCACTTGTATTCTGTACGACACGACTTTAACTACAGTTACTAACCAATTCAAATTCAAATTCAAATAGTTTATTTCCGAAAATAAAACATTTACATGTAGGCCTAGGCATATAAAATATATTTATTGGAGGTATTCTCACTTAGACTATCCGTCTGTGCGTGAGAATGGTCAAAGTCCATTTGCTTCATTTTCAACTATCTTAAATTACAACTATATAGAAAAAAAATACAGGAGATGAAATACAGGTCGTGAAACTTGTTTTTTACTAATCAGTGATGGCAAATGTCCACAAAAATCCTAATCAAAATACAGGAGATGCTTTTTAACATTTTCAATAATAATAATTTACTAAAGACATAATAAATAAAATAAAATAGGAAAATTAACGGAAAATAATAATTAGAAAATTATAATAATAATAATAATTTTTTTTTTTTTTGGGTAGGAGGTGGAATGCGTTTACGCACACTGAGGGGCTCGTTGTCCCCTCAGTAGTGTCGGACTCCCACGAGCTCGATGTCCCGTGAACTACCGACTAAACCACCTCCCTCGGCACCGAGGACACTAGCCTGGAACTGTTTCACACATTACTTCGGGCTAGGCCTTTGATATTACGCCGCTAGGGCAACCTCCGTGGGGAAATGCTGAGGATTAAAGCCGATCGAGGTCGACCTTTTTCGCCCGAAGAATGGCCTGGACATAGTGCTGGACACAGTTCCAGTTGCCCTCTCCCTGGAGCATAGCTCCGACGATGTTGTTTGGGCTGACGATCACGCCGATCTCAGATGAAAGTGAGGCTCGGCGGACGTGCCAACGGTCGCACTGAAAAAGAAGGTGTGCTCGGACGTATCTGGGATG
This sequence comes from Flexamia atlantica, assembly GCA_035578135.1. Taxonomy (NCBI): domain Eukaryota; kingdom Metazoa; phylum Arthropoda; class Insecta; order Hemiptera; family Cicadellidae; genus Flexamia; species Flexamia atlantica. The sequence goes on along the minus strand of JAQJVK010000005.1, from coordinate 28,739,405 downwards.
CCGGGGCAATACAGACAGTCCGGGCTGGCGACTTTGCCCATCCGGTGCAGATAGGCTCGGAAGTACCCGTGCCCAGAAAGAAACTGGGTCACGTAGTAATCGACCTCGCCGTGCTGCCGCTCCACCCATGGTCGGATGGAAGGTATGAGCTGGAAGGTCCAACGTCCCCTCGGCTCGTCTTCCCAGTCGCGCTGCCAGGAGTTGAAGCTGCGATCGTGCTCTTCCCTGGCAGCTGTTTCCCGGCCCACTTCAGGCCTCCTCCGGTAAATCGCCTGCCTCTCCCTCGCGAGGAAGATGACGGGGATGACTCCGGCGATCACCATCACAGCAGGCTCGGAGACAGTGCGGTAGGCCGAAGCGACCCGCAGAGCTTCCGACGCTGGACTCGGGCAAGCCGGTCTCGGAAGACTCGCTTCTCGAGTGCGTGAGCCCATACCTCCGCCCCGTACAGCAAGAGTGACTGGACGGCAGTCATGAGCAGACGGCGCTTGCAGGAACGAGGACCGCCGACATTGGGCATAAGCCTACCAAGGGCAGCGACACCCTTAGCGGCTTTGTCGGCGGCGCGCTGGATCTGCTCGCCGAAAGACAGTCTGCTGTCGACCATGACTCCCAGGTACTTTGCAGCAGGCTTAGTCTCGAGTGTGACGTCACCTATCTGCACCGGGAACACGGTGTTTATCCTCTCTTTGGTGAGGACGACGATCTCCGTCTTACTGATAGCCAGGGACAAGCCGTGATCTCGCATCCACCCGTTGACCTTGGCCATTACAACGCTGAGCCTCAGTTTTGCCTGCTCGACGTTCCTCGCAGTGATCAAGGCAGCGACGTCGTCAGCATAGCCAACGAGGCGGGTCTCATCGGGCATGTCTAGCCTCAGCAAGCTGTCGTAGGACACGTTCCAGAGATCTGGTCCGAGAATGGACCCCTGCGCAGCCCCGGAAGTGATGGGAATGCGCCGCTGACCTTCGGTCGTGTCGTACAACAGAACGCGGTCTGACAAATACGCTTCTATCATACGCAGGAGGTAGGAGGGAACTTGGAACGTATGCTCAAGCGCCCACAGCATATCGCTCCACCTGGCGGAGTTAAAAGCGTTCTTCACGTCGAGCGTGACGAGAAGGACCACGCGGCGTGACCAGTGGTTGTGGTCCTCCGCCCTCCGCACTGCCTCAACTACCTCCTGAATATCGTCGATGGTAGAGCGACCGGATCTGAAGCTGTACTGCTGCGGGGACAAGTCCCCCGCAGAGACGATGGCCTCGGTCAGCCTGACGCGCAGGAGCTTCTCAAGCACTTTCCCGGCCGTGTCGAGCATACACAGGGGTCGGAAAGAAGAAGGGGTCCCCGGTGTGCTCTTCGCCTTCGGGATAAGAACAAGGCGGGCAACCTTCCACGAAGAAAAGAAAATGCCTTCCGCCAGACACGCGTTGAACATATCGAGCAGAAGCCTTGGATTCACCTCCGCAGCGAGCTTGAGCACCTCCGCCGGAATGCCATCGGGACCGGGCGCTCTTCTGGGTCGTAGGGATCGGACGGCGGCGGTGAGTTCCTCTTCCCGGAAAACTGGGAAGGCGCCTACCTCTCCGAATTCCCTGACTGGCCGAACTGGGTGGCTGGGAAACAGTGTATCGACGACGGCGGCCATGGCTTGTGGTTCCATGACCGCAGGTGGCGAGCGAGCCCCTAGCTTCTGGGTTACAAGTTTGTAGCCCATCCCCCAGGGGTCGTTGTCGATATCCTGACTCAGCTGCTTCCAGCACCTGACTTTACTCCGGTTGATGGCACCGCGGAGCTCTCGGCGGGCCGCTCTGTGCTCAGCCGATCTCGCATTTGCATCAGGGCGGTTCCTGGCTCGCTGCGCAGCTCGTCGGAGACCAAGGCATCTCCTCCAGAGTTCCGCGATTTCAGGCGTCCACCAGTAAACCGGCTTCTTCCTGTGGCGGCGGGAAACTCCGGGCATCGACTGCTCACACGCGGTCGCGATGAGACGCATCGTCGATGCTGCCAGATCTTCGGCACCTGTGAAATTCACAATGCTCTGGTCTTTGATTACTTCTTTAAAAGTGTCTTTGCTCAGACGACTGGTGTTCCAGCGTCGAGCCAGAGGAGCAGGTTCAGCGCGCAAGCGCGCACCCTCAGGAAGAGGATCCCCTTGAAGAGGATCCCCTGGTGGTCGCTAGAGGAATACTCCTCACAGACACGCCAGTCGGAGATCCGCTGGACAATCCCTTCAGAGGCTAGGGATATGTCAGGGATCGTCTCTCTGCACCCCGGACGGCGAAAGGTGGAAATGCCGCCTGTGTTAAGGATACAGAGGCCCGACCTGGCAGCCGACTCGAGGACGTAACGACCTCGAGTGTCGGTCCGCGGGGAACCCCATTCCACGGCTTTGGCGTTAAAATCGCCACCGACTATGACCCCGCCAGAGATTTTCATGATCTCATCCTCAATGGAATCGACCATGTGGCGGTAGTCTCTGATCGGTTGGTTTGGCGTGAGGAAGATGGTGAAACCCCTGCTACTCACCCAAACAAAGCCGTTGTCCGATCCGTAATCGAGAACAGGCACCTTCCCGAGGTCCAAGATCCATATCGCCGCAGTGCCGGAGGGATCCGAGAACCACTGCGCGGAGCGTTGGTTCTGGTACTGCTCACTGAGAAGCAGTAGGTCAGCACCCTGCTCCGTAGCGAATTGGAACAGCAAGTCGTTTGCTGTCCTGCTCCTCTGCATATTAAGTTGCAGAACACTGATCATTTCTGTTGTTTCTGGCGAAGCTCCTGGATGGCCCGCCTGTACTGCCCGCAACGACCAGACCCAGCGGAATGCTTGACCTGGTCGCCCTTCAAGCCGGCTTCTGTACACACGACACAGGACAACGCTGCATTGCACGCGCTGGCCCTGTGGTCCTGGCCGCCGCACTTGAAGCAGAGCTTGCTTCTATCGGGTCCAGAGCAGCGATTAGCGACGTGACCGAACCCCAGACATTTAAAACATCTGGAGGCCATGAGCTTCTCGCGTACCCGACAGTTCACGTACCAGATCTTCAGGTGGCCCTTCTCCAGGAGCTTCGCAGCTGCTCTGGCTCCCAGTGTAAGGATCGCCACCTTCTGGCCTCGAGCATTCGCCTTCGAGACGAAAGTCTTCACCTCGACGTTTTCGCCGATGGCGGATTTGACAACAGCAGTCACCTCCGCCTCGGTCGTCAGCTCGTCGAGGTCCCTCACCTCCAGCGTCGACTTGGGCTCGAGAACGCTGACAGTCGCGTTCGCCCCCAAGATGTTCCTCAGGTTTTCGCTGAAGGCGGACTTGCTTTCGGAGGCGTCCTCGAGTTCGACCAGAAGATCGCCGGCTCGGGTCTTCCTCATGGCCTTGATAACGGCGCCCTTCTCATCGGGCTTCGCTTTGCTACGAATCTCGCCCAGCACGTTGGCGTAGGATTTCCCCTCCGACGGCTAATAATAATAATAATAATAATAATAATAATAATAATAATAATAATAATAATAATAATCACAGTTACATTTTGGAAAAGTGAATGAGATAAGCAGTGCCTCATCTGATATACAGTGGCGGTATCAGTGCCTCAACTTCGTCCGTTCCAAGGCCGGCCAGCCAACCCCTTACCGTTCGTTTGAATACGGCGACACAGCTCCCCTCAGCCTCAACTATATGTATTGGAAGTTTTCTGTACAAACTATGTGCTATGTAAAAAGATATAGTTCTAGATGATGTTAATCTAAGTCTAGGAATAAAAAAGCCATAATTTAATCTATTTTGTGTTGGGTAAAAATGTTCTAAGTTAGTAAAAATATCTGATTTATTATTTCTGATGAAAATAATCAAACTATCAATATACAATTGGCAAACAAACAAAACCGGAAAGTCACTTGATAAATTTTGAGTTGGGTATCTAATGTCTTTTTATAATATTGCTTTAAATATTGCATTCTGTGAGACCTCCAAAGGCCGCAGAGCTGCAGCCGAGACCCTGCCCCAGGCCAGGATACCGTATTGCAACACCGACTGCACGTAGGCATAATACACTGTCCTACTACACTGATCCACGGTCAGCACCTCACTAAGTTGCCTGTGCAGCCTGAGCGACCTCGGACCCGGATCATTTTCATTACGCATAGTTAATGGCATATACGTGCAGCCGGTGCTCACTAGGGCAGTGTCGTCCGCGAATAAAAATAGTTTTCCATTTATGTTTAATTTGGCTATGTTATTTATGTACATTAAGAACAGGATCGGCCCTAATGTGCTGCCTTGGTCAACACCATACTCAGTTATTACAGGATCACTTCGAACATCATTAATGCTAACGATTTGAGATCTATTTTTGAGATATCTTTCAAACCAATTTAACGATTTGTTCTTTATTCCATTATATTTCAATTTTGTGATGAGTTTTTTCCTATCGACCGTGTCGAAGCTTTGGCAAGATCAAGAAAAGTTATTAAGGTTTTTTTATTGTTTTCTAGGTTCAGCCCAATAAATTTAGTTAAATCAAAAAGTGCGTGAGAAGTATTTTTGCTTATTCTAAATCCGTATTGATTATTGACAATAACATTTTCTCGTTCTAAATATTTGGTGAGCTGATTTTTTACACATTTCTCTATAATTTTAGACAGTGAACTCAGTAAGGAAATCGGTCTGAAATTATTCATTGATGATTTTTCACCTGATTTGTAGAGAGGTACAACCTTTGCAGTCTTTAAGACATCAGGGAAAATCCCTGTAGTTAAACTTAAATTGACAATATGACAAAGGAGAGAGAAAATATTTTCTTTTATAAAATTAGTTGGAATTCCATCCGAACCAGGGGCCTAACCTCCCCGTAGGCTATATACAACGTCTAAGATGTTACATTCATTTACCGGTTGGAGAGTAAAAACAGCATCAACAGCGAGGTTAGCATCATCGACCGCCACCTCCCCAACAGAAGTGACAGTCGCAGCCAGTCGAGGACCCACAGAGGCAAAAAACTGATTGAAATTGTTGCTGATATCCTGAATTGAGGCCGAGGCAGCAGCATCCCCGCGCCCGCGAAATGCATCCACTGGGAATTCGGATTTACCTGCACTCCGCCCTGCCACTTCATTTACCACTTTCAAAAATTTTCTTGCATCCCCTCTTGCTTTTTCAATTTCATTTTGATAATATTGGTATTTCACACGTTTTATCAAGGAATGTAAAAAATTTCGGTATCAAACATAACGCCCTCTGAGTGCAATATTGTATGGTTCCTTTTTCAATCGTTTCCCTAGCCTATCTCGTGTTCTGATTGAATTTACTAATTTTAGTTTTAATTTCAAAAAATTTTTACAGACTGGTTTGCTTACGGTTGAAGCATCATCAATGACATTAGTTAACATTGAAATAAATTTATTTACACAAGTCCCAATGTCATAATTATGCAAAATATCGTCCCAATTTGTCTTGGTGACGAGTGTTTGGGCTAAAGTCCAATCAGTTTTCATGCGAATGCATTCCCCGTTTTCGAAAGCTCGCTTTTGAATTTTTAAATGTAAAAAAATTGGATAGTGATCAGTAATCAATGACTGTACAATGGAAGATTCAATAAAAACATTTTTTTGTGGCTTTATGAAAAAGTGGTCAAGACATGAATTACTACTTGGCCTTGTTATTTTATCAATGTGTTGTATAAAACCAGATTCAGAATACATGTCCAAGTATCTTTCTTCTGGTGAATTCGGTTGTGTGTTAATAATGTTACAGTTCATTTCCCCTCAATTATTCTAAACAGTTTACTATTAGAATCATTATTAAGAAGTTCAGTTAATCCATTAATAAAATTTAACAAACTGGTATTTGGACTTTGAGATATATTTAACTTCGATAGATTGCAATTATTTCATACGACGAACCTTCCCAGTCAAATGTTAGCGATAAGGACGTAGCTATTCCACCTACAAGCAACTGACTGCAAGACACTGATAACGCACTGTCTATATAGATAATTACTCCGTCGTTCTGATTTAGGCAGTAATCAGATTTGAACATCTTATAACCTTCAATAGAAATTGGTTCTGTGCTCTTTCCTAGCCATGCTTCAGTTAGTACTATGCATTTTACATTGAATTTTACCTCATTTAAAAATAATAAAAACTCATCAAAATTCTTTTTTGTGGCTGCGAATATTTATATGAACAATATTGAATCTGCAACATTTGTTGTTTATATGCTTGTTTAAATATATCTTTTTAAACTCGTTTATATTACTAAAAGCAAGACATTGCGGTAATGCTTCTAAATTGGTTTGGTCAATGTTATCTATCTGTAATTTACAGTTGTGACATTCGGCTCAAATTATAAACAAACAATAGTTTTTTAAGAGCCAGCTAAGCAATAAGAAAAAAAAAAGAAAAAAGATCTCATTAAGCAACAAACACAAGCGGCACTTGCGGCGGGCAGGGCAAGTTTGTCCTGTCCGTCGGCAGACGCTTTGCAAGAAAAGTTAATTTATGTAAATTAGTATTTAAAAAACGTACAGTTACAAAAAAACAGGCTATTTAAATATGATCAGACTCTATACATATATATTTAATCAAACTTTTAATTAACCCTCGAGCGGGCGCACGCGGAGTTTTCCTCCGCACGTGTTTTTTACGTTAAAATAAACAGACATAATGGGTGTTGGCGGTCATGTCCGGCTCCGTACTTTATGCCCCTCATTCCAGGAATTTCCTAAAGCTATTTATACCCCCCCCCCCCTTGGTACCTCGTTATATGCAATTCAGAGATGCCGTCTCAGTTTGCGGAGCGCCCTCTCCCGTTACACAGACACTGATACCTATTTTAAAAATTCATATTAGCAATGGATTTGTAATTATTATTAATTTTTTTGGACTTTTCCTTTTGCTTTCGAAAAAAGGAAGCAAAAGGAAAAGTCCAAAAATGTAAATAATAATGAATACATATTTTATACTAGAAAATTACATACTATGTTAAATTGAAATACAACACCTATTAAGTTGAACAATTAATTGAATCGACAATGAAATGTGATTCCTAATGAAGTTTGTCAACATTTAAATACAATATTTCGTAATAAAACAAGAAAAATGGGTTAAATTTGTGCAATCTAGTGTTGCGGAGTAAAACTCCGCATGCGCCCGCTCGCGTTTTGCCGGTGAAGCCCCCGCTCAAGGGTTAAACTAAAATCGTAATTTGTTGTAGAAACATTGATTAAATTTTAAATAAGGGTATTCGATTTATTGTACATACCCAGATGCACTAATAATATAAATTAAGCACACCTTCTACTCATACGAAAAGTTATGCTATAAAGTTAATAAAACATTACTTGAAATGTGATTTAGTTCTCGATGTAGCAAGCATAATAGCAGCGACTATTATATTGAGTTTTTGAACACTAAATTTTCCTAGTACATGCTTTCGTCTCATTGAAAATTATAGCAAATTGAAAGAAAAATTAAACTTTTTAAGAATACTTAAATTATTATAGAAAAAAACAAGAATTTTTCATGATTACTACATTCAAATTTCACAGAGTAAATATCCTTTTGATCAATCATTAACATTCTTATGTCTCATTAAAATGCTAGCAAATCAAAAGAAAAAATATCCTTTTTGAGAATACTTAAATTATTACACAAATCGAGAATTTGCCATCATTACTACATTCAAATTTCAAAGAATAAAAAATCCTTCAAATTAATCATTAACATGCTTACGTCTCATTAAAAGTGATAGCAAATTAAAAGAAAAATTATCCTTTTTAAGAATACTTAAATTATTACAAAAAAGAAAAGAATTTCCCATGATTACCACATTCAAATTTCAAAAAATAAAAACCTTCTAACTAATCATTAACATACCAAGTGCAAAAATGTAATTTATTATCAATGCAGGTTAATTTATAGAGTCCCTTTTACTCTTAGAGACAAATAAAGATAAAAACAAATACACAATAACATATAACATATTTTCTCTTTTATTTAGTAATCACACACAAAAATTCAAATTTGAATAATCAAACAAAAAATATATTTTGTCAAAGTACAATATTGCATGATAAATTCATTCTGTGATGAATGTTCTTAATAGTTTTGCATGTGAATTTAAATGATACATTGGTTATTAGTAGAGAAACATACATAAACTTACTTTACTAAAATTACTCAGATTTTATTGTTTGAAGTTGCGGGTGGGGCGGTGGAGGCTGGTGAGACGTCCGGTTTGTTGGTGTTGGAGGCGTTGGCGGCGGCGGTCACCACTGACTCCTTGGGGGTGGCAGTGACGGCGGTCGCTGCTGACTCCTTGGGATCGGCGGGGGTGGTGCAGCGAGTCTCTCCAGGTCCTCGACGTTTCTCACTCTCGTTGTCCTGTCCGTCGGCAGACGCTTCGCCAACACCCTCCCATCTCTGGTCCAGACGTACGCAAGTTTATTAGCTTTTACGAGTTCTCACCCCCTGCTGTATAGCGCTCCGGTTTCTGGTGTAAGGTGGTCGTTAAAAAATACCATCTGGTCTGGGAAAAGGTGATGGATATCCTTCGCACTTAGGCATCGCATACTTCTCCTTGCTGGAAGCCATTCATCTTTCACAAATCTTGATACAAAGTTTACAGCAATCGAAGCTTGCCTTTGGCCACTAGCATCACCTTTCTTTGCCGGCAACCGGTGGGCGATGGATATATCACATTGGTTGTAGTTTATACCCACGGCACGTGCAACATTTGCCAATAAGTGATAAATGTTTTCATTTTTTGTAATAGGAATCCCAGTTATTAAAATATTGTTTTTACGAGTTTGCTGTTGCAAAACACATACTTCTGATTTTAAATCCGCAATTACGGACTTTAGCTGCGAGTCTTCCTGTACCAGATCGTGAATATCCTTAGTGTTTTTGACACCTTCTTGTTTAACCAAAGCTATTTCAGTCCTTAAGCTACTCAAATCAGATTTTAGGGCATTGATGCCTTCCTAAATTGAACTAAGTTGTGTAAATTGCCGCTCCCATTTATTATTAAAATCAGACCGCATCGCTTCGATGAGGTCAGCAATATTTGTGGCAGTTCCTCCTACCTTACTGTTTGTTGAGGAAGTTTCAGAAGCACATCCGTCACATTTCCATCCGGTTTTCTTGTCAGTCCGTTTTGTAGAAGTACATGATAAATGCGCAAATGCACCACAGTCACTACACCTTATTACCTCCGCTGCTCTCAACTGCGAAACATCCACACATGACATTTATAACACTTGGCCATTATCGCGCACAGTTTATGGGTTCGGAAAAAAAACAAAATTATGTAAATAGTCAATAAGCTAACATGAGAACTTCGCACTACTAAAAGTCTTAAATGTTCGTAGCGGCAAACACGATTGAACGCGTCGAACGTCGCAATGTGGTTCGCTATTACACTGTGTTCAGGAGCACTGATAACACGACCTTCCGCATTGATCGCTAGACTCCGACTGAGAACCACTCGTATTCTGGAAGACACTACTTTAACTACAGTTACCAACCATTCCTCTTCTTCATGACGGCACTCTTAACTTCACAGATACACGTGTTCACTCCCAGCTTGCCTGACGGGCACTGACTAGAGTGATGTCGGTGGGAGGCTGACACGGGAAGAGGGGCGCGCCGCATGAATGCGTGGTTTACCCGATCCGTCATTTTGTTTGTCTGTGTTCGTAAAATTGACAAGTGGTTAGTAATCCAGAGTTAAGTAAGTCATACATACATTTTTATTTATTTACATCCCACTGCCAGCCCTAAGCTTGTCATTGGGGAGTTAATACACTAGGCACATTATAAAATGAGCCATGATCTACTCAATTTTGGGGGACTGTAAACACTGCAAGAGCAATTTTTATTAAAAAAATCAACTATTTAAAAGAAAGAAATTACCGCTGTTTGAAAATGTTAACCTTTCAGGCTAGTACAACCTTGCCACCAACTGTATTGTCTGACGACTTTCAGTCCACTCCAACACTTTCAAGCCCCGGTGGTTTCTAAGTAAACTTCAATTATGTTTAAATATCTTTAAAGGTTAGGCCTAACAAAAGGAATGACTACCATGTGCAGGTTTGCTGCCAAAGAAATCAAAATACCCCCGTTGCAGCAGACCTGCATACTCAGCGAATTTCAAGTGCAAAACAATATATTTCGATCAAACATAGCGAGATTTGACATGTTTTTGTAAGCTCCATAAGAATAACATGGGGAATGAGTATGCAGGTTTGCTGCTACAGGTATATAAAAACTGGGTGGTTTTAATTCAATATTTAGTAGATCTGAACTAGAAGAAGCCATTTACCAAGTTTTATCAAGATATGTTGAGAAATAAGCGAGATATAGAATTTTACTTATTTCCCATAAGGTTAACATTGGGACAACGTACTGTGTTTACCACTTTCAATATCTCGGTAACCAATGGACATAGAGCTATGATTCAAAATACTAAATTTTTTGTTTTTTTGGGCTGAATTCAATGGTGCCAATAAAAATTCGAAAAATTTTATTTTTCTGTGTAAAACTCTCAAAAAACCCATTTTTGGGGGGGTTTACCCCCCTTAACCCCCCCTTCCGGTGGTCCGATCGGGCTGGTTTACGAACTCGTCCGAATAATTACTACTTTACACGTCTATGCCAAATTTCATTCCAATTGGACCATTTTTGCTCAAGTTATCGTGCTTAAAGACACATATATATATATAGATATATATATTACAATTTTCACAATGAAGGGCTACTTTTATTATTAAAAATATAAAGATAAACTGAGTACCCTTTTTAAAATATTTATTATTTAATATTATTTAAATATTATTTAAATAAAAAATATTATTTAAAATAAAAAAATATATTAAAAAAAAATATTTTAAAAAGGGTACTCAGTTTATCTTTATATTTTTAATAGATATATATATATATATATATTTATGAAAGTGAACGAATGGTGTTTTTGGCATCTGAGGACCTCAAAAAGAAAAGTTATGATGGTTTTAGGCTTAGGTCTTACCATGAGACCTACGGTAACAGCTTCTTCCCTATAGGAGAAATTCGCTAACTTCCCTATAGGAGAAATTCGCTAAAAATGGGGTATAGTAGGCCACTTCAAATTTTATTTAGGAAGAATCATGCTGAATTGCCTAAAGGGAATATGATGCACAGTTATCAGGCTAGAAGGAATAATCAACTAGAATTACCATGATGTTTGCTTTCAAATCCATGAATTACCATAAGTATTTAGGGGTTAAGCTATTTAATATGTTACCACCAGCCTGGCTTAATTTAACTGAAAATAAATTTACAGATGTTTCCCCTTTAGGGAAGAAGCTGTTACCGTAGGTCTCATCGTAAGACATAAGCCCGAGACCATCATAACTTTTCTTTTTGAGTCCCCAGATGCCAAAAACACCATTCGTTCATTTTCATATATATATATATGTGTGTCTTTAAGCACGATAACTCGCGTAAAAATGGTCCAATCTTAATGAAATTTGGCATGGACATGTAAAGTAGTAATTATTCATACGAGTTCGTAAACCAGCCCGATCGGACTACCGGAAGGGGGGGTAAAGGGGGGTAAACCCCCAAAAATGGGTTTTTTGAGTTTTTTACGTATAAAAATAAAAATAATCCAATTTTTATCAGCACCATTGAATTCAGCTCAAAAACACAAACAATTTAGTATTTGAATCACTGCTCTATGTCCATTAGTTACCGAGATATTGAAAATGGTAAACACAGTACATTGTCCCAATGTTAACCTTATGGGAAATAAGTTAAATTCTATATCTTGCTTATTTCTCAACATATCACGATAAAACTTGGTAAATGGCTTCTTCTAGTTCAGGTCTACTAATTATTGAGATAAAACCACCCAGTTTTAATATACCCGTAGCAGCAAACCTGCATACTCATTCCCCATGTTATTCTTATGGAGCTTACAAAAACATGTCAAATCTCGCTATGTTGGATTGAAATATGTTGTTTTGCATTTGAAATTCGCTGAGTATGCAGGTCTGCTGCACGGGGGGTATTTAAATGTAAAATTAGCATGTAATTTATTATTCATATTTATATTTCATGCTATAGATTTGTACTTATTGCTGTATGATTCTCTCTGCATGTTCTGACTATATCATAAATGATTATTATTTATTATTGACAATGTCCATTACACTATGTGTATGTTGTTGAAGGAATAAATTATTGTCTATTGTCTAGGTTATCAACTGATGCAAAAATAACAACTAACATAACACTGTGTGTCTTTCAGTGCCACGAAAAAGGATGTAAAGCAGTTGAATTTGATTTGGTATTAACAGCAGATGATGTGCCTGTGTTGTTTCACGATGATACGGTCGACAGAGTCACTAACTCTGTGGGTGTTCTTCAGCAGATGACGTGGGAACAGCTTAAATCACTGGACATATCAGAGAAACATCCTTTGCAGTAAGGGTTTACAATTACTGTTGAAAAGCAAAACAGCCTGTGGGCTTTAGGCTATTATTAAAATGCCTCTAGCGATCAAGAAATACAGCCTATTGAGTGTTCAAAGACTCCAAGGTGTTATTTAAGACAGACCTACAAAACAAAGATTATCGATCCTAAAAAATTAAAAAAAGTTAAGTACTGTATTAAACCTGTTTCCTATCTTAGGGACACAAAAATTGTTTTTAGGGATCATTCCTACGTCTGTGAGGAAAATGTGATTGTTGTCTGCCTGTTAGCTGCACTAAAAAAATTTTAAATGTGTATCCTGCATTGATGTGCACATTTCAAAATGTATTTGAGCTGAATGTTGGGCCACAAATACTAGGGGTGGGCGAGTAGTGGATTTTGAAGTCGAGTCGAGTCGAGTCGAGCATTAAGCCAAATACTCGAGTATCGAGTCGAGTCGAGTCGAGTAGTTGTGAAAAGAAATGAAATCTTCATTTTTTTAAAGTATAAATGTCTGAATTACAGTTAATTAAAATCTTTCTTCAATTTTACTTATAAAATTGGTCTAATTTATTTAAGCTTATGTTTTTATATTTTTCTTGGAAGAATAAAACTCTGATATTCTAATACCCTACATTGCATAAACCCTACTTTTAAATGAATAATTTGACTATGCTAAATCACTCAAAATAACATATCACTTAATGTAACAAGATCATAAAATAAATTTATGAAGAATATGCAAAGTTGTAAAATTTAGGGAGTAATAAGATTTAATTATTAGCATATTATCTTAACAGTCAAAAACAGTTTTATATTTTTCCTAAAAATAATTGTTGGCCCTCATTAAAACCTCAGGCAAGAAATTGTGCAAGAAAGAATTAAAAACATCAGGGTGGAGAGCTATGCCTATGCCCAGTTATTTGTTTACTTCTCTCAACCCAACCCCACCCCCTTGCCTGACTGCTGATCTATTGTTTTTTAACATCCAATCACTTGAGCATGAGTGTCATAGCTGCAACCAGATAAGAATAAGATATCCCCCCAATACAAAAATTACAAAACCTTAACTAATTGTGTTATGAAGTCCATTTTACCAATTAAGTCCACAGTTTTCTTTTCATTTTTACAAATCAAATGAGACAGAAATGAAGGCTGTGTATCGTTCAAAAGATAAAATATATTACAAATTTGAAGTTGTTAAAAGTAAGGTCAGAGCTAAATATAGCTGTAAGTTTTCAAGTTCCGAATTCTGAGAGGTCATGTTCAATCTCTCAGAATCTGGTATTTCTAGATAACTGTCAAAATCCATTCTCCTTTGAGGTAATGAAATGTTGTCGAGGTTATTGTTATGAAAAACTCGTTAACGGCTGCGAAAAATGATAGAGCATATCTGTCGGTCGCGGATAAACGGCAGATGTAGCTTTTCAAAACTCACGATCGCCGAAAATCGGCAAATGTAGCATTGCTAAAGTCGCGGACGGCCGCGAAATACGAGCGCGCGTATTTGCCGATCGCCGAAAATTGGCAAATTTAGCGTTCCTAAAGTCGCGGTCGGCCGCGAAATACGACCACGCGTATTTGCCGATCGCCGAAAATCGGCAAATGTTAGCGTTGCTATAGTCGCGGTCGGCCGCGAAATACGAGCGCGCGTATTGCTGATCGCCGAAAATCGGCAAATGTAGCCGTGAAAAGTCGCGGTCAGCCGCGAAAAACGATCGCGTGTATTTGCCGATCGTAAATAGACGAAATGCATCTTTGCGAAACTAGCGATCGGCCGTAAAAAACAGTCGCGTGTATTTGCCGGCCATAAATGAACAGAAAATACTGCTTATTGTGAAACTAGCGAGCGGCCGCGATGAACAATCTGCCGATTGCGGTTAAACGGCACAAGTAGCTTTGCGTAACTCGCGATCTGTTGTAAAATTTGATCGCACAAACGTAAATCGCACGTAAACTCGGCCGCCGCGTAAACGGCGGGAGTAACTACTACTCGACTCGATTGAGTCGAGTAGTTGGAACTACTCGACTCGACCTCGAGTAGTAGCAACTACTCGAGTAATTACTCGACTGTCGAGTACTCGCCCACCCCTAACAAATACAAACGAGTACTCATGCAGCATGCTGATATGATGGAGCAAATTTCAGGGCATAATTGTCAATTTTAGACCCAAAAGTCCCAAATTTTGGGATCTATGGGGTTCTGTCGGGCTGCTCTGAAATGGGGTTGGGAGCTTTAGGTTTCTCCCCAAACTTACTGGTTAATTAAATCATAGGAAATAATATTCATGTAAAATTAAAGTAAATCAACTTGTAATTGAGACCACCATAGTGCAAAATCACTTTAGGACAATGTACTGCACATTTCATTCACATTCCCATTAATTAATTGGTAATTTTTTATGCTTTAACTTTGGTAGAGGGCTTAAAATTGTTATATTTTTCTTATATTTAGTCAAATATACATTAAACTTACTTTTGGGGCTTATAAAAACCCCTTTTGGGCCCAAAATTTGGGGTATTTATCCCGTGACACAGAATGGAAGGACTGCGCTTGCGGAGTCAAGCCGGCAGTGGCTGTAACGTCACAGCAGTGCAGACTCACGGGTGGCCACGTTGCGCCATTGTATGTCTGCCTCGTTTACACACTCCTCTACACTCTTGTAAAAAATTATCTCGATCAAACCTTATACATTTATAACCTGCATAAGTTGATAAATCTAACAATGTAATTTTTTTTTATATATTCATCAATCTATGCAGATTTAGGATATATGAGGTTCGACGAAAATATCTCACTTCTGGATACCGTATGAAAAACAGCAATAAAACAGCAATAGAAAAGCTGTGTATATCAGTCAGGCAAGGAACGGCCGTCACTAACAGCAGAACCATTGCCACGTCACTAGTAGGGGGAGAGAAGCTAGTTTGGGCACAGCTGGCTTTCAACTGAGATGAAAGGATTTGCGCAGCCCTTCTCTTCTATAGTCCTGCATTCCCCCCAAACCGAGGTTAAAGGTGCTCCGATTTTCCCCCCAATGAATTCGGACTAGATATCATAGAAAGGAATTAAATAACCAAATTTAAAGAAAGTCCGACCGCTAGAGTGCAAACACTTATATATAATTTTTAACGAATTGTGTTTGTTGCCTCAGGGGGTCCCAAAATGAAAACTTATCATGGAAACCATGCCTTAGAGCCATTTTTCACTCGATCATCCATTTGGGTTACGATAATCGTACTAAAAAATATCTTGAATTTGATGTACCCATATTAAGGCTATAGTTAATTTTCTTTGTTCCTAGTGGGCCTGCCCCTAAAGATGGGACATCACTCATCTGCTTATTGAAATTTTTGAAATGTTTGCAAAGAAGATATCTTTGTGATAGCCCACGTTTTTCCTCCACAGTTTGATTTTAAAGACTCCTCATGATATCTTCAAACTTGTGCAGTACATCATAACCTTCGACCAATATAGCTGCAGCGTGTTACCGGACTTATAAACGAATCAGACTAAATTATGTGATCGAGCATGATTTTGTACATAAACTAACTTACTTAAGTATTAAAATCTTTATTATCATATGGTATTTAGTCTATATAGTTTCCTTATGTTGTAGAGAACGGTTTGTTGGGGAAAGAATACCATTGTTCAGTGAAGTAATCAAATTGTGTTTGGAATTGGACATGCGAATGATTATTGATGTCAAGGATGAGAGTTCTAAGGTGAGAGCATAATTTTCAAATTTTATCATAAAGAATTTGCAAGTACTTGAATTAACTGACTACCTTAATTGGCTAACATTCCTAAAAATTTATTTATGTTCTTATTGTTGGGATTCAGATATTCCAATCTCTTTAATTTTTGTAACACAATTGGTTTTAATTTTTAACTAAAAGAGATTTTAAATTGTGATAGTGCTATCTTTACTATTATAAGCATTATCAGTTGATAATTTGAGTAGTTCACGAAAGAAAACAACTTTAAATATCAAATACACAGCACATTATTGTATTAACACTATTATCAATTATGAAATTTGGTCTAAATATTTATTTCTATAGGTCTATCGATTATTCAATCCCTAAATGAAATATTTATTTAACCGATTGTTCTAATGATGAATCCACATGAATTTGTGAATTGATATTGAGACCTTGAAAATATAATCAAGGTGGCTTCAAATCAAGTATTTTCAGTTAATACATGGTTCACATCTGTTACATGTAAAATCATAAGTTAAAAAGAAATTAAGAGGGGGCTAAAGGTAATTCGGTGTCGCCCTTGCGGGAGGGATACGTACTAACATTACCCTGCGATGATGATGGGAAAAAGTATTGTGACATAGTAAATAACCATTTTTTCTGAAATTATGGTCTCAACTAGCATACAAAGTACTATATTTTCCACTTTTAATGTCCAAAATATAACTTCAGAGGGCTTGAAAGCGGAAAAGAGTACTTTATATGCTATTTAAGGCCATCATTTTTTTAAAGTTGTTTTTTACTATGTCACACTACTTTTTTCCATTATCATTGCAAAGTAATGTTTGTTCGTATCCCTCCCTCATTGCCTTTAGCCCCCTTTTAATATAGTTTTCCAAATTAACAATTTGTTATACTTTGTTATCACTGTAAAATCAAGTAGTTTATTGAGCAAAGACAGGTCCACCATTTTGAGATGGCTGATTTGGGGTTTAATTAATAAATTCCATATAATGTTGTTTAGTATCTCATTAAAAAATTTTCAACATTAGAGTTAGTGCCACCTTAAATAATTTGTTTGCATACTAAAATGTTTTAGTTAGTGATTGATTTATATCAGTATACATTAGAATCATCCTTTTTTTGCCATGCCCATTTTTTATATTTTTGGTGTTTTTATCACCTATGTTTTGCAGACTGTACAAGTAATTATGGATACATTCAAAGAATTTCCTCAACTGTATACCCGAGCTATGGTATCAGGTTTCAACCCATTCCTCATTTACATGGTAAGATTTAAGTAATATAAAGTTTTTATTCAAAATGACAAAACTTTTTTATCAAGAACAAAATTGTTTGGAACCTTCTGTTACGCTCTTCTTACTCATAATTCAGTTAATCCTATCTTTTCAGATAGTGTAGTATTGACAGATAAAGCTGTGGTTGGTCATCACAAATTTCCATTAATCTAGCACCATGACTAAAAGTTTGTAAGGTGCCTTTTTCGGAGGGGGGTAAAAAGTAAACGACTAAGCTGGTAAACAAACGCTATTCGGCTCACCCGTATGTCTAGGCCTATAGGTTAACCTAGGCTAGTAGGAGCCTAGACCTAGGACTGCCCTAAGTTGCACAACACTGAATTACCACTCTACGAAGTATCCTGGGTAATAAAGCCATTGCCAAATCACTGTACGCAATAAAAACCACTTTAATTACGATGACAATGACAGTTGTAAATTGCAATAGACCACTAAACACTTTGCTTCGTCTCGCATCACCCAAACATAACCCCATAGCGTTTGTTGACAATCATTGAGGGTAGCCATCTTGGGGCTTCTTTTCTCCGACTGGCTACCCAGCGATCAGCTGTCTCTTACGTCACGGGGTGAACAGCTGACTACCCCTACTTTGGGAAATCCAGGAGGGGAGAGGACCCGGACTGGGCTCCTCGTGGCGATGATTCGTTGACCAGCCACTGAGACGTTCACGACTCGAGACTCGGACGCTCGACTCGACCACGGTCAAACACGATACGGAGGTACGGTTTCCTCATTATTTCGTTTCGTTGCTTAACGTTTAACGCTACTAACACGTTTATTGAACCCGACTCACGGGAATATTTCGATAGAGACAAAATTACGGTCTTTTAGACGACTTTACGCCCTCACGAACCTGTCCGAGTTTGTCGTAGGTGATTATTCTCGAATAGACGCATAGTTTAATTCACGTTCTTGTTAGGCCTAGCCTTTCTCTCCTTTACGAATTATCGTAGCATTAAATACTAGACGATATAGTCGCATTTACTCAGTGCAGTTACTTAATTTTTCGTCTACTCCGTACTTGCACTCACGTCGCAACAAGTCACGGAGCACGTGCTACGCCACGGCAACCCAATTAATAAACTATTAATTGGGTGACGCACTGAGCGGTTACGAACAACGCTCGGTTAGGCCTTACGCCTACGAATAAACCCCGGAAAGATTTATTTGTATTTTCCCCGATTTCCGTGAAGAGTCACGGGTCACGCTACGGCTTTAAGCCTAGCCCGTGGTAACCCAAAACGTGTTGGGTGAGCCTCTTACTCATAGTAACCCTTTATCAAGCGAGGGTGTGAGCAGGGGCTAACGTTAGAGCGATTAAGAGCGATTACTTCGCGCGACTTAGGCTTTTCGTCGTTATAGGCAAAATTATTCACTTTTACGAGGGCGAGGATGAGGCAACTCGTTCTTTGAATTGTATCGTTACATCCGGTTGCTCTGAGCCCTGCGTAAAGTAGTAGCGAGAGTTGCCCCACGATTATTTTTTTTCCGAAATTAATTATAACGAACCCTGGAATTAGCTCCTTCTGAGCGATTCCGAGGCATCCCTACGGTGACTAATTTCTCGGGGCGGGAGATCACGCTCTATTTCCTTTGACCCCCGAAGACTACGTCACAAGTTGAAATTATAATGATATGGTTTGAATGATAGAAGCTATAAATATTCAGTGTTTCAATCTCTTATACTGATACCAACATTAGTCTTACTTTTCGTTAAATAGTGTATTACAAATCTGTTGGTTCTCTCATACTGCACACTTATTAATTCAGCAAAACACCTGTTGAATGCCTGTCTTTCACGTGAATTAAAAACCTCCATTAGATCTGTTCAACTATTTATGTGATTCTTGCAGAGGTATTTTTTTAATATCCTCAAAAATATGGGAAATTACCCTAATGGGGTGGAAGGAGAGGTTTATGCAACTAACTTGGCATGAAACATTTGTTAGGTATGTACATAAAAAGCAACAGCAGACCTGCATGCTCTATGAATTTCAAATGTTAAAGAACATATTTCAATCCAACGTAGCAGGATTTGGCTTGTTTTTGTAAGCTTCATAAGAATAATGAGTATGCAGGTTTGCTGCAACAGGTATGTTAAAATTGGGTGGTTTTAAATAAATATATATTATATCTTAACTAGAAGAAGCCATACCAAGTTTTTTTCAAAATATAAAAAATAAGAAATAAGGAAGATATAAAATTTTACTAACATTGGGACAATAATTGTGTTTACCACTCTCAATATCTTGTTAACCAGTGGACATAGAGTAGTGGTTCAAGATACTAAATTGTTTGTTTTTTCGAGCTGAATTCAAATAGTGCAACAAAAATTTGATTTTTTTCTATATAAAAAAATCAAAAAGCCCTTTTTTGGGGGGTTTGTCCCCTTTAACCCCCCTTCCAGTGGTTCGATTGGGCTAGTTTGCAGTCTCGTCTGAAAAATTACTATTTAATATGTCCAAGCCAAATTTCATCAAGATCGTCCATTTTTATGCAAGTTATCCTGCTTAAAGACACACACACACAGACCCACGCACACACTTATAAGTATGTGTAAAAATGAACGAATGGTGTTTTTTGCTTCTGGAAACCCCAAAACAAAAGTTATCATTGTCTCCGGCTTAGGTCTTACCAAGTACTCCGGTAACAGCTTCTTTCCTATAGGGGAAATGTGCTAAAACCATTTAGATGAGAATAATAGGGATAGTGATGGAATTTGAGTCTTTTAATTAATAAAATCAAACCCCAAACAATACGTATCTGAGCATTTTCATCATCTATTTAATTTCGTTAGGTGATTCTTTGTGTCAATATTGTGGGCGCCCGGCAAGTCGTAGAAAGATGGGAGAGAGCTCAAATTAAAGATCTCTATTCCGTGATGGCGGGAAAAATAATGAAATCGCTTGAAATTCACCAGAAAACGAGAAATAACGTAAAATATCTGCCATTTAAAAAGCATTGGGATCTAAAAACGTCTGCTTTGTTTACATTAAAACATGCAGTGCTGATGCTTGATTCAAAGCCATATGCTAGATGTTGACATATGGGTTTCTTCAAAAGGCAGCTAACTTAACTATGTTCAATGTACTATAACAAATAAATATTTTAACTTTAAGATTTTCAGACTTTATAATTACGGGTTTGAATATATATTTATAATTTAAAATTATAAAGAGTTAAGTGCTATTTTCCGTTTACTTTATAACAATGCCGATTTAATGCCAAATGATCAATATAAATATATATGTAAGCGAAAGTCTTGTGCTGAAATTGTGGGCGTTTGACAAGTTGCAGGATAATGGGAGAGGGCTAAAATATCAAGTCTTGATACCAGGGACTCGGGATAAATACTTAAATTTCTTAAAGTTTATCAGAAAATAAGATATAACGTTAAATATCTGTCTTTTAAAAATCATTGTAATCTAAAAACTTTTGCTTTGTTTACATTAAAACATGTGTTGCTTATACTTGATTAAAATGGTTTGTTTAAAATCCAGCAAAATAGGTTGGACGTACTATAACACATGACGCTTTGTTAACTTTAAAATTTTCCATTTTTACAATTTAGTGACCTTAAACAAGAGGAACTACGACTGTTACTTTAACATTGTATCATGTAGTAGTAGGTGATGCTGATTTAAAGCCAAGAGATTTGTAACATTTACACAATCTAACAAGTGCAGGCTATTGGTATGGCCTACAGAGAAGACTTCATTCATAATTTTTAAGGATCAGCTCTACCAGTTTTATGAGCGGTCGGAAATGGTAATAGTTTTGACCGAGGAACAACAGAGTGTGCTGCACTATCAACTATTGAGTGTAACATTAGCTCGAATTTTGATCTTACCAAAAAGGTTCACCTTCAAATTCGGCCAATCAAAAGTATATTTAATCTTGAATCTACCAAGACAAAGCAGTATTTATTCACGGGCATCCATAAAGAAGTGTTGAACGTAGGGTAAAATCCTCAATATTAACTATTTACCAAGCTCTTGGTCTCTAAACCTAACTTTTCTTATGAAGTGGAGCCAAAGACTCCAACGTGGAGCATGGAGTCGTCAATGGGAGACCATTTTCTGATTTCATCCCTATTTATCTGCTTATTGGGTTAATTGTGGCCTCAGTCGGAGATTTCCATAATAAGTACCCTTTAACTCTCCAATATGTTCTTTTGAACCAGGTGGACGCTACACAGGACATTTACATTTTTGTGATAAATGTCACAACTTTTTTGGGAAATAAATTAAGTGCTGCAGTCTGTGGTTAACCTTAAGAGTTTCTTAAAACCATGTCCATATGTTTAATTGTAAACAAAGTGAACTGAGTTTGTTTTGAGACGACGGATAGGCCTAGCGCCACTGTTCCAAAAAATTCAGCCCTTTACTATACTGAAGTAACACCCTTTATTAAAACTCTGATACGTACTAGCAAATGTCAAAATATCTTTAACATTACACTTAAAACGTTTAATTCCTTCGACCTGTTACTGAGTTGTAAGTGCATAGGAAACATTAAATATCCAGCATTTGTAATTTATTTTTAGGGGCTTTTGCCCCTACAAGCCACTAGTTTCATATAAAAATCGTATCATGGAAGCCATATCTCATTGTCATATATTTTAGCAGAGAAATCTTGGATTGTTTTATTCTTTAATAATCACCTATTCCAAATACCCTAAACCCACCCACCCCCTTAAAAAAACACGATGGTCTCACTGAGTTTGGGAATTGTGGGTCTTTTTTTTCAAAACTACATTTACCTTTACGAAATGGGTTGTTAAATTTTGCAATTAACAAAATGTAAAATTATTGAACCATTTCCGATGATGCAGGTTCGATCGAGGGACCCCAACATTGTGTGTTCCCTGGCATGGCGCCCATACTACTACTCGCTCAAAAGCTATGGCCGAGATGTGATCCCTGTCCGTCGTCACTCTGGTATAGTGTCGCACATTGCAGCCTGCGTCGCTGATGTGGTAGGCACCTGGTTACTGAACCACATCGCCTATCACACTCTTGGACTCTCTGCTATTCTACTGCAGAAGGACAACATCACTTCGTGAGTAACTTCTTTTTTATGTGAAGATTAATTTAAATATTAATTAATTGATCACTTTTCTTGTAAATTGGGAACTGAAAAATAATAAATGTCAAGTGTGTAGTAAATGATCTCTTACTCTGGAGATCATTTGACAATTCCAAAGATAGTACTGCCAATATGCCAATATATTGGTTCAGAGTACATGGCATCAAGGATGAAACAAACAAACACACGTTTGAGAAACAGCATGTCTCTTGAATGAACAGAAATCTTCATGAAAACATATTGTTTATACAAGGTTATTAAAAGGAATCTTTATATTAATAGGCAAGCATTTTTTCCATAAGGTTTTTGTGCTCCTTTTTTCTCAGCCTGTGTGCAACGTAGCAAAAATCTAAGCACACCGATAGAATTGGATTTTCCTGTAGATGTGCAGAATCCTATTGAAATTTATATTAGTCTTTTAGAAATGTAGAAAATTCAATTTAAAATTTCAAAAAAATTAACATTAGTCTTATGAGTTGCTGTTTTGGTGATATTATAACAACCAATGTAAACAAAGTTAGCATCATATGTAGCTGTTATCACATGCTATTTTTCGTGGAGTAGAGATTTGATGTAGAAACATTAAGCCACAGTTAATTGGGGCATGGAGTGAAAATATAGAATTTGATTGTAATCAGGACTATTTAGAGAAGATTAGGTATATCATACTCAAATGTGTTTCGTTTTACATATATATGGAAAAATAGAGTTTACTTGCCTAAATAAGATTAAGAGATACAAATTTTCTGATAAAAAGGGAAGAAAAAAGTACATTAAGTTTCTACCATCCAATGTACTAACTAACATGCAACCGGCAGGGCCGTCGACGGGGGGGGGGGGGAGGCAAATGCACAGGGGGCTGGACTCACAGGGGGCCCGGATCCACGCGAGATTAGTAAAAATGGGGCCCAGAATCGAGATGAGTAAAAAAAAAGGTGGGTTTCTCAATTACACAGGGGCCCGAAAATCCTGTCACCGGGCCTGGCAACCGGAGTATAAATGGACACATTATATTCAAATTTTGTTTTTATTAGTGGATAATGGGTAAAATATATATTACATTTTAGTGATAATAATAGGAAGAGAGGGAAGGAGGGAAAAAGTTCTAAATGGTTGGAAAGAAGGGAGGAGAGATGGTAAGAAGAGAATGAAGGAGAAAAGGAGGGAAAAGTGGAAAGAAGGTCGGAAGTAGAGAGTGAGGAATTAATGGAGGGAGGGAGAGAACTGTGGTAAGGGGTGTAGAGGATAAACTGATTTGATGACTGAAGTTTTACTTTCCTCTGATTCAATAATTATTCTAAAAAAAACATGAAATCTTAATAAAATAGTCATTATCTTAATAAAATGCTAATTACTAAAACCATACCATAAGCCAGAAATGAAGTAAAATAATTAGTCAAGGACTGAGTCTTTCTCTTGCCCCCAGTTTGGTTATATTATGTGTTTACATGGAAAATATGTATTATATGAAATGTATTTAGAAACGCATTGGTTTATGCGGGGATTATTTATAAAATTAGCTATCCCTATTTGTCACTTTGAAAATTGGTCGAATTTTCGACCACTGGCGATCTCTAGTCATAAATTAATAAATAGAAATCATTAAAAGAGACATGTTTATGAGATAATAAATCATTTTAATAGACCTTTAGGAGTGGAATTTGAAGGCATTAGACCTTGCCTTGTGCTTTTTTTATATGTATAATTTTTACTTTTTACAGTGTATAACTAATAATATGCCTTAAATTTTTGAAAACTTGTTTTTATAAACATCTGATTTTAATGTCAGCACAAAACTGTTGAACAGCATTCATGAATTATAAACATGTTAACTGCCATGCTGGTCAGGTCTGGTTGGCATATGTGGGTTGGGCAGAGCGGTGTGCTGACCCAGTTTTGTGCATTCCATAAGCATCCATCTTACTTTTTCCAAGGGGGAGCTCAAATAGGATGATCAGTCGATGGGCGGGGAGCCCCTAGCAAACAAAGAGGTTTGAGAGTTCCCCTGGAAACCATATTAAGATTAGAACTGTTAATAGTGGCCAGCTGGGCTTGATCCTAAAGGGCTGTGGACTATGAGGGGGTTGCACAAAGAACAAGATAGGTGTACATAGTTCATTTTAGAGGTATTTAAAATTTGAATAACCCATTTTCTTATAAGTTTATTTTAAGTTTAGCGTCATCTAGTAAATGTACAAGTAAAAATTACAGAATAACACTAAACTCTCTGAACACAATAGGAGGTCGCATAGAAACCTTGGCCAGCAGGGCCTTTGGGTCTGTAAATCCGGCATTAACTGTAAACTTACACTTTTAGGCAATCAGAACATAAAAATTGCTATCAATGTAGCCTGACTGTTCTAGAATGTATGCAACTTTTATTGATTTTATTTATGCAGACTATTTTGGTTGGATTGTATTTTTTCATCTTTAACAAAGTTGCAGCTTACTTTGACCTGCGATCAGTAATATGATCCCACCCCTATCGCTTATCTATTCTAGAGGACTTCACTGCTTGATTCGGATTGCATAAGTTGAGAATTTACTGTACTTGGGGAAACTGAGAAACAATTTGAGTTTCCCTAATATTTCCTTTTAGCGAATTTCCCCTATAGGGAAGTAGCTGTTACCGTAGGCGGCACGGTGAGACTTAAGCCGGAGACCATGTTATTTTTTCATTTTGAGGTCCCTAGACCCCAAAAACACCGTTCGTTCATTTTCATATATATGTATATATATATATATATAAATATTTAAAATTAACATGAGTACCCTTTTGTTTTAAAAATAATTTTATTTCACTGACGCGTTTCGACTATAATAGTCATTTTCAAAGTGCGACATGTTAAAACAAAAGGGTACTCATGTTAATTTTAAATATTTATTTAATAGTAGCCCTTATAAGTGATCTTTATTTAACAATATATATATACCTGTCCGTAGGCGCGATAACTTTAGTAAAAAAGGCCCGATCGCGATGAAATTTGTAACAAACGTGTAAAGAGACATTCATGACTTCGAGTTCGAAAACCAGCACGATCGGTTTACTATAAGAAGGTTTTTTTGGCAAAATAAAATTTATTTTAAAGATTTAACATATTCTTAATAATTTTATGTAAATTTAATTGTCAAAATTAAATTCAGCTTAAAAAAATAAACAATTTAGCATTTTGAATTATTATTCTACGTCAATCCGTTGCTTGGATATTGGATGTGCTAAACACAGTACGTTGTCCAGTATTATTTTTAATTTTACCCTCCAAAAAGCAAGATTAACCTCATTTAAGGAGATTTTTTAAACACAACTCTGAACATATGATTATATTTAAATTTTCAGATGAATATTCCAGATGTGTTTATTTTGAATAGTTAAAGAGTTCATTGATCAAGATTTGGCAGAACGTATATACTATATTAAAAAAAACAATTATTTTAAAATGTAGTAAAAAAATAATAGGTTTAAATATAATTTACATTTACCAATGTAATCCCTTTGTTTATTATCCTCATCTATTAAGCTCATGAATGATTAAATGTACTTTTTTAGTCCATGAATATACAACATATTCAGACAATATTTTTATTATACATGTTAAATATGCTCACAGATAATACCCTGCTACTCGAGTAGCGACTTTAAACTAAATTAATGTAGCCTAATTTTGAGTATTAAAACATATCCGTTTAGGCATAGTTGAGTGTCCCCGATGCACTAAGAGCCCCGATTACATTCAGAGACAACTATACTAGGTGACATGATTTGTGATCCTCAAAATTACTTAAAACAGCTGATTCCCAATATAAGGTAAATAGTGAATCAGCAGTTTAAATAATTTAGAGGATCACAATTTTCAAGACGCCTATTATATTTCCATACAACAGCCTATAGGAAAACTTAATTTTTCAACATCTCTCTTTATATTTCATGCAATTTTACCATCAACAGTTTGCATTATTTACCTCTGACTAAGGCTACTATGATTTTTTTTCTCAAAATAATGATAATTAATAGTAAGAATACAACATTGTACAAGCAGCGAGGCTGTGGAACATTGATTTAAGAAAAGTACCCCTCTCCCCCTTCGCCTTACAACCAGCTGAATTAGCCATAGCCAGATGTAATGCAAAAACTGTACCTCAAAATTATTTTTTTACCATTGACTTTAAAAGGAGACTGTTCATTCATACAGATGTTTTAGAACCAGAAACTGAGCACTCATGAAATTAGTTTGGCACTCGTCACTAGAGATTTCACCAGGAGTGTGATTTTACGCTAAAGAATGTCTCAAAGAATGATTAAATAAATGGTTTAAAAAAATTAAATGATTAAAGATTTTTATCCCTGAAATGGACCATTTTTTGCTTTTATCAGGCTAAAATATGATGCTGGGTTACAAAAGATATATTTTTAGCAACTTCGCTGCGGTAGAATTATACCCTGATCTTTATTCCGGTGCATCAAGAGTAACAGGTTCTTCATGCCCAGTTATAAACTGTGTGCGTCACGAGTAACAAGTTAGACGTGGCAAAGCCAACATTTCCCGCGCGATATATCAGCTGAGGGTGAAGCTCTTGCACTCTAGTTACCATCACAGAAACTGCAACTGCAGTTTCAGGATTCGTTTCTGAAGTGACCCAACGAAGAAAATTAAAAAAACTAATGACCATATTTTATTGTACAGGTTATAAAAATTGAAGAATTCAATGGTAAATTATTCTAGGAGTGCTAATAACATATTTATATAACAAAAGGATTAAAAAAATATGTATATTTCGTGTTATGGAATAATAACGATAAAAAACTAAATTTAATGTTCCATAAATAACCACAGAGCAGCACGAGTAACCGGTTACTCATGAAGAGTTAAGAATAAGATTGTATTCTTTGAAAAATTATGAACTCGAGGATATAAAACTCATAGCGATCGCATTAGAACTGGCCGAAATATGCAAAACGCACCCGGGGACTGATCGTTGATTTCAGCCGTCGCACTCTGGGCAATGGCTGGCATCGGGCATCAGTAACCAGTTATTCGTGACACAGTGAAGGTGTTAAAACATTAAAACTAGGAGTGCAAAAGAGAGAGGCCTAACAAAATCTACAGCTACCAGAATGTGCTAATTTTTATAACATGTGATCAAATGTTTTGGACTGAAAATTTAACATTACTTGGACTAACTATTTTTTCATCAATATTTTTACTCAATTCTTAATTTACAATGTGATGTAAAAGTGTATTTCTTGTAGCAGCTGTGTTAGATAAAAAACATTTTTTATATATTTTATTGTTTAAAAAATTAAAATCGAAGACAATTTCGTATCAATTTGTTAAGAAGTTTTAAGTTCTTAAGTTAGAAATAAATAATCGAATTGAGCAAGGATGCATTTAAATATAACTAGGCCTACTTGTGAGATTTACATTATTGGTAAACCTGTGGAGAATGTTTATGACATTCATGTAATGTCTGAAAAGTAAAATTTAACTTTATAGGCCTAATTAAATATAATCAAGTGATAACTTACTACCTAACAAGTTCAGGACGACTAGGTGGTGCACGTCAGAATTTTCGATCTGAATAAAAGTACGTTGCAATATAGGCCTACAGTAAGGCGAAACGAACTTAAGTCATAATTTTAATAAAATCTTTTAATTCATCTGTTGATTTTGTATTACTACCTAAAATAGGTAATATTAGAGAAATTCACAAATTTTGATAGGATATCACTGCTGGCGCACGTTGTCCGTGGGCATATTGAAATCACCAGGGGCCTACATGTGCCACCGGTGGTTATTGGGTTGTGCCGAATGCCGCATGATCCGCTGATTGCGTGGCATGCGGCGAAGTGGCAAACGATTCGAACTGTTAATTATTGTAACCTCAGTACGAGTAAACCACTTACTGGGTCTTCTGATGACCCCTTCCACCATTTTTGTCGTTATTACATCACCTTAATCTTCATCTTAATCACATTTATTTATTTTTTTAAAAGTCTTGACATGCGTCATCAGTGACCAAGGTGTGTCTATACAACCCTAAAATACGAACACACCTAACAATATAACCCAGCAAAGCTCAAAAAGCGCTGTGAAAATGCATTGAATAAAATGGGAACAGTGCGACACCAGTGGTACTTGTCGGAGTTTTGAAAAGTTTGTAGTGTGCCACCGGTGGCGCGCATCGGGATTATGGTTAAAACTGACTGTTGATTTCTGTCAGACTGATCATGTTGAGTAACTATTTTTATTAACATAAACTTAATGTAAGATATCTTCAAAAAAACTAAATATAAACCATGACTAATAACATATTTGAGTAAGTTTTTATTACAAAAATATAACAATTTACAAACCTTATTACTTTGGTTATAACTGCTAATGTAACATTTAAAAGATTTAATAGATCTAGAAATCACCCACTTCAATCAACATCTACATTATGATTCCATATCATCTATTCATTTGATTAGGCTACATTTTTCTGGGTATACATATTTTAAATAACATATACGTTTATCATTTAATTCAATTTTATACCGCTTAAACAGTTTATCTGCATTCACTCACATAAACATAACCTAGACTTACAAACACAAACAAAAATAATGTAGAAATGATAGAACTGCTGCTCAGCTGACATCAGACTTGATAAAGGAAAGAGACAGACATTAAGGGAAATGAAATGTAAATAATTTGTTCAAAGCCAAGGAAGTTGTACAGTTTTGTGTTCATTTCATCAATGAACGCTGGCATAGCGACAATAATTTGTATACTCTGCAAAGTGTAATAGTTTATGGATAGCTTAAAAATAGTACAGTTAAATATCACATTGTGTTTGAAATTGTGTAATATCATATCAACTTCTTTATAAAAATGTTATATCATAACATTTTTATAAAGAAGTTTGCTTGCTGTGCCTTTTTTTGTATATATTAATCATTTAGTGGATGGGAGTTTTCTAGTATGTTACTAAGACAATAAACAGCTTGCATCAAATCTAAGAAATTTTTGTACATATATGAACTATGACCTTTTTTCTGGTCCAACCCAGATGTGTAAATCGGTCAAGTAGTATGGTCAGGGGTCAGGCTCGCTGTCATAAGCTTTAAATTTTGTCCCCATGATAAATCTCCAGAAGAAAAGTTTATTTTCCATTTTTTACCCATTTAACATAAATATTTTTAAAATACAAATAAATCCTGCACATATAAGGCAGATAACCTTTGTTATGTTACCTGTGTTTAAATCGGTCCATTAGTATGGTCAGCAAGCTCTTTGTAATAAGCTTCAAATTTTGTCCCAATGTTAAATCTCCTTAAGAAAATTTTAATTTTCTTTTTTTATTTAATAACATAACATTTTCAAAATACAAATAAAATCTACACATATAGGACAGATTATCTTTATTTTGGTACACCATACATGTGAATATGTCCAGTAGTATGGCCAGGCCAGCTGTCATAATCTTTAAATTTCTTCCCCCATGTTAAATCTCCATAAGAAAATTTTATTTTCCACTTATGACCCAGTTAACATAAATACTTCCAAAATATAAATAAAACCTGAACATAAAGGACTGATAACCTTTGTTTTAGTACAACCTTTGTTTAAATCGGTCCATTAGTATGGTCAGCAAGCTCGCTGTCATGCCTAAAATTTTGTCCCCATGTTAAGTCTCCTTAAGACATTTTTTTAAATATTTAATTAACATTAAATTTTCAAAGTACATATAAAACCTGCACACTCATAACACCAAGGACCAATAACCTTTATTATACAGGACCGCTTTAAGTTATAAACGATCAATAATCTTTATTTTGGTACAACGTGCAAGTGAATCAGTTCATTAGGATTGCCAGGCTCGTTGTCATAAACTTTAATATTCTTTCCCCATGTTAAATCTCCATAAGAAAAATTTACTTTCCATTTTTTACTCAATTGACATAAATACCTTCAAAATACAAATAAAACCCACACATATAGGACCAATAACCTTCGTTTTGGTACAACCTGTGTTTAAATCGGTCCAGTGGTATGCTCAGGCTCGCTGTCATAGGCTAAACCTTTTCTTTCCCAGTGTTAAATCTCCATAAGAAAAGTTTATTTTTTATACCCAATTAACATAAATACTTTCAAAATAAAAATGAAGCCTGCACATATAGGACCTTTGTTTTGGTGTAACTAAAGTGACCAGATTTTGGAACGGCCAAAACGGGACACCGACCTTCGTGGGGTGTGGGGGTATGGAATACCCCCCACAAAGATAGGGGGGTCCGGGGGTCCTCCCCCAGAAAACTTTGAACAATTAGGAGCATTTTTGTAGGTTTTTAGACTCTTTCAGATTGAAAATATGTGCTAGACACTGGATTATCTTTACCATTAATTTTATGTTCCTAGGAAACTACAAAAGAACCGGAAAAATTTAATTAAGAGTTTTTTACATTAAAACTTATTTCCATATCCCCCATAAAGAGAAGGGGTCCGGGGGCCCTCCCCCAGAAAATTTTGAAAAATTAGGAGCATTTTGGTGTGGTTTTAGACTCTTTCAGATTGATAACATGTGCTAGACTCTGGCTCATCTTTACCATTAATGTTAAGTTCCTCGGAAACTACAAAAGAACTGGAAAAAATTATTTAAGAGTTTTTTACATTAAAACATATTTTTTAAAGAATTTTTCTTACCATTAACGCCAAAATGGGACAAATGGGCGTCCCGAGAGAGTTTGTCGGGACAACGGGACACAATGCTAAAAAACGGGACTGTCCTGTTCAAAATGAGACGTCTGGTCACCTTAGGTATAACCCACATGTAAACCGGTCCGGGTCAGTGTCATTAGTTTCACAAAAGTTTTTTAATATATAAGATTTGTAATATTAAATCGAAATATTTAAAATAAAAAAATAATAATGCAGTACACAAATTTGTCATTAAAATAAATTCCAATAAATATGTGTCCATAGGAAGAATTAAAAAAAATATTAACATCATTGGACGAATGGAAATTCGCTGAGTACGCAGGTCTGCTGCGACGGTTGTATTTTATTTAAATAAATCTGTAAATCTGTTATTGGCTATCAGTAAATAGATATTAACATTGTTACTTATACAGGGAAATAATAACTGCTTGGGAGAAAAAGAACATCCGAGTGATCGCTTGGACGGTGAACCGGCCTCAGGAGAAGATGTTCTTCAGACACATTCTGCAAGTTGCATACATCACAGATACCCTGGTCAGCGAACGGACGCTTGAGTGACTTGGAAACCACCTTGTCAACTGTTGAGTACCTGGCATTTAAAATACCCGTTTGAACCAGCCGTGTAAGGCTAATTTTTCAAACTATTTGAGGTTTCATTATTGCGCTCAACATTGATAATTCACACTCGAATTAGCATTTAATTGATTGACATTACTGACATGATATTTTGTACTAAAGAATTTATTCTTTATGGTAACAGATTTGGCCACCAGAGTAAAGATTCAGCATATAATTTAATTGTTTTTAAATAAAGAAGTGAACATTTTGAAAGTAGCCAAGTTTTATTGTATTTTTAACATTCTATTTAAACCATCTACAAAAGTTTTAGTTGACTGCAAACAATTTTTTTTCAATTAATATTTTCTAGTTTTGCCATCCTAGGTTTTTAGGTTGTCATTAAATTTGAATTATTCTAGTGATTTACTACCAAAGGCAGCTTCAATTTTGGCAGCTTTTTATAGCTGATTTATTACGTGTAGTTTTAAAAAAATTGTTGTGTTCTATGTAGTTGTGTTTGATAAAATTACTTATCTTATTTTACTGACAAAAGTATTTTTTTCTTTGTGTGCATAGTTTTATTTTCTGCTGTTTTCATTATTAGCGTCATAGTGTCATTTCATTTGGAAGAAATCAAGAAGTTTTTGAACTTGGGAATTTATTGCTTGGAAATATTGTTATACCCATTACCCATTTTTAATAATTTTTAAAAAATATTTTGAAATTATAAAAATTCTCCCTATAGAAGTTTTTAACATAATGTGAATGTGTTATGATTCCATAATAACTTTTTAGGTAAATATTAGGCCTCTGCGACTTCAATAATTTTTTTATATTTTAGAACACAGCCCAGTGATTTAAGCAGAAAATCAGCCAATATATTTTTACATAAAAAATTACATGTAACATTTAATGTTGTAGATAAGTATGTATGTATGATCTAAGTGTTTTAGGAATGGAAAATTACCAAATTGCTCCCTCATGTTCCATTGATTGACTAAAAGCCCTGAAATTCTGTCCCTGCTTGTCAAAACTCCAAAAAGTTAGTATACAAACATGAGAAAAATATACAGCCTGTTAAAGTAAAACCAAACTACTTTCTACTTTTTTTGTAAATTAAAGAATGCCTCGGCCAGGGGCCTATTGCGTAGTGAATTATAAGCTAATAATATCAGTGATGTACCAAGTCTAATTGGATGATTTGATTTGCTGATATTATTAGCTTGTAATTTATTGTGCATTGGGTCCCAATTAATAGGGCAAAAGATAATTGTAGAATTGTGACATATTTGTTTTATCATTTCTAAAAATTTTGTCACATCAGCAAAACTATTAACAATCAAACTTAACAATTAGTACGGCACCTCAAAAGAACTTTTACCGCAAAAAGTATTTTGTTTGTTGTTACTTTATATTACTACAGACATTTTTAACTTCAAAATAATTTTTTGCACATTGTTAGGTTTTAAAAATATTAAATACAATTTTAATGCTTGCCTATCAAGTCTGGAAATTTAGGCCCTGGGTTAACACTGTATTTGTAATGTTACTGTGCATAACTCTTGCAAGGCTGTATTAGAAATTAGCACTGTTTCTTTAATCATATTACAGATTTGAATTTGAGGTATAGTTAAAGTATAATCATATAATCATTCATTGGCCTCAAGTCATTTATTTTTTTAGTATTTTTTTATTCTAAACTTATTTTATATTGTAATTACTTTTACTACCCAGTTGGAAAATATAAGTTCAATATTTATTCAATCACAGTATGCAAATCATTTTGTTAATAATTCAACCTCTATTCTTAATTATGGTTAAATTATATTACTTTTCAGATCCATCTTATCTATATGCTATTTACATGTACTTTACTGTCTTCGCACAAATATATGAAATTATGCTTTTTGCATACTGTTGTGATTAAATTTAAGCTCTTTTACATAAGATATTTAGGTAATCAAGGTTTTTAAATCTATTTTTTGTCACATATTTTTATTTATTTATTTATTGTAGATTGTAGACACAACCAATTTTCTTAAACAATCTGAGTTCATGAAAACTAAATGTAATTCTAAGTTGGCAGCTCAGCTTCATTGAAAGTAATCTTAAAAAAAGTAACTTTAGTATTTTAACCATACCGTCTAGATAAATTAATGATTCCTGAGTAAGGTGAGGTGGTTAGGAAATTTTGTTACAATACATTATAGCCCAGGGATGGCTCGCTATAATTTCAACGCCCTCGAATAGATCCAATTCCCCCCCCCCCCAGCAAAATCCCAAAGGGCTTCATGACGACTACTCCTCCTCCTCCTCGTCTTCCCCCTCCCCCCCCCCCCCCCGTCATAATTACATTGATATAGCACATGTTCAAAAGAAAAACATCAAGTAAGAAAAAACAGACTTTGCAACAGAGTGTTTTGCTTAATGCCTTGACAAATAAGAGTATGCTCATGCTCATTATTTTTTATAAAAAATATCGATTTTTGGCAACAGGTCAGATTTTATCTAAAGAAGAGTACGTATTTGGTTGAAATTCAAATTTATAATTTTTTAGATGATATTAATATTTGGATAAATTAACAGTCGAGATGGTTTTCTAAATTAAAATATAAATCTTAAGCTAGGTTTACATTTTAACACAATAGTTAGAAACCAAAGTATTTTATTTTTTATAACATCTAAGAAAGTTGTTGACAATTCCAACATAAAACTGAATATTAGTAGGTGTTGTATTGTTTTAAGTGACACTCTTAAATAGATATCACTGGCAGAGGTATACCTAGGGGTTGGCAGGAGTGGCCCCCGCCAAGGGCGCAAGAGCAAGGGGGGCGCAAATTTAGAGGGCGGCCGAAGATAACGCAACAGAGCACAGCACAAAAGTAATTTTTTTAGAAAATAATAGCTGAAAAATCAAAATAATATCGTGTGTAAAAATTAAGATAGCCTAATCACTAATTCATTAAAAAAAAGATTAATTTCGTTTCAAATGTGGTCGTGTATAAATAATATAAATTTCATAAGCTGAAATTTCTTGCTCCATGAACTTTTTTATTAGAGCACGAGGGCGCGAGATTTGTTGACATCTTCCTGCATTAATTCGTTATTGTTTCTGGTAATTTCTCAATAGACGTATATACTTGTGACAAATATATTCTTGGTAAGTAAACAATACAGCCTAATTCGTGAAAATTAAATTCCCGGTTTTCGGCGGGATATGAATTATCTTCGGGAAATGTTGGGAACGGGATCGTTTTAGCGATCACAACAAGAGTGTAGATTCTCGAAAATTGCGATCCGACGCAAAAAATGATCGCGCATGAACGGCAAATTGTTGAGTAAAAATATTATAAGGGATGGTCGGTCCCCGAAATTTTGGGAAATTTTCGGGAAAATTAAATTTCTGGTTTTCGGGCGGGATATGAATTATCTTCGGGAAATATTGGGGATGGGATCGTTTTAACGATCGCAACATGAGTGCAGATTCACGAAAATTGCGATACGACGCAAAAACGATCGCGCATAAACGGCAAATCCAGCTTTAAGAAACTCGCGATCGGCCGCCAAAAGTATCGCGCGTATTTGCCGATCGCAAATTAAAACGGCAATCGTAGCTTTGCACAACTCGCAATCGGCCGCGATAAAGATTGCGCGTATTTGTTAATCGCAGGTGAATGGCTAAATAAACTTTGCGGAAATTCAGGCGTAACACCTGGAATTCGTGAACGGCTGCGAAATACGATAGCGCGTATCAGCCGATCGCGGATAAATGGCCGATGTAGCTTTGCGGAACCGGCGATCGGCCGTGAAAAACGATCGCGAGTTATTTGCCGGTCGCTGATAAACGGCAGAGACAACCTTGATGGAACTCACGGACAAGAATGATTGAAGAGGGGTTGAACGGACTATGTCTTTTATACATACATCGTGATATTGAGGTGAATGTTGATAATGTAACTGAGCGTTATGCTAAGGGAGGAAAAAGAAGGCTGACTCACAATCTTTTTTATTTCCGTAATTACCTAATCAAGTATACTTTTATAAATAAATCCAATAAAAATATGTAGTTTTAAATTGAAAATTTAGCAAGTTTTTTTTTCTCTAGATTGTCTAAAAACACGAGTTTTCAGTTCAAATTTTCACAAATTTTCTGGGGGAGGGCCCCCGCACCCCCAAACCCCCCGGCAGGTCACACTCGTAATCCTATTTGCTCCCCCCCCCGAACTCATGCTCTGGATCCGCCACTGCTCATCAACGATCTTGAAAAAGCAATTCCACTTGATATCGTCAAAAAGATTCAAGAGCTGTCTTTAGAGGATATTTATCCAAACATCTAGATTGCTCTTCGAGTGTACTTAACACTTCCTGTTACATTGGCGTCTTGTGAGCGAAGCTTCAGTAAATTAAAGCTCATCAAGTATTATCTAAGATCATCAATGGGACAAGAACGTTTGTCAAATTTAGTCATTTTATCTATTGGAGGTAGCAAAACTTAACTTAGATTAATTATTTGATAATTTTGTGAAAATCAAAGCTAATAGGAAAGTAGCTTTTAGGTAGATAAGGCTTATAATAACAGAAGTATGATAATTTTAATACACGTACTCATACACCAATTAATATTTTGTAAATACAACGAATTTTATTTTAATTTTGTGTTTTTTGACCTTTGATTCTGGGTTGTGCGTTAGTATTATACATGTTTCAATTTATATTTCAAATTTGCATTTTACAAATCTTAATTTCAAATTCTTGGTTGAATAATATTTCAAGTTTCGCATTTTTTGCCAAAATCGACTTCAACTTTTCTTGGGATGAGGAAAAATGCCAATTTCGAGGGGTTTGGGGGGTTCTTGGGGTTCTTTTTAGGGGCGCCATTTTTTAATCTTGCCATGGGCGCCACATGTCCAAGGTATACCACTGATCACTGGTTCATCACAGCTTCAATTGTATTTTTTTCTTTCTTTTATCGGTACTATTCATTATACAGTTTATACAGATAAGATGTAATTGGAAAAGTATAATTTTAGGAGATAAAACCCTGATAATTACCATGTAAATATTTATTTTGTATGTAGATAAATACTTTTGCAACTGACTGTTTTTTTTTAAATATTTATATAAGGAATTGAAATATATATTATTCTATAGTTTTATCAAGGCAAAATTTATAAACTATGTTTTTTAATTTTATTTTTTATCGAGAAACAGTATATTAACAATTACATTATTTTTACATTCCTTGGTATCATAATGTTGGACCAATCTTGTTTCTTATCATCCCACCTTTATATCATTTTATATGTTTACTGATTTGTGCCATTTAAAAAATGAAATGTTTTATGAATATTACGTGGTAGTTTCATTTTCCCTTTGTTTAGAACTTAATGAATTGCAACACACAACACTGCAATTACCTGATTATGGAATACCGCATGAAGGTGAAACATAGCATTTTATTTGCCGTGGGGCAATGCAAATTAAAGTTTTCCTTTTATTACTTTAAAAATACAGTACACCTCGGATTATCCAGACCCCACATTATTCGGATTCTGGATTATCAGGCCCAGTAGTTCAGTCGCCAAATAGGAAAATAGGCATGACCTTGAAGTAGGGTCCGACTCAAATTTTATAACTGATTCTAGTACTATTTGATGTACTGAACAAGAATATGGCGGATGCCAGACTGGCATCCTTGAGCAATTTTGAATATCGAAGGTCAAAGTTCAAAGGGCCGAAAATAGAGAAACAGATAGTGAAAAAATATGTATTTGTGGTATCCAAACAAATATTCTCAAAGGTATTGATTTTAAACCACCACCAATAGTTGCTGGGTGGTAAATACTTTATTTTGATTGGGTATTAATTTTCAGCCGCCATCTTGGATCCGCCATATTGGATACAAGTTAATTTTTTTTAATGTGAATGTGGTGTTGAGACACATCATTACAGAATAGATTTTCACGCTGATTACAGTGCTGCAATCCGTTTTTGAAAATATTGTTTCGTTCTCAAGATATTTTCAAATAATGATTCTTCACCGTACATTTCTTATGGGAGTTTCCAAATTAAACAATGTTTTTGTTTAGTTTTTCTTATATCTCCGGTTTTAATCGCATTATAAATTTCGTTTTGGTCTTAAAAGATTCAGTGATTTAACGGCTTTAATTTGAAATATTGTCCATTTAAACAAGACCAGTCGGAGATGAGTTACAAAGCAACATTGAACATAAAATTTGGATTTTTTAAAATTTACGTTTACTTAAAGGTTTATATCTCAGGCTCTAGGTAAGTCTAAATATTATGGTTGGTCTTAAAACACTCATCTGATCTTTGGCTTTCATTTAAGCCACTTTCAACGTAAAAACCACTTTGTAAAAAGGGTTATGACTGTTTAAAGATCATACGATCTTCAAAATTTAACTATTTTTGTCTTGTTTCTCATATATCCCCAGTTCTAATCACATTATAAAGTTCGATTTGGTCTTAAAAAATGCAGTAATTTAATGGCTTCGATTGTAAATATTAATCATATAACTACGATCAGTCTGAGATGAGTTACAAAGCAACATTGAACATAAGATTTAGATTTTTCAAAAATTATTTTTACTTAAACGTTTATATCTCAGGTTCTAAGTAAGTCTCAATATTATTCTTAGTCTTAAAACACTCATCCAATCTTTGGCTTTCATTTGAGCCACTGATGACATTAATCCGACTTTGGGAAAAAGAGCTAAGCGTATTCAAAGATCATATGACCTTCTAAATTGAACTATTTTTGTTTTGATTTTCTGATACCTCCCGTTCTAATCACATTTTTAAGTTCGTTTTGGTCTAAAATGAAAGATTGAGATCAGATAAGTGTTTTAAGACCGAACACAATGTTTAGATTTGCTTAGAACCTGAGCTATAAATCTTTAAGTAAAGATAAATTTTGAAAAATCGACATTTTATGTTAAATATTGCTTTGTAACTCACCTCCCACTGGTTGAATTTGAATAATTAATGTTTCAGATTGAAGCCATTAAATCACTGAGTCTCTTAAGACCAAAACGAAATTTATAATGCGATTAGAACCGGAGATATAAGAAAAACTAAACAAAAAAATTGTTTAATTTGGAAACTCCCATAAGAAATGTACAGGGAAGAATCATTATTTGAGTATATCTTGAGAACGAAACAATATTTTAAAAAACAGATTGCGGCACTGTAATCAGCGTGAAAATCTATTCTGTAATGATGTATCACAACACCACATTCACATTTAAAATAATTTAACTCGTATCCAATATGGCGGATCCAAGATGGCAGCTGAAAATTAATACCCAATCAAAATAAAGTATTTACCACCCAGCAACTATTGGTGGTGGTTTAAAATCAATATCTGTTTCTCTATTTTCGGCCCTTAAAACTTTGACCTTCGATATTCAAAATTGCTCAAGGATGCCAGTCTGGCATCCACCATATTCTTGTTCAATAAATCAAATAGTACTAGAATCAGTCATAAAATTTGAGTCGGACCCTACTTCAAGGTGTCATGGCTTGGCGACTGGACTACAGTCCATCCAATAAATTTCAAAATTAAAAGTTATGCAAAAACATGATTTTAGCAAGTTCATGTGGGAAATGCGTCTTCTAAAAGTAAAATGCAAATACAATTCATTACTGTACGCATTTGGAATCACAATAGTTGAAGGAGTCGCATTGCCTAAATAGTACATTACATCATTTATGTGACCTGAGTTTTTTGGTTTGCTTCTTGAGGCACTAGCGGTAATCAGCAAAGGCGTAGCCTACAGCAATTTTGCGAGTTAGTTCATGGCTGTCACTTGATGAGTTAATAGTTGTGAACTCTTTATGTGATTTGATAATGAGTTTTAAAAAGATTGGTTGTAAAAATTAAAAAGTGGTTTTAACTTTAGAACAGATAGTGAATGCTGATAAGACTTAACACGGGAGAATCAGGTAAAAAATTAGCCAAGGATCTGAGTGTTGGGACAAGTGCAGTAAGTGACTGGAAGAAGAATAGAGGACAGTTAGAAAAAAGGTACGCGGAACAAGCTTAATTTAAAGACTAATATGTTGTACTGTCTTGATACGCCGTTTGAAGTACATGGGCGGATTTCTGGGGGTGCCAGGGGGTGCTTGGCACCCCCTGATGTTTTATTTATTTATTTATTTGATAATGCTATAAAACAGCCGAGGCCAATTACATTACAGCATTAAGAATAAGTTCATATTAAAAAATTGGAATAACAAAATGTTCATTGTGTTTTGACCATCTTTTTCTTCACCATCTTGAAATCACTTAGTGACAACAAACTTAACAATAGTTAATCTTCATCTTCAAATATACATAAATATCCAAGATAACAATGACATGCAAGAAATAGTAACAAATCATCACTTAAAATACTCATACATATTCATGCAATAAATAAATAAATTACTAACGACAAAAATCTACTGCTCAACATATGATTTCCTAATCTCCTTCTTCAAGCTTGTTATGTAATTTTTTAAACTTCAATTAAATACAGTGGAACCTGGATAATTCGAACTTGTATAATTCGAAATCTTCTTTAGTTCGAATATTTTTCTTGGTCCCTGGAATTTTGTATCTAAAAAATGCTAAAAAATCGTGAATAATTCGAATTTTATTTTGGATAATTCGAATTTTTAAGTGCCAAATTAAGGTACATCAGTTTCATTCCACGACTGGAAATAGTTACAAATTCATTGGAAAACACTGTTTTACTACGACGCTCAATAAAAATTTAACGCCAGACTGATGGCATGTCAGGTTATGGTCAAGTGACTCATCCCTTCCACCTCCCAGGCTTCCCACCCTGCCCCAACATCGCTTGTAACTCGACACCAATAATGTAAACTAAAACAGTACAGAACGCTGACTGAGTTCGGAAAAGGGTTGCGCTCGCCGTGGCAGCGCCAATAGTCTTTTCACACTTGATTCTGTGTAGAACGGCTCCCGGCAGACGAGCCATGCGCTAGACCTGATGCGCAGTTTTCTATGTCGACACAAAGGCTACTCAACACTGCGACCCCCTTCCCTCCCCCCATCAGCCAAACTAACTTGCGAATTCCAGTGCAGCAATCCGTTGTTTTCCTTCAAACTAAGTGTTTTTTTTTATTTGTGCAGTGTCTTTTTTTTAAGTGTTTAAAAGTTTTTACGTAACATTAAGTAAGTGTAGTGATCATTTCGACAAAATATCGGACCTATAAAACACTCACTTTAGCGGAAAGTCAATGAGCGTGCAATTGTCAATGTTACACGAAGTTAAGTTGGTAGCCTGAATAAAGTTCAGACGTAGCAGAACGTACTCTATTTTTTCTAGCAGAAATGTTTCTTTGTATTATCGTACGTCGCGTCGAACGTAGTTTATATGAATTTAATGGTCCTTTCGTACTAATTAAATTAAAAAGTTTTCAGATAGAAACAAGGGGGTAGTTATTTCTGTTTTATGATTACTGTTTTTGAACCCTTACAATTAGCGTTTGTTGATGAATTTATTCTTTTAGAGTGTCAATTTGATAAAGAGGTTAAATTCACAATTTGAAGTTTTAATGTCTTGGTCTCATTCTTTAGAACTTCTTTAATTCGAAGTTTTTAGCTGGTCCCTTGAGGTTCGAATTATCCAGGTTCCACTGTATATCAAAAGGATAATATTCATTACATAATCTGCACATAATATTAAGAGGAGAATTGTAAGCGAGATTAGTGCGAGAGAAGCGAGGGGAAAATACAAGAGTGCTACGAGAGTTGGGTCGTGGAATGTTGTCCAGTTGTCCTAGCAAGTTACTGTCTTCCAGGGCTCCGCTCACCAGATTATGGAGATAAGATAAGGCGCTCAACTTCCTCCTGTCACTAAGGCTAGTCAGTTCAAACATATTCAAAAGCTGTCTGTACGGAATACTAAATGTGTAGAAGCCAAATATTTTGCGGATTTGTTGGCGATAAAATGGGAAAATGTTTTCACCATAACTTTGATTGAGGTATTTGCATAAATTACAATTGGTTGTCGTTAAATAAAAAAATACTACTTGGAATAGGCCTTAAAAAAGACCATTTAAATAGGAGTGTGATGTTTGAATTTGAGTATACAACACTTCAAACGTTAAGTTAGCTGGCACCCCCAAATATTATGACCTAAATCCGCCCATGTTGAAGTATCAATTTATTTAGTAGGGGCTAAGGTAGGTGATCGCTATCTAGGCAATATTGTAATGACCTCGGATTATCAGGATTTTTTGTTATCCGGATCGGTGTTCCGCCACATTAATCCGAATATGCGAGGTGTACTGAATATGTAAAACTCATGGTTTTAATGATGGTGTGAAATGTATTATTTAATATCTTCTATATTTTAATGGTGTGGGAAAGACAACATCAAATGGTTTCTCTTATGTAGAAGAAAGATACAAGGACTAAGAAAAACTGGAAAACAAATACAAATATTAGGTACCTTAAGCATATTTGTTCTTTTATTATCATATATTTAATTTCGTAAGGCGATTCTTTGCGTCAAAATTGTGGGCGTCTGGCAAATTGTAGAAAGATGATAGATGGCTCAAATTATAGATCTCTTTTCTGTGATGGTGGGAAAAATAATAAAATTGCTTGAAATTCATCAAAAAACGAGAAATAACGTAAGATATCTACCATTTAAAAAGCAATGGGATCTCAAAATGTCTGCTTTGTTTACTTAAAACATGTGATGCTGATACTTGTTTGAAAACCATGTGGTAGGTTAGATATCAATATAAGCTAGATTCAGTTTGCTATGAAGGCATTTTGTACTATAATAAGTAAGGATTGTTTGAATTTCCCCTCATTAGGGGCTTTTAGCCCCTTAAAGCCCCTTGTTTTCTTTTATTATCTTATTTGGTAAATAAAATTAAAAAATTAATGACAGCTAGAAACTAAAACCCAAATATCGAAACCGCAAAATCTTCTTGAAAGTTTCGGTTTTGAGTCTCGATAAAAGAGCTCTGACATTCGTATATCGTAACTGCAAGATCGATGCATCACCATAAAAAGATCCGTCAGTCGCCAAATAATGACAATATACATCGCCTAAGATGAAGAGGACATTCATAGGCCGCAGAACAAAGATGATATTTGTTGGCCTCAGGAAGCTGACATTCATCAGGCGTGAAACGACGATGGAGCAATGACAATATTCATCGGCACCGAATTGAGCACAATTTGTTTTTGGCAGCAAGGGATTGAAGATAACATTAATCCGCCGCAAGAGTATCTCAATTTGTCTGCCGCTCACATGACAATATTGCAGTCAGCAACCAAACAATGGTGATATTTGGCGGGCGAGGAAAGACGATGATATTTGTTGGCCGGGAAATAAAGACCTTATTTGTGGCCGTGGATCAAAGACAAGATTATTTGTCAGCAGCGGAACAAAGACGAGATTTATTTACCGTGAGGTAACAATGGTACAGTAGAGTCCCACAAACCCGGACTAATGTGGACCGAACGGTGTCCGGGTTTGTGAAAATTCCGAGTTATCGGGAAATGATTAAAAATAAGAAAAAATAAGAATAGTTTCTGTTATTTTTATAAGAAATCATTTATTTATTCCATAGTAAAAAATATAAAAACTATATTGGTTACAAAAAAAAAACTTAAAGAAAAACTAAAACTGTTTTAAATGTGTCACACCGTGCTCTGGCCTTGAATCTCAATGCACTTTATTGCTGTGGTAGGCTTTCCGAGTTATCCAGAATTCCGGGTTATCGAAGTCCGAGTTTGCGGGACTCTACTGTAACAGAAACGAATTAGCAGCTCAACAAAATTAGTTTATATCACTATAACAAATACTCAGGTTTTGACTAATCCTGTTTTAGCGAATTTCCCCTATAGGGAAGAAGCTGTTACCGTAGGTCTCATGGTAAGACCTAAGCCCGAGACCATCATAACTTTTCTTTTTGAGGTCCCCAGATGCCAAAAACACTATTCGTCTATTTTCATAAAATAAAATACCCCCGTTGCAGCAGACCTGCATACTCAGCGAATTTCAAATACAAAACAACATATTTCAATCCAACATAGCGAGATTTGACATGTTTCGGTAAGCTTCATAAGAATAACATGGGGAATGAGTATGCAGGTTTGCTGCTACAGGTATGTTAAAACTGGGTAGTTTTAATTCAATATTTTGTAGGTCTGAACTAGAAGAAGCCATTTACCAAGTTTTATCAAGATATGTTGAGAAATAAGCGAGTTATATAATTTTACTTATTTCCCATAAGGTTAACATTGGGACAACGTACTGTGTTTACCACTTTCAATATCTCGGTAACTAATAGACATAGAGCAGTGATTCAATATATTAAATTGTTTGTTTTTTTGAGCTGAATTCAATGGTGCCAACAAAAATTCGTAACATTTTATTTTTGTATGTAAAAAACCCAAAAAACCCATTTTTGGGGGGGTTTAACCCCCTTTACCCCCCCCTTCCGGCGGTCCGATCGGGCTGGTTCACGAACTCGTCCGAATAATTACTACTTTACACATCCATGCCAAATTTCATTAGGATTGGGCCATTTTTACGCGAGTTATCGTGCTTAAAGACACATAGATATATAGATATATATATAGATATATATATATTTATGAAAATGAACGAATAGTGTTTTTTACTTCTGGGGCCCCCAAAACGAAAAGTAATCATGGTCTCGGGCTTAGGTCTTACCATGAGTACTACGGTAACAGCTTCTTCCCTATAGGGGAAATTCGCTAAAAATAAAAAAAATATATATATATGTGTCTTTAAGCACGATAACTCGCGTAAAAATGGTCCGATCTTAATGAAATTTGGCATGGACGTGTAAAGTAGTAATTATTCGGATGAGTTCGTAAACCAGCCCGATCGGACTACCGGAAGGGGGGTACATCTTACATCTTACATCCTGTAGCGCTCGATG
Source organism: Flexamia atlantica (assembly GCA_035578135.1). Lineage (NCBI taxonomy): Eukaryota > Metazoa > Arthropoda > Insecta > Hemiptera > Cicadellidae > Flexamia > Flexamia atlantica. The sequence continues at coordinate 28,694,630 of JAQJVK010000005.1, read as the reverse complement.
ACCTGTAGGTGTAGAGCTTGTCAAGGTGCCCACGAAGTTGCAGGACACATCTGTTAGGAAAATTTAGGTAGGAGAATGGGAGGTGTCTAATTTGGATGGTTAGACCTGATTATTTAAATTTTGACACAACTCCCAAAACTCTTGCAAATCGTAGAAGCAATGTTCTATTAAAAACTGCTTTAATCTAAGTTTGAATGAACTATAGTTGTTTATATTGCGCAAAGAGCTTGGCAAGGCTTGATACAATTTGGTACCTATGTACTGTGGTTTTTTCTCGAAGATCGAAAGTCTGTGTGTCTCTCCATACCTATCCCTAAACCTAGTTTTATAATTATGTGACTGGATACCATTGATCTTTTGAGAATCAAAGTTTCTTACATAAAGAATGTTTTCAAAAATAAACAAACTCGGAACCGCAAGGAGCCCCAGCCCCACAAAAGCCTCCCTACAGCGCGCTCTGAATGGTAGGCCTGACATTGTTCTTATTGCCTTCTTCTGGCAAGCAAAAATTCTTTCTCTATTGCCAATGGTGCCACCCCACAAAATAATTGAGTATAGCAAGTGACTCTCAAACAGAGCATGATACACAAGTTTATTGAGATGTTTGTTCTGGTATTTGCATATTGATCTTAAAATGAAAATACTCTTAGCCAGCTTATTTTCTAATGCGGTTAGATGGTCATCCCAACCCAGCCTATCGTCCAACCTCACTCCCAAAAAGTCAGCAGATGTTCTTAATTCTATCTGTTATTCGTCTATGGACAGGCTCGGAAGGAAATTTCCACCCCTAGCCTTCTTTTGAGATGATTGGATACAGAGAAAAGAAGTTTTAGTTGGATTTAGCTTGAGTTGATTTTCAGAAAAGTATTGAGCTAGTTTGTTGGATTGGATAAATGAATCTATCTCTAAATCAAAAAGATTTTTATTCTTAATGAAAAGGGTAGTGTTGTCTGTGAACTGAAAAAGACTATTGCATGGAATATGAGAAGTGAGATCGTTAATAAATATTATGAAGAGAATAGGGCCTAATATCGAACCTTGCGGAACTCCTGAGTCCAAAGGTTGATGGTTAGAACGGAAAACTTTAGATTTTTGTTTTACTTGATGTTTTACTTCTGTTATTTGAAATCTATCGGTGAGATATGAAGTAAGCCAATTAAAAGCAGTTCCAGAAAAACCATAGGACTTAAGTTTTAGAAGAAGAAGGTCGGTATTGACACAGTCGAATGCTTTCGACAGGTCAGCAAAGCAACTAATGACTGAATCTCCTGCTTCCATGGCATCTATACACTGTGAGACAAAATCGACTAGGGCCAGTTTGGTGGATCTTCCCCTCCGAAACCCATATTGTTTGGAATTAAACAAACGGTTTTGTTCAAAGAAAGAAGTTATTTGTTCGCAAACTACACGCTCAATTATCTTAGAGGCCGACGGCAGGAGTGAGATTGGACGATAGTCGCCGGGGTTGGTCTCATCCCCTTTTTTAAACAAGGGTCTCACTACTGCAACTTTACAGTCCTTAGGAAAAATTTCCATTACTTAGTGAAGCATTTATTATATGTGTAAGAGGCTTAACTATTTCCGTGTCACAGTACTTAAGTACTGCCATACTTATGCCGTCCTTGCCACAGGATTTTTTAGGCTGGAATCTGGAGAGAATCTTTAACACCTCTTTCTCATCTACAGCTCTAAAAATGTCAAAGTTGAGTTGTGGGATTACTAAGTTGAGGTTAAAACTATCAATATCTACTTCAGAAAGATCTAAAGATTCGGTAATGTTTGCAAAGTAGCTATTGAATGTTTCGGCAACTGCCATTGGGCTTTTAATAATCTGATGACTGTGACAATCCATGAGTACCAAGTTTTTTGTAACATGGCTATCTTTGCCTCTGAACTTGTTTATAACTTGCCAAGCCGTTTTAGATGGATTTTCGGCATTGGATAATGAATCCTTCATCCATTCAGATTTGGATCTGTGTATTTCTCTTGTGTACCTCTCTTTGGCCTCAAGTTATCGTGCTTTGTTCAGTACAGTCATATGGGATTTCCAGATGTTATACATGTCAAACATTTCTCTCCTAGCAGACTTAACATCCTGATTAGTCCAGTAATTTTTTGGGCATGTGGAAGATGATTTTTTAATGATTGGGCATGCTATGTCAAAGTAGTATGAAAATGTTTTGATAAAAGCTGCATATTTATCATCTATTTCAGTAGAATCAAAAACTTCATCCCAGTTTTCAGATCTTAACCTAAGCTTAAGCTCATGTAAGTTTTGTGGCTTAAGATCCCTTGATTCGGATTCTATTTTCTTATTACTAATTTTCTTAAAAACAGGCATTTCAAGACTTATGGCACAGTGATCAGATATAAGTGGGTTTATTGTGGCACCTATTGAGTTCGGAATGTTAGTGGCAAAATTATCAATGCAAGTCTGCGTGGTCTCTGTTACTCGTGTTGGAGAGTCTATTTTGGTGAAAAGGCCATGGCTTTTGAGTAGGCTAACAAATTTTTGCTTTTTCCTGTCATTACTCAACATGTCAATATTACAGTCAGCAGCAATTATTATATTATTTTCTTCAGACTTAACTAAGCTTAGAAAATTGTCCAGTTTTGAGAAAAACTCATCTAAGTTTTTGTCATCAGGTGACCTACACAGGGAGCCTAATTCTACGTTGTAATTATCTAGCTTCAATTTAATGTCAGTCATCTCAAAGATTGTGTCAGCATTTAGTTCTTTGCTCAAGTTGGATATTTTAATGTCTAAATCTTGGACATCATCCCTCTTAAATATTGCTACCCCACCTTGCTTCACATCTTCTCTACAATAACTACTAACTAGACTATAATTAACAAGATTGCTTGAATTTTATTATAATCCATCCCATGTGCTGCAACCAGCAGGAAGTGAGGATTGATTTCATCGAGAAAAATTTCAATCTGTTCAATTTTATTGGAAATCCCCCTAACATTTAAAAAAGTTATTTTCAACTTATTTCTTTTCTCTTTGTCTGTCTTATGCCTAGCCTTACCCACGCCACGCCTCTGTCTGCTTTTTGATTCTAGTTTGTTTAAGTTGGTAGTTCTGTTGGTATGCATTGGCCGTTTTTTGGCATATTAACCTGTTCATTATCTACTTGGCTTTGGTTTTTTAAGAAATTCGCTACAAGTTTACTTAAAGTTTGCTTACCTATTCTCTTAAGGTGGAGACCATGTTTTGTGTAATCACTACGAGAGAGCAGGGCACTTAAACTTAAGTAGGTCCAATTTTCTCTACAACACCACTCCTTGAAGGTTAAGTTTTGTCTAGCTATGCTCGGATTGAGAGATTCATCATCATATCTTAATGGGGTTTCTATCAATACAATCTTACCTTTAGTCCTGCTTTCACTAAGCCTAGTCAAGGAGTTATGCAATTCCTCCATGGTTAAGTTTCCTGTTTCGTTTACACCTCCTAGCATAACAAGGCAGTCGCCTTCTCTTAGGCGGCTTGCATGCACAACAGCCTTTTCTAGTAATGAGGTGGAGGAAATACTGGGCATAACCCAAAAGGGGTAAACCCACCCAAAAATGGGTTTTTTGAGTTTTTTACATATAAAAATAAAAATTATCAAATTTTTGTTAGCACCATTGAATTCAGCTCAAAAAACAAACAATTTAGTATTTTGAATCACTGCTCTATGTCCATTGGTTACCGAGATATTGAAAGTGGTAAACACAGTACGTTGTCCCAATGTTAACCTTATGGGAAAATAAGAAAAATTCTGTATCTCGCTTATTTCTCAACATATCTTGGTAAAACTTGGTAAATGGCTTCTTCTAGGTCAGATCTACTAAATATTGAATTAAAACCACCCAGTTTTAATATACCCGTAGCAGCAAACCTGCATACTCATTCCCCATGTTATTCTTATGGGGCTTACAAAAACATGTCAAATCTCACTACGTTGGATCGAAATATGTTGTTTTGCATTTGAAATTCGCTGAGTATGCAGGTCTGCTGCAACGGAGGTATTTAATTATGACTAATAATTTGATTGTTCTTAATTTTGGGTTTCTAAATCAGAAATTTCAGGTTATGACCATCACTAGAAAAAATGTAACAACACTATGTAACTTAGGACACTGTTCAAGCTCATATATGTCATGAGAACTCATTGGTGAATAGAGGAAAAATCAGAAAAGTCCAGAATATCTGTATTATTTACAATAAAAAAATGCTTCATACATTTTTCACAATACAAAATGTATACCTGATAACGAATAAAAGCATTAATATCTTAAAATTATACTTCAAAGAAATAACTTCATAGCAATTTTATTCGTTTGCTATCATTTCAAAATAGTGTCACTAGAACTTATTTCATGTTGATGATGCCTGAGGATGAAGCTGGTGTATTAGACCAAACGCTGAAGTTCCACACTTAATAGGTTGTCCGACCATAATCCTGGCGCTCGGCGAGTTTAATTTATCCTGACGAGTTCCGAGCACAGCGCTCTTGAGGAACTTGAGTGTCGACTCAAACGACATCTGCTGCAGAGGCGAGTTGCTGCCCTCGATGCCTGTACGGTTGAGGGGCTGGAAGCTGCCGTCGTAGGTCATGTAATCCGCTATCAGCAGCAAGTGCCGCGGGTCTACAGTGATGCCGTAAACCTATGAATAAAAGTAGGTTAGCGATATTATCACTTGAAATTAGCTAAAAGAGCAAAAAATCTGAAAAAGAAGCAAAAAAGAAAGCAAATTAGCAATATGTAACATAATTTACAACCAAAAGTGAGATAAAATCTGAATAAGACTGATGGTGCTATTCAGTTAACAAGAGTGTTACAAGTTTCTCTGCTTTTATCATCCATTTGTATTTACATTAAAGGTAAAGGAATGAGTGGAACCAACACGTCTCACAACAAAGTGAGCTAACAATGAAATGAGTTCACAAAATGTGTCAACATTACTGTTAACTCTATGGGGGAAATGACTTTGATCGTGAATTACATTTGTGTTGATTTACTAAAACTAAAGACTTTCATATTTAATGAGAATCAGACTTCTTCTATACCTTGAACACATCCTGAATCTCTCTGACGACCACTTTTGCGGCTGCTTCAATGCCGTAGGTTTGCGCCATCGCATGGATGTCATTGGTATAAAGTTGATTAATGTTCAGCAAGTTATGATGTTTGAACACCTCCTGCATGTTGATTCCATCCGTTTTGAACATTAGTCGATCATTTGCAGTGTAAACAAATGCTCGTTTTATTCCTGACACCTGAAAGAATTGAGATTTTTTAAGATGCAATACAGTAAACCTCGGATTATTTGGACCTCACATAATTTGGATCCTAAATCATCCGGATTGGCCTCTCTGTGAAATAAAAGTATTGAAAATCATAGTAAAAACTTAATTTTAAGAATGTTTAATTTTAAGAATGTTTTAGAGTGAAAAGTGCCTTTTAAACGTAAACTTTAACTGAAATATATCACTAAACAAACACATTTGGTTTGACAAAAATTTAAGTTACCACATACATTATAACATTTTTGTAAAATGAAATGGTGTGCTGCTATTCCCCGCTATGAGCTCTAGCGGCAATCAACACTTGCGTAACCTATGAGAATTTTACGGGTTCAAATTCAAATACAAAATTTCTTAATTCATTGTTTGTACAATATATACATGAATAGCGTCTAACTAATACTAATATTGGGTTGGTTTGTTACTGTCATTTGTTGCAACATATGCGGTTTGTATACATTACTAGCAGATATACCCGCAGCTTCGCCCGCTGAAAAAATGACTTATTTTAACTAACTCAGATTATGCCATGTGCAATTTTTAGGAATAGTTATCAAATAGACTGATTTAGGTTGTAGGCCATAGGTGTACAATTACACCGTTAAGGTGTAGCTTGTAATTCCACCCTAGATTGAAGTGTAACAAATGTGTAACGTTTCCTCTAAAAATTTTCCCTCATGATTGGCAAATGGTATGACTTAGCTTTCTCCCATTTGCCAATACAGAGAATGAGACATAACCCGGGATATAAAACAAAATAAGACGCTAAGGGCGGCTTTTCCGACTTAACATCAACATTAATTTAGTACGTTTTTCAAAATAGACCGAAAAATGTACGAAAAAGTAGACGGTAGGCCTAAGTGCCTTGGCCAAAAACATATTTCCCAAACCTTTCTCAATCACATTGAAGATCGGTTCTCTAACCTACTGTATTGATAATGCAAAATTATTGTTGCAATGGTATATTTTTGTAATTGAAATCTTCATCACCTAATTAATTTTAATTTTGAAACTCCGTTTCTAGTGGATATACGTCATGTTCCCGAAATGAAATGATTATAATGAGTTTTAAGATTTTATTTTGAGAAAGGTCTTATTTATTTATTAGACGGATAAACCATTTTAAGAGAATACAATATTGTACTTCGGGCGGTTATACAACGTGAACAGCTTAAGTGGCATTTTTGACAAAAATATAGTAGGTGGCTGAAATAAATTTGTACATTTTATTCTCTTAGTAGATTGGATATTGTATCTTTTCTATCCCCTGAAAATACTGTATAGGCCTTCCATCCATAGTTTTAAAAACTGAAATAGCCGCGCCATTTTGAATTTAATAATAAACTCTATTTTAGCCATCTGAGAGAGAATATGTTAAAAACCTTTCTTCATTCGCATCTAGTGCCTATAAAGAACATTTGTGTCAAGTTTCATAGCCCGAAGACTTGTAGTTTATGAGAAAATAAGCCATGAAAGCTAAAAATGTCCGCCATTTTGAATTTCATAATATACCATATTCAAGCCTTTTGAGAGAAAATATTGAAAAATCCTTTCTTAGTACGCATCTAGAGCCTGTAAAGAATATTTGTGCCAAGTTTCATCGCTCTAAGCCTTATAGTTTTTGAGAAACTGTGATCAGTCAGTCAGTCAGTCAGTCAATGGGTTTTGGCTTATATATATATAGATTTGTTATGTTAATACAATAGTTGTGGAAGCTTTGTGTAGACTGATATTAAGATTCAAATTAAGTGGGTCTAAGACTAATAGTATAGTCTTGAAAAGCTGTTTAACGCATTGATATAGCAGGGGCTACATTTGAGATCGATATTTAGGCGGTATAATGACCTTGGGGATTATCCGGATATTTTGTTATCTGGATAGGTATTCCGCCACATAAATCCGGATAATCCGAGGTGAACTGTATTTGGTTTCAATTTTTCGTTCTATCAATCAGTCAAAACATCTTTTTCTCTAGCACAAATACATAATAAATAGCGCCAACAAAATACCATCAATCCTAAATCTTTACTACAGATTCATGTCACAAAAAAATTCTTTCAAAGAGTACAGTGCTTTTTGATCAGGTACACTTGTGAAGCCCTCTTAAATTCGGCTGGGATTTTAATGTCTTTTAGTTTTTTAGGGACATACCTTAAAAATTCTAAACCTACATAGGAAGTTTGTTTAATTAAATATTCCATGTTATGTTTTGGTAAAATCTTTTTATATTTATTCCTTCTACGAAATTAATGAAAATCATGGTTGCTCTAAAACTTGTCCATATCATTTTTATTTTTACAATGTGTGATACATTTAAAGATGTAAAGGCTGTAAGCAGTTTATAATATGTTAGGCTCAACAAAACGGTTTTTTACAGATTCATCACATTTAATATTTATCATTATCCTAATAGCTCTCTTTTGAATATAAGAATTTACTTGGGTTTAAGAGAAAAATTCCAACCCCGCCTGTGGTTTATAGCCACAGTTTTTTGTAGTTTTCTATGGTTATGGTGTCATCATAGGGGGGGTAAGGGCAATTTAGGTATCATATGTTGTGTTGTTGAATTAATTGTCAAATAAATCTGTTTTTGTTTTTACCAAAAAAAAACATGATATTGATCTCTATGTGATTTCTGATGTTAGACCAATGGGGTCACAGATTATTACTATTAGACCGTATTTAAATGGATTTTAATTGAACTGACGATACACCTTTTTTAACTAATTACCTGAGCGACGGTGGACTTGGCAGCCATCTCGCGCAGCAGGTTGGAGAGGTCCACGCGGCCCAGCTTGACAGGAAGGCAGAGGGTCACCTCGCACCACAGCTCGCATTCCGTGTCGAACCTGAAACCAGCTCGTGAGTTTAATTTTGCACTTCAACTATCAACGTTAATTGCTACTGATGAACAATTTAGGTGCCGCTAGCATTTGAAAATCAACCAGAGAAGAAAATAGGAGTTACGAGTTCCATCAGAACATGACCAACTGTTTTTGTTAACTTTTGAAATCCTCCTCTATTAGGACAGAGATTGGTAAGCCTATATCATGACATATGAATACAGTATCTATAATATTAATTCTGTAAGCGATTTTTTTCAATCAAAATTGTGAGAGTTTGACAGCTCGCAGGATGATGGGAGATGGCTCAAATGAAAGGTCTCGGTCCCAGGGGGTCGGGAAAAATATCAGATTATGTCCAAATATACCAGAAAATGAGAAATAACGAAAAATATATTCCATTTAAAATGCATTGGGATTGAAAAACGTCTGCTTTGTTTACATTTAACATGTGGTGCTAATGCTTGATTCAAAGCCATATGGTAGATGTTGACATGTGGGATTTTTTTTCAAAATGCAGCTCACTATGCACGTTCAATGTACTACAACAACAAATATTTTAAATTTAAGATTTTCTGATGTTATAATAATTAAGTATTTGAGTTTTTTCATAATTTAAAATTATACAAAGATAAGTATGTTTGTTTAGTTTATGTTATAACGATGCAGATTTAATAACAAATGATCTATACTTATATATAATTACGTAAGGGAAATCTTTGCGCCGAAATTATGGGCGTTTGGAAGGTCGCAGGATGATGGGAGGGGGCTGAAATTAAAGGTCTACAACCCAGGGACTCAGGGAAAATACTGAAATTGCTTTAAGCTTACTATAAAATGAGAAATAACGTAAAATAGCTGACATTTAAAAACTATTGGTATATATAAAGGTCTGCTTAGTTTACTTAAAACCAAATGCTAGATATACAGTAATCATAATTTTGTGGATCCAAAAGCCTATTTTCTAACAAGGTATTTGGAACTATAGTAAAGAAGGATTATGCTTAGGGGCTAATAGCCCCTTCAAGCCTCTAGTTTCCATCTTATAATTGCTACAAAATATATCACTATCATGGCAGATGAATCTGGTCTATGAAACGTGAAAACGAGCCCCACCAACGTCATGAGACATGTCAAAGCTTGGCAGATTTTTATTCGGCTGTTGGAATCGGGGATGAAACCCTTTTTCGAAGGTTCAGGTATGGTGCAAAACCACTACGTTATAGTAAGTTACCTTGGATCAAAGAAATAGGATAATTATTACAGCATTTTGGCGCACAGCATTTATCTTAATTATATTCATCAACCTCCAAGGGACTATATGGGTGCAAATAATACGAGGTATACTGTAGTAAAAAAAAAACAAACTAGCTGAACATTAGCTGATTTTACAAATTTTTAAGTTCAGTGAGAAATTTCGACACATAATTCAGCTGAATCCAGAATTCAGCGATCCACAGTCATCTTGTATAAGAGCAATTAGCCTATTTGGTAACAAGTAGGCTATTAACTTACTTGTAGTTGTGCACGCTGTCACTAGATTGCATCACCTCTCTCGTCCTGTCCTCAGTTTCATCCTCCCCAACTCCCTGTGGCTCCTCTTCTGGCATTTCTCCCCTCTCCTCCTCTTCTTCTGACTCACCTCCCTCCTCCCCCTCCTCTGGGTCCTGATACTCCTGCTCTTCCTGCTGCCTCATCCTATACTCGACGTAAATAAAATCCATTTGAAAAGTATTCAAATGAAAATAAACATTCTAAGGTCTTCTCACGAATATAAAGATAAGTTATTTAAAATAAATTAACATCCTTCTCCCGCTATTAAGCTAGCTGCTATACACAAAGGATACAATCACAAACATTGGACTTATTAAATTAACTTGTTGCAGCAAAGTGAGAACCATTTTTGACAAGAGAATATTAGACAACAAAGGAATATGAGATGATTTTCTGAGGTTACTACATATGAAAATGCAGAAATTTCCTCAATTTGGCTGTACTAACAACAGAAATTTTTTAATTTCTGTCATTTCTTTGTACTAAAAATATACATTCCTGTAAAACAAATTAAATTTTACATTTTTTATCTCTTTACAATTTTCTATGAAATTTATAAAAAATACACTCTTGTAAAACAAATTAAATTTTACATTTTTTATCTCTGCAATTTTCTACAAAATTTATCGTTTTTGAGATATCAGGCTTTGGAAACTAAAAGTAGCAGCTATTTTGAAATGGTAGAAAGTAGAAAAAGTGTTAAATCATATATTGTCCAACAGAAGAAAAGCCCATTGGCGTGTCATATTGACATTGAAGATTGTACTTATCAATATCGATAAGACAAAGTTAAAATCTTCGGAAAACGACTATGGAAGCCTAGAGTCTTTTTTTCTACTATTTTTAGAGCACACCTCCTTCTTTCCCCAGTTGCGTCTTCATCTTCAGCGACGGACTCATTGTCAGAGCTCTCGTCCCCACCCACTGCCATTCCTCCAGATTCAGGCTCCTATGACAGCAGTCGATATTAAAAATTAATTGCATATCAAAACGAACCAAGGTTAAATCAGCTGATCGCTGGTGCATGAATGGTTGTAGCTACTCACATGCAGACGCTAATTGCAGAAAGAAACAAAATGGATAGTGTTTGTTAATTACTGAGTTAATGTAATTAATATCGATTGGGTATTTATTATTGCAGGTGGGGGAAAATGTTGTGTGTATTTCGAGAGTAAAGCACATTGTCCCCCTTGGGAACGTCGCCCTCGCAAGCTCGGGCGCCAACATTTTCACTCGTGAGACAATGTAGTACTTTACTCACTCTACACACAAATAACTATTACTGAAATAGGTACATACCTCACGTCAAACAGTTCAAAAATAGTGCTTAGTCACTACATGTTTCGCTAATACAGCATTCTCAAGTGATTCACCTCCAAAAACTTTTCATCCATTGAGGAGTCGTCGAAAACAGTCAAACGTGTGTCACAAACATTTAAATTTCGAAGATACAAACAAGAACAACACATGGATTTTAAAATTATTTTTTAGAAAACCGGTTTTTTTACAATAATTTTTTAGGGGTTATAACTTGACTTGAAACAAACTTGAAAGCAATACTTGTCTAAATTTAGATTATTATGGTTGTGTTCGCTAACACCAGGTGCACTAAGCAGAAGTGACGACATATGAGTCACAGGCTTTGTGTGGTCTACAACATAGGAATATTTATTTGACCCTTTCCATGGAAAATTAAATTCTATTTACTTGTTAATTCTGTTCTGGAAGTACTGACATTTGCTGGCAGTAATGACACTTGGTATATGTATATGTTTGAATATATGTACATGGTTGAATGTGCTGGAAAATTAAATATTTCTTACGATGACAGTAATTAAAAATCTTTATTAATACTTACGTAGCTTTAACTTTTTTTGTATTACTTTGGTTATATTTTTCGTGGCTACAAGTTTTTTGACATATAAATAAAATTTCAGGGCATATATGCTTAGTTTACCAACTTAATTAGGCCTAATTTTATTACACTATCATTTTTAGAATATTTTTGTTCCAGCAAATATTTTAGGGTTAATGTTTTTTTTGTTAGACACACGAACAAAAACAACACATATAGTACATACATATATACAATACACACACACACACACACACACACACACACACACACACACACACACACACACACACACACACACACACGCACGCACACACACACGCACACACACACGCACGCACGCAAACACACACACACACACACACACATATATTGATACATATTAGTATTAATTTAGTTGTATTACTAAACCATACCTTGATCTGTTGTATATATTATCGGACAAAACCGATTTTTAGGACAAACTAGTTTGGACTAGGACGAACTAGTTTTTCCTGAACGCCCCAGGATAAACTAACTAGTTTGGCCTGATTAATTACAGGCTGAACTGATTAGGCTAGGTGGCGTTAGGATAAACTAATTTAGCCTGCTTTAGCCCAGGTCAAACTATGTGTTCAAACTGACTCCCTCAAATGGCAGTTAGGTTAGGTTAAGTAATTTATCTTCCATTCTATTCTTCTAATCTTACCTAACCTAACCTAACCTAACCAACCCCAACCTAACCTAACCTTACCTAACCTAACCTGACCTAACCAAACCTAACATAACGTGACTACCACAGACTGCAGCAGTAATGCACTAGACAAGAGTTTGGCCTGACCTTGAACCCGGCAATACTCTTCAAGTTGAGTTTATCCGTGCAATACTCTTCAAAACTAGTTTGGCCTAAAAAATTAACCAGGCTAAACTAGCTTATCCTAATGCCATTAGGCCCAACTAGTTTAGCCTATAATTAATCAGGCCAAACTAGTTTATCCTAGGGCGGTCAGGAAAAACTAGTTCATCCTAGTACAAACTAGTTTGTTCTAAAATCGGGTTTGTCCGGTAACATAAATATTTTCATTACAAATATAAGATTGTATAGGTAGAAATTTGAGTAATTACTATCACTTTACATGGCTATCACTTGTTCGTTTTGCTTAAACTCATTTATCATAACATATTAACTGTCTTGCAAAGTTGCAAATAATATTAGACAGAGTTGATTTTTTTCTTATGGACCTAGCAATGTTTCCACATTAGCCAAAATAACAATGAGCATATCAAGAGGGAATCCTTCAGTGCATGGGGGGGAGGGGGGTGAAACTTGGGGTAGTATGTTGAAAAAGCGACAGGAGGTAAGCGAGCACCAAAAGGTTTGTAACCACTAGTCTAAAGAATTTAAGAAATGGTACCCTGTTGTCAATATCCTGGTCTTCGTAATCCTCCCCCTTCTGCTTTCGTGATCGCCCTACCGTTTCCTTCTCAGCCTCAGAAGTCACTACCTCCTTCTTCATGCGACTGCGTTTGTAAACTTGGGCCACCACTTCTCTTATGAACTTCTGCTCAACATGCCTGTTTTCACATTGTGTTTTTAAAAATAGCTATGGCTAAAAATTTTATTATTATTTAATTAAACTAATTGTCCATTAACTAACTATCCAGAAATACTTTAATGGTTTAAATACCTGTTTTATGGTATCCAATGTTGTATTATTGTGCAACTAGTTTTGACTTGATCAACAAATCATCTTCAGGCAAACAAGGATGTTAACACCTATCTTGTCATCTTCAGTTGAAGATTGTCGTCAGTTAATAATAAAATACCCCCGATGCAGCAGACCTGCATACTCAGCGAATTTCAAATGCAGAACAACATATTTCAATCCAACATAGCGAGATTTGACATGTTTTGGTAAGCTCCATAAGAATAACGTGGGGAATGAGTATGCAGGTTTGCTGCTACAGGTATATAAAAACTGGGTGGTTTTAGCTCAATATTTATTAGATCTGAACTAGAAGAAGCTGTTTACCAAGTTTTATCAAGCTATGTTGAAAAATAACGGAGATACAGAATTTTACTTATTTCCCATAAGATTAACATTGGGACAACGTACTGTGTTTACCACTTTCAATATCTCGGTAACTAATGGACATAGAGCAGTGATTCAAAATACTAAATTGTTTGTTTTTTTGAGCTGAATTCAATGGTGCCAAGAAAAATTCGTTAAATTTGATTTTTCTATGTAAAAAACTCAAAAAACCCATTTTTGGGGGGTTTAACCCCCTCTACCCCCCCTTCCGGTGATCCGATCGGGCTGGTTCACGAACTCGTCCGAGTGATTACCACTTCACACGTCTGCACCAATTTTCATTAAGATTGGACCATTTTTACGGCCGCTATCGTGCTAACAGACACATATATAGATATATACATAGATATATATATATACATATATATATATATATAAATTCAAACGAATAGTGTTTTTTGCTTCTGGTGGCCCCAAAACGAAAAGTTATCATGGTCTCGGGCTTAGTTCTTACCATGAGACCTACGGTAATAGCTTCGGAAGAAGCTATATTCCCCTATAGGGAACTATAGGGGAAATTCGCCAAAATGAACAATCACAGACATGACGGACACTCACAAACACTTAAAAACATCAAACAGATTTTTCTAACGGAGATGACGCAACCTGGTGCGGTAGTAGTTGAGTCTAGACTAACCGGTGCGTTGGTCAAGGACAATGCATCGTACTCTTTATCTGTTATCGGTTCGGGTTGCACTGTTCCTAACCTCCCCCTCCAGTACCTTGATAGCTACGTCATAAATAAAATTTGATGCAAATGATAGTTTGTCGTTCAGGACATTCTGTTGATCTGATTTGACGGCTCGGTATATTTCAAACTCTTTTCTTTGGTAGATGCTCTTTAAAACGTTTCGTAAAAGAACGTGACGTCTGGCCAATATAATATTTTGAACAGTCAGTGCAACTGATTTTGTAAATTCCACATTGTTAAAAGTTGGTTTTACTGTGCGTGGCTGTTCCTTTAACATAGACCTAAGATTATTTGTAGTTTTAAAAAAACTGTTACGTTGTTTTTGGTCAAAACATTTTTTAGTTTATTGCTAAGAAAACTATCGTACTCAGCGGATACAAAGGTTTTTTGTTCAGATGTTTCCCTTCTATTCTTATTTTTCTGCTTTGAAATTAACTTGTCAATCATTTCACTTCTAAACCCATTAGAGACCGCTATATATTTAATTGTGTTTAATCCCTGGTCAAAATCGGTTTTATTCATTGGAACGGTTAACAATCTGTGGATGAAACTGTTGTGGGCAGCTAACTTTTGTGTTTGTGGGTGATGTGAGTCTGAATTTATCGTCTGATCAGTGTATGTTGGCTTCCTATAAATTTTAAATTCAAATTTTTCATTTCGTTTTGTTATTGTCAAGTCGAGAAAATTCAATTGGTCATTACTCTGTTCTTCCAAAGTCAACTTGAGATTCTTATGAATAATGCTTAAGTAGTTGTTTAGTAAACACAGCTGCCTACTATTACCTCTGAACAACACGATGGTATCATCTACATATCTGTAGTAGAAACACATCTTATCTTTAAAACGGTTTGCCTCAGAAAATAAATGTTAGTTTTCAATGTCGTTTAAAAACACTTCAGCCAAAATACTGGAGAGGGGGGAACCCATTGCTAAACCATCTTTCTGATAATAGTATTCGCCATGAAACTGGAAGTAGTTTTGTTTTAATACTTCTCTAATTAGTGTTATCAATTCATCTATTGCACCTGGCTGCAAACTGGAATTTTTTATTAGATTCTGGTGTAATATTGATATAGTCTCCTGGACGGGTACATTCGTATATAAATTGACAATGTCAAAAGAAGCTAATCTCTGGTTTGCTTTGACTGAATGATCTTTTATTTTCTCAAATAATTCTAGGCTATTTTTGATGCTGCAACTATTTTCTAATACTATTTCTCTCCTAATTATTTTATCCAATCTCTTAGCTATTTTGTAGGCTGGCGATGGTATGAAGTTAACAAGAGGCCTAAAAATAGCCTAGAATTAATTGAGAAAATCAAAGATCATTCAGTCAAAGCAAATCAGAGATTAGTTTCTTTTGACATCGTCAATTTATATACGAATGTACCCGTCCAGGAGACTATATCAATATTACACCAGAATCTAATAAAAAATTCCAGTTTGCAGCCAGAAGCAATAGATGAATTGATAACACTAATTAGAGAAGTAATAAAACAAAACTACTTCCAGTTTCATGGCGAATACTATTATCAAAAAGATGGTTAGCAATGGTTGGTTTCCTCCCCTCCAGTATTTCGGCCGAAGTGTTTTTAAATGACATTGAAAACAAACCATTTATTTTCTGAGGCAAACCGTTTTAAAGATAAGATGTGTTTCTACTACATATATGTAGATGATACCATCGTGTTGTCACCCACGAGCATTTTTGATGGGGATAAGTCTAGAAAAGAATAGTTTTGACACATCCAAAATCGGACAAAATCGGTCCACTGGAAATACCCTAAAATAACGTTTCAAAATGGCTATTTACAATTGGAAAATTATCAAAATAAGATTTACACTGCATTTTTAACCATAATTTATTGATATATAAACTTATGAACAACACGAAAAATTTTTAGGGGTATAGTACTTAGGCCTGGTTTGCACGACGACCAGACAGTAGTACAGTAGAAAAAATTCTTTTTTCTCTATTGTTTAAAGGTGTTACTGTCCACTGTACTGGTCGTCGTGCAAACCAGCCACGACCTTATGGCTATGGGATTATGGCCTTAATTTTGATAGGATAGCCACTTTTAGCCGCCATATTGGATTTGCCATATTGGATACAAAATATTTTTTCCAAATGTAAAGGTGGTGTTGCAACCCAACATTTTAAACCGTTTTCGATGCCGTAAACTGTTTAAAAAATTATTTACTCATTCTTAAGAATTTACGGTTTACAAAAATTGTATTTTTAACTCATTAATCTCAGAATGTAGCTTGATAGTGACAATTAACCACCAGAAGTCATTTTCGAACCAATTTCACCTGATTATGACAGATTTAAAATTTTCAGCGCCCGAAAATACTAAATCCGCCATAATAACGTGAAAATGACTGCTGACAATGTCTTCTGGTGGTTACTTGTTGTTATCTAGCTTCATTCTGAGAGTACAGACTCATTTTTACAATGCATGATGTTGAAATGAGTTAAAAATACAATTTTCTTAAAATCCTAATATCTTAAGAATGGGTCAATATTTTTTAGAACGGATTGTGGAATTGAAACCAGTGTGAAAATCTAATTCAAAATGATGGGTTACAACACCACCTTTACATTAAAAAAGTATTTTGCATCCGATATGGCAGATTTAAGATGGAGGCTAAAAATTACTACCCTATCAAAATGAAGTACTATACCCCTAAAAATTTTTTGTGTTGTACATAAGTTTATATCTCGATAAATTACAGTTAAAGATGCAGTTTAAATCTTACTTTATAATTTTTGCATTGTAACTCCATTTTTTAAACTTAATTTTAGGGGGATTCCCATAGTCAAATATTGGATATGTTAAAAACATACTTTTTCAGACTCATCCCTATTAAAAACGATCGATCGTATTGCAATTTTTTCTAGGTCAAGGGTGTTTTTTTGCGTAGACTTGCTGAACTAGATACCTTGTATACATATTACACCAAAAAATGATAAAAATGTTACAACTCACCCTAACCTTGTCCAATTTTAATGATCAATGGCTCAAATGAAAGCGGATGGCTCACTGTGTATTTTAAAACCATTTAGACCTACATGCCTTGTTCAAGACTACAGATACCTTAACTAAATTCAAAATTCTGAAAAAATTATTTTTATATTGATTAAAGGTCCATAATTTGAATCAAACTCAACCGATTTAAATGGTTAAGAGCTTAAAAAAACCCAATAATATACTGAGTCTAATAAGACCTTCAACAAGACTTGACTCTGCTAAATTCGGAAATAAGGGTCTTAAACTAATGGAAAATTACGAAAGTAAGAAGAATTTATATGGGATTATGGATCATAACTCCATTTTTATCACTCAGATCTCAATTATCGATATTTCATATGATAGCTTACAATCTACCAAGTGTTTTGAGACCAGAATATACTTTGTGACCCATTTTCAACCTGAGATATTAATCTTTAACAAAAAAATTAAAAAAAACAAATTTTCAAGTCACATTTAGCTTTATAGCTCATTTCACACTCATCCGATTTTAGTGATCAAGAGCTCAAATAAAAGCCAATAAATTATTTCAGTATTCTAAGACAGAACAAACTAAAAGCCTTGTTTGGATCTGGAGATATTAGAAAAATAATCATAAAAATATTGTTATTGATTTAACCTCCATAAGAAATGTACAAGGAAGAATTTTCTTTTGAGCATATCTTAAAAAAGAAATCAATATTTTTGAAAATAAACTCAAGCATTGTAATCAGCGTAAAAATCTAGTTCTACATGATGTGTCACACAACCACCTTTACATAAAAAAAAAATTTAATACCATATGGCGGATCCAAGATGGCGGCTAAAAATTGTTACCCTGCCAAACTGCTGGACTAGCCACTCAAAAATTATTGGTGCTGGTCCCAAATCAATATCTTATTAAATGTGGATACAAAATGCAGCCAAGTAGCTTTTTTCAAAAACTTTCCAGGGTAAAAAAAACACCATTTTGAAACATGATTTTAACGGGTTTCCCGAGGACCGATTTTTTGTTATAATAATAATAATAATAATAAATCTTTTTATTGTCATCTCAATTTTTAAAAATCATTGACAAAGTCAAGCTTATTGCTTAAAACTTAAGCTATGTCAGTAAGGCTATTACATAATAAATAAAAAAGTTACTGTAAATATTACAATGACAAATATTTGTGATAATAAAAGTAAAACAATGTTAATACAAGGATAATAATAATTCCTACTACTTATTTTCTTAAAAATAAAAAAAAATAAAATTCATATTCTTATAACTAAAAAATTCATTTAAACTGTAAAATGGGTTTATAAGTAGCCAGTTGAAAAGTTTATTTTGGAAACTCCTCATAGAGTAGCAGTCAATGTTTTTTTTCCAATTTATTAAATATTTTTAATGATATTACGGTATGACTATTTTGTGTTTTTGTCAACTGGCAGAAATTAATTTTGGATTTGGATTTATTCCTTGTGTTATGGTCGTGATCAAAAGGGCTTATAAAATCAGGGTTATTTAGAGCGTAATTTACTGTATCAAAGATGTACAAGTTTATTATGGTTTGAATCTTGAGGTTAATAAAAAGAGGTCTACAGTGTGATAAAGGCTCGGTTTTATACAGGATTCTTAAAAGTTTTTTTTTGAAGTATGAGAATATCCTCTACTCTTGAGCAGTTTCCAAAGAGAAATAAACCGTATCTGAAAATAGATTCAAAATAAGCGAAATACGCTGTCCTTAGGTAACTATGAGGTATGTTGTCACTCAGTTTACTTAGAAGGTAGATTACTCGTGAAAGCCTTGTGCATAAATAATCTATATGTTGAGCCCAGCTTAGTTGGTCATCAATAAATATTCCTAAGAACTTAACTGATTTTGAAAAGTCATGAATTTGAAAGTGGTTGCCAATAGGTTTAAGAGAAAAGATCATGTTTTGGGTTTTATCTTGATTTAGCAAAAGGCCATTAGTTTTAAACCAATTAGATGTGTCTGTTAAAGTATCATTTGCTATAGCTACAAGATCGCCCAAATCTTTTGTAGAGTTTAAGAAAGTTGTATCATCTGCATAAAGTATTGTATTTGAATTAACTGATTGAGGGAGGTCATTAACATAAACTAGAAAAAGCAGAGATCCTAGGACTGACCCTTGTGGGACTCCCCAATTGACCTTTTACTCATTGGACCAGGTATCATTAACTCGGACCAGTTGCCTACGGTTTAGAAAGTAAGATTCAAAAAAATTTAGTGAAGGACCATGGAAACCATAGTAACGTAATTTTTCTGCAAGAATGGTACTGTCTACGCAATCAAAAACCTTGCTCAGGTCACAGAAGGTGGCCTGAGCATATAATTTGTTTTCAAAAGATACATGTACTTGTCTGACCAAGTCATCAAAAGATACATGTACTTGTCTGACCAAGTCATCCAGAGCATTCAATGTGGATTTCCCTCGTCTAAAACCATATTGATTAGAATTTAGTAAATTTTGTTGCTCAAAGAAAAAATAAACCTGTTCATAAACCAAGATTTCGATTAATTTACCTAACACTGGAATGACAGAAATTGGACGATAACTTTTTGGCTGATCTTTGGGTCCTTTTTTATAGACAGGACATACACGAGATAACTTTAATTGATCGGGGAACACACCCGTTTGCAAGAGTCCATTTATGCACAGAGCCAGAGGTTCAGCTATACTCAATACTATTTTTTTAAGGAAATTATTTGACATATCATAGAAGTCAGTACTTTCAGATGAACTCATACTCTTAGCAGCATTTAAAACATCATTTACTGATACAGTTGACCAACTAAATTGGACCAAGCTTACATTGATATTCTTATCCATATCTAGGTAGTAAAAGGTTGGTTTGTATTACACTTAATCCCAGTCTTAATCTCAACAACAGAGTCGATGATGTATTGATTTAAAGAGTAAGGGCAAATTTTGTGATCAATTTTTTTGGATTTAACATTATTTGTTTTTATTATATCCCATGCGGCTTTGCACTTGTTTTTGCTTGATTCTATATATTTAACATTATTACGTTTGTTTGCTTCATTTACAGCCGTTCTATATTGAGACTTAAGTTTGTTGTGTTCAAGCTTTAGGTCCAAATTGTTGTTACATTTCATTAAACCATTCAAAAATACTAATCTTTTTTTCATACCTACCAAGTCGCTAGTGTACCAAACATGTTTTTTCAATACCTTGTTATTGCTCTTATTGTTATTACTATTATTAATAGTTTTAGTTAATTTAAAGTAGTTTATAGCGTGAATCAGTTTATCAAACAATTTCGTAAACAGTTGATCAGGGTTCAGGTTATCCAGATTTAAACAGAAAAGAGACCAATCATAAGAATCTAAGTATGGTACTAGTTCTGGAATTTTCCTTTTAGGTAAGATGAGTTTTACATGTGAATCACAAAAAGAAGGGGCAGAATAAACAGATTTTACAGATTTTTTTATACTCAGTTTCAATCAATACTCCATCATGATCAGAAAAAGGGAACTTGAAGTCACATACTCTATGAATTATTAAACGATTTTTTGAAACGAAAACATTGTCAAGGCAGTTATTACCCCGAGTAGGATTGTTGTTCACGTGATAGAAATTAAATTGCTTAAAGAGGTTGAGAGGTTCTTTTACCGTTTTTTTATCTTTTGTAACACCAAAACTGGCATTTAGGTCGCCGCCGATCATAATACTGTAATAATTCCACTTTGAGATAAATGTTAAAAATTGTTCAAGAATGTTTAGGAATTCATTTTCATTGCCATTTCGTCCATACACAGCTGAACAATAGAAACTGTTAGGGAAAGCCAATATAATTTCATCTTTTGAAAGCCAATGTTCTGTTATGCATAAAAAAAATGTTAGAATTTATCAAAAAAGTTTCCAAAATATTGATTTTATTTTTAATTCCTTGTATATTTAAGAATAATACTTTAAAAGCAACAGAGCATTGACTTTCATCATCAAAAGGTAGAACTGCACAGAGATCACTATGGCTAAACACATGACACCTTAGAACCTTTCACTTTGCTCTGCTTTTTATCAAACTGATCACATGTCACAGATGATGTGGATGAACTGTCTAGATTTGTGAATGGGATGGAGGCTAGTTGTTGGACTGACGTTGGAGTTTCCCATCCTCTCCATGGGGAATCACAGGAGGAAGAAAGACTGGATGACACCATGCGTGGTGTTGAGTGTGTCAGTGAATTAGCAATCAAATTTTGCTGATATTGCTCGGCTATGTTTTCTGCTAATTTTTCTGTGAAGGCCTCATGAGACAAGCCTAGCCTGAGTGTTCTGGTGGAAGTCAGGTTGTAGTTGACAATCTTGACGGAAGCGCCTGTGCTTTCTTGAAAGCAAATTATTTGTTTAACAAAATGCTCAAGTGGTACATTATCTCTTATACATCCCAAGGGTGAACAAACCAACTCCTTCAGATTCTTTTTCTTGAAATCCTGGATCAACTCACCCATGGCAGTGTCATATTCGCTTGATTCCGGCTTTTCAAAGTAGCGAGCTTTTGTGACCAAGCCATAAACAACAGCTGAACCGGCAGGTCTCTGGCAGGTCAAGTGTGTGCTGACAAAATCTGATTTAGAGGGTCTATTGAAGTGGTTCCTAAAGATAGCAGCAACTCCTGCTGACATATTACGGTGACAGTCTATATCACCAGAGATACAGTGTGCGAAAGCAAGGTTTTCATTCTTCCGTGATTTCCTTATTTCCTCTGCCATGTGTGCTTCGGTGATACTGAAGTTCTCATTTACTGTCAATGTGCTATGTCTTTTTGTGGAGTTGACAGGTCCAGAATGAGTAGGGCTATTTTTTGACTTAGCAATTAGATTGGATATTCTAGAGCAGATGATCTTTTTCCCATTACTGTTCAGGTGAACTCCATCAGGTTCGTAGCATCTATGAGATAAGCCTGTCAAGTCCAGAAAAGTTACACCCTCATTTGAATGCGCTATTTCATTGATGTGTAAATTTACATGCATTATATTTTCATTTACAGAGTGGAATAAAGGGAGATCCCTCCTAAATGGAATGCTTCCCAGATGAACCCTGCTAGGTCCAAGAGAGAGAACTGCAGAGCTGAGAGATCGTAACAGTGAAGGGGTGTTGCCATTGTAAACGTCATTTGCCCCAGCTAGTAGAACTATGTGATGATTCTTGTGTCTTGTGTTCTTGTGCCTCCCTCATCACAGCTTCAAAACCTGCTCCTGGTCTGACAATACTAGTGATGCTAGCATAGTTGTCACCATTATTTAGCAGTAGATGATCTAGGTTCCTACCATGGCTGTCACTTAGAATTGTAACTGTCACAGTATCCTTGGCAGTTTTTTCTATGTCAGTTTTTTCCTTATTGAGTATTTTTTGTTCAAATTTTTCTGCTATGTCATTCTGGTTAGAACCATGTGGTGATTTTGCTAAGCCCCTTGAAGTTTGGTGATTTACATTAAAGTTGTTTGTAGAAGACGATTTAATTGTCTTATGTTGGTTATTTTTCTCAGAGTCTGTGGTAGTAATCAGGGATTTCAGTGTAGCTGAGGGTAATCTGTGCCTATTGCAGTGGCGGCTCGTGTGTAGGTTCAATGGTTCAGTGAACCCCCTAAAATAATCAAAAACAATAATTTTTTTAAGTAAATAGCAGAAAAACCCATTATTAAACTTACTTTTATTAACAACATGGCAAAAAAACTATTGTTACGTCCGGGCGAAGCTCTCACGCAACTCCGGCAGAGCGAGGTTCAGTTTGCCGAATGAACCCAGCTGGCTGGCGAGGGATGTGAGGGGAGCGGAGGGGAGCTTGCTTGAAAGCAATGGACTTATCGCTAATGCTCTCGGCTAGCGGCGAGCCGAGCGCTGACGAAATTGGCCGACCTCTTCCGAAAGAGTAGTGTCTTTCCTAACCACTTCTGTTTCAGCAGCACCCTACGGAACGCGAGCTGTAAACCTTAATAATGTTGTTTTAATGGTTCGGGCGATGTTTAAGTTTATTTATTTAAATATTGTGTGATTTCTATGTTATTTTTAGTTATAAATAAGTTTATTTCAGTTATGCGATTATGCGTTTTATTTTTAGCTCTGATTATTGAAAGAAAACAATTGGCGTAGCGGCCGTACCATAGCTTTCTGTAAGAACAGTAATTAAGCTATCGAGCAACGGTAATAACGCTATTAATTTAATTAATTTTGGATTTAACATTTTATTGTACATAGTAGCATAATACAATTTATCATCAATGGTATAGTGCCTTAATCCTATAGACTATAAGCATTACACTCGTGTATAAAAGCAGGTATGTTAAGAAATGCAGGCACTACGATCTTTTAAGCATTTAACGTTTTTAAATACTGATTGGCTGAGTGGCTTAAAACAATAACTCTAATATAATACATCGGTATTATGTATATGTTATTAGCTCTGAACCCCCAGTACATAAACTCACGAGCCGCCACTGCTTCCTTATTGAGTATTTTTTGTTCAAATTTTTCTGCTATGTCATTCTGGTTAGAACCATGTGGTGATTTTGCTAAGCCCCTTGAAGTTTGGTGATTTACATTAAAGTTGTTTGTAGAAGACGATTTAATTGTCTTATGTTGGTTATTTTTCTCAGAGTCTGTGGTAGTAATCAGGGATTTCAGTGTAGCTGAGGGTAATCTGTGCCTATTGTGCAAAATATAAGTCAAGAGTGCTCTCTTGACTGTACAGTCCTTGGGGCAGTAAGATGGTAAGGAGAACTTTGTTTGTTCTATGCAAGAAGAATTCATGATTATATACTCTGCAGCTAAGACAACATAGAGACCGCAGTCGTAACTGTTGTTTTGGGTAGGTCCATACATTTTCTTCATTTTTATAGGAGATTCCAGATTTAAATAATTTGATATTTTAGTTGCAAGGTCTGTGGCTATAGCCTTGTTTGATTCGGTTTTACTTGAGTCATAGTGGTAAAAGGTGGATTGTGAATTATGGTAGCAAAGAAGGCTCCAGTGACTTCCGCCTTCCACTAACAGATTTTTAGAGTTGTTGACAGGAATTAGAATCAAACTTTTATCCTTTAGAGTTAAATCATCTAGGAAGACAAACAGATCGTCAGAAAATCTAACTGCTTGAGCAATTGATGGGTTCACTACATGTATTTGATCTCTTGATTGAGTTAATAAATTTTCAACAATATTGAAGTAAATTTGTAGAGGCTCATCAGTGAGCCATTCTGTTGGTTTTAGATTGTCCAGTAGGTCAGTTTTATTTTTGTACTCTTTGCATTTTTGTTTCAAGTCCTCTAACTCAGTTTTTAACCCTTCAATCTCCTTTGTATTATAACTATTTTTACTGTTTGAGGATGTGGAAACAGGAGTTTTTACTTTCTTTTGCTTAGAAGGACTTACTTTCTTCTGTTTATGTGGACTTATTATTTTTTTAATTGGTGTCAAGTGTTTCTTATGTAAATATGATCTAGTCTTGATAGCTGGGCTCTCTGATTTTAAATCAGACCTTTTTTTTACTTGTCATTTTTAAGGTTTATTTAAGATCCCTTATTGCCATACACCTGCTATTAAATAACAAACTATTTATGATTACAATCTGCAAAATACGATATGTAGGCTATCTTCAGTAGATTACTAGCAGGTCTTTTGTAATTGAACAAGATTGTACGATTTAGCCATAAGCTGTCCCTAAGCCTAAGTAAGCAGGAAACAAGGTCTATTGTTGATAGGAGAGACTTAATGGTTGTAATCTGTTAGATAAGATATGTAAGCTATCTTCAGCCCAATAA
This sequence comes from Flexamia atlantica, assembly GCA_035578135.1. Taxonomy (NCBI): domain Eukaryota; kingdom Metazoa; phylum Arthropoda; class Insecta; order Hemiptera; family Cicadellidae; genus Flexamia; species Flexamia atlantica. Next base: position 28,669,520 of record JAQJVK010000005.1, on the reverse strand, counting down.
CAAGTCTATTGCAATTAAATCCGACTGTCAAGAGTCGTAAGCTGGTCCTAACCCTTTGATCAGTCTACGTTCATAATTAGCAGTTGAGGTCTATTAAATGGTGAGTAGACTATACTTTTGGGATCAAAAACCTCTACTTTGGTTAGCTAAAACCTCTACATGCCTTGAATTCATATAGCATTTTTTATTCAAGATACTTTTATGTAGTTGATGTAAGTTGGTCACACTGCTTATGCCTTGGCCAGTTTTGCCCCAACTCGGGAAAAAAACAAGTAATGTGACAGACGACAGTTTGTAATGTTTATGTCTCGGTTGATGCACTGATTTGAGATTTGGCGCTTTTTCGCCAATTTCAATGATAAAACATGAAATAATTTCAAATCATTAAGAAACCAAAACGAAATACGGAAATGTGAGAAATTAAAAGCCAATTTTAATGTGGGTAAAAACTTTTAAGTCTGTAATATTGATGTCTACATACTCACTCTACCACTTATAGGTTATGTATCACGTACTTAAAATGCAAAAACTCTTTTTAAATTGATCTAAAATGATATTTAATTTGGAGCACAAACTTTTCTTTTACCAACTGGTAGCCATCTTGATGGCGTCCTCAATATGTTATGTTAATATACACATTTTTTGGGCAGAATACCGTCTTGTTGCAATTTGTTCTAGGTTAAACAGTATTTTTACTGGACTAAATCTCACAACTCTGATAGAATGATCAGTGGTGTAGTGGCAAATTTTTCAGTGTGGGAACGCTTAATATATTTGTCAAATTCCATACAAATTAAGATACCTTTTCCCTGTATGTGTATACGATGCAAATTAGGCTATGTATTTTAAGCTCACTGAATTTACTGAGGCTTCAAGAAACCATTAAATAATTTGGTTGATTTTTGGAAAAGCAAAATATAAAACAGAAGTCTATCTTTTTATATTTAACTATTTTTATTATTTCACAAAAGAAGTTATTTTAGAAAAGGTTATTAATTAAGTTAATAACTACTTTTATGTACGTTAACCCCCAAAATAGCTACATAACCTAATTTTTAAATGACATATTCTATACAAGTAAAAAAGCAGAGAACTAAAAAAAATCAAATCCATAAAACAGAGGAAAAAAAGAGTAATTAATTACAATGACTTTTATGTACGTGGTCGTTAATCTCCAAAAAAACACCATACATAACCTCGTTTTTAAATAACATGTTCTAGCCAAGTAAAAGCAGAGAACTGAAATAAATTAAATCTATAAAACATAAAACAGATAAAAAAACAGAGTGATCCATTATAATGAAAGTTCATTGACAGATTGACAAATCAGGTTTACAAGTAGACGGCAAATGCATCCTGCAAGTTGGGGGAGGGTTGGGGAGAGACGGGAGAGTGGAGAGTGATGCAAGCTACTGTCTACCTACCGTACTCTGTGCACAATACAAAGTTCAAGCAAGAGTGAGGTTATCTTTCGAAACAGGGCAAAATCGTGTTAACAAAGTATGAATTACATTATTGACATAATAATAATTTTTTTTAATTTTTATACTCTTTAATTAATGTTTATCAATATAGGATTTTTAGCTAATTTTCCGGATTTTCCCTGAACGGGGCAATGGGATTTTCCCGGGTTTCTGAAAACCAGTGTGGGAACGCCGTTCCCACGCGTTCCCGCACCACTACACCACTGAGAATGATTTGCTAATGTCATTGGCTTGCAATTTATGTGCAATAGGCTCCTAGTAAAAAAATTAAAATGACAAATTGCTTTAAGTTTTTAAAAACATATGAGCACTACATACCTGAGGACATGTTTAGGCCTGACATCAGTGTCGTGCTTATACGCGGCCCGAGGCAGGAACTGAAAGTGTACTTTATAGGTGTAGTTACGAAACACACTCTCATAGTCAAGGTACTCCTTCACTTCAACATACTCCAACACATCGGCCAGTGTGACTCTTGTCATGGACTTGCGTAGTTTTTCTGCTTTACTCTCTAGCCTGTAAATGTGTGATTAAATAAGTAGGTAAGTAATTATTTGTCTGATTAGCCTACACTAACAAAGAAGTGGTAACTATTTGTCTGTGTGTTCTGCCGCGATTCTGCCAAGAGATCGTCTATACAAATACCGTGTCATGCACGGTACAGAACCGTGAGAAAAAGCCAATCATCGTTCATATGTCACGGTATAACAATAAGAATTTTTTAACCATTGAGATTTTAAGTGATGTCTGATAATGATGCCGATATCAGAGATAGGTCCGTGAACTCCATCTTTAATATCAGCTTAATTCAAAGTCTAAATAAATTTACACTTCAAAAAAGAAATTTTGCCGTCCGGCTGCCGATGAGGAAGGACGCTTATCAGTTTTAGTCTGCTATCTGCCGGTTCAGGCCGTGACTTGTACTATAGTTAACCGTGCCGTTCGTAAACTATAATATAATATTTTCAAGTTTATAGTTCTGTTTAAGTGTATTTACGGCTTCGTTCAGTGATGTCGCTCAAGTGCGGAAGTTGTGCGGCGGAAATTGCGCAAGGTGATCTGTCCGTGAAGTGCATCGATTGCAAATCTGGGTTTCACCCGGCTTGCACGCAATTTGGTTCGAGTCAGAATTTTACCAAATCAAAAAACAAACATTGGAAGTGTGAAAACTGTTCCTTAGAATCAAGTTCGTCAGTTTCACAGCAAACCAACGCCAGTACAGCTATGGACAAAGGTACTATGATTGAACTTTTAAATTCATTCAAGTCGGATATTAAAACCCACACAGACTCTGCTGTAGCTAACGTAATCACTAGGATAGATGGTCTCGCAGAACAGGTTCAGACTTTTAATAATAGAATCAATAGTTTGGAGACGAATCAGTCAGCTCTGCAAGAGCAATGCAACACGCTGGAACAGGCCAACGCCAAGCTGGCGGGCGACGTCCGCGTGCTCCAGGCACAGCTACACGACGCCAACCAACACTCGCGCTCTGCGAATATTGAGATTCTAGGCATGCCTACATCTACATCGGAAAATATCTATTTCATGCTCCAACACATCGCCAATGCTTTACAGATCCCTTTCAAGAGGGAAGAAGTCAGTATCGCCCATCGACTGCGCCTATACTCCTCCAAGCACGCGTATCCGCCGATCATCGTGCAGTTTGTCTCCAGAAGCACCAAGGAGGTGTGGATCGCTGCAGCTAAGAAAAAGAAAAATTTCAAGGCTACTGATGTCGATTCCCGCTGCCCTCCAAGCAGCATCTACATCAACCATCACCTAACCACCAACAACAAGGCGCTTCTGGGGCGAGCACGAAGGCTACAGCGAGAGGGGAAAATTTACACTAATGGGAAAATTCTCGTAAAACCCAAGGAGAAAGATGCTGCCGTCAGGATCACCGCACAGGAGGACTTGGACAAGTTTGACACTTGAGTTATTAGGCGCATTCGTTTTGATGTTAAAAAGGCCGCAAGTATATAGAACCATCACTTTCAATTAGCCTATTGTTTTTCTCAGGGCAAATTATTTTTTATTTTACCTGCATGATTGAAAATATTTAAGTTTTATAAGTTTTTTTATGTTAGTAAAAATGTAGATATTTAAAAAAAGTATTGCACACAAATTGCCTTCTGCAAATATTTTTATCGAGCATGCATTTTCCCCATATTTTTGTATACTTTGGTAATGATTATTTAATTTCTCAACATAACATATAAGCTTACTGTTCATGAACGTTTATATGCATGATTTTCATTAATTTGAAGAAGTATTGCACATAAATTGCCTTTTGTAAATATTTTTATCAAACATGCATTTTCCCCATATTTCTGATATATATATATATATATATTTTTTATAATGATCATTCAATTTCTCAACATAACTTATATGCTCAATTTTCGTGAATGTGTATATGCATGACTTTTAATTTAAAGAAGTATTGCAACAATTTGCCTGTGGTAAATATTTTTATCACACATGCTTTTTCCCCATATTTTTGATATTTTTTATAATGATGATTTTAATTCTCAACATAACATATATGCTTACTTTTCACGAATGTTTATATGCATGGTTTTTTTATATTACTTATTTAAGAATATTGAATTAGTTCTCCGTAGGCTTTTGCAATGAAAAAGTGTATGTGTATGAAATTCAAGAATGGTCTGTATTCAGTATTTGTTGTTTTTATTCAGTATATTTAAAACACCAACATAACGATTTCATTCGGATGTTTTATGATTTATTTGATACGCGAAGAATACACTGCAATCCCGTTTCTTAGCTCAGAATCAGTTGTCAGTTTGTTTTTTTCTAGTATTCTGAGTTCAATTCTGCACAATTAGGTAATTGAATTATGCTAAAATTCGTGATTGTGTCCTGTTTTAAAATATTAAAAAAAAATAATAATATTAACCAAGAAGTTTTTTGTTTTGTTAAATTTTGTATGTCATAAGTAAATCAAATGTATTAATATAAAAGAAATGCCTTTAGGTACCAATATTAATAAGAAAACTTCATTATCCTTACGATATTATAAGTGTTATTAGGTTGGCTCTTATTCAAAAATGTTACAGGATAGAATTTATTTTAATTTTTTATGCATCAATTAATTAATATTCATTAATTTATGATTTGTAAATGAAGATATTATTTTCATTTTTTGAACAGCTATACTACATGCTTGAACGTTTACAAAGTTAAATTGAGTTGTCTTCAAACATAATATAAATAATTTAAATTCAGTCATTCGTTGTTTCAAATTAATAACTTTTTTTAAAGCTTTCAATATGTTTAAGTTTTTTTTGTCACATATTGTAGTTAAGGCACTTGTTGTTGAATAGGCACATTATTTTCTCAAAATTTGGGTCTGGGCCGGCAGTGGGCACTTTGCTTGTGCCATGAATGATGATGAAGATAATATATTTATTCAGAAATTAAACTGTTTAGAATTAGACACAATTATTAAGTATTCAGATTTTTATAAGCGAGATGATGGCATTAGTACTTTAAATTTTTTTCACTCTAACATACGAAGCTACAGCAAAAATTTTGATGAGTTATGTCTTTATTTAAATAATTTTATTTTCAATATTGATGTTATTGTTTTGACAGAGTGTTGGCTTTCCAGCGGGGAGGGGGTGGCGACCTTGGAGGGCTTTGACCTTTATCACACAACAACATACCGCAACCAGAACGACGGGGTGATTGTTTATGTAAACAAACATTTATCAGCCACTGCAACTGAAATTACTATTGGGGACGTTTATGGGATCGAATTACAATTTACACTTTTTAATAAGCATTTTCATATACTAGCTGTTTACAAAACATTTGACTGCGACGTTATTTATTTTTTAAATGGACTTGAGACTTATGTAAATAACATTAATAAGGACCATGTGTGTATTTTTCTAGGAGACATAAATATTGACTTATTAAACAATGACTTGCTGACAGATAGATACTTAAACTGTTTATTACTACGGGTTTCACTCAGTGTATCGACAAACCTACTAGAGTGACGCAAAACTCTAGTACCTGTCTGGATCATATATTTATTAAATATAACGACTTGAATGCGGTCAAATCAGCAGTGCTCCAGACATGTGTGACGGATCACTATAGTACCGGCATCGTCATCACATCCCCCACTCCTCACCGCGACTCTGACAGTGACTCATTCACTCCACGCACTTACCTTGACTACACACTACTCTCTCACTATCTTACAAATTCCAACTGGGATCCGATTTTGACGTGTCACGACGATGTAAATTTTTGCTCAGATTATTTTTTCAGATTAGTTTCTAATTCTGTTGCAGCCTCTAGAAAACCTATTTTTGATCGCAGTACAAGATTTAAAAAATTGAAACCATGGATTACATTTGAATTGTTACAGCAAATAAGAACTCGGGATAAATTAAGTAAGCAAATTAAAAAACAACCTTTTAACTATGAACTTATTAATTTTTACCAAAATTTGAAGAATAACTTAAGCAGATCATTAAAACAAACAAAATATAGTTATTATCGTAACAAATTAAACGAGGCCAATTCCAGTCCAAAAAGGTTTTGGGGTATCATCAATGAAATTTCGGGGAGGGGTTGCAAAAAAGAAGCATTTCCAATAGATAAGTTTATCCCAGATAGAGCCGTAACCGCGAGTGAATGTAAAAGGGTTGCCAATGACTTCAATGAATTTTTCTCCTCAGTAGGTACCAACTTAGCCAATGCTATTAATGATGGTGGGGAACCAGTTGTGAATGACAGCCACTTCTCACAGGACTGCACATTTTCACTGAAAACTGTTACTGAAACTGAACTCAAACGTTATGTCTACAGTTTACGTGGCGGGTCGGCCCCTGGCTGCGATGGTATCACGGCCGAAGCCCTTAAATTAAACTTTAATGTATTTTGTAAGCCATTGCTACATATAATTAACATGAGCATTACTTCTGGTTCATTTCCTGATTGTTTTAAACTGGCTAAGATTTTTCCTCTTTACAAATCGAATGAAATTTCAAATATGAATAATTTTAGGCCAATATCGCTTTTAAGTATATTTCCCAAAGTCATTGAGAAAATTGTCAAGGATCAATTTGTTAACTATTTGCAGGAAAATAATATTTTAAGTGGGTGTCAGTACGGGTTTCGTTCAGATAAGAATATTTCAGATGCTTTGTTTGATATAAATAAAGAATTAAACCTTTCAATTTCCAACAATGAACGATCATTATTAGTTTTTCTAGATCTTAAAAAAGCGTTTGATTCAGTCGATCGCGCGAAACTTTTTTCTAAATTAGAAGCAATCGGTGTTAAAGGCGTTGCGCTCGAGTGGTTCAAAAGTTACTTGTCAAATAGATCTCAGTTTGTCTCAATTTGTAACATTAATAGTAACATTCAGCCTGTAGATTACGGAGTGGTCCAGGGTAGCACATTAGGGCCAATTCTTTTTTTAGTTTACATAAATAACATTTCCAAAATCGATACATTTGGGAAATTTTTCTTATTTGCCGATGACAGTTTAATTTTTATTAAAGGAAAGACATGGCTCGAGGTAAGAAATAAAGCTTTGCATGATCTTATGAGGACAAAAATGTGGCTTAACCAAAACACTCTCTCTTTAAATACCTCAAAAACCAAGTTTATGCCTATTTCTTTAAGTAAGATATCAGATTATAATTTACACGACCTTTTGATTCATTCTTGTGGAAATTATCAGAATGTCAATTGTTCTTGTGATTACATTGAAAAGGTTGAGACATACAAATATTTAGGTGTTGTTTTCGATCAGCGTCTTAAATGGTCAAGTCACATACAATTTGTCAACGGTAAAATTAGAAAATATGTCTTTGCTTTTAGACAACTTAATCAAATTCTTAATGAAAGAGAATTAAAAATGGTGTATTATGCTTACGTTCAATCTCTTTTGACATTTGGAATAATTGCTTGGGGCGGATGTTTTAAAAGTAATTTGGAACCACTTAACGTTTCGCAAAAATTGATTTTGAAAATAGCTTTTGGGAAGTGCAAACGTTACCCGTCTGACGCCCTATTTCAAGAAACCTCTGTCTTAACTGTTAGACAGCTTTTTGTCAAAAACCTTTTAGTTTATATTTTTAATAATTACAATAGCATTTTTCACAGCATATCTCACTCACATAACACCAGATATTCAACCAGAGTCGGGATAGTTTCCATACAAATTTTCAGAACATTTTCTTTGACTAATTCATTTTACATTGCTCATATCCTGTATAGAAATATATGTAATAACTTTCAGTATCTTAATTTATTTGATTTACCATCAACAAGTATTTTTAAAAAGCGTGTCAATGACTTGTTGCTAAGTCTGGATAGGGACGAGGCCGAGATTATCATCGCGCCAGATTACAGGCGAGACTGACTGTGACTGACTCTGACGACGGCCCCGCTATGACTTGACCGTTGCACTGTCTGACTCCCGCTCGCCTCTCCTCTCCGCCCTCCTCCCCCCCGCGCCTGCTGAATTTCATGTCGTAGTGTTGCCATCAATCCATCACGTTTTTCACATCGCAAATTTTTAAGTTTTTTTTCAATTACATTTTGATTTTACTAAGTTTTACAGGTATAATAAATTTTATTCCAGTTCTCCCTCATTGCAATTTTTTTTCTCTTCAATCTAAAATAAGGTAATTTTATTAAGGACGCATCTCGAAGCTGACGCACAGGCATTTGTGCCCATGTCGGCTTATTCCTTAGACCTTCTTAAAGTTTGTATTTTTTACATTATATATTTTATAAAGTACTTGTATTCATTGCATGTAACTTATTTATTTATTTACTTTTTAATACATCAAGAAGCATCAAGGACTTTTTTGTTATTTCAATGCAAGTACAGATAATTTTATTTTTTGCAATGTAAATTTTTGTAATTTTTTGGAATAAATCTCTATATTCATTCATTCATTCAAATATACTTTAACATTGTAACTCAATTGTGAGTAAGGCCCCAACATAGGTATAAACTAGGATACTAATGTCCTACCTTCGGATTATCCGGAAATCTTCTATACTTATCTAATCCCTGCTACATTAATCCATAGAGGCTAATCCAATGTGTACTGTACCTATTTTGCTTTTTAATTCAGTTCTGAACATCTTAACAGGGTAATAAGTACCTGTGCAAATTTTGATGGAACGGAACCTCCATGCTGGGTGTTTTGATGTTCTTAGAGGCAACCATCAGAATTTCACGCAGCCTAGGAATTCCGAGAGTAACGTTCATCTCTCCACGACCGGCAAAGTGGAAGGTGTTGAGAGTCATCTGAGTGGAAGGTTCTCCGACAGACTGTGCTGCTAACATACCCACTGGCTCCCCAGGTGGGCAAACTGACAAGCTTGACTTTAACGCAATCATGTCTCGAATGTCTTCCTTCAGCTGACCAGATATATTACTGAAATCAGAGTACATTATCGTTTAGACTTTTTTAATAAATGCAGGATAAAAAAGTAAACAAAATAAGAAAAATAAAAAATTTCCAAAATAACCTTTGATGAACTTACTTTTGGTTTAAATAGTCATTCATCAAAGCTTCAAGTTTTTCTGTGATTGCACGGAAGTGGACATCAGGCTGCAGCTGGGAAGCTATCGGATCTGGGCGCTTCATGGCTTTCTTTGAGTATCTGAAATTGAATTGACAGCTTAAGACTATACTCAAAATGACTTTAACAATTAAAATAATATTTTTGAAAAGATTAAAATGTAAAAGCAATATTACAAAAAAAAATTTCATTGAATATCAACCAATGGACTAATTTAAATGGGCGAGTCAGGATTTCATAAGAGTTTCAACTCAAATTTTAACTCAAATGTTCTGATCATAACTATAAGGGAATTTAAATGTTTTCTAGAAGTTATCAATGTTTCAATCAAGCAGTTATAGTAGAATTAATGCAACTATGAGGTAAACAAACAAAAAACAATGAGTATTATTCGCAAGATCCCGCAGAGTAACAATATCATTGGCTGGAGCATTCTTGATTTTTTTGTCATGACGTTGTTTCCCTTTGGATGAATAATTTGGTTTGTTGTTGTTTATATCTAGCCCTAAAAGTTTATTGATTGCGTGCTAGAGTATAACACTTAGACTTGGGAATTCCCTGATATTTCGGAATTCCTCGTGCATTTTCGAGGGGTTGGCCTGTCGCTGGCGAATGATAACTATATAAATTTCCCTCCCTCTCGTCCTTCATAATTGCATTAATTCAAGTATAGTTATGTTTTTGTTCATTGTTTTTGTTAGTCCACTGATAACATTATGATTATTAAAATTAGCTGTTCCCTAAAATTTCTTAAGAAACCATCCAATGAAAAATCATATGGAAACTTGTAGAAAACCATAAATATCTGCTCCCTAACATGTTTAAGTTGGAGCACAGAGAAATTGTTTGGTTCACCCAAGATTATCTTATTTATGCTTGAACATGGTCTCATGAATTCACCAAGTTTATCTTCTAGACTTGGGTTTTCCTTTAGGGCAATTTGACACATGAAATCAACTTATTACTAAGCTCAAGTTCATCTCTGCCATAATTGGGTGGAGTTTGGAGTTTTTCTATCTAAATTTAAGCTTGAACACACTCGAGTTTGTGAAACCAATTTTTAGGCTACAGCACAAAAACAGATTATTACGTACCATATTGGAATTTCGACCAGAGTTCATAATAAACTAAAGCTCATAAACTGTCTAAATTTTTTTTTTAATTATTATTGATTTATTTTATAACTTTATAATGTACTTTTCTGCTATACTTTTATTTAAAAATGGGGGGTATGCACTTGCCCCACCAGGAAAATCGTATGCCTAAACTCATGTTCTTGCAACCTTATTACCGTATGCCTTTCTAGACATTAACCCAGTACAGTTCGCGTAACATGTCTCCGGCTATGACTATTGTGCTACTAGGCCTAACCATATCATTTGATATTTTCAACATATGATATTGATAAACGAAAACGTTTGGCAAGTAGTGGGACTTAAGAAAAATGTTATCAAAAAGCAGCCCCTCTCCCGCTCCTGCCTTAAAACCAGCTGACTCAGGGATTGCTGCAAAAATGTTTTGTCCCTCGAACTGTAGTAAGGTTTGTGAAAAAATGCCTAGCAAAAAGACAAGCATCTTCCAAATCCCTGAATATGAGGACATCAATGAGGTAATCGATTTGGATTTTCTGAAAAAGTTGCTGAAACCCTCTTGACGTAGAAACAGTTACAACATATTAGGGATTTGGACAACAAAATATACATAGATAGTGTAAGTAAAAGAAGAGATTTAAGAGTAGTGACTTCTAATTATACCCTAAAATATTTTACCTAATTTTATTTTTTGACAAAAAACTTTTTTAAGTATTAAAAATGATAATAACACTTAAGGAAAACTGTTTTTAACAAATAACATTTATCATCAGCTTCAGGAGATGGATTTTACATTTGCTAAGTAAAATCTAAATAGGCTTAACATTTTTAATAATTTTTACAGATGAGATGTCTTTCACCACAAAAAAAGTTTAGGTCTAGGCCTACATCTAAATAACTACCTTCCTAAAGATAAGGAGGCTACCTAGGATATAGGGCAAGTAAGTACATATCCTGGAAAAAAATTAAACAGGCTAAAAGAAATTTAATTTTGAATTTTTATGAAAATTTCGAGAATAGGCCCTAATACAAAACATTATTGAAATGGCATGATAAAAATATGAATTTCTACAATGGTATAGGGATAGATAATGACCTATGCTTAGACTTTGTCAAAATTGAATTCCCTATTAAAATATATATATATTATCTTACTATCTTACTAGAATCAGAGTACACTATCGTTTAAATTTTTAAGAATTTTTAAGGAAGGAGGTGTTCTCTTACACCACCTCACCTTAATTCTTGAATAGTTTGATCTGAACAATAATCAAAACAACCTTTTTTTCTCTACATATATCTTGATGTCAGTGTGAAATTTCATCAAAATCAGAGATGGTCCAAGCATAATTTATGTAAACTATTACATTCAAAAGTATGTTGATTTGATGTGAAATGGCTGTGCTCATCAAACCATCTTAAAATATTTTAATTTTAGGCCTACTTACTTCATTTTTGACTCTTCATCCAGCTCCTGCCACATCTTACATATTTTTGAGGCTGCCTTACTTCGGCCACACTTTTTGCTGATTTTCCTGTGACTCTTGTCTGACTGTTGTTCACTCATTTCTTGAGAGAACAAGGTGAAACCACTTCTTGATTTTTCCTCACCTTGGTGTTTCTTTTTCCAGGTTTTCAGTTGTTTAATCTGTTTATCTACCAAAGTATTATTACAATGGTTTTTCAATTCATCTACAATTTCTTTATCAAGAACGTTGTTAACATTTTCAACAAGAAAAGGTATCTGATCTTTATTCAGAAACTGGGACTTCATCACTTCCATGGCATCTTCTCCATAGCGGAATTGTACAATGGAGTTATCACTATCCCTTACGGTCAGGTCATAATGGACTGTTAGTCCTTCAAGGTGCTTGACCAAGCATCGCTGAAGATATCCACTGCGGCTAGTCTTTACCGCTGTATCGATTAGACCTTCCCTTCCAGCCATACAGTGGAAAAAGAACTCCTGAGGCTGAATTCCCGTCATAAACCGTCCATCAATAAAACCACCAGCCCTGGGAGACAGTTCAAAAGGAGGGAAACTGGGTAAGGATCTTCCAGAAAGCATTATAGGGGGTCTCTTTCCCTCCAATTCAATTTGTCCCAAGAGGCAAGAAATTTGCATAGTGTTAACAGTGGATCCCTTGGCTCCTGACTGAACCATTAATTGTAAATTGTTGTCAGGGAAAAGTGTTAACAAACCAGATGGAAGACAAGCCTTATTAATATTGTTTGTATAAGTATCCAAACATTTCTTGTACTGATGATCCAAAAGTCCTCGGAACTTGGGGTCTTTCCTGTAAGCAAATCCGACCTTCTCCTTCAACACATCCACAGGTGTGTCTTCAGGTAGATCTAGTGCTTTAGCAGCAACTTCATTTCCTACTTTTCTTACAGCTTTGATATGTTTCAGTCTCTCCTTATCAGCTTTCTTGACCACCAGAATATCTTCCACACCAAGTGTGAAGCCTTCAATCTGAAGATATGCAGTAAAAAGTTTTGCAAATGAGCTTAAGAGCTGGCTAGAAACTTGACCTCCATAGAGTTCATACATACAGTGAACCAAACTGTAAGGTGTGGCACCATAGTGTGTTTTGTCAAGGACACCATTTAGAAGTTCTCCTCCTCTTATGATAACTTCTGCTTCTGTCATTACTTTAGGATCGGAAAAGGGTGTCCCTCCTGCCACCCAAGGCCTTGAAGGGCCTTTTTCCCAAGCCTTGTTGCCTATTTTAGCAGAAGAAGTGAGATTGAGAGGTAACTTTCCTTTTGGAATTAGATTGATGATTACTGTAGAAATAATCTGTTTGCCGGACCATAGAACACATGGCTTTAGCATTGCAGGAGGCAAAGTTATAATGTTGCCTTGAACAGATGATAGAGCTTTGAAAACTAAATTCATGTATTCTTCTCTGGTGAAAAAGGATCCTCTCATCGTCAACCGCACTCCAGATATAACATGATCCTGGATAAGCCCACTTAGTGGAGTACCATCTTTGGGGACTAAGTATTGTTTGCAAACACTAACTAAATTATATGCTTCACTTCTCCCTAACTCATTTTGAGGAAAGTGGGCATTCATTTCATCTCCATCAAAATCAGCATTATATGCTTTGCAATTTGCATAATGGAGTCGAAGAGTTTTATCACCTTTCAAAATTCTGGCTCTGTGGCCCATTATACTTGGTCTATGTAAAGTAGGCTGTCTGTTCAGAAGTAATATATCACCATTCAGAAGATGGCGATGAATGATTTTAACACTTTTGGAGTTGCTACTGCCTTCGTCAGGTGTAAGCAATGTTTTAGCAATACCTTCACGCTGAACTATGGCTTCATCTCCTGATGGGATTCGGGTTGTAAAACCATCACTCTCAATGAAAGCTGCACCAGGATGAACATCTGGTCCATTCATGACCATTTTCCTCAGTTCTTTGACATTCCAAGGTGTGACGGGAGTAGGGTATGTTAATTTCATTGCGAACATTTCAGGAATACCTATTTCATCAATGTTCAAATTAGGATCCGGTGTTATCACAGATCTGGCAGCATAGTTTACACGCTTCCCCATCATATGCATTCTTATAATTCCCTCTTTTTTTTCCAGTAATTGCTTCAGACCTTGTCCCTCACTTGGAGTTGAGCCACCAAGCCCCTTATTTTTATCAAGTAAAACGTCACAATGTTTCTGTAAATCTTGCCATACCAACTGGAGTTTTTCAGAGAGATTGGATCCCTTTAACTGATTGATTACCCTGATTCGTTCATTTGATAATACTTCATCGCCAGAATCAGTTTCACCGTTCTTGTTCATTAGATGGATGACACTTCTTATTACCAAACAATCTTGTAAAATGGATTTATATACATGATTTTGAGGATGTTCCACCACAGTGCCATCACGAAAGTTTACTGGTCTTGTATTTATGGGTGTGACTGGTACTACATTCATAAAAAATAAATCAGTTGGATATGGCCCAGGTACACTTTTAAGAACTGGCACAATTTCTTTCATTAACACCTCTTCATTTGCCCATAGTTCTCGCATGTGCGTCTGGGAATCAGAGGGCAAAACATACACCCAACCACCCTCTCGTAAAACGGGTGAGATATCAGTCTCTTTTTTCTTTGATTTGTCTTTAAACTTACTGGCTACTTCAAGTTTTGCTTCAATCATAATTCTGTTCCGTAGATATTTCAGTCTTCTGAATGGTTCTCTACACTTATTACAATTCTTGCCTTTGAAAACATGCTGCTTGATACTGTTAATAAATCTAGCTCTCAAAATATCAGCTTGTTTCCACTGATCAACAGTTTTAATTTTCTCCCTTAAAATAGAGTCTATTTCCTTACTAAGCTGTGATGAGACTAAGGCACCAAACGCTTCATCCGTCAGTCCCTCATTTGCATTTGTCATCTGCGTAAACACCTGTTCAATATCTAAAGCTTCAGTGACATAACCTTTATCGAGTAATTGTAACTGGGCTACCAACAGGTGTTTGCGAGCATCCGGTAAGAGAATTTTGTGACAGCTAAGACATGACGAACTCATAAATGTAATTACTGTGTTGTGAAACAGTGGATTTACAACAGGTAGAGGAAGTTCTATATGTCCCATGTGGCCTGGACAGTTGTAAACATTGCCAGAGCATGTTGTACAAAGAATACCTGGTTGTGTAGGACCTAAAGCTGGATCATACAATCCTCCAGGAAGAGTGTGCCCAAGTTGAGTAAATGTCAATGGAGTGCTGAGTTTAACTACACTAAGCTTCTTAACTTCCTCTGCCGTGAAAACACCAAATGACAAATTATCAAGGGAAGAAAAATTGCTACGTTTCTTGAACTTACGAGGCTTTTCACGCGACATAATCACTGAGTTTTTACATAAAATGACAAAACAGAACCATACTCAAATTGTTCATACATGTAGTCTCAGACGAAAAATAAATTATTCTTTATATGAATTAATCCTTTAAGGCTGAAAAATAAGAACGAAAAATTAACAATTCACACTATATAGTATTGAAAATGCAGGATAAATCTGTAACAAAGCACATGGTCTCCATTCTAGGTGGTCACATGAAAGGTTATGTCTGTGTGATAGGTTATGCCCACAATGACATAAACCAATTTTGTCTGACGACCTTCTAATCGTAGAAAATGCCCGAAGGGCAGTTAGCGTTATTTTTGACGTAACCATTCCACCGACTAGGCGGAACTGTATTAGTCCGTGCCGATTCCGTTCCGCAGAGAATCTGGAACAAATAGAACAAACTGTGCCGTTCCGTTCCGGTTCCATGCAAATCTAACTTAGTAGAATGAAGTGTAATGATTGAAGGCAGGGCCGGCCCCAGGGGTGGGCGGACCAGGCGGCCGCCCAGGGCGGCAGATTTTTGGGGGCGGCAAATTTTAAAATATGAATTCATGAATGTGAAGAGTACAATTTTCTGTGTCACATTTTGCCCAAAGAACAAGCTTAAGAATATATACGGCAATGCAAGCATCGATTTACAATTATAATTCAAGTCCAAATATAAAACAAACCACTCGGCTTCTATCGAACAACCGTCGTTGCCGCGCTGCGCTGCGCAGAACAGTGACAGTTTCAAAGCAACAGCGCAGCGGTTGGGAGAGACCTTGACGGATTCCTCCCTCCTTCCCCGACGTTGTATTTATTATTGTGGTAGCAATAAACATTGACATTTACATTTGTCAAGACTTAAACCTAAAACCAAAGTTATTTGAATTTATATCACGAAATAAAAGATGCACTACAGCCTATTTGTCATAAAACTGCGTGTTTCTAAATAACTTGAACAGGAGATCGCTTACCTCTACTTAGGGAAAGGGCTGTTCAAGTGATCTCGAGGCTCACGATTATGTTACGCCTGTCGCCTAGTAGGCCCATAGTCTTTTTTTATTGCTTCAAACAACAAATAAATATAAACAATTTATTTTTTAGATTTGTCTAAAATGGTTCTTATAGCCTAACATCTCGTCATAGTCAGGTGTAGGCCTATATTCAAAAAGCCAGAGCTGTGTAAACTAGTTGTGCTATCAGAATGGTACTTAGTTTTTTTTCTTAAAACTACGAACTTTTTCAAGCAAGAGAATATTACAAATGAACGCGTTTTTAATATCATATTAAGTTAAATCATTAAGCATATATACATCTAACGTATACAAATTCCATAAGGGTTTTCTCTGTTAGGTCCCTTTTCTCCCGACCTACTCAACCGATTTTCACGATTGAGGTGTAATTTCAAAGCTTATGATCTAGCGCACGGTGGACGGGTAATTATGAAGGATATTTCATTTGGGCCCCCCTAGCCTTTGATTTGTTTCTAGAGGGCGCTTTAAAATGTAGACCAACTTTCATTATTAGAGTTTTAAATGTCAATTAATTGTAACAACAGCTGATTACCTTCGGGTAAATTTTTAAATCAGATTATAAACAAAAATAGATCTCTGCAACTGTAAACATGACAGGGCCTCTTTTGTAAATGGGCCCGGGCCCAGGGCGCAAGATTGAGGGGGGCGCAAGCATGAGAAAAAAATGTTAAAATCACGCGCCAATGGATCGCGCGCCATATTTTAAAATCACGCGCCAACGGATCGCCAACCAACCCTCTCCACTCCTTCCCCCACTCCCCCGCTTCACGCATGACTCATCACTGCCACTGCCTGCATGTTGCTACTTGATCTTTGCTTTGACTGTCTTTCCTTGTCAGTTCGTTTTGTGTAATCGCGTGAATACTAGAATACTTGAATCCTGTACCGCTGACCGACACTTGTCGGATAGGTTGCGTAATACGTGAAACATGTTATTAGTTGGCTTGTGAATAAGTTTATTGATGTGTTTTTGCTAACTATTTTAATGCAATTGTATTTGTATTTATGTTAGGTTTGATCTTTTATCATAAATGGTACAAATAGTAGAATAAAATGCTTGTTCTGTGATTTGTGAAATGAGTAAAAAACCAAGTGGCAGTGAATTTAGAAAGGGGGCGGCCAAAAAGCGGAAAAAATGTAGGAAACGACCAATCATGTAAAGTTTTGAGTATTTATGTTTGTAGTTTCACCTGAAATAAAAGCTAAATTTGGTTGAATTTGAAGTTTTTCATATATAAACCCATTTTATAAACCCAGTTGATGGAAGGGGGAGGGGCGGTGATCGGGCCCAGGCCCATAGCGGGTTACATGCAAACCGCGGGTCTGAAACATGAACCAGCTTATGAAATTAAAATAATTTAAAACTGTGCAATTTACACTTGGGACCCCTAGTACATAATTATTTAAGAGTTTAGGGAGACACTGTGGCGCGATCTCAAAAAGGGGTGGAGCCCGGTAGAAAACAATTAGACAAGATATATTGGGAGGGGGCGGCGGTCGCCGATTTCGCCCAGGGCGGCAAAGTCCCTAGGGCCGTGCCTGATTGAAGGTGAAGGTAAGAACTTATTATGTCATCTCTCCCTACCCTAATTCCTGTATAAGTAGAAAGACTTTTACTATCGGAAGTTTTGTATTAAACTATGTTAATATTCAAACTCTAGATTACAGTATTAGTTACCATTTTAAAACATCCTGTTTAATAATTCATTATTACGGAAATTTTTTTAAAGGAATGGAAACCTCTACAAATATTTAATAGTAGCCTACATAACTAACTCAGTGGAAAGCCAGTTGGCCAAGACCTAATACAGTAATGCAATTATGGGTTGTGTTGAAATACAATGTTAGTTTAATCTAAAGGTAAACCAAGATTATTGTAAAATTAATCAAACACAGGTCATCTAGAGGCACGGTCGTGTCTCGTCGCCAAGTCCACCAGCAGACGACGAATGTACGGCGTGAGTGACTATATTAACAGCGCAGATTAGGAGCCGATTTTTCACTTTTCAAAAAAGAAAATTAGAGCCTTGATTTAATATAACTTTGCTTCAACATAATAAACTGGCCAAAAAAACTTCAAAAAACACGACAGTTTGTTTTAAATACTTCTAATAAGTTAAGAATAAACGCTAAAAGTCACCAAAAAAGTTACCGGTTTTGCACTTTTGAACGAATCCTCCACCTCGATTTGTTCAGAAAGCCTAGCGGCTTTATTTCTCATCAGAATTGAATGAAACTTCACACTCACTCCTATTTTTTCTCGTAGTAGTGCCTTTTGATAGTCTGAACTAAGTCTGAAAGCACTATATATTAAAACTAGTAACTTTTTAAATTTTCATTTCAAATCTTCGTTGACATTTCAAATGTAAACAAGCTTAGTCCACGAAAAAACTATTTCGTCAGTAAAACTGATCAGCTGGGAAGTTTTAAGCTTATGGAGAGGACGGTAGGACAGGAGATTGTTTAATTTATTCAAGCTTGATTTGTTTAATTTATTCTTTCTTTATGTTTTGAATAGGCTTATTTTTTGACGATTATTTCAGGGTTCTGTAACAATGAAACTTATTTATATAGTTGTACAAATACCTATATAAATTATAATGAATGTGTGTCTTTTATAATCTATTTTCGTTTTACCTAACCTAAATTTATGTTCAAGATTCGAATCGTTTTAAATTTATGTTAAAAGAATGGTATTTCATTACTAAATTACTAAAGCCTGTCAAAATGAAAGGGCCGGTTTTCATCAACAAAGTTATCGTCACAGTACCTCCAGTAAATATTCTAATCTCCTTGTTTGAACAGAAGTAATATCAGCTGTTTGCGGAGTCAGGTAAACAAATACAGATTTACTCACAAACTGGAAAAAGTCAAAGATTGCATTGCGCCGAATGTTTGATAATTAAGGTCTATCATGAAAAATTTTGATTCAAGAATTATCCAAAAGTTTGAGGGTTCTCGATTTTGTCACAAAGCATGTCCATAGGTGGTAGAGCGAGTAACGTCGATCCCCAGGATCCTGGGTATCAATCTCGCCAATAAATAATAGCAATTTGTTTTGTGATAATACAAAACACATTTCGGGTTCATGCATATTAAGCTGAATATCTACAATGCATGTCCATTGTAACTACTAATCCTGGTCCTAAGAATACCCGAACTGCCAAGGGTTAAGTACCGTTTGCATCTAGAGTTTCATTGAAGATTGTACTTTTAGGTTAAACACATGAACAGCTGTTTCAAGTTAATTAATTTCAATTCCACTGGCTATATACTACATTGCCTTATCAAGGCCACACTGGTGCGGCCTTCTTTATATCATATGCGATCCAGAATCTGGTAAATAATATTTATTTGGTTTTCAAAATTCTGATTATGTATCGTGCTATGCAAATGCAACAATACAGTGTAGCCTATTTTAAATTGCCAACTTATCACAACCTCCATAACAAACTACGCATTGATTCCCCTATGATTAAATTGGCCATATCCCACCAAAAAAACGACCAAATTTTAAGTTCAGTAAATATCAGAAATCAGTTAGGACCTCCTTTTGACGCAATCGAATAACAAGATTGCGCTGAATTTTTCAATCAACTAATAACATTGTATCAACCCCTTGAATTACATTCCAAATATATGCTAAAAATTATAGGACAAAATGTTCAAACTGCAACCACAATGTGGATGTAAATGTGAGTAACTTTAGTTTTCCAATTCCTCACAACACTAAAAAAGCCAATCGGCCAGAAAAATGGCAACCTATTTTGGACTCAACGTGTACCTATTGTTGCAACTGCTTACAAAAAAACAATAATTTCAAGCACAAGTAACTATTTGATTTTTCAATTACAACTTTGGAATTCATTTAACATGAAAATTACAAATATTCTCATACCAGGCCTTCAAAATTCAGAAATTCAAATAATTGAAAACACATTCAAAGTGAAAAATGCTAAATTCAATTTAGGAGAATCTACAAGATGTGGTTATTATATTTCACTAGTAGCTTCAATCAAAGAAGGTGGTTTTCAATCAAACATCAGCATCACATATTTTATGTAAACAAAGCTGACATTTTTAGATCCCAGTGCAGATATTTTACGTTATTTCTCGTTTTCTGGTAAATTTCAAGCAATTTCAGTATTTTTCCCGCCATCACGGAATAGGTACCTTTAATTTGAGCCCACTCCCATCTTTCTACGAGTTGCAAAATCTTCCTTCATCTTTACTGTTTTTCATATATATTTTACTATATTTATCTATTAAAAAACAGTGATATCATACCCAAAAACACAAAGTGTTGAAGGGTCGCCAAGCCCTAAAAATATGTGATATCAAAGAGCATACCAAGTCAATTTAATTTTTCTGTAGTTCAACAATGTTCATTAGAATACATAATTGAATTTGTTTGAATACTATTGTTCTGAATACAGATTATAATTCTTCTACATGTACTTGGCCAGCAGCTTAACAGGCGCTAAATTAGTTATACGTTTGTATTTTCCAAAGTGACCTACATAGAAGACTTTTAACATCAATATATAAATTCATAAGCTGCTGGTCAAGTATATGTAGAAGAATTATAATCTGTATTCAGAACAATAGTATTCAAACAAATTCAATTATGTATTCTAATGAACATTGCTGAACTACAGAAAAATTAAATTGACTTGGTATGCTCTTTGATATCACATATTTTTAGGGCTTGGCGACCCTTCAACACTTTGTGTTTTTGGGTATGATACTATTCACACACTAAGTTAGTAAAAATAATAATAATAATAATGTGTTGAGTTCCTCTAGCTAATCTCGCTAATCTAGCTAAACTCGGCACCATTTCGATAGAAAACCATAACAAAACAACAACAACATAACGATATAAACTTAACAATTTAACAAAACAAAATTTTGTAGCAAATCGTTCTAACAAAACAAAATTTTGTAGAAAATCGTTCTAACTTAAGTGTCACAAGATGGGTAGGCAAGAGATTAGGAAAGGAAAGAAAGAAATTGCGGCACTCTAAACGAAATAATCAGAATCGCGGCGTCAGTCAACTGTGACCTATTACTAGCAAGTACCTGGAACTTCGGACCAATTTTACTGCTCCTTTGGATGTAACAGACACATGACAATGACGCTACTGCGCATGCGCAACCGTTGCGGCATTTTCTACGATTAGAAGGTCGTTTTTGTCTGACGTCTGCGTCTGACGGATGGTTCTGGGACCCGTTTCAAAACAGGGTATACATTTTATTTAAAAAAGTATAGCATGGTCATAGAGTAATAATGAACTTCGTAAAGAGTTGGCACTCCCATGTTAACTCGGTGGTAAGGGAACAGCAGCGCTGTCTGATAAAAGTGCTACGAACTAAAAAGATCGATGCGACATCACCGGTCTGACACTTAAATGGAGAATGGAGCCAAGTGGTAAGTTTATTAGAGCGGGTTAGTTCGAAGCACTTTAGTTAGATGTCGTTGTAAAAAATGATTTTCTTCTTCTTCACTGAATCAGGCAATCAAAACCACGATAACGATCTGCTAACTTCCTATTTCGTTTCCCCTGATTTTTTGTCTAAAACGACTAACGAGTTGTTTTCCAACTAAAACGAGTTGGAATTAATTTGAGTGTGGGAAAATACTTAAAGTACGTTTGCCACTAGTGCGAGTTGTTTCGCGAAATACTGTACTGTATGATTCATATTGTGCTTAAAGCGATTGATAGAAAATAAATATGTAGATGTTTACTTAAAAGCACGTAATACAAATTAATTAAATTAATTTTTATTAAGTGCTTTAATGTAAACATCTGCGTAGAGTAGGATTCACCTAAGTTGGCCAAAGCATGTACTAATCATCTCATAAAAACTTTTTGAAACAAGGTACATTAAAAACATTGTTGGCTACATATGGTGAATGTTTACATTTTCTCAGAACTGTCAAATCGCCACGTTGCGTTTGTATACAATGTTGTTCATAGGCTATAGAATGTTTACAATACCGCCTACTTTTAGAATTTTATATTTTCATTCAACCTTTTTAGAGTAGGATTCACGTAAGTTGGCCAAAACTAAAGTAAACAAACTATTATCTTCTTACGAACTTAAGCATAAAATCCAGCTGTGCTAAAAACATTGCTAACAAACATCTGTTTTAGCATAAAACTTGCAGAAAAGCGAAAGTTCTGATGCAATATTGCACGTGGAAGTTCTCTTGCGCAATCTAAAATATTACTCATGGGCTTTTTCAAATTAAACATATATTAACACGTATAGAGGTTGTGTCATGGATGCGGCATGATTAATAGTCTTAGATCTTATTAATAAATAATCTGTAAAAGAAATAGGTTTGTTTATGATTAGCCCTTACTACTTGCTGCAACTCAGCATCTGACTTGTCTCATATTTTGTTCAAAACTTATTTAAATTGGCTCAGTAAAAAATAAACAAGCAGCTAAACAAACTAAAATAAATGCCAATCAGGAAGTAGAATCAAATTGAACTTTACCGCTATGTAAAAAAGTTCAATAAAATAGAAAATTCTAAAAATAGGTGATATTTTAAACATTCAATAACCTAAAAGATTACCACGAATGACAACAAAACAATATTGTAAACAAACACAACGTGGCGATTTGACAGTTCGGAGAAAATGTAAACAAGAACCATGTGGAACCAACAATGTTTTCAATGTGACTTGTATAAAAATTTTTGATGAGATGATTAGTACATGTTTTGGCCAACTTAGGTGAATCCTAGTCTACATAGCTGTGAAGATTAATTTGGTTCTATTTCGTGATTTACATATATTTTAGTTTGTTTAACTGCTTGTTTATTTTTTCCTGGGCCAATTTTAAAAGGTTTTGACCGCAATATGAAACAATCTCTTTTCAGATGCTGACTTGCAGCAAGAAGACTTACACCAGATGTACTAATTATTTCAGAACTTGGCCTAAAAAATATGAACTTAACCTTACTAGGCTTGAAAGCTATCGTTTATTCAGTTATTTCTGTAGGACTGAATTCATGTGGGGTGGTATTGCTGTTTTTCTTAGAAGTCAACTACCTATTAATGTTGAAGAGGTTGTAATTATGAATTATCTTTGTAAACCAGTTGTAAACCAGTTTGAAACTCTTGTTGTTAAGTTTAAGTATTCAAGCCATAATGTAATTTTGATAGGAACATATCGCTCCCCAAATGCAAATACTGAACAGATATTTTTAGACAAGCTAGGCTACCTTCTTCATGATCTCTCTGCTAAATCGAATTATATTGTTGTACTGGGTGATGCAAATTTTGACATTTTGAAACCTGAGCAAAAGTGTATTAAGGATTTACATAATTTACTGTCTGAGTATGGTTGTTATATATGTCATATTGATGCCACAAGGACTACTCCTACTTCTACTTCCAGCATTGATGGCTGTTACACTAATATCAAACAACAGGATATTGAGGTTCTAGCTTTTAAGACAAACCTGTCTGATCATCATTTTGTAAGCTGTAAGATTAAATACATGAATAAACAACAAAAACCAACTTATAAATTCTCTAGAAACTTCTCAAAGCTTAAACTAAGGGAGCTTAAGGAAACACTAAAAACTGTAGACTGGAATCCTGTGTATGAGCCTATTTCTGTCGATGAGAAATATAACAACTTTTTGAATATCGTAATTGGAAACATTGAACAGATCATGCCTAAGGAACCCAAGAAAGTCGCCTCTATTAGTAAAATAATTTTCTGGGACAATGACACATTAACTTTAAGGACTAATTTACAGAGAGTCCATGATAAATATATGATGACAGGTGCGCTAGATGATAAGATTAACTATCAGAATATAAAGAAGGATTATGACTGTGAAGTGAGAAACAAAAAAGCAGCCCATACTATTGACAAAATTGAACAATCTGACAATAAAACCAAACAAATATGGAGAATAGTTAATGAAGAAAGAAATATTAGTAGTAGTCAATCTAACCATACCTGCCTTAATAATAATGGCATCATTGTGACTGACCCATACCACGTAAGCAACATTTTTAATAGATCATTCGCCCAGCCTAAGACTGTGAATATAGTCAAGAGTCAAGAGTCAAGAGTGTTTATTGTCGTAAACTTGTACAAAGCATGGACAGTCGTCAAACATATTTACATAAAATAAACTAAAAATACAGTGCACTTTTTATACATTTGATTCTTATGTTTTCTAAAATAATTCTTTATTTTCATCATTCAAATAATCCTGGACACTGTAGTACTCCTTAGTCACTAACAAATGTCGCAACCTCCTTCTGAACCTGATTTCATTTAATTCAGATTTTAATGAAAGGGGGAGGGAATTGAAAAGTTTAATTATGCTGAAAAATGACTGCTTCTCAAAAAATGTGGTGTTGTGTTGTGGAATAGTTAAGGAAGTGGAATGT
Source organism: Flexamia atlantica (assembly GCA_035578135.1). NCBI lineage: Eukaryota > Metazoa > Arthropoda > Insecta > Hemiptera > Cicadellidae > Flexamia > Flexamia atlantica. Next base: position 28,645,035 of record JAQJVK010000005.1, on the reverse strand, counting down.
CGGAGACTATAGTAGTTACTATTGCGAAAATTGAAAAAATGCTTGTTTTTGAAGAAAAATGAGAGACATTCGTAGATATACAAACAACTGAAGGTAAGCAAATTATTTATTGAAAAGACACCTCTACATGAATCATCCCTATGCATTCCGAAAACCAATCTAACCGCCTTTTTCTGCAAAACAAATAGAGTCTTTGTTCTTGAAGACTCGGCTCCCCAAATTGCGACACCGTAACTAATGTGGGGGTACAGACATCCATAATATGCTGTAAGTAATACCTTGGTGTTTGCAAAATTAGAGAGTCTTCGAAGAATGAAAATAAAGCTATTGATCTTGCGTGAAACTTTATCAATATGTCCTGAAAAGTCTAGACGAGGATCGATGATCAGACCCAAAAAAGTAGCCTGCTGGCAGGAGTAGATTTCAGTTTCACCCAAAATCAAACTTGATGTCTCACCATAAGAATTTCGCAATTTAAAATCCATGAAAAGTGTTTTCTCTGTATTTACAGAAAGATTATTCTCAGACATCCATTGTAGAAGGAAGTTACTTTGGATAAATGTTTCTATCTCAAGATCGTCACGAGAACCATTGCTGATGTTCATTGAGGTATCATCTGCAAATAGACAGAGATCAACGTTGGATACACTGGCGTGAATGTCATTTACAAATAACAGAAAGAGAATTGGCCCGAGCACGGAACCTTGCGGAACTCCACATTTGACCATGATTTCACTGGACCTTTTAGACGAGACACATCCAGTACTGTCCAAAAATGGGACCTCAACAACCTGAGATCTATCCTCTAAATATGATGAAACCCAACCAAGAGCATTTCCTCTCACTCCAAAATGTTCCAACTTCTTCAAAAGCAATTTGTGGTTGACCGTGTCAAACGCTTTACTTAGATCTAGGAATATGCCGAAGACATGTTTATGCTCATCAACGGATCTGGAAACATTTGATATGAAACTAAACATAGCGTCTATTGTAGAAGAATTTTTCCTAAATCCAAACTGTTTTTCAAAGAGTATTCTATGATTATTCAAAAAGGAATTTAAACGATTCAAAAACAATTTTTCTAGAACTTTTGAGAATGTTGACAGTAATGAAATTGGCCTGTAATTATTTTTGTCAAACCTACTACCTTTTTTATGAAGGGGCTTTACTATTGAAGTTTTAAGAGCATTGGGAAACTTCCCCTCCACAAAAGAACAATTAGCCAGGAAAGATAAGGGCAGTGATAAACAATTCGCAACACTTTTCAGCAGCTTGGAAGAGATGCCATCAGAACCCGCAGAGTTACCAACTTGTAAAGATTTTATCACTATACCCGGACTTGACAATATACCCGGACTTGACAGTATACCCGGACTTGACAATTTGACTGATGTACCATCGCCAAATCCTGACATTTCACCATTTTGTTCTTTTCACGCTATTTCGGAATTTGAATTTGAAAAGTTATTTAGTAGTCTTAAGTCTAACAATTCTGCTGGTTTTGATGATATCACAGGTAAAATAGTAAAGTTTTGTAAGGAAGAGGTCCTTAAACCTATACATCACATTGTTAATGCTTCGCTACAGCAGGCAGTAGTTCCCAACAAAATGAAAATAGCTAAGATTTTTCCAGTCTTCAAGAAAGGCGACAAGCTTGATCCTAACAACTATAGGCCTATTTCGAATCTTCCGACCATCTCAAAGCTACTTGAACGTGTCGTCTACAATCAACTCATTGCCCATTTTGAACGAAATAATTTAATTGCTCCACAACAACACGGATTTAGAAAAGGACATAATACAAATTCTGCAATAGTCAATTTATGTAAAGATATCAATGACATATGGGAAAACAAAAAAAGTGCCTCCGGATTCTTTTTAGATCTTCAAAAAGCGTTTGACAACATAGATTGGAATATCTTTATTAGCAAGCTTGAGCAACTTAATATTCGAAACTTGGCTTTGCAATGGATTAAAAGCTACCTGGCAGATAGACGTCAGTTTGTGGAGGTTGGACATCAGTCAGAAAACATTGTTGGGAGTGTTAGATCTTCACTGAGAAATGTTACCAAGGGTGTGCCGCAAGGCTCAATTTTAGGGCTCCTATACTTTTTGATCTATATAAACAGCCTTCCTGACATGCTTGGCATGAACTTGAGATGAATATTATTTGCAGACGACACTACTATTATCATACCAACTGACCGCCACAACGACAATAGTAACATAGTAAATGCTACATTAGATTCAGCTACTAAAATATGTAATTCCTTGAAACTCAATATTAATAAATCTAAAACAGTACATATCAATTTCACTTCAAATAATAGAAATAAAAATGAAAACAATAGCCTCAAAGTACAAACCTCGTCTTCAACCAAATTTCTTGGTATTATTGTCGATGAAAACTTAAATTGGCAAAATCATGTTGAACATGGGATCCATGCATTTGACCGATTCGGCGTTTGACCAACTGGGCCGACTGGGGTTCCCCATCACGGCGTAATCTCTCGCCCTTAGACGCTAGTACAGAGCGTTTGGCCAACAGGCTCTCTCCATCACTGTGACGCAGCGCTTGACCAATCAGAGCACACCGCTCGACACTATCGTCGAACGTCGAACTCTATTGGTTGTTGTTTAATTCATTCATTCATCACCATCCAGACGATAAACGAACTCACTCACGACGTTGTTGTTGCCAACTCGATGCTAGAATAGAATTGACACGATGAAAACCTTCGATTCGGCTTATATAAATCCAAGTTTATTTGTAATAAATTTTATGTTTCGTAATCCAAGTTTTTGTTTAATAAAATGTGTTAAAATTCGGAGAATCGTTAAAAAAGATAGGTAATTATTGAAATAGTCGGCGTATAATAAACTTATAATTAATTCTGGTATTTTGTATCTTGCTGTAGTAGTTCTGTTTAAATACGCATCTCCGAGCTACGTCTCGGTCTTAAAGGCATTGTAGGCTAGGCACTCTGAACCATAATAAGCCATGTAGACTTTGGTTTTGAGGAATGATTTTAATGAATGCCTTAATACTATCAATCCATTTAAGTTAGGCTCGCCGGGGTTTGGCGATGAATGATAAAATTTTGACTTAGGCCTATAATTATTAACGTTATAATCAATAAATAAATGTTTTGAATCAGGGTAATTGAGATTTTCGAAGGCAATAAGGAAACTGTAATCGGTTAAGTTAACGGTTACATAATCAATACATTCTCTTGAAAAATATTTCTTTGTCAACAAAATTACCAAAAGATTTAGTTGTTTTATGTACAAGGGTGTACTGCATTAATAAGATAATATAAGGCCTAAAGTTTTTTCTTGATGCCCGAAGTTAATGGATGTTTCAAATTCTTAAGTAGGCCTACCGGCTTTTCAGCGTTCACTGACTCGAATCGTGCGACTTCAATAATGTAGGTTTGAAATTCATTCATGGAATTTTAATGTAATGAAAAAGAACAATAAATTTGAAATCTTGAACATAAAAATACCCCCAGAACTTTTTTTCTGGGCTCATGAAATGTATTTTATAATGTGATGTTTTTTTGTTGATAAATTAATTGAAAGAACGAAAGTAAAAATTATAGAGGCTTTAGCGAATATAAATAAGGTTGAAATTTAAGTTCAATTTAATTTATTGTGGAGTCATTTACTTACACCCAAAAAAATTCTTCGTGCCGATTACTATGTAAAAATTTTGTAGCAAGGCGGGAATCGATCCCGCGACCTCGTAACGAGTGGGCAAACGCGTTAACCACTGAGCCACCGCTTTTTCATATAAAAAAGCACAGATTTCAAGCTTAGTGCGGGAACAAGATTTTTGAATCTTCACAGCTTCAATTTGTTACCGTATGGTTAATCTACCTGTAGAAAAAAAATTGTTTGTATTGAAACCATAAAAAAGTTACTGAGGTTTGGTCACTGTATTTTTATAACTAGGCCTTTTGTGATCATAAGTTGATATACTGTTGGTCAGACTTAAAATTTCTTGAAAAGCAACAAAAGTACTTTTGCTAGTACCTATCCCGTTTCACTACTGATTTCGTACAACCAAATACGGAGTTTATATTATTTGTATAGATTCGAAGCACGTATTTTCCATCAGTATGCACCATATTAACAAACCTGTAGCTTATTATCAGGTAGGTTTATATTAACTTTCAGTAAAGTACACCATACCATACACATTTATTCTCATCCCGTCTGATTGTATTATCATTAAAAAATCAATCAGCATGCAATGTTAAAAATATCATTTAAACCCTATTAACGTGAGTTGAATTCTCACAAGAATCCCTTCAAATAATTACCCTGAGGCAATTATTTGCGATAAAAAATAGCCTACTTAAAGTTAACACTTTACAATAATCTTTCTGGATCTATTTTTATAACTCAAATCCGAGGGACTTCTATGAGGGTTTCCAATAGTTCCAATGATCTTTAGGCCTATTGAACTGCCCTTATGGGCACATTGCATTGTGTGTTATGAGCTGGGGGAAAATATAAAAGCATATCATAGGATGTTGTTTATAGTATTTCTTGGTAGAGTGACCTTTTGTTCATTAAATTTTCTCTTTAACCAAAAACAATAACTGTTTCCAGTGAAACATTGCAATCAAATTTGTTCCTTGACCATAAGAAACACATCTAAAATTACCCCTCAGCTGACAACATCAAATCTGCCACTTCACCACCTTCGATAAAAATAAATATGGAAAATAAATAATTATCCTATAAAATAAATATGGAATGCAAAGTTTGTAATATTTTGCTCTTTCCGTCGCTATCTTCTTTTTTGTGATCATTAATTCCTTGTTTCTCCTTTTCTCTAACTTACACAACTTTAAATTTTAAAATAATCATTAGGCCCTAAATAACGATAGTAAAAAATCAGATAAGATCATCGTTTTTTATTACTGTAATTGTATCTTTTTCGAATTAAATATTAACATCAAACCGCTTAAACCATAACATTATCATTCAGAAAATACAATAATTATTATTCATGAATATTCTGATGAGGTTGGCACACCTGCTGCTGTTCAGTCCATAAGTCTCCCGTGTGCCCTGCCCGACATCATAGCGATCCACAAGTCTCCCGTGTGCCCCCGGCCGGAGCCTGTATGACATCTGGTGATCAAACGGCGTCTATGGAGCTAGCCGTCCCTACGTGATGGGGAAACCAGTTGGTCAAATGCCGAGTTGGGCATTTGTCTTGTCCCCTTGAACATCTACTAAAAAAACTGGCATCTGCACTATATGTCATAAGAAGAATCCGGGGAATCACCAATGAATCAACTGCTTTGGTTGCTTACCACTCTCTGTTCGCCTCCCATCTGCGATACGGCATTGTTGCCTGGAGATCAGCGCCAACCAAGAGCATCGAGCAAATCTTAATATTACAGAAGAAAGCCATTAGGACAATATTCAGACTAAATCCCTTGGAACACTGCAAACCATTTTTCATAAATTACAATATCCTGACCGTTTTTTTCCTTGTACATTACAGAATCCATAATTTTTGCCAAAACCTCTACACCTTCCTTGTGACTTGAACAGCATTCCTATAATACTCGTAATCGACATAATTTTGACTTACCACAGCACAGATTGCAAAAATTCAGTAAAACTGCACAATACTCTAGCTGGTTCTTACTTTTTCAATTTACTGCCCGAAAGTTTAAAAACAATCACTCAATGCAACACATTCAACAATAGAGTGAAGCAATATTTCATTGGTAGGCCCTACTACTCAATCTCTGACTTTATTGAGGATCACACTTTCCAACACTTGAAATTACAATGACAATGAGCTCACTTCGAGAAGATCGAAGGAAGAAACCTGACGATTCCCGGTTCTACGGATCCTGGTGAAGACACCGTATGTAAGATGTAAGATGTATGTAGTACTGGCTATTCAAAAACTCGCCTATTTCCCTTTGTAAATAGTATTTCATAAGAAAATCTGAGACTATTAATCATGCCGCATCCCATTCCCTTGACACACCCATTCCCTTTTAATGCATACTTAATTTGGAAAAGCCCCTCAAAAATATTTTAAGCTGCGCAAGAGAACTTCCAGTTGCAATATCAATATCGCATCGGAACTTTCCCTTTATTGCAAGTGCTATACTAAAACAGATGTTCGTTGACTATGTTTTCAGCACAGCTGGATTTTATGGTTAAGTTCGTAAGAAGATAATAGTTTGTTTACTTTCGTTTTGGCCAACTTAGGTGACTCCTACTCTATTTATTTTCTATAAATCGCTTTATGCACAATGTGAATCACTCAGTACAGTATTTTGCGAAATGACTTGCACTAGTGGCAAACGTACTTAATCAATTTAATCTAAACAAATCGGTAAAGCCATTAAAATTGAAAGTTTAGCAAACAAAACAAGAAAACGAAAATATAAACAAAGGAGACGACGATCGATCGATATATCGCATCGACGACAATCGATATATTGCATCTTCTACGATCGATATATCGCATCGATCTTTTTAGTTCGAAGCACTTTTATCAGACAGTGCTACTGTTCCCTTATCACCGAGTTATTATGGAAGTGCCAACTCTTTACGAAGTTCATTATTACTCTATGGCGATATATCGATGGTCGTCGATGCGATATATCGATCGTCGTCGATGCGACAAATCGATCGTCGTCGTCTGCTTTGTTTATATTTTCGTTTTCTTGTTTTGTTTGATAGACTTTCAATTTTAATGACTTTACCGATTTGTTTAGATCAGTGAGTGTGTAAAGTAAAGCCCCTTCCCTTAAATGACATTTGTATAGAAAAGAACCAATCAGGGAAGAGACAGTCCATATGTTCCCAAGGATGGTTCACAGCCATTCCACTTTGTGATTTGAAACGAAAAATACAAACCATATGATATGAACAATAAACAAAGCATGGAACAATGCATTTATTTGTCTTATGAATTATTTACTGACTTTTTGTAAGGCTCACGTGCATTTTAAGTTCACTGCAAACAAAGATAACCATAATTGTCTTTGTTAACAGACATCCTGTTCCAGCTCCAGTTTATACTTAAGCTCTTTGGAGTTCTGTAGCAATAACAACAGGTCCTCATGCGACACTGCCTGCCAACATTACAGCTGGTGCAGGAGGTGGGGCTTTACTTTACACTCTCACTGAATGAAGTATAAGTACGTTTGACGCTAGTGCAAGTTGCTTCGCGAAATACCGTACTATACTGAGTGATTCATATCATACCCAAAAACACAAAGTGTTGAAGGGTCGCCAAGCCCTAAAAATATGTGATATCAAAGTGCATACCAAGTCAATTTAATTTTCTTTAGTTCAACAAGGTTCATTACAATACATAATTAAATTTGTTTGAATACTATTGTTCTGAATACTGATTATAATTATTCTACATGTACTTGGCCAGCAGCTTATGAATTTATATGTTGATATCTTCTGCGTAGTTCACTTTGGAAAATACAAACACATTATCTAATTTAGCATCTGTTAAGCTGCTGGCCAAGTACATGTAGAAGAATTATAATCAGTATTCAGAACAATAGTATTCAAACAAATTTAATTATGTATTGTAATGAACCTTGTTGAACTAAAGGAAATTAAATTGACTTGGTATGCACTTTGATATCACATATTTTTAGAGCTTGGCGACCCTTCAACACTTTGTGTTTTTGGGTATAATATCACTATTTTTTTAATAGATAAATATAGCAAAATACAACGTTTAAAGTAAATCTTTATGTAAATAAAATAAATAAATATTTAACACGTTCCTTACTGCAACTGGTGCAGCACCATATACTGTGATGGTCGGTAGTTAACGTGTTAATAAATACAGTATAGTTTGAATGCAATAACTGATGTTTTCTAGTTGTACTCACAGGTATTTTAGGTGGTCTTTTAAAAATAATATTACGTAAACATTCTTTGCGCCATATGGCCACTTCTTAATATTTACATACTGGTCATTTGCTTCAACCAAAGCCACCCTTGCTTCAACCCAAGCTTTTTTTTAATACCATCATCATCATATATTTAATTTTGAAAGGCGATTCTTTGCGACAGAATTTTGGGCGTCTGGCAAGTCGTAGAAAGATGGGACTGATGGGAGTGGACTCAAATTAAAGGTATCTATACCGTGATTGCGGGAAAAATACTGAAATTGTTTTAAATTTACCAGAAAACGAGAAATAACGTAAAATATCTGCCATTTAAAAAGCACTAGGATCCAAAAACTAGATAATTTGATGTTCAACGATTCAAACCAGAACTTTTGAACTTTGTAGTACTGCAATATTTACTGCAATGGTGGATGCTGACACTGCCTGAAAACTTTAAAACATTTTGCCCATTCAAATCTGCATTTATTTACTGTTGCTTTGTTTTGACCTGAAGCTAAAATGACCATTCAAACTGATATAGATTACATAGTTTTTAAGCTGTTTAGCTTTAATTTTTAGTGAATTTACATAGAATGTTTTTATTTCTCCTATCTACAATAGTTTTAAAACAAAATTTGAAAAATGATGTCCTCTCAGCGTTTACTCCCCCCCCATGCACATCATCCTACCGTCATTTCCATTCTGGACCCCTCCCCCTATTTTCAGATGACTTAGTTTATATGGACGGTCCCGTATATAGCCAATGGAATTGAAATAAATTAACTTGTGACATCTGTTCATGTGTTTCAATATTCAATGAAACTCTAGATACAAACGGTACTTAAACTTCGGCAGTTTGGGTATTATAGGACCAGGATTAGTAGTTACAATGAACATGCATTGCAGATATTCAGCTTAATATGCACCCGAAAGGTTGCGGTATTATAACACAAAAATTGCTATTATTTATGTGTGTGGTCGTATAAATGGTCTTGGGTGAGTCAGTGTGCAGTTTATAGTAGTGTGCTTGCTTGCTTGTAGTATGTATGTGATGTCAGAATGAATATACGATTGAAGGGTTGTGTGCATGTTATACGAATGTAGGTGTTTGTCTGTGGGTAAGAGCATCAATTGGCATGAAGATAAATTCTTTTCAATGCTGCACTATTTATGTGTTCCGTCCTTTTTCCTTCACACAATTATTAGTTTCATAATTCATGTCCGTTAGATTCATAAGTAATGCCAGTCCAGTTAAGTTTTTTATCAACTTTTAGTTTATTTAGTTTTTAGTCAACCATTTATTAATTTTAGTCTGTCACCAAGAGAGACTTATTTAGGATTCGGCCCCCGCGCACAGGTTGTACCTATGCGGGGACCTTTCTCATTTGTGAAACTGTATTATTATGTAATGTTCTATTCCGAGAATAAATTATTTTTATTTTGACTTTTGACTTTATTGGCGGGATTTAAACCCAGGAACCTGGGGGTTCCTCGCTCTACCACCAATGGACATACTTTGTGTCAAAATCGTGAAGCTTCAAACTTTGTACCAAGGCCCCACTGAAGAGGGGCCTTGATAGTACTCGAATTATCCATCAGGATTTTTTATGATATACCTTATCAAACATTCGGCGCTATGTCTATGGTCTTTGACTTTTCCCAGTTTGTGAGTAAACGCATATTTAAATATAAAATGTTTAAGAGTTGTTCTAGCTTTTTAAGATTAGGCCTACTTGCGGTTGCAACCAAACTTCGTACGTATTAGAAGTCATTAATTAAAGTTAATGTTTGAATCTGTTCTTTTTTACCTGACAAATGTTCTGCAAACAACCGATATTGCTTCTGTTAAAACAAGGAGATTAGAGTATTTACTGTGACGATGACTTTGATAAAGAAAAACGGTTCTTTCATTTTGGCAGGCTGGCAATAAATATGGGCAATATGAGTAATGAAATACCATTCTTTGGACTGAAATTTAAAACGATTCGAATCTTGAACAGAAGTTTAGGTTAGGTAAAACAAAAAGGACTATATAAGACACACATTCATTATAATTTATATATTTGTATAACGATATAAACAAGTTTCATTGTTTCAGAACCCTGAATAATAGTTTAAAAATAAGCCTATTCAAAATATAAAGAAATAATAAACGAATCAAGTGTATCTCCTGTCCTACCGTCCTCTCTATAAGCTTAAAACTTACCAGCTGATCAAAGTTTTACTGACGAAATAGTTTCTTCGTGGTCTAAGCTTGTTTACATTTTAAATGTCAACGAAGATTTGAAGTGAAATTTTTAAAAGTTACTAGTTATAATATATAGTGCTTTCAAACTTGTTCAGACTATCAAAAGGCACTTCTACGTGAAAAAAGAGGAGCGAGTGTGAAGTTTCATTCAATTCTGATGAGAAATAAAGTCGCTAGGCTTTCTGAACAAATCGAGGTGGAGGATTCGTTCAAAAGTGCAAAACCGGTAACTTTTTTGGTGACTTTAAACGTTTATTCATAACTTATTAGAAGTATTTAAAACAAACTGTTTTTTGACGTTTTTTTGGCCAGTTTATTATGTTGAAGCAAAATTATATTAAATTAAGGCTCTAATTTTCTTTTTTAGCGAATTTCCCCTATAGGGAAGAAGCTATTACCGTAGGTCTCATGGTAAGACCTAAGCTCGGGACCACTATAACTTTTCGTTTTGGGGCCCCCAGAAGCAAAAAACACTATTCGTTCGAATTTGTATATATATATGTGTGTGTGTGTGTGTGTCTGTAAGCACGATAGCGACCGCAAAAATGATCCGATCTTTATGAAATTTGGTACGGACATGTAAAGTGGTAATCAATTGGACGAGTTCGTGAACCAGCCCGATCGGACCACCGGAAGGGGGGGTAAAGGGGGATAAACCCCCCAAAAATGGGGTTTTTGAGTTTTTTACATAGAAAAATAAAATTTATCAAATTTTTACGGGCACCATTGAATTCAGCTCAAAAAAACAAACAATTTAGTATTTTGAAACACTGCTCTATGTCCATTGGTTACCGAGATATTGAAAGTGTTAAACACAGTACGTTGTCCCAATGTTAACCTTACGGGAAATAAGTAAAATTCTATATCTCGCTTATTTCTCAACATATCTCAATAAAACTTGGTAAATGGCTTCTTCTAGTTCAGATCTACTATATATTGAATTGAAACCACCCAGTTTAAACATACCTGTAGCAGCACACCTGCATACTCATTCCCCATGTTATTCTTATGGAGCTTACAAAACCATGTCAAATCTCGCTATGTTGGATTGAAATATGTTGTTTTGCATTTGAAATTCGCTGAGTATGCAGGTCTGCTGCAACGGGGGTATTGAAAAGTAAAAAATCGGCTCCTAATCTGCGCTGTTAATATAGTCACTCACGTCGTTCATTCGTCGTCTGCTGGTGGACTTGGCGACGAGACACGACCGTGCCTCTAGATTGTGCTTAAAGCGATTGATAGAAATAAATACGTAGATCTTTACATAAAAGCACTTGATAAAAATTAATTTAGTTAATGTTAGCGAATCTCCCCTATAGGGAAGAAGCTATTACCGTAGGTATCATGGTAAGACCTAAGCCCGAGACCATGATAACTTTTCGTTTTGGGGCCACCAGAAGCAAAAAACACCATTCGTTCGAATTTATATATATATATATGTGTGTGTGTGTGTGTGTGTGTGTGTGTGTGTGTGTGTGCGTGTGTGTCTGTGAGCACTATAGCGGCCGTAAATATGGTCCGATCTTAATGAAATTTGGTACAGACATGTAAAATGGTAATCGATTAGACAAGTTCGTAAACCAGCCCGATCGGACCATCGGAAGGGACGGTAAAGGGAGAATAACCCCCCCAAAAATGGGTTTTTTGGGGTTTTTACATAAAAAAAATTAATCAAATTTTTGTTGGCACCATTGGATTTGCCTCAAAAAACAAACAATTTAGTATTTTGAATCATTGCTCTATGTCCATTGGTTACCGAGATAGTGAAAGTGGTAAACACAGTACGTTGTCCCAATGTTAACCTTATGGGGAATAAGTAAAATTCTATATCTCGCTCATTTCTCAACATATCTTAATTAAACTTGGTTTGTGGCTTCATCTAGATGAGATCTAATGTATTTTAGTCTAAAATCCCCAAAGTTTCCATTTTTGTGGCAGCAAACCTGCATAATCATTCCCCATGTTATCCTTATGGGAAATAAAAAAATTCTATATCTGCCTTATTTTTGAACATATCATAATAGAACTTGGTATATGGCTTCTTCTAGTTAAGATATACTAAATAATGAATTAAAACTAACCAGTTTTAACACACCTGTTGCAGCAAACCTGCATACTCATTCTACATGCTAACCTTATGGGTAATAAAATAAGTTGTGTAGTTCGCTCATTTCTCAAAATATACTGATAAGAAATGGCATGAGGCTTCATACAGTTAATATCTACTTGATTATGGCTTAAAATATACAAATCATCAAATTACTGAGGCAGCAAACCTGTGTACTCTCTTTCCCAATGTTAACCTTATGAGAGGTAAATACAATTGGATAGCTTTCTTATTCCTCAGCATATCTTGATAAAACATGTTATGTGGCTTCATATAGTTTAGATATATTGGATTGTAGCCTATAATACCTCATTTTCAAATTTCTGTGGCAGCAAACCTGCATTTTTCCATACTAATCTTATGGAGAATAATTTATTTTTGAATAGCAATTGTGGGCATTTGGCAAATCACAGGATGAGAGAACAGGGCTCAAATTAAATGTTTTAATGTCAGGGACTCAGGAAAAGTACTGTAATTTCTTAAAGTTTGCTAGAAAACAAAAAATAACATAAAATAACTGCCATTTAAGTAGCATTGGGAAGTAGCATTGGGATCTAAAACGTCTGCTTTGTTTACATTAAAACATGTGAGCTGATGCTTGATTCAAAGCCACATGGTGGATACAGACATATGGCTTACTTAAAGGCCAGATAACTAAATATGTCAAATAAATGTACTATAGCGAATACAGATTTTTACTGATGATGTTTATGAAATTTTTTACTCAAACTTAAACAGCTGGTCATTTCCCCATACGATTAAATTGGAAAAGCCAGCTGTTTTGAAGTTTTGAACATTGCATTTTCGTGCCAAGTATAGGCTATTATTTTTTATAGCCTTTTGATCTTAAAAGCCACTAGGAGAGTATTTTTGCACGCTTTCTTTTGAATGTAGATTGATTTTACTTGATGCCAGACTTCATTTAAATTATTTATTTATGCACTTGGAATTCGCTGAGTATGCAGGACTGCTGCAACGGGGGTATTTATTAAGTGCTTTTATGTAAACATCTACGGATTTATTTTCTATCAATAGCTTTAAGCACAAATGAATCACGCAGTACAGTATTTCGCGAAACAACTTACACCTGGCCCTCGAACCTTGGCCCTCTGTTGTATTTGTTGTATGTCAACATAGAGTAATAATGAACTTCGTAAAGAGTTGGCACTTACTTGTTAACTCGGTGGTAAGGGAACAGCAGCGCTATCTGATAAAAGTGCTACGAACTAAAAAGATCGATTCGATATATCGATAGTCGTCGATGCGACATATCGATCGTCGTCGATGCGACAAATCGATCGTCGTCGTCTGCTTTGTTTATATTTTCGTTTTCTTGTTTTGTTTGCTAGACTTTCAATTTTAATGACTTTACCGATTTGTTTAGATTAAATTGATTAAGTACGTTTGCCGCTAGTGAAAGTTGTTTCGCGAAATACGGTACTGTACTGAGTGATTCATATTGTGCTTAAAGCGATTGATAGAAAATAAATACGTAGATGCTTACATAAAAGCACGTAATAAAAATTTATTTAGTTAATTTTTATTAAGTGCTTTTATGTAAACATCTACGTATTTATTTTCTATCACTTTAAGCACAAATGAATCACGCAGTACAGTATTTCGCGAAACAACTTACACTATTGGCAAACGTACTTTAGGTATTTTCCCACACTCAAATTAATTCCAACTCGTTTTGGTTGTGTACACGTCGTGACAGAAAATCAGGGAAAACGGAATAGGAAGTTAGCAGATCGTTATCGTGGTTTTGATTGGCTGATTCAGTGAAGAAGAAGAAAACCATGTTTTTACAACGACATCTAACTAAAGTGCTTCGAACTAACCCGCTCCAACAAGCTTACCACTTGGCTCCATTTAAGTGTCAGCAGGGCCGGATTTAGGACTTTTGGGCCCCTAGGCTCACTCAGTGGTGCGGGCCCCCAGAGCCAGAGTGACCAAGCGTCCGTTTTTTGGTCTTTTTTAGGATATGTCCTTTTTAACCACTGTCCTCCACTCTTCCCGACTTTCCGGTTGCATTGCGGCCGACAAAAACAAGCCTTTCGTTCTTTTCGTGGCCGTCACATGACCATGTCATGGCCAGAAAATCGGTTGTTTATACATCAGCTGACAGGCATATTTCTCGGTCGTTTTGTGACCGACAATTCTTTTGCTCTTTTGTCATATCTACTGGTCACATAGCATTTGGGAAATCTGTCGTTTATACCGCAGATGACAAATATGTTGGCTGCATCGCGGTCTTCTGTACCGTGCTTGGCAAACCTCTCGGTCATTATTATCGTTGTTGGCAGATCTCTCGGTCATATTACGGACGGAAAATCGTCTAGTGTTTCGTGGTCTGCAAATCTCTCAGTTGCATTGCAAGCGGTAAATCTTTTGACATATTGCAGCTGTGTCAGGCCGGTGATGTCAACGACCTACCGAGTGCTATTTCAGCTGGCACAGTGTGGCTATTTGCCGATGACGTTTGTCATTTGATTTGTAACTTCGATCGAGATGTCTTGTTTCTTGATGCTCAAACTGGCCTGGATGACATGTCCAACAGGTGCACTGACAATCGTCTGATCTTTAACACTGAGAAAACTAAGTTAATGGAATTTCACAATAGGAAAAAATCTGTTCACCATTCTCAGTTGAATTTGAACGGAGTTCCCCTTGAAACTTGTGAGGAGGTAAAATATCTCGGGCTTCACATCAGCGATAATCTTAAATGGGACCGCCATATAGACTCAATAGCTTAATAACTGTCAATAGCTTAAGACTGATGACTTCAGTTATTTACTTGATTTGCAGGCTGCAGAAATTAGTCCAACTTGAATTATTGCTCAAGGTTTACTATGGATGTTTCCACAGTATCTTATCATATGGAATTGTTTTTTGGGTTATAAGTCCTATTGCTAAGAGAGCCTTTCTGCTACAGAAGCGCATTGTAAGGAGAATGTGTGGAGTACAACGCCTAGCACACTGTCGGCCCTTGTTCAT
This sequence comes from Flexamia atlantica, assembly GCA_035578135.1. NCBI lineage: Eukaryota > Metazoa > Arthropoda > Insecta > Hemiptera > Cicadellidae > Flexamia > Flexamia atlantica. The sequence goes on along the minus strand of JAQJVK010000005.1, from coordinate 28,629,779 downwards.
TGATCTAGGAATACTGACTCTCCCCTCTTTGTTTATCATGGAATCAGCTCTACTTGTAAGAAAACATCCTGATGTCTTTATAGTCAATAACTTAGTTATCCAGTATAACACTAGAAGTGGCAGAAATGTACACGTCCCTCAAATTAATTCTACGCTAGCTGGGAAAAGTCCTTACTACAGTAGCGTCCAAATTTACAACAAGCTTCCAAAACATATCACGGAAGAATTATGTATCAAGAAATTTAAACTGAAACTGAAGAGTCACTTGTGTGAAAAGGCCTATTATGGTGTCGAAGAAATGTTGGCCTAACTACAGACCCTGACGACCACGTCGCAAATGCGATACAAGTGGGACTACGCCAAGTATCAAGTAAGTATCATTAGTGGCAAACGTACTTTAGGTATTTTCCCACACTCAAATTAATTCCAACTCGTTTTGGTTGTGTACACGTCGCGTCGAGACAGAAAATCAGGGGAAACGGAATAGGAAGTTAGCAAATCGTTATCGTGGTTTTGATTGGCTGATTCAGTGAAGAAGAAGAAATCCATGTTTTTACAACGACATCTAACTAAAGTGCTTCGAACTAACCTGCTCCAATAAGACCGGTGGCATGGTTTAGCCGGTATAGCCATGCAGTGGCATACCCAGGATTTAATTTCGGGGGGGATATACCGGGGGGCCGGGGGGGTATGGAAAACCCCCCAAGAGGAGGGGGTCCGGGGGCCCTCCCCCGGGAAAATTTCATAAATTACAACTGTAAATTCACATTTTTAGGCAATCTAGAGGCATAACAACAAACAGAATAACTCCCGAAATTTCAAATGATTTGAGGCTGCTCTCAGATTAAATTCTGAAAATGTTAGATCACATGGGAATTTTAGCAAAATGTTTTTTACACGATCAAATAAATAGCATAATTATATAGTAGGCCTAACATTAAAAGACAGATGAGAAAGTAATTCAAGAATTACACGTTCTTAACCTTGGAAAAAATATGTTTTTCTATTTAATCTCAAAGTAAAAACTATATCTCACATTCTCATTTACAGCACGCCTCGGACCTTCTGGACCTAAGTTCTAGCATTGACTTTACATCTCTTTAAAGAGATTTAAAGACAATGATTCTAGATTATCTGAGCGAGGTTTATGAATAGAATTAGAAAATGCAGGTTGTCTCACCTGGGTTGTGTTTCTCAAGTCCTAGAACGCAACCACAAAGCTATGATGTACACGCAAGCATTGAATGCTAATAATAGTCACATAATTAGAGGTACGTCCAATAGTGGAGACCACCGGGAAAAGTTTGATCTCCGAAATTTGAAAGACTTATCACAATTGACGGCGAGTCTTGAATTTCACGCAACGTAGGCAGACGATTTTCGTCTGCCGCGATGCTGCTACGAGATCGTCCGACATACGAATAGTGTAAAATACACGGCAGTGAGAAGACGACAATATTCGTCTGCCGCATTTTCACACCGTGATTTTTTCACCATGAATATTTCACGTAATATGTTGAGTCTTTTGCCACATCTGACGACGATAACGATGGCGGCAACTTCGCGGACTCCATTAATGGTCACTGTTGTCATTAGGAGTTTTTGCTTGCCTTATGTTCTTATAGGCCTACTCCCGCCAATTTCTCACGATAACCGCAATAGGTAAATTTACCCAAATCCAATGTATAATCCCCGAACCAAATCTTTAAAATAATAGAATTTAACTATTTAAACCCCTTATAAATGTTTTGGGAGTAATTAATGTTTAGTGTTCTCTGTTTTACGGCAAGTTTAGTGATACCACCACCTTCATTATAAACGAGATATTAATCTTCCCAAAAATTTACCAACATCCCCAAAAATTTCGGGGGGATATATCCCGATATCCCCCCCTGGGTACGCCTCTGTAGCCATGGCCATATAGCTTAGCCTACATTTAAAGGACAATGCTACAATGCTACAAAAACAAAAGATGTTTTAATAAAAGATATTCATTTTTAGTTTGTTCTGTAGGGCCTACAGATAATTCAGATGAATAAAAATGAATTTTTTATTTTATTTGTAAAATTTTTCAGATTTTTTTTAAACGTAATTCGACGCAATGCATAACGTCGGAGATAAATTAAATAACAAAAGAGAACCTTTTGCATTCGTCTGGTGATAAAAGTGAAGGTAAATGTGACGATGTTAATATAATTGATTCTTTCCTCCTGTAATAGATTTATTTTGTGAAATTGCTAAACAAGACACGTATGAACACAAAGTACAAATGGTGTAAAATAAAAAAATGAATTTAACTTTGTCAAGAAAAAGTAGCACTTCGACGACCACTTAGTTATTTGGATTGTTGTAGGATGAGTAAGTTACGTCTATTGTACGTAACTTATATCCTAGTCTAAGCTTATATTGAAAATTTGTACTAAGAAATTTTCAGGTGATTCAGGTGATTTTTAGCGTACAAAAAAGATTTTAACTGCCGCTACAAATATTCATACTAGGCTTAAAATATCTACCTGAGTAGGTCAGCATTTCAAGATAAAGTATAACGTAAAAACTTAGGTAAAAGGATCCCTTTATCTTGGTAAAAGCATTGACTATGAATGTAGAAGTCAATGCTTGACTTATACATTCAAAGACAATGGTAAAAGGTATAAAAATATTTAATAGCAGTTCGGTGAAGTCGCCCCTGGGTTTTTAGCGAATTTCTTTAAAGGAATAAGCTATTACCGTAGGTCTCATGGTAAGACCTAAGCCCAAGACCATGTTAACTTTTCGTTTTGGGGTCCCCAGAAGCAAAAAACACCATTCGTTCATTTTCATACATATATATATATATATATATATATGTGTGTGTGTGTGTGTGTGTGTGTGTGTGTGTGTGTGTGTGTGTGTGTGTGTGTGTCTTTAAGCACGATAACTCGCGCAAAAATGGTCCGATCCTAATGAAATTTGGCATGGACGTGTAAAGTAGTAATTATTCGGACGAGTTCGCAAACCAGCTCATTCGGACCACCGGAAAGGGGGGTAAAGGGGGATAAACCCCCCCAAAAATGGGTTTTTTGATTTTTTTTCATATAAAAATAAAAATAATCCATTTTTTGTTAGCACCATTGAATTCAGCTCGAAAAAACAAACAATTTAGTATTTTGAATCACTGCTCTATGTCCATTGGTTACCGAGATATCGAAAGTGGTAAACACAGTACGTTGTCCCAATGTTGTCCTTATGGGGAATAAGTAAAATTCTATATCTCGCTTATTCCTTCACATATCTCAATAAAACTTGGCAAATGGCCTCTTATAGTTGAGATCTACTAAATATTGAATTAAAACCACCCAGTTTTAATATACCTGTAGCAGCAAACCTGCATACACATTCCCCATGTTATTCTTATGGAGCTTACAAAAACACGTCAAATCTCACTATGTTGGATTGAAATATGTTCTTTTGCATTAGAAATTCGCTGAGTATGCAGGTATGCTGCAACGGGGGTATTAGTTTCCTCCCTGCGAGCGGCCACACTGCATGGAAACAGTGCTCACATAGCCGATCGGTACAAAAATTCCCGGCTAAGGACAGGCACATGCGGTAATGTAGGGTTATGTATACATTGCATGCGGCCTTCTCCTCGCTGCACTGTCTGCAGACTAGGGAGGTCCCACTGCTGCGCATACAGCCTCCCCATCCTGTGCTATGCAACAGTTTGCCATTTCTGCGCTATGCAACAATTTGACGATTCGGAGCTATACCACAGTTTACGATTTCGGTCTTATAATTTTCGGCGCTATGCAACAAATTGTAGAACTTTCACAGCTATGTACAATTAATTATTAATTAATTCGGTGCTGTGAATCACTTTTGTATTTTTCATTCGGCGCTATGCAACATTTGTATTTTCGGAGCTATGACGCGAAATACCACTTTCGGTGCCATGATACCGTACCCTCCATAATGCAACGGTCATCCGAGATTACATCCAAATAAATAGACTCTAACCATTTTGGAAACGAGTAATCTGAAAACTTTTAAAACATCACACATTTGCTATCTGGATAAAGTGAAACGAACTAAAAAGATCGATGCGATATATCGATGGTCGTCGATGCGACATATCGATCATCGCCGATGCGACATATCGATCGTCGTCGTCTGCTTTGTTTATATTTTCGTTTTCTGGTTTTGTTTGCTAGACTTTCAATTTTAATGACTTTATCGGTTTGTTTAGATTGAGTGCGTTTGCCGTTAGTGCAAGTTGTTTCGCGAAATACTGTACTGAGTGATTCTTATTGTGCTTAAAGCGATTGATAGAAAATAAATATGTAGATGTTTACATAAAAGCACGTAATAAAGATTTATTTAGTTAATTTTTATTAAGTGCTTTTATGTAAACATCTACGTATTTATTTTCTATCACTTTAAGCACAAATGAATCACGCAGTACAGTATTTCGCGAAACAACTTACACTATTGGCAAACGTACTTTAGGTATTTTCCCACACTCAAATTAATTCCAACTCGTTTTGGTTGTGTACACGTCGTGACAGAAAATCAGGGGAAACGGAACGGGATGTTAGCAGATCGTTATCATGGTTTTGATTGGCTGATTCAGTGAAGAAGAAGAAATCCATGTTTTTACAACGACATCTAACTAAAGTGCTTCGAACTAACCTGCTCCAATAAGCTTACCACTTGGCTCCATTTAAGTGTCAGACCGGTGATAATACTGTATAATCTACGCCATTAAACTTTACTACTACTACTAAAAAATACTTATTAAGGTGGGAAACGACCTTCTAATCGCAGAAAATGCCGCAACGGTTGCGCATGCGCAGTAGCGTCATTGTCATGTATCTGTTACATCCAAAGGAGCAGTTAAATTGGTCCGAAGTTCCAGTTACTTGCTTGTAATAGGTCACAGTTGACTGACGCCGCGATTCTGATTATTTCGATTAGAGTGCCGCAATTTCTTTCTTTCCTTTCCTAATCTCTTGCCTACCCATCTTGCGACACTTAATTTAGAACGATTTGCTATAAAATTTTGTTTTGTTAAATTGTTAAGTTTATATCGTTGTTGTTGTTTTGTTATGGTTTTCTATCGAAATAATGCCGTGTTTTGATTAGCTACAGGAATTCAACACATTATTATTATTCTTACTAGTGTGTGAATAGTGTGACCTGTGTTTGATTAATTTTACAGTAATCTTAGTTTACCTTTAGATTAAACTAACACTGAATTTCGACACAGCCCATAGTTGGATTACTGTTAGGCCTAGGCCAACTGGCTTTACACTGAGTTAGCTATGTAGGCTACTATCATTGACTTTGAATGTATGCTACTATTAAATATTTGTAGAAGTTTCCATTCCTTTAAAAAAAATTCCGTAATAATGAATTATTGAACAGGATGTTTTAAAATGATAACTAATAATCCAGAGTTTGAATATTAACATAGTTTAATACAAAACTTCCGATGGTAAAAGTCTTTCTCCTTATGAAGGTGAAGGGAAGAACCTATCTCATCTCTCCCTACTAAAGCCGGCTCCACACATGCGTCATTCGGCATGCACCGAATGTTCGACGTTCGGCGAACTAATTGTCTCGCTATAGGACTAGGACCTACAATGAACAAGCACCAATGTTTGCTGTTTGCCAAATATAGAAACACCCATCCACACTACTCGTGATTCGGCGAATCGCTGCTCGCTGCATGCCGAATGACGCATGTGTGGAGCCGGCTTTACACACTTCATTCTACTAAGTTAGCTTTGCATGGAACCGGAACGGAACGGCACAGTTTGTTCTATTTATTTTTTCCAGATTCTCTGCGGAACGGCATCGGCACGGACTAATAACAGTTCCTTCCGCCTAGTCGGTGGAACGGTTACGTCAAAAATAACGCTAACTGCTCCTCGGCATTTTCTACGATTAGAAGGTCGTGAAGGGAAAGGGTAAAATGGAATAAGAGAAAAGAAGGTAGATTTGAAAAATGGCGGATCCTGAGTTAGAAGCGTTGAGGGCGAAGAGGTTAGCTCAGTTGCAAAGCGAAAGAGGGATTCAAGTATGTTATTACAAATTTACTCCTTAAGTATTATCAAAGTTAATATTTCTCTAACTCTCGGTATTTGACATGATTGCCCTATCTCTTGATAATCAATATCAAGCCAGGCCTAGTTATGATTTTTTCAGATTCATTAGGCTACTCGGCACTCATTTTGTTTGGAATCCTAATCAAATTATTTAATGATTGATTTATTGATATATTTATTTAAACGAGGCACATATGCCCAAGTTTAAATTTAAATATTTGGCGAAACATTGATAACCGACACTATCGTATTTATCGAGGTTTACATTTTATTTGTCGAAGTTTTGTCAATTCTAAAAGTAGCCTACAGTAACCGAATTTATCAGGTGATCTTATAACAAAACATATCAACATCTTACATCATTATAAAGAAACTGGCTGCAGTTTCGTAAGCGGTCTACATTTTAATGATTGATAATATCGAATTGAAAAAATCGATACATGAATCACCGAAAATAAGATTATTCGATTACATCAAGAACAAAACAAAAGACAACAAAACATTAGTATGTAATAACTTAAATATGATAAAACAATATAACTAGAACTGAATGTTAAAAAAATACACTTTAATAAAAACATAAAATGGTTTTAAACTCTCGTTATTAAATTAAAACATTACCAACATAACATAACTCAACAACACATACTACCTACCTTTATTTCACATCGTCCACCATTTTGAATTAGTTTGGATTTTTTGTTTTCGATTGACATGGCACTGACAGAAAATGACAAGCTCTCTGAAAATTGGTTATGGTTAAGTTAGTTATCATAGTATTTGAAGTTAAATTATTACTGTACTAACTTATTCCTGTAGGCTATTAAATTAGTTTTCAGTTATGATAAGTTAAACATTTTAATGACAAACTTAAAATCAAACCAAACATTAAACAGTAAAACACGGAATATCATCATTGTAAATTTATTTAAATTGGAACTAAAACCGATTACTTCATCGAACTGTTACCAATATATTGGTAACAGTTCGATATTTTAAATCGTTAAAATGTAGACCGCTTACGGAATTGCAGCCAAGAAACCTGTATTATTTTAAATAATATGAATAAAACTCATACTATATAGCCTACTAACATAAAAATAACATATCACAACTCAACTAAGTTTTAACTAACTTAAAATACTCAAAACCTATTCCACATTGTTCGCCATCTTGCACTTGGCCGATTTGGTATGAGTTTTATATCTGATCTGCCTTAACAGGTTATGTTTATACTAGGCCTACTTATTGTGTAGTATACGTTTTGCTCAGGTTTAGTAACTGAACATCTCAATATAATTTAACATGGGAGAAGATCAGTTTTGTTTTCGGAACTTACTTAGTTCAGGTTTCGGTAATCCGATATCAACTACCAACCTATCGTGTTTCACTCAACGATGTAGGCCCTATTGTTTCATCAACTATCAGTAGTAATAAAGAAACACCGATAACAAGCAATAACCAACCATTGTCAATTATATTACTCGATTCTCTTACGAATAATAAAACATTCCAAACGTAAATATATTACAACTGAAATTAAACTAAACATATTAAAGCTGGCCTAAAACTAAATTAAAACGTCACTATAATTAACTAACTAAACAACTTAGGCCCCTTCCTTATTTCTCACCATCCGCCATCTTGTACACAAAATACTATTGCAAAATATATTTTCATAGAATAACAAAATAATCGATTTCAAATACAATGTAATCGGATGTCAAGTTCTATCCAACAAACAATACATCGAACTTCGACTACCGGTAGATCGTTCGATATTGTTTTTTAGAAATCAGATGTTGAATCGTCTGCTAAGAAACGAATGGCAGAAGATCAGATATGAAACTTGTACTGGTCGATTCATTGTCAGTCGTTGTGTGTTGTGTCGTCTGCCCGGTCAATTGAGGATTGTCATTATGTTATTGGTTTTGGTTAAGGTTCAGTTTTTATAGGAAAGTCTTGTTTATTTGAATGTACAAATAAGTATTTAGTTATTATCATGATTAGAAACATGTAGTTAACCTACACTGTTGATCAAATAATTTACCATTAGCTACTAATATATTATATGAGATCGTTTACAATGAATTTTTCATTGTACAACGATTGTAAACCTCGATAAATATGATGGAGTTGGATATCAAAGTTTCGCCAAATCTTTTATTGACTAGGCATGGGTCGCTCCCAGTCGCACTCACCCGCGAAAAATTTAGGTACCTACTAATGGTAGTGGTGAACTCACCACTAGTTATTGTTGTTGTGCTTCCACCATCATGTTTTTTAGGTGTGTTCAATAAGAAACTGGAACAGAAGTAGCAATGGTATAATTTTGATATCCGACTCCAACATATCTATCGATGTTTACGATTGTTCTTCGCCATTGAATACCAACAGTGAAGAATTGGTTCTAACCATCGAAACAATCAATTGTAAACAATCTCACATTTTATACATTAGTCGTAGGCCTACGGTAAATGATTTCATGATCATGTCAATGCAAGCGAAGTTTTTTCCATCGGAATTGTAACCAAATAATTTATTTGTACAGTCACGGTACAGTCAAACATATAAAACTACTATGAAGTTAAAACTTCAAAACCAATTACAACATGACAATCCTCAGTAGGCCTATGCTGCAATCCGCAGTTGACCGGGCAGATGACACAACTCATGATGACAATGAATCAAGTGCAAGATGGCTAACGATGAGTTATAAGTTTTAAGTAGGGCTGCATTGCGTTCTACAAAATGGTAAATTTTAAAGCCAGGATCTGAGCGAGAAACCTGAAACTTCACACACAGCATTGCCCCATAGTAGGCCTATATTGTATTCTGTGACCACGCAGGTTTAATGCAGATTTAATAAGTTAGTGCTGCTGCCACGGTAGGCATGACAGTGCCTTGGTGGAGCTTGTGCGTGATTGTTATTTTCACTGTTATAGTAATTTTGTTGTTGCTCTCCTGACATGTTGGCCCTGGATGATTTGGACTTCATTGCATTCTCATTTGTTTCATTATAATATGATAGGAGTCTCAAGTGAGTGTGGCTGCGATCGTCCCGATAACAATTAATGTTTTCTTAAATTTTCTAGAAAACATTAATATTAACATCCTAATAATTCAATATTAGTGTGTTTGAGTAAGAAATTACAAAAAATAAACATATCCACCTTACACAAAACAGTAGCATCTATTATTCAACCTATCATGAGTGCAGTCGTGCAGTCCAAATGCCAAGTTCGGGCGGGTGCGGAACTAGGCGTAAATTTTCACACCTCATGACATGATGGTAGCAGTCAAAAGTCCATCAGTGACATAATTACTTGCAAAGGTTAGATTTTAATGCCTTTACAACTTTTAGGATGGGAATGAAATACTCAAAATACCATGCTGTTGCGAATGTGTTAAGGTTAGATGTTGATATGACTCGATAAATCACACGATGTAAATGAATAATGCACTGTTTTCAGTTACAGTACATCGACAAATAAATTGTAAACATCGACAGATACGATGAAGTTGGATATCAAAGTTTTGCCCTAAGTTAGCACCTATTGTTGACTGTCAAGGATTTGCCTAAACAGTCCAGGAATAGTGATTGAGGTATTCATGCACTTTCTGGTACTATTGAACTATGCATATAACACTTTGTTGTTTTGAAAACCCAAGTAGTAATGGTAGATTTAGTAACACATTGTAATAACTAAAATTTAGGCCCCAATTTTTATTTTAAAATGTCTTTTTTCAATCGTAGGGCGGAGATGGAGTATCAAGTCAAAAGGCTGCAGAGGAGAGGAAGAGAGAAACAGAAGAGATGAAAAATTCAATCTTAAGTCAAGTTTTGGATCAGTCAGCTAGAGCCAGATGTAAGTCCTATAACCAAATCAATGCAAGAAGCTGGCCTTATAGATTAAGAGATTATTTTTATTTAGTTTATTTACTCCTTGATTCTACTTACCTAATCTATAATTATTTAAAACTAATATTTTCCTTTTATCATAGGATATTTTTACATGTTGGGTATTGTATTTTCCCATAGATATCCCTGTGATTTAATATTGATTGGTTGTATAAATTTGATAATATTTATATCCGACCCTAATGATGTTCGGTGTTCACTACATAATATCAAGTTTAATGAACTTTTTTAAGAATTAATCATTTCATTTTCTAACTTGCAATAACTTACAAACTCAATTTTCAAGATTGTAATTACTTGCAACTTCCACAGGTCTACATTATAGAGCCATAGCTATGTACATAAGGTACCCTCAAGTGATTGGTAAACATCACACGTTCATCTTTCATGTATGCCCAAGGAATAATCAATAATGGAGACTGTCATAGGTACAACCGCATAACTTTATTCATCCATGTTGTAAATGTTAATGGGAGGACTGTCTTAATCAGTGAAGGTTCTAATCTGTTGCAAGTAAAAAAGTACACTATTGAAAGATTAATAATAGATCAATGTAATTTCTTTGTATGGAATTCATTGTTAGTGACGGTGATTTTATATTTTTATTTTTACGACATTTGTTACCACTGATTAGTAAAAAAACCCAAGTTTCACTGTGAAACTTGTTTTTTTACAGTGATGGCAAATGTCCGCAAAAATCAAAATCAAAATCATTTCATCCCCAACAAGTTATGATTCGAGCTAGACTGGATTTTACCCATTCTTAAACATGAAATCCTGACAAGTTGATGTCGTTAGGCTATGTTGTGTTGGAAACAAGCTAGTTATTGGCCTACTTCTTGTCTTGTCTTGTAGTGAACACCCTGATGCTGGGGAAGCCGGAGAAGGGTCGGATGGTGGAGAACATGCTGCTGCAGATGGCCCAGCGCGGGCAGATCATGGGCCGGCTCGGCGAGAACGAACTCATCGGCATCCTGGAGCAAGTCAGCGAGAAGATGCCACAGACCAAGACCACTGTTAAGGTTGGTTTTATTTAGCACAAACTCTCTCTAGTTTCTTAGATGAATGTTAGTTTGTGGTTTATTTATCAGAAAAAAAACGTGGGGAAAGGTTTGATTCATGGCTAATTTGTGGTCAAATATAAACATATTTACAGTGAAGTGGAGTGGCAAATTGTTTTTGTCTAAATTAAGTCGCTTTTACATGAAGAAAATGTCTCAAAGCACAAAAGGGCGTATGCCACTATTGCAACTTTTTTGCGAAACATTTCACACAAAACACAAAATCGTCTGAAACATTTCTTGTGAAACAATGTATTTTAATGGGGCTAAAATTTCGCCTTACTTGCCAAAACATTTCGCGACATTTTTTAGATAGATATACTTAACATTTTTAACATTTTTTAGATAGATATACTTAACATGGTTTCGTGAATGTTTCGCGAAACGAAGTTGCACCTGGTTGCACTAATGGCATATGGCCTTATAAGTTATATCGCTCATCCTCCTTACTTATTTTAAATAAGCCATCTTGGTCCCACACAACTTTTAGCTTTACCTTTCATTGTGGCTAAACAATTTCTGCCAATACAGCAAACAAAATTTGCTTTCCTGATTCCTAGCTGATGAATGGTTTCTGCTAGGTTAAAATTTATGGTTTTGTAAGGCGAAAAAACAAATGATACAATTTAGAAAAAAATAAATGTTGTTATACTATAAAATTTAAAAATATTGTTTTATGGTAAAGGATTTTATTAATTCAACTGCTCACATCTGCTTTTAATAATGATTGTTTTTTGTTTCAGTTTGACAGACGTAGAGCAGCTTTGGATGACTCGGATGATGATTTGTAGCGATAAATTTTTCTTCCTGATTGGAAATGGACTGTTAATATAATTAATTTAGGTTAAGATTTCTGTATACTAACTATTAAAATTATTATTTGCTATACATTATGTGCAAGTTTGACTCCCCTATATTTTTTCAATAAAATCTATTACACAATTGTATTGCTCTTATTATGGTCAAAGATCTTAAGTTTTTTAAATGGCATATTTAGGGATTGAAGCTTACGTTACTTCGAAAAACTATGTAGCTATTTGAATGGTGGTGGTCATTGCATCACAAAAAAGGTGGTTACATTAAGTGAAGCGTTTTTTTCAAGGGCAGTAATGTTTTTGATGATCGAATGAGCTTTATGAAACACTGAGTTAGGTTTAAATTATGACAGATTCTTTTAAAAGATGTTTATTAAAGTAAACAATATGTAAAGATTAAAATGTGTAAATATAACAATACTGAACTACACAAACAGGGTATATATAGTAGTTTCCTGTACATATATAACAATTGAATTGTTCTAATGTGATTTAAGCTCAAATGATCTATAAGGTTGTACTTTGGTATTGTCGTACAAGTTAACAGCGTGACACAAACTCTACATTTTATAAGTAAGATTTAAAACAAGACACATATTGCACAATCACAAAAACCAAATGAAAAATAAACACAATGAATAAATTAAATACTACCAGTATTCAATACACACAATTTTTTTAAGTACAGTTTGGTAGATGTTATTATGGCATCATTCCTTGGTCTTCAAGGTCCAAAAATTTTCAGAGGAATAAGAAGTCAAGACAAGGTAAACTTTTTAAAGACTTCTTAATTTAATACCATTTTGAAAAGACATATACCTTTGTTTTAATAACTGACCTCTGTATTTCAACTTATCTGCTGGAAATGATTTTACTTGCCTGCTGGACTGTTCAATGGCACATGCTGGATGCCACCAGAGAGTTAAGTCACACAATCTATCTTTGTACTGTATTCAACCAAATCTAATTTGTACACCAACAATCTCTCCTTGCACAAAATTTGATGTCTTTTTTTATTGTTCACATGGAATTGAAAAAAAAACTAAAACTTAACGATTACACATTTACATTGACACTTAGCCTAACTCATCATTTTTACACAATGATTTGAAACACAGTTTTACTTAAAGGAGAACCCACAATATGATATCTAAAATAAATAAATTAACTAACATAATCTAAATAAATTAATAAAATGTAAATTACAAGAGTTTAAAACTTAAGCTAACAAAGATATAAAAAAACAAAAACAAATAAATTACTACAGAATCAAACCCAAATCAAAAGATAAAGCTCAAGTCAGCACTAAAATTGGTCCAATTCAAAAATTGATTAAGACAAAGGTGGGACTGGTAGAAATAGCTCTGTATCAATATAGAAAATGAAATAAATGATTCCTGCCTTAAACAACAAGACAGTTTCCCAAAATATTCCTTCTAATCCTATATCATTTCGGACTAGAAGTTAACGACAGTTTACATTATTCTACAAAATCTAACATGGTGGCTGTTCTTTTGGTATCCTCATATAAATTAAACAAATAAAATTAACAGACTTAATTCAATAAATGCCATAAATATACCATGTACTTTAAATTACTTTTATCCCCTACTTCATCGTAACAATAAAATGTAAAACATAAGTAATTTAAACTTGGAATGAAAGAAGCGAGGTGTTGCAAAAGAATAGTGTCTTGGTCTTCACTCTTTCTTCTCATGCAATTCATCTGTAAAAAAATGTTACCATTATTATTCTGGTAACAGAGGTGTTGCAGAGCTCGTAATGTAAAATGAGATTTTTAGTAATATCATCTTTGAGAAAACCAGAAAATATTGTTGAAATTAGATAATGGCCCAGTTTCTACTGTGCTATGAATTAACAATAAACCTTCATTACGGAAGGATAATATTAGATGATATATCAATACTGAAGGTCTGCTCTGTTGTGTTGAAATAACATTGGTTAAGAAACAAAATGCAATCTGAATGTAGGCTGATTCAACAATTTGAGCCGACAAGGGCCTAGGTTAGCTTTAGTGTTCATTAAAATAAAATAAAAATAGAACTTTGAGGTGCCTCTTAATAAAGGAATATTTTTTGGGGCCAAAATAAAGTATGTGATGCTACCTTATAAAAAATCATTAAAAAAATGAGTTTGGGTATACAATGGTTTTTATCCAAGCCCTCCAATATTTATGGTCTTTTACCTCTTTTCTACCACAAATACTCACTTGACATGTTTTTTATTTTGCAATCATGCACAGTTTCTTCACTAAAAGTTGCTTCCTCTGAACCAGATCCTGGAATCAGCAGATAAATAAGAAGTCAGATGCCCAACATCCTATTTCTGGGCAACCGAATGAGATGAATAACTGTCAACTTCTGGACATCCTATTGGTGGTACAAATACTGGGGCATTGAGATTAACAGTCATAACTTCTGTACAAGGAATAGGAGCACACAGATAAAGAGAAGTGCACACGAAAACATACAGGAATGTTACAAAATAATACAAAGATATTGAGAACATCGACTACAGCTGTTTCCTGAGATACGCACAAAAGGAAATGAGGTAGAAATCAAGGTTAGGCATCTATATAGAAGACAAGGTTGCAAATAATCAACATCAGCAGGGTAGTCAGGGTAGGCTTCATTATTCTAGCAGAAGGATTCAAAAAGGCTTTATCACAGATTTCTTGGAAATGAGGAGGGTAAAGTCTATATATTACATATGAACGGTTTTAAGCATAAGTGGATCAAGTGCCACTTTTTAGCGAATTTCCCCTATAGGGAATTAGCGAATTTCCCCTATATTAGCGAATTTCCCCTATAGGGAAGAAGCTATTACCGTTGGTCTCATGGTAAGACCTAAGCTCAGGACCACGATAACTTTTCGTTTTGGGGCCCCCAGAAGCAAAAAACACTATTCGTTTGAATTTTTATATATATATATATCTTATGTGTCTGTTAGCATGATAGCGGCCGCAAAAATGGTCCGATCTTTATGAAATTTGGTACGGACATGTAAAGTGGTAATCAATTGGATGAGTTCGTGAACCAGCCCAATCGGACCACCGGAAGGGGGGGTAAAGGGGGATAAACCCCCCAAAAATGGGTTTTTTGAGTTTTTTACATAGAAAAATAAAATTAATCAAGTTTTTGTTGGCACCATTGAATTCAGCTCAAAAAAACAAACAATTTAGTATTTTGAATCACTGCTCTATGTCCATTGGTTACTGAGATATTGAAAGTGGTAAACACAGTACGTTGTCCCAATGTTAACCTTATGGGAAGTAAGAAAAATTCTATATCTTGATTATTTCTCAACATATCTTGTTAAAACTTGGTAAATAGCTTCTTCTAGTTCAGATCTACTAAATATTGAATTAAAACCACCCAGTTTTAATATTCCTGTAGCAGCAAACCTGCATACTCATTCCCCATGTTATTCTTATGGAGCTTACCAAAACATGTCAAATCTTGCTATGTTGGATTGAAATATGTTGTTTTGCATTTGAAATTCGCTGAGTATGCAGGTCTGCTGCAACGGGGGGTATTTAGAAATTTAGTTATTTATACCATACGAAAGAAGATATTTTCCAATAGTTTCTATATTACTCTTTGGAATTTTTTTTATAATAAATGATTTTATTTTCTCCAGAACATTAACTAGACATTTTTATTATGCACTAGCAGTTGCCCGTGGCTTTGCTCACGATAAAAATTACAGCTGATCTTGCTTCAGCTATTTGAACTGTCAAATTGTAGTATCCACAGCTGTTTACATTTCGGTACCGTATTTGAATGTTTATATCCTTATAAAATGTAAACATTGAAGCTAAGGACGTTCATGGGGTGTAGCCCGAGGGGGTTTTAAGGAAGTGAATAGGCCTATATGTTTCCCAGGTTCAAGATCTACCTCTGTGTGAAATTTCAACCCAGTCGGTTCAGTATTTTTCGAGTTTACCCGTCCCATACATACATACAGAAACCACCTCTTTATCTTCTATATATTAATACGCAAGCGGTTTTCTTTTCACAGTCCAACCGCAACAACGGCTGGACCGATTTTAACGTTTTGAGGTATCAAATTAAAGGGAATTTAATGTAGATTTGTCAACAAGTCTCAGAATTTTAAAAAAGGGCGTCACTAAAGTACAGTAAAGGGCTGAAGTTTCGGAACAGTGGCGCTATTCATCGACTTTGAGCAAACTCAGTTTACTTTGTTTACAAACTGAACATATGGCCAAGCTCTGAAACAGTTCTACAGGTAAACCACAGATAGCAGCAATGAATTACAATTAATTTTTTGAAAAGAGCAGTTTTTCGTTTTGACAGCTGGTTTGACTTTGTTTTCAACAGTTTTCTTTTTTTAAGATTTATTATGTAATTTAGTTATGTTATGAAGTTTTTAAAGCTCTTATTAGGGGTGTGAGAATAGTGATTTTTGAACTTGAGCCGAACAGAGCCGAGCTTTTTTAAAGGTTTTTGAGCTCAAGATTTTTTGAGCCGAGCTTTTTCGAGCCGAGCTTTTTAACAATCACCAAATTATTAAGGAATTATGAAGCTTGATTTTAATTTTAAAAGATGCAATAGACTAAAGTTTGTATACCTTAAGTGAACGCCAGCTAAAACTTGAAAGCTTGTTAAGGATCAACTTGTTTTTTACCTCCATCGATTTCAAATCCTTTGTGAATCTCAATATGGGTTTAGAAATGATAAAAATATTTCAGATGCTCTTTTTGACTTAAATAAGGATATCAATGACGCAGTTTCAAATAACAAACGTGCAATGCTTGTTTTCTTAGATTTAAAAAAGGCTTTTGATTCTGTTGATAGGAACATTTTGTTGCGGAAACTTGAGTTCATCGGGGTTCGCGGCAGCGCTCTCGTGTGGTTCCGCAGCTATCTAGCTGATAGATCACAAGCTGTGTCGATAGGAGGGGTGTTAAGTAATGTTTTACCTGTAGAATACGGGGTAGTTCAGGGTTCGACTCTTGGCCCAGTCCTATTCTTGATCTACATAAACAACATTTCAAAACTTCAAACGTACGGAAAAATATCCTTATTCGCAGATGATACCCTTATTTTTGTTTCCGGTAACACCTGGACAGAGGTAAAAAACAAGGCAGAATATGATTAATGTTGCTTAAAAAATGGCTTGGATCAAAACATTTTATCTCTGAATGTTTCAAAAACCAAATTTATGCCAATTTCATTGCGTAAAATAAGTGATTATCAACTTAATGATTTTGCAATTCATGTCTGTGGAAACCATTTGAATAACAATTGTTCTTGCAGTCGTATTGAAAAAGTTTCTTCGTATAAATATTTAGGAATAATTTTTGATTCAAATTTAAAAATGGTCTGATCACGTCGAATTTTTAAAGTCAAAAGTACGCAAATACATTTATGCTTTTAGACAACTAAGAGATATACTAAACAAAGACGAACTAAAATGTGTGTACTTTGCATATGTTCAATCTTTAATTTCCTTTGGTATAATTGCTTTTGGCGGCGCATACAAATCAATTTTACAACTTCTTTATGTCATTCAAAAATCAATACTCAAAGTTGCTTTTAAAAAATATAGAAGATATCCTACAGAAAATGTCTTTTCAGAAATTGGTGTCCTCACGGTTCGTCAATTATACATTAAATTTCTCGTAGTTCATGTGTACAAACATTCTGACACAATCTTTGATAAAATTTCATACAATCATAACACCTGTTTTGCTAGGAATGTTGGCATCATGGTACCGCAATCAAACAAAACTTTTTCTCAAACAAATTCTTTTTTTATTTCAAACATTGTTTATCGGAATATGTGTCAGAGGTATAATAATTCACACCTTTTTAATATTGCGCCTCTCTCATCTTTTAAAAACCTTCTCATTGAATGGCTTACCTCTTTGGGTACTGAGGAATGTGAGGCCGTTATCGTGCTGGGCCCGGCTTGACCGCCGATCCCTACACTACTCCCCCCGCTACTCTTCCCCCCACAACAACGCTCAATCTGCTCAGCTCATGCATCAGTATGGAACGGCATGCACAATTTAATTTCCGGACACTCATTGTAAACAATTTTAATTTGAATTTCATCACGAAATATAAATAAGTTTCCATTTTTTATCATTACGTAATTTTATTAAGCCTTTGATCTGCAATGGGTCTACACACAGGCTACTCGCCCATGTAGACTCTTTCCTATGTTTTATTTGTGGAATTGTACTTATTCATAATATTTTTGGAAATAGAGTATATTTCATTTCATTTCATTTTATCTCCAAAACAAGTTAATGATCTGATAGGTTCATCACTATTTTGTATTATGTTACATAAAATTAATCAAACTGGCTCAAAGAATAATTTATGAAGAAAAATAACAAATTTAAAATCTACATTATTATTTGACTCCCCAATTCCACAATACTTTACTTAAATAAATAGTTAAAATTTCATAATTATACTAGATACACAGATGTACTACAACATTAATTTCAAGAGTTGAAAGGAGTAGATGGAAAGGTTTTAAAATGGTTATATCTATTAGAAAATAACATATTTACACTTAGTCAAACACAAGATTGATTTTTTGAATGTTCACAAAGTAAAGATGATTAAAATTAAATAGCAGTCCCAATTATGGTGTAATATTCATGGCTAAACTTATTATTTTAGAATATAATATATGAATTAAATAAAATTTAATACTGAAACAACAATAATTTATTGCAATCATATTAAAATGAGTTGCATTTCTAAACTTTAGTGAAGAAAATAATGTACAGTTTAAGAAAATAAGAAGAAAGATCAGAAATTAGGACGGAATAAAGAGAAAGAAAGAAACAGCTACCTTTCTCTCTCTCCTTATCAGTGGCCAAATAGGGGGGGGGGGGGTAGAGGTTGTTTACTTCAACTAAGCCTCTGTCCCTGTTTTTTGTAATTGTCTGACTCGTGTGTGCGTGCGTGTGTCAGAGAGCTGAGTTATTTAGGAGATAAGGAATCCTTACTCCAAAATGCAAAAATACAAACTACTTGTCATACAACTTTTTTTGCCTTATTTTAATAAATCAAATGGGACCAAAATGAAACTTGTACGATATACTGTTTAAGAGAAAAGCCATGATAAAACAATAGACAAAAATGCTGTATTTCGCGGTTCTCCAAGGTCAACTAAATATAGCTCCGATTTCCGTCTAAATGGAGATAATATTTCTTGTTACCAGCCAATATCCTTCCTTATCACTAGTGAATATTTTTTGTTTGTTTTAGTTGGAGGGAACCGCTCTCCCGGTTTAGCTCTCCCGGTTTAACGTGACCAAAAATAGATCGCAACAATTATCTTTCTGATAAGAACTCTCTTGTCAAAAGCTCGGCTCGAGTGTGAGCTTTTTTGAAAAAAGTCGAGCCGAGCCGAATACTGGAAAGCTCGACCTAAAAAGCTCGACAGTTCGAATACTCGCACACCCCTAGCTCTTATACATTGCAGTTACCAGTTTCACAATGTAGTTTACAATACCTCATAGTATTTTTGAAGTTGTATTAACCTGAGCAAATCTATTTTTGGATTTGGTGCATTTATAATGCCACCGATAAGAAGAAGACGAACATAGACCAGTCGGAGGAGTCGGAAAGAACACGATCGCAACCGCTGGCATCACCCTCCCGATGTAACAGCGGCAATGCCTAAACAAAGGAAGTCATTGCTCACGGCGCCAGTGTTTGCTCTTGGTCAGCTACAGTTGCTGTAAGCAGAGCGTGATCTTTTGCCGGTGTTAAAATATACATTTCAGAAAAAAGAGGACATGGGGAAATGAAGGTGTTCCCTAAAAATCGTTTACGTTTACCAGAAACTCCTGCGGTAGATCAAATTTACTTTAATAGTTTCAGTAGTTAAGCCTTAATATTGTTAATGAAGTTAGCCCTTTGATTAAACTTTAAAAGTATTTACGTAGGCTGATTATTCTTCATTATTTTACCACATGATTTTTGCTCGATTTCGAGCTACGTGTTATCTAGTAATAGTATAGATAACAGGACCAAACACCAAAATGTTCCAAGTTATTCCATTGTTTTGCTAATCATTAAAATAATATTTGGACCCCCAAAACAGAACGTTTTCAATCTTTCTCCAACGGGGTGTGAAAAAGCCAAAATTTTTCTGCAGCCCGATACGGTTCAAGTTGTGCATAATATGAGCCGTGAGCATGATAATTTATAATGAATATTTGGAAATAAATAAGAAATTGTAATAAATTTAAAGTGAATTAATAAAACAATATAGTATTGGTAACTCAACATTTCAAACATGTTAGAGTAAGAGTAATTCTAGAAACAAACAATATTATCTTTAAATTATTTAGTGTCCAAAATAGTAAATAAATCATCTAAGAAAACTGATAATACAATTAATAGCTGAGTCTGTATTGGCTGGTAATCAAACTTTGTTGAAGAACTCGACGTAGTCGGCGCCGGCACGGCATTGACTCAGGTATAGGCCTAGTATCAGTTATTTTTTCTTTATCAAACGAAGTCGATGGAACATCCTCAGTGCTGGACTTCATTGTGGACGTCTCATTATCGGTCGTTTTAAGCTTTTAAACAGCGGACTCAAGATGTGATAAGGGCGAATGATTTCTCAAAAAATGAGTTTTGAGATTTTTTGAGATTATTTTCTCCGAAGAAAGCGAGCAAATTACTCGTTCACCGGATGAAGCCTTCACGTTACACAACAGGCGATCATAAAAAATTTTCCGAGTAAAATATCACTTGATAAGCCCAAACGTAAGGACAGAACCATTACAAACAAAACGATGTTGAGGTTAGATAAATCGTGAGCGGACAGCTGACAGGAGCCGGCAGACAATGCACAGTAGCACTTCACGCATGGCGCATTCAAGTTCGCATTCTGTCAATGGTTCGCATATAGATATTTGTTTTTAAACAATCGATTGGAGTTCGAATACGACCATTATTATAACATTGTTTTGCGCTGGTAATTCTGTTATTCTTTGGAATACTTAGTTTCTCACGATCGATGCACCGACTATCGACTTGGCTGCTTTCGTTTTAAAATGCATGACGTTTTATAGCGTTATAGTTTGCAGAAAGGAGAATTTTTCAGCTGAAAATAATGTTTTTGACTTAATACAGAAACTTTTTCTGCAAAAAGTAACTTTATTTACTTATTACTTTAGGATTTTCTGTGGAAAATATTAAAAAAAACCCGTCGGTTCGGCTGAACTTTCTGCAGGCCTTGTCTTCTTTCTGCGACAATGTCACACTGTCGCCCGTAGTTCTGCTATGGGGATTTGGACATTTTGAGTTGTATTAATGATCCCAAAAATGAATTATTTTAAAGTCTCTATTGTAATACAAAATGTTTGTATTGCGATAAGGGTTATCTAAAAGGTATTTAGTTTATTATGCATAAAAGGACCAAGGGGCAGCAAGTGACAGTCTAAAATAAAAATTGGGCATTACTATATTTGCATAAAAGGACCAAGAGCCATTCTCGCTTATAACCAGGGGTTAATTTCAGCCAAAGCACAGCTTTGGTACTTTTTAGGAAACCGGAGCTCACCGGAGCGCGGTTTCTCAACTCACCGGTACGGCTCTGGACCCTATTTCTGGCCACGTAATATATAAATACTTTTTAAAAAGCGATTTTATAAAAGTGTACAACTCTTTCTAATTTGGGAATCCTCTAAGTCAATTCAACAACTCAATTTTTTTTTACATAGTTTCACGCAAGGTAATAGATGATAGTTTTTTAACCTCTATTCTGGATACTGATCACTTGCTAAACTCGAGACAGGCTTTAGCAAGTGATGGTGGAGGTTTACTATCTTTAATCAAGGGCAAACCCAATCAAGGCCAATACGATTGAGCGTGTACTGCGTGCGTTCGGCATTACCGTACTCATTTCTACGTCGATCTTATAAGGCCTCTTGCGACAAATAGTTCTTCAAATGATTGGACAAATCAGGTGCGCCCTTGTGCGACAGTAGTAAATTCCCACCATGAGTCGTGAATGGCGCTAAACACATGTAGCGCTGGAGATCACAACCTTAACGACCACTTTTGGCACAAGTACACTTTAGCCGCGGCAGGGCAAACCTAGCTAGCGCAAAAGTGAACACGGCCTAATTGTTAAACTGTGGTCATAAACGTTAAAAAAGGCATCAAATTTAATGGCAATTCAAAAAAAACGGGGGAGGGCCCCTGGACCTCACCTTCTGCTGGGGTTTTCCATACTCTCCCGGCGGCCACTTGTGGTGCCATAGCTCCGGTACTTTTTTCTTTACAAATAAAGCCCTGCTTATAACATCTAGTTAAATATGAAATGACCCATACTTTTGTGTTTTTATTGAAGTACATATTACTAACAACTGAAATAATAATATTGTATTTCTTATAATACTGTTTTTTTTCTAAAGATTTTGTTTAGCATAAAAGGACTAACCGTCAACTTTAACTTTGACCTTTATTATCTCCTAGGAAACTGAAAATTCATTTGTGATATTGTATTAAAAAGAAAGCCAAACTCATACTCATAGAAAAACACATGGTGAGTCCTGTTGGTAAAAAAAGAAAAAGTAGTAAGTACCATATTTTCACCTACTAGCCAAGGGGTGAAAAATGCAAAGATGACTACGGTGGAAAGTGGTAGTTTTCAACCTGCGATTGAGTTTTCCTAGTCATTCCAATTAGGGCACGGGATGGGTAACACGTGAGATCCGAGTTATGAGCGACATTTTTCATCACACAGTAATCAGTAACAATACTAAATAAAATGATATAATTTTAAAAATAACCTTTATTTGCTCATTGATTAAAGGATAGGGCATTTGCCAGGAATTTTTAAGAAAATTGATAGGTAAGCCTGGAAATTGATAGGTAACATTTTTATATTTATTTGCTCAGTTTTTTTCTGAAGTTCAATGATAACAGTGTTTACACGTTATATTATTGAGAACAGCTCATTTCAATCTTGTATGGTAACTACCACTGATCATTGGGATTGGCCGATTTCTGATATAAACAACAGACGATTTAAAATATGTAGACATCATGTCCAATTGGGAGAGCAAATTTCTGGTTACGCATGTTGAGAACAGCTGTTAGCGAATTTCCCCTATAGGGAAGAAGCTATTACCGTAGGTCTCATGGTAAGACCTAAGCTCGGGACCACTATAACTTTTCGTTTTGGGGCCCCCAGAAGCAAAAAACACTATTCATTCGAATTTATATATATATAGATTTTTATCATCAAAAATAACTATAAAATTCAATAATCTGTAACACATAGATATATCTATATATATAGATATATACATATATCTATGTGTCTGTTAGCACGATAGCGGCCGCAAAAATGGTCCGATCTTTATGAAATTTGGTACGGACATGTAAAGTGGTAATCAATTGGATGAGTTCGTGATCGGACCACCGGAAGGGGGGGTAAAGGGGAATAAACCCCCCAAAAATGGTTTTTTTACATAGAAAAATAAAATGTGTCGAATTTTTGTGGGCACCATTGAATTCAGCTCAAAAAAACAAACAATTTAGTATTTTAAATCACTGCTCTATATCCACTGGTTACCGAGATATTTAAAGTGGTAAACACAGTATGTTGTCCCAATGTTAACCTTATGGAAAATAAGTAAAATTCTATATCTTGGTTATTTCTCAACATATCTTGTTAAAACTTGGTAAATAGCTTCTTCTAGTTCAGATCTACTAAATATTGAATTAAAACACCCAGTTTTAATATACTTGTAGCAGCAAACCTGCATACTCATTCCCCATGTTATTGTTATGGAGCTTACCAAAACATGTCAAATCTTGCTATGATTGATTGAAATATGTTGTTTTGCATTTTAAATTCGCTGCGTATGCAGGTCTGCTGCAACGGGGGTATTTTTAAATATGCAACATCCATTTACTGATCAGAAAAACTGATAGTAAAAGTCTTAACACTACTGGTGTCAGGAATCATAACTAATTACTGGTGTGGGAAAAATATTCTGCTGATTTTCCAGACCTAGTCTGAGAAAACATTATTTCCCTTACTTGCAGCTGACATTTGACATTGGAAACAACTGTTCTCCTTACAGTGTGATGAAAAATAGCATAACACCAAACTACAGTGAATGGTATATGAATTCAGTCAATTGCTGGTGACATGACATTTCAGAGAGATCAGGCCAACACCCACTCCTTCAATCTCCGGGGACCATCCATGGATTATCTATAGTTTATGTATTAACAATCGTTCATGGGGCCATCCTCACAATTAGACCAGTTCATAAATTGTAAACCAGGCGAAATTGTGGTTCAGATCCCACGTTGAAATGTAGGTCCCTTGTTGCCATGGGCTGTTAGGCATTAATTAACAGTCCTGACTAAGGAACATTTCGGCCTTAGTCAGTAACAAGACTGCAAGATCGCGTCATAATCATCCTACACTCATCCTTCACTCATATTCCGGTTAAAATACACAGCCAGTGCTGCGTCCCAGTCTTAAAAAAAAAATATATATCAGTGCCAGAGAATCACCAGATGACCACCAGCTCTTATCCAGATGACAGAAAAGCTCAAAACAACAGCCCCATGTCAGGACCAGCGATGGATCAAGAAGAAGAACCCCTGACACCTAATATTGCCCTCAGAAGGTCTAATCGTGAAAGAAGACCTCCGACCTGGCTTCAGGATGACAGAACAGCATGACAGCAGGATAACTGACAACAGGGAAGCCAACATCAGGTGTGGGAGACTACAGTGTTCCAAATTATCCACAGATTGTAAAAGTAATTTAAGTTCATATATTATCAGATGATTGTATGTAAAATGTAAATGTTATTGAATGATTGTCAATATTTACTACATGTTTTTAAATACAACTTATGTCCATTTTCTAATATTTAATTAATAATTAGTAGATTTCAACATGACAGGGACATATCAACATTACAATTACAGCTTGAAGAGCGTAATGCCTTGTGTGGTTGATTCTTGAGACTTAATCCCAGCAAAATTCAAACACATTCAATGTTTGATCTATTTAAATAAAGAATTCCTAAACTAAACAAATCCCAGAATGGAAGGTATAGTTATTATGATTACATATAATTGATAACACCACTCAATATTACATATCCCTTGATATACCAAATTTTGTTTCAGTCCTTTTATTTTTCTTATATCAAGTTAATCTGTAATTTTTATTGTGAGCGAAGCCAGTTACCTGTGGATTCGCTCACAATAAAAACTACACACAACAACTAGTATTAAAATAAAGAAAGAAATGTATACCCAAGTTTATGAACTTGACTAGAAATCTACTGATGCAGAAAAGCTGCATAATGATGATGAAATAACTGATTCAAGCTATTCTAATAGATTTGAATCTTTCTATACAAATTATGTTTTCAAAAATCTTGATTATCTTTCATGAAATTTCATTTGTTTATTTGACTAGTCTAAATCGTGATAAGAGACAAAGTACTTTACCCTGGACAACAGATCAAACAACACCATCATATAAAAACACATCCTTTCAGACCTTTTTTTAACACCATCATCAAATTTTTTAAATGAGGCAATAATTGTGACCCCTAAGTTGTATCCTAAACATCAAAACAAATAAGGTGCTATCTATTACAGCCACTGTAAAATTGCTGAAAATTGTCGATCACACTGCTACAGTTACCTTCTTCTTCGTCATCGTCGGCGTCCATGATGTCGGCGCAGCAGATGGAGTAGCAGATGAGGCTGAGGAAGCCGAGCGGGAGGCCGAACAGCACGGCCGTCAGCACGGGGTTCCCCCGCCACATCTCCGCCAGCGACGACCGCGCCTCGAAGTAGCGGCGGTAGAGCCTCACCGGCAACGTGTTCCCTCCGTAAGTCTGCGATCAAACATTACCTATTTGTGCACGACTGCCCTGGGGCTGGCCCTACCTTGAATCACTGCTCAACTGCTTTGAGCTATTCTTATAGATATAAATCTTTCCATACCATTTATGTTTTCAAAAATCTAGATTTTCTTTTATCAAATTTCAATTGTTTATTTGACTAGTCTCAATCGTGATAAGAGACAAAGAAAATGTGCAAACACAAAATTGGTTGAATAAGGTTAATTAGTTTTCATCCTGATGAAAACTAATTAACCTGATTCAACCAATTTTGTGTGTAGATATATTGTATACAGCTGTGTACAATAGAATAGTGTCATTTAGAATTACTACAATTATTTATGTACTAATGGCTCCAAGGGGTAAAAGCCCCTAAATATAAAACAAGTATTGTTTTTAGCCATTGTACATTTAACACGTTAAGTGCCACGCCGTTTTTTAGCCACATTACCGCAGTGCCAAACAGAAATGTAGTTCTTTTTTTTACCATATGATGTTTTTTATACTTGTTTATCGTAGTTATAAGGTTTTCATAAAAAAATTACGATTTTTGACCAAAAATAATATTTGGACCAATCGGGGCGGCAGTGAAATTTTTTAGCAAAATATTGCTAGAAAAAATCAGTGCCGCCCCGATCGGACCCCGGGTAATCTTTCGGTATTTCAGGGTATTTTGCCCCCCACGAAGTTGGCAGTAACTTAGTTTCCCGCCAAACCTGGTTACAACATATGGTTTTGTACACATCCCCGGGCTTTACACGTCTTCCCCCTCCCCTACCACCCCTCAACCCCCGCCTTGACTTTGTGACCTTCACTCAGTTCTAGTTGTTTTGTAGGTTC
Source organism: Flexamia atlantica (assembly GCA_035578135.1). Classification (NCBI taxonomy): domain Eukaryota; kingdom Metazoa; phylum Arthropoda; class Insecta; order Hemiptera; family Cicadellidae; genus Flexamia; species Flexamia atlantica. The sequence continues at coordinate 28,603,137 of JAQJVK010000005.1, read as the reverse complement.
TTGGTTATGAAGGTTATGTAGGTTCTTGGTTATAAAATAAATCAAATTTCAAAACCAAATTTATTTCCTTGTTTTGTAAATAAATTTGTCTAAAATAAAATAAAACGTTTTTCTCAATCACACCCAAAAATAACAATTACGATGGGATTTAGGTTTTTTTAGAAAATATTTATGAACTAATTTTCAGGTAAAATAACACTTACTGACGTAGTTTTAGTGAATTATTAATATTAGTTGTGCATTCACAGTCTATTTTTAAGTTACAGCAAATGAAATGTACAACACTTACGTGAAGTGAAACCACGCCGCTCCAGTCGGGGCGGCGTTTTTAAAGCAAATTTGTAAGTATATTAGGAAGGCTGTGGGAGCAATACGAGGCTACGGCAACGCCATCTGTGAGGCACGGGATCTACTTTGCCGATTTAGTTCGTGAGATTGCCGCTAGAGGTCCACCAGTGAACTCTAGCGGCAATTTGGTGAAAGACTGCACAACCCAGACCGCCGCCCCGGTTGGAGCGGCGCGTCACTCCGCCCGACCTACCTATGCCGCTCCGATCAGGGCGGCGTGGCACTTAACGTGTTAACCTTTATTAGCTTTGAATTTTGAATTTAGCCATTTTAGCTTTGAATCAAAGTATCACACCACATATTGTATGTAAACAAAACAGACATTTCCCAATGCTTTTAATGGCAATGCTTGACTGAGTCTGGAATTGTCCTTGGCTGGCCTCAAATAAATAAATAAATTGATTAATCTATTATTTAATACGCTAGGTGTTTTATTTTTGTGATCATTACTCCTCTTAAAGTTCTGGGCCGATTTCAATAACTTAGGTGTCGTCTGATAGAGCTTAGCGTGAAGTTTTGCAGGAAATAAATTTTATGAAGGTTAGACTAAAGGGAAGGGCCCTAGACGCCCTTAAAGTTTTATCATAGCCATCTCTTGTAATAAGGCCGCGGCCTTCGACCTGGCAACATCGCTTCTCAAGGGTTTTTCGCATAGTAAAACCATTGACTTTCTCTTACAGAGCCAGCTGGTTTCAAGTAAGCAAAAAAAAGTGCCATAAGAGAGTATGGATAACCAGATCAGAAGAACCCTTAGGCGCGGTGTTGCCATTTACTAGCGCCGCGGCCTTGTACTAGAGATGGTTATGGTTTTATATTTCTCCATAAGATTTAACATGGGAATATAAATTTCAAACAAAGCAGCTGAGTGAAGTAAACAAAGATTTTCAGAAAAGCCATGTGTTCAAATGGAATTGAAAACAATCAATATATTGAAGCAAACTAAGTTATTTATGAGTAAGTAGGTTTAGAAGACCATTTCAGTTCAGCTTAAGATTAAGACAGGATATATTTAGTCGCAGATACTGAATTACAGAAAGTTTTATTATAATAATGTAAAACCTACAAAACAAAGTGTATTTTTTTGGAAAACATATTATTAATTCTTCATTACTTTCTAACAACCTATTTAAAATCATGTGTGTGTTTATAAACAAATATTCAGTCGATTTTCAAAGAACTATTTGTTTTGGTTTATTTATTTTATTATTATCGCAAGAATTATTATTTTGACTAACAATTTATGTATGGCAAATTGACAAAGACTCCGCGGAACTCGATTGAATATACAATTTTCTTGGAGGTGATGGTGAATGTTAATGTGAAGTGTTTGTGGGTAATGAGCTGAAAATGAAAAAGTAAATAGTGCTGACTATGAATGATGTAAACATTAAACAATATTTTACCAGTTTAGCATTTAGCTTTTAGCATTTAGTGATGTTCTGTGGTTGTGGTAATGAACAAAATCGTGTTGATATGAACACTGACTCATATAAGAGGTTGAGCCCTTTACTTTCGGGCCCTTGGGTGAACAAATGTGTTTCTTGCGAAGCAAAAAATTTTAAGACTGAAGAAAATGGAAATAATAACTCTTCATATAAATTGAGCCGTCACAAATGGAGGTAATTTTGCAAAACTTGGCTCTTATTAAGAAGCATGTTTTCACTTGATAGACAGACAAACAATACATCTCAAAACTACTTGGAAAATTTAAAATAATTAAATTCTGCATTTGTTGTGGTGAGATCAGGGTCTCACCTCGATGAGCCTATTGGGTGGTCTATACAATTTTCATATAAATAAACACTTTTATCACAAAATAGTTACCTTATACCGGAAGAAAGCACTATTCTATAGTATGCACTGACGTACAGTTTGACGTAAAAACGGCAACCGAACACAGACGGATGGAGATAAATATAAAGATACAAAATGTAAAGTGGAGTTGCCCAGAAAAAATTCATTGAAAAAACAAATGCCAGAGTAAGCAGACCATTTCTTTGAAATCATAATGACTTATCATGGTCTGTATTGTGGATGAAAGAAAAACTATGAAATACATTTAATGCTGGACACTGGACTTTATTTAAATGTTTTCATCAGTTCATTTAGAACTTTAGAACAATGGCAGACATATGTCATCAGACATGAGAGAATGATGACTGTATGAATATCTTTGCAGACAAAATTTTTGATGAAATACAAAAAAAAATACAATTACCACAGACGTTGCAGTTGCTACCATTTTCCGTGCAAGAGATGGACAACCTTCACGAGAAAGGAATTTGGTTGTTTTGCTCGATTTCAAGCAACGGGTTTACTAGTTAATTAATCATCCGGTGGAGGATAAATAAATGTTTTACATGTTTCTTGTCCGTGTGCGTAAGTGTAACGAAATATGTAAAGATTTTATTAAATTGAGTAAGATAATTAATGTTTGACGTAAGGATTTGAGAATGGGACATCAGTCCCGAAACTAGTCATCCTAAAAAGTGATTTTTGGATTAAAGACGCAAGGTTAGTAACCTATTTATTTTAATCGATTATCAAGCCAGGAGGCAAATCATGAATTATTTGTAACCAAAAACTGGCACTTGCATTGTAAAAAAATGTAATTATTTCATGTGAAAAGTGTTTTTCTCGCTTTCACTAAAATTGCTTGGTAACTGTTTCGCTCTAGTGAGAAACTTTATGCTCTTAATACATAAATAGCTGTTTTTTTTATTACATTGTAAGTATATTTTATGAAAGTGTAAGAGAAATAGTGGACAAAATTTGAATTTTTTAAAGTTACAATAGGAAAAAAGTGTAGATTTTGACACATCTTGAAGGAACTAATAAGAAAAAATTAAATTTTCCATTATTTACTCAATGCAAATAACGGTTTGTAGTGATGGGGGTTTGTTGTTCTGTTATTGTTTTTTCCTCACTCCAAACCAAATAAAAAATGATAAAATCAATGATGCCGAATCCATATTGTCTGTACTCACTGGAGCGGACTGGTTGAGCACCGCCTGCAGGAAGAGGTGGACAGCGGCGGGCGTGAGGCGGTGCGGCTCATCGTCCGGCATGTGGTGGTGCTCCGTGGTGGAGTTGACCACGAGCAGGTACGGCAGCGGCAGCTCCGTCATGGCGATGGAGTTGGCCAGCTCCGGGCTGCCCACCCAGCCGAACTGGAACCACCTGTAGACAGTACAGTCTCTCACATCTGCGGCTGTGGTGGTGCTCCGTGGTGAATTGACCTCCGTCATGGCGATGGAGTTGGCCAGCTCCGGGCTGCCCACCCAGCCAAACTGGAACCACCTGTAGACAGTACAGTCTCTCACATCTGCGGCTGTGGTGGTGCTCCGTGGTGGAGTTGACCTCCGTCATGGCGATGGAGTTGGCCAGCTCCGGGCTGCCCACCCAGCCGAACTGGAACCACCTGTAGACAGTACAGTCTCTCACATCTGCGGCTGTGGTGGTGCTCCATGGTGTAGTTGACCTCCGTTATGGCGATGGAGTTGGCCAGCTCCGGGCTGCCCACCCAGCCGAACTGGAACCACCTGTAGACAGTACAGTCTCTCACATCTGCGGCTTGGTGGTGCTCCATGGTGGAGTTGACCTCCGTTATGGCGATGGAGTTGGCCAGCTCCGGGCTGCCCACCCAGCCGAACTGGAACCACCTGTAGACAGTGCAGTCTCTCACATCTGCGGCTTGGTGGTGCTCCATGGTGGAGTTGACCTCCATCATGGCGATGGAGTTGGCCAGCTCCGGGCTGCCCACCCAGCCGAACTGGAACCAGCTGGAGCCACAAAATGCCTGTGCAGTTGTCTCTTGCTAACTAGATACCATGGGAACTGTTATTTCTCTTTAAATTATAAATAAAAGTTCAATTTAGGCACAGTTAGAGTTATGGAGGTAAATCTTATATAATTTATACTTACTGAGGCAAACTGAACTAAATTCGAGATTAACAAACTGAAAATTTAAATTACAAGATAAAAAAATTATTGATGCTGGACTGGATGTGAATCATCACTGACACATTGTGACCTGTACACCAGGGTTTTGACTCTTAGAGATCCGTTAAATAAACTTCAACTTACAGAGATGAAGGGCAAATTAGACTTATAATTAGTCTTATAATTAGACTTATCTACTGAGTGATAGAGGTAGTTTTTGAATTGCTTTGACTTAAGTAGGTAACACATAACTGTAAAACTATTTCGAGCTGTGCATGGTTTTTATTTTGACTTACACAGGTTTTCTCTTTGTGTTGAAAATATAAAGAAACCTGTGAAATCTGAAAAAATCTGTAGAAATCTGTCTACATTAATATTAACATACTACTTATATGTGTGGCTGATACTGGTGTCACTTCTTTGTAGTTTATAAAATTAAGTCTAATGCCAAAAAAATAAGCTTGATGGAGTTCAGAGTTGGAGACGATGGAAAAGGCAAATGGAGTTGATGTTGAAGCATCATGGGGTCCTAGACATTGGGTAAGGAAAAAGGACAATGCCTCAAAAGGTTGATCCGACTAGCTTTGAAGCTCACGAACAAGCAAAGGTAGAACAAAAAAACATGAGGAGTCAGTAAGGGCATTTGAAATAGAGAAGATTCTTTGGCTCAAATACTTATTGTCAGTGTTGTAGTAAATGATAGTCTCATTCATCAAGGCTCTTGTAAATCAGGCTCATTGAATCAAGAATATCGTCTAAGAGATTACAGATGAAGCAAATGGAGGCATTACAATTAAACAGGAAACCAGCAGTGTCATTAAGTCGAGATAAGCACACAAAAGAGAACTCTAGTTTGAAGGTTAAAAGTTTTATTTGTAAAATACCTCAGATGGACCTCAGGAAGGATTTGTATGCTAGCAAATGTCCTCAGAATACTAAGAAATTAAATATGAGGTATAGTCAAAAAGTTCCCGGAATGAATTTTTGTAGACTTTTAGCGTGATCGCCAGCGGGAAATTCGTCTTGCAGTAGTTGGTACGAATCCTGGGGAGGGCATTTCGGTTGTTGGGGTATAGCTGACTTGCCGTAGTTGGAAAGCGCTTTTCGTGTACCTGCAAGCCTAAGTTGTCGATGTTGTTTGTTGAGTGAACAATTTTGATACATGTTCAAATGATCATGAAGGATGGTGTGAACATTTCCATGTGCTACATTTACCAGCATTTCAGGTAAATTTAGCACATGGAAGTGTTAACACTAACCTTCATGATCATTTGAACATGCATCAAAATTGTTCACTCAACAAACATCATCGACAATTTAGGCTTGCAGGTACATGGAAAGCGCTTTCCAATGCTGCACTACGGCAAGTCAGCTATACCCCCACTACCGATATGCCCTCCCCAGGAGTCTTACCAACTACTGCAAGACGAATTGCCCGCTGGCGATCATGCTAAAAGTCTACAAAAATTCATTCCGGGAACTTTTTGACTGTACCTCGTAATTATGGTACAGTCAATGGAATAGAGATTCTTCTAATGAGTACCAGAAGAAATTCAGCCAGTTTTTATGTTTTGTAACTGATGGTAAGAATCAGAATATATTTATTGCTGACTCTGGAATGTTTTTTTTTAATTTCCCTGACTTTTGCATATTTTTGACAAATGAGAAAAAATATATAAAAAAATTCACCAAAACAGTTTTTTTCTCAAAAATTTAAAAATTTTTGCGCTTTGCAGAATCTGCTCTTTCCAACAAGTTCGTGCAATAGAGCGCTAGGCCGCGATACTGATCGGAGCTTTGTACCTTTGAAAACAGACCAGCAGGGCCGCCGACAGACATTTTGAGGCCCGGGGCAAAGTTTGGGAGTGAGGCCCCTCAATACAAAAAATCATAAATAAAAAATACCATTGTCTGTCAAATAGCTACATTTGTAAAATCTGCTGATTACAAACTTGTTGATCTAAAAATGTTGAATATCTCAATTTGTTCAATACAAAACAACTACATCACAGGTCTGTACTTAACTTTTGATTTATGAATTTTAAAAATTCAGAACATTACAAACAGTAAAAGCTGGTAAAATCCTTTTTGATACGGCTACTGAAAAACACAGAAATTGGGATTAAAAGCACTAGTCAAAAAATGCATGTTTCTAATAAGCCTGTACCTTGGGGTAAAAAGGATTTAAGAAACAGTTTTGAGTTATTATACAAATTATTCACGGACTACCTAACTACTATAAACTACTTGTTTTCCTTCTGTTTTCCAACTCCCATAATGCCTGTGGTGCGTGCAGTGGCGGATCCAAGGGGGGGCAAAGGGGGCAATTGCCCCCCCCCCCCCCCCCGAGAATGAGAAAAAAATCAGAGATATTCGGGAAAGTGAAATTCCCGATTTATGGGTGCGATATAACTTAGCTTCAGAAAATTTTAGGGATGGGATCGTTTTAGCGATCGCAACAAGTGTGTAGCTTCACGAAACTTGCAATCCGCCGCAAAAAACGATCGCTTTTATTTGTCGATCGCGAGTAAACGGCAAATCCAGCTTTGGGAAACTCGCAATCGGCCGCAAAAAGTATCGCGCCTATTAGCCGATCTCGAATAAAAACGGCAAACGTAGTTTTGCCAAACTCGCGATCAGCCACGATAACGATTGCAAGTATTTGTTAGTCGCGGGTGAACGGCTAAAAAAACTTTGTGGAATTCGGAATACGATAGCGCGTATCAGCCGATCGCGGATAAATGGCCGATGTAGCTTTGCGGAACTTGCGATCGGCCGTGAAAAACGATCGCGAATATTTGCCGATCGCTGATAAAAGGCGAATGTAAAGCTAGTTAAATCGTGGCAACGGACAAGAATGGTTGAAGAGAGGTAGAACGGATTATGTATTTTTATACATGCATTATACATTGAGGTGAATGTTGATAATATAATCTAGCGTTATGCTAAGGGAGGAAAAACTGGAAAAGAAGGCTCGACTTAGGACTTTTATTGTTTTTTTAAGTTAAGTTTTCTGGAGAAAGTATTATAAATAATAAATTTAAGGCTTGAACCTCTAAACAATAAGACTTTTTTCCTAATTACCTAAACAAGTATACTGTAACAAATTAATCCAATAAAAACCCGTTGTTTTAAATTGAAAATTGAGCATGTTTTTGTTTCTAGATTGCCTAAAAACACGAGTTTTCAGTTCAAATTTTCGCCAATTTTCCGGGGGAAGGCCCACGGACCCCCCCCCCCCCAAATGTTACCCTCGTAATCCTGCTTGCCCCCCCCCCCCCCCCCGAACTCATGCTCTGGATCCGCCACTGGGTGCGTGTGACGTCACCAGGACACCATTTTACCGGTTGTATCCTAGCCCTAGCAAGGCCCCCTTGGCCCTTTGGTAAAAGTATAGCTTAAGTCGAAGATGTAGTAATAATTACTCTCTGACTGGCCAAGATACTTTATTGTGCCAGCTTGAGGCTACATACGAGCGCATTCTTTCGGTCTGCTGAAGGCATCATGAGCTGCTTAAATTTTTGTATGAGGAAACCTGAATTTCTTTGGACCTTGGTTCATACCACAGATAAACGAAAACATTCGTCTATATATTCGTTCTTCTGTGTTCATACGTAGCTGAACTCAAACTCAGAGGAGAAACGAAGCTGAACTTATTAATCATTGGAAAAAATTAATGTCACGTCTTGAGCCGTAAATGTAATTGTTATCTTTATATTAATAGACAAGCATTTTTTCCATAAGGTTTTTATCCTCTTTTTTTCTCAGCCAGTGTGCTTCGTAGCGAAAATCTAAGCACACTGATATAATTGTATTTTCCTGTAGATGTGCAGAATCCCATTGAAATTTATATTAGTCTTTTAGGCATGTAGAAAATTGAATTTAAAATTTCAAAAAAATTAACATTGGCCTTATGAGTTGCTGTTTTTGGTGATTTAATAACAACCAAATGTAAACAAAGTTCGCATCATATGTAGCTGTTATCATATCCTACTTTTCGTAGAGTAAAGATTAGATGTAGGGTGTAAGCGATTGGTATTGGACGATTGCTGAGCTTGGTACGGATTTAGTTAATGTGAGGTCTGGTGCAGGCCTATTACCTCGGGGAGCCCAGACGAGACGGCCGAAAACCAAATGAAATTGTATCAAAATAAGACAAATGATCCATCAAAATATGACAAATATTACCTTAGGTAATTTTAATTATATACGTTTTTTAAGTACTAAGTTTTTTATATATCTTCTAATACATTTAATTTTGGTCTCCTTGTTTTAAAAACTCTCATATTCAATAATCCTCAAAAATATTCTCAGCTCAAAATGTGGCCCCCTTCCTTTTGTGGCCCGGGGCAATGTGCCCCCTTTGCCCCCCCCTCTCGGCGGCCCTGCAGACCAGAAACTGGTTGTACGGTTTAACCCCATGTACGGTTTCGCCATGCTCCCCCCTATATTATATTATGTAATAACAAAATATGATTTTAAAAGGTAGTAATCAGTATAATCAACTTTTCTTACCATAGATAGGACCTTCACTTTAAATACTAGTTAACCATTATTTACAATAAAAGCTTCACTTACTTATGATACCTCTCCCTATTGTTCATGATGACAGATTCGATCATATCTCGAAATCTGAAAAACATTGAAGAAGATAAAATTAAACTTAATAAGTCTTATAATCTGTTTATATCTACCTTAACTATGAAAGGGTGTCCAACTTAACTTTGCCACCACTGGCATCTCAGAAACTTTTAGATTTAGAGAAACCTTTAAACCTTTAAAAAGTAGATGTTCCTCTTAAGGTCCTCTAAGACAATTAAAAATATTAATTCCATTTTCTTGCAAATGGCCGCCATTTATCCAATATGGCAGACAACTTTGATTTTCCTTAGGAATGACACTGTGATGAATATTAGGGTGGGTCGAAAAAACAAAATTTTGGAATTTTTAATCGTAGGCCTAATAGGTCTAAAAGTTGCGAAATATCATGTAGAATACAGAAAAATAACTTTAAACAAATCATATAAGATCTTCCGGTAGCGCAATGACCTTAAAGTTTAAAATGTTAAACTATATAAGAGAATTTGTAAATGGTCGTAATTTGGATTATGCTGGACATTGATAACCGTACAAACGTTTTGCCATGAAAAATGGAAAGAGCTCTATAAAACAATTTTAAAAATGGTATAATTTGTCCAATTAGACAACATTATTATCGATCTATGGCCTTCTGAAAAACCCTTATTTAGGCGTTTTTTTCAAGTTTTTGGCTTGTATTAAGTCAAGAATTCTGTGGTTTAATTGAACAAATTATACCATTATTTAAAACGTTTTGATGAGCTCTTTCCATTTTTCATGGCAAAACTTTTATACGATTATCAATGTCCAGCATAACCCAAATTACAATTATTCACAAATTCTCTTATAGAGTTTTACATGTTAAACTTCAAGGTCACTGTGTGACTGGAAGCACTTATATGAATTGTTTAAAGTTATTTTTTCTGTATTCTACATGATATTTTGCAACTTTTGAGACCTATTACGATTGAAAATTCCAAAATTTTGTTTTTTCAACCCACCCTAATGAATATGGCATTTTTAAGAACTTAAGAAAAACTTTAGAACTTTTTATTTTTTTAAATTTTTTCTATACTCTATGGTTAGAGAAATACGAGCAGTTAAAGTTTGATTTTTTTTCCGTTTGAAACAGTGAAACCAAGTTGTTCAGCTAGTTTGGTATAAACCAAACATAATTTTGGAAAGTTAAAACATTTTACTTAGGTACTCACTCTACTGTTAGCACTTACTCTAACATCTCCTCAGGCACTTCTTGGAGCTTGTTCTCTTGTACGACGGCCAGCACAAGGAACTTATTGGTCCTCATCAGCTAAGAAACAAAAGACAAAACTGTGTTGATTATGGTACAAATTCTACTATTGGTCAGCGAAATTCTAAAAACAACCTTCTCTAGTGACAACTAAATATAATTATTTTTATAAAAACTTTTGACCACATATCTTACTTTTCATAATCTTTATGTGAAACATTTCGAAGTATTTGTGGTTCAACATTAGTAGGTTAGGTTAAACAAAACAAACAAGAATTGTATCATAAGTTAAAAAATAAACTTATGGCTTAAAGCCAAAGAAAAAAATACTACAGCAAGCTTAGATATCAAACCTTTACAAAAGGGTCAGATTTAAATGCAACACTATTTTGTTACAGCTTATAACAACAGTTATGGTATTTTGGTTGAAACTTAATTTAGAAAACACAATACTAAAGAGAAAACCACATTTTCACTCTCATTCTTTTTTTTTTGACCTCGCCCGGATAATCTGAGATTCAGACAATTAGGGACCGTATAATTCAGGACTGGATAATCAATGGTGTACAGTATCAGGCCAATACAAAGATCTAGGCGTCTCCTAAACACCCATTAGGGCTAAGCTCCATGGGCTTATTAATATTCAATGTTAAGGTTAATTAAAATAAAACTACTATTATAAGAAAATTGAATTTTTAATCCAATTCAAAAGAACCAAAACAAAAACATCAAAACAAATCAGCTGATAATTAACATAATTAAAACATGATATATTTTTAAGACAGTACAATTCTTCCCCCATAAAACTAATCTTGAGATACTGTGTATTTAGCAAAGAAACTCTTCAAGCTTAAACCTTACGAATTTGATTAATATGATGTCTCCATATCATGTTTTCAACAGCAATGTGGTACATCACTTTTCCGATTCTTTTTCTTATTTCACCTTCCTTCCAAATTACTTTACCATTTTTCAACATTTCTCTTACCAAAACATGGTCACCTTCTTTGAACTCTCTTAGTCTTCCCTTGGATGATGTATGTCCTTGTTGTGCTGTGGGAAAGGTAGGATTCAACGAAGGTTCCAAAGAAGGTCTCAACACATCCAATGAAGTTCGCAGTTTTCTTCCCAACATCATTTCTGCAGGACTTTTTGTTGTTGCCGTTGTTGGTGTTCGCCGGTGAGATGTGAGAAACTTAAGCAGTTTTTCTTTTAAGTTCCCTTTTTCGTCCACTTCTTTTCTTAAGAGTCTCTTCACTTCTTGAACATATCGTTCTGCCTGACCATTGCTCTGCGGATTATAGGGCGCAATGGTTTTATGAATAATTCCATTCTGATGTAACTAATAACAAAACTCTTCTGATCTAAATACCGAAGCATTGTCACTCACCAATGTGCAAGGCAAGCCGAATCTTGAAAATATATCGTCCAAAAACTCGATGGTTTTCTTGGATGTTGCTTGTGTCATTGGGCAGACTTCCAGCCACTTAGAGAATGAGTCTACAACCAGTGAGATGTATTGATTCGAGATAGGTCCTAGGAAATCAATGGGTATTCTTCTCCACGGTGCATTTTTCGGTTCCCATGGATGGCAGGATTCTTCTGATTTCTTTGGCAAGGGGCACAATCTTTCACGAATCGCTCTATTTCGATATCCATCTCTGGCCACCATACATAACTTCTAGCTAGAGCCTTCATCCTGACGATTCCAACATGAGACAAATATGCAGATCATTTAAAACACGTTTTCTTAGAGTGCTTGTTCCAACACGTTATATCTGCTGAAACCTCGCATACACTTATGTGATGACTTTCCCCACACCTGAAACAAGCTAATTTACCACTTCTTCCTTGCGAGTATCCAACTTTCTTCTTTCCCCGAATCTGAAACTGTTCCTCCATTTTTGAACACCAATTTGACTCTTGGATTTTCGTTGTTTCAGTTTTAATTTGTTCATAATTACTAGCTATTTCAAGACATTGATTAAAAGATTTATTTTCATGAATTTCAATTAACTTTGACAATAACCTTCCAAAATGAAGTCCTGATATAAACTGGTGTCGCAAGTGGAAGATGCATTACATTTTGGACATTTAAAATCACATTTACTGGCTAAGGTTTTCAGATCGTTAGCGAAGCTACCTACAGGCTCACCTGGTTTCTGTACTCGTTTTGAGAACTTGTGTTGCTCTGCTATAATGCTACCTCTAGGTTCAAGTACTAATTGTAAAGCCTCGCCTAATTCCTCATAGTTTTTATCGTCAGTGTTAGATGGGCTTAGTCTAATTCTTAGATCATGGAATATCTTAGGTGCTAATAAATTGATCAAATATTGCTTTTTCCTTACTTCTGAGTGATACCATTTAAGTCAAAGAAGTTGTCTAGTCTTACCAAGTAGGTGCTCCAGGTTTCATTATCCTAATCAGATTTGTCGAAATTAGAACAAAACATAAGTTAATTAGGTATAGAATTTATTTCCTCATCCTGTTCCTCCTGGTGTCTACGACCCTTCCTCCTTTTTGTCCCCATTAAAATCAAACTACTATCATAAGAAAACTGAATTTTTAATCCAATTCAAAAGAACCAAAATAAAAACATCAAAACAAATCAGCTGAAAGTTAACATAATTAAAACATGATATATTTTTAAGACAGTACAATAATGTAAAAGAACAAACTGAAACTGCAGAGGATTCTCCAAAAACAAAAACAAAAGCAGGAACTTAGGACTATGCCATTAAAAATTAATAATGGGTAAATTAAGGTAATTGTAATCACGAATTAAAATTTGGTAGGGGTCTGCGGTAGAGAAAATTCAAGGTCGGTTCGGTTAATTTTTTTTGTACTTCGGTTCTCGGTTCGGTTCGGTATGTGCGGCATTAAAATCACTGAATTATAAATATACTAGGCCTACTAAATATTTCTGGAGCCTAATTGAATTTAGTAGTTTGAATGTAGTAATCTATATTCCTCAAATGTAAATAAGGTAAAGGGTCGTAAAGAAATTAACATGCTGGTAAAAAGATCCCATTTTATTAAGGTAAATAATTTTGTACTTTCACTAACAGCTGAGACCTTATATCATAAATGAAGACAATATCCATAGCATAGTAAAAGCTAAGAAAACCTTTTTTTTTCACCCTCTTCCGGAATATTAAACAAGATTGAACTGTTAGGTATGTGGGCCTAATAATATTGTTTACAATTAAAAATACAATACAACTCGTAAATCACAATAGATTAAATTTTATAAACTTGTTATGTTTACTATGAAAAAACTAATTGTGGAAAGCATAAGTAAGAGTGGATTTCTTTAGCCTAAACAATAAATCTACCCAAAGTGATGTTTTGCATTGCATCAACTTTATTGTTTAATTATAATTATTAGGGGTTTGCGAATAGTGATTTTTGGACTTGAGCCGAGCTTTTACAAAAGTTTTTGAGCTTGAGCTTTTTCGCGCCGAGCTTTTTAACAACCACCAAATTATGAAGTTTGATTTTAATTTTCAAAGATACAATAGACTAATGTTTACATACCCTAGCTAAAAACTAGAAAGCTTATCTCCAAAACAAGTTAATGATCTGATGGGTTCATCAATATTTTGTGTATTATGTTGCATAAAATTGATCAAACTGGCTCAAAAAATGATTTATGTTGAAAATTTATAATCTGACTCCCCAATTCCACAATAGTTTCACTTTAAAATAAAAAGTTAAACTTACATAATCATTCTAGTTACATACTACAACATTTTCAAGTGTTGAAAGGAGTTAATTGGAAAGGTTTTAAATTGTATCTTAAAAAAATAACATATTCAATTTTTACATTTAGTCAAACATAAGATTGATTTTCTGAATGTTCACAAAGTAAAGATGATTACAAATAGCAGTCCCAATTGTGGCTTAATATTGATGGTTAAACTATTTCAGAATATGAATGAAATAATACTTAATCACAAACATAATTTGGTTTAAAATAAGGAAGAAGAAAGATCAGAGATTAGGACGGAATAGAGAGAAAGAAAGAAACAGCTACCTCTCTCATTCTCCTTATCAGTGGCCAGGGAGGGGGGGGTGGAGGTCGTTTACTCCAACTCTGACTCAGTGTGAGCGTGCGTGAGTTATTTAAGAGATAAGGAATCCTTACTACAAAATGCTAAAATACAAACTTTTTGTCATACAATCATGAATTACGGCTCATATTTTTCGTCTTATTTTTATTAATCAAATGAGACCAAAATGAAACTTGTATGATATACCATTAAAGAGATAAGTCATGATAAAACAATAGACTTTCTTGCTGTATTTTGCGTTCTCCAAGGTCAATTAATTACAGCTCCAATGTCCAAAAATAGATCGCAATAATTATCTTTCCGATAAGAACTCTCTTATCAAAAGCTCAGCTCGATTGTCGAGCTTTTTCCCAAATAAACGTCTGTTGTACCAAACCGACGTGTAACCGGTACACAAGCTGAACCGAACCGAGTATCGGTAATGAGTTCAGAACCGAACCGAACCGACTTTTTCGGTGCACCGCCGACCCCTAAAATTTGGTAAAGGATGCTCCTTTTAACACAATACTTTTAGATTACCATATTCTCTAATAACAGTAATTCTTAAATTATTTATCTAATCTGTCTGTGCTTGCTATAAAACATGACAAAAGTAAAATTATCTTGAGAATAGTTTAAGAAACATACCTGGTCAATATTGCTGCGGGTAACTTTTACAAAAGTGCTGAACCTCTCGTTGTTGACCCACTCGGTGAGGCTGGCATTGAGGCCCCCAACACTAATTTCTCCCTCTATAAAAACATTTTAGCCAGATAATTTTGTTCTATCTGTACCGGTTCTTAGATTTACAATTACAATTTTCACTTGTTTACCTTGTATTATTTAAAGTGCATAGTCGAAGGAGTAAAATTAAATGCTATCAAGCGTGTAAAAATTGTGTTTTCCCAATCTTAGAAATAATTTTAGTACGTTTAAAAATCATTTTGAAAAAAAAAAACATATAGCAAAAACATACATGAAAAGTGCCGTACCATTTTTCATTGTTATGTGAAAAGTACATGAAATGAAGACTGGTTTGTGGAAAGGCATTCGGCACAAATTCCAGACAGTAAATGTGAAAATATTATATAAATTATATAAATTAAATTACATAAATATTTATGTGTATAAAAATGTAAACGTCTCGCTAGGAGATCCTGGTATTTCGTATAATATGACCCGGGATCTCGCTGCACGATCCTTGGTAGTAGCGGTACCTAGACGGCGCATCTCGCTACGAGATCCTCAGCAATAAAAGTGTTAACAAACACTAAACAGTAAACAATTGTTTTTGTAAAATTTTCAGTGATATAACGTAATTTTGGTTGATGAAATTTGCTATTAATGTATACGGTCCATAATTTAGTTTTCCTTATTGAGATGGCGCTGTAATGATAGAGAAATATTCTTATTATTTATATATTTACACCTAGAGTAGAATTTCATACAGATAACTTAACTAAAACATTTATTCGATCCTTAATGAGACCCATTAGTCATGTATTATCTTCTGGCATTCATTGACAATTATCCATTGGTTATTATGTAATGTATCAGAAACAAAAGACCAACCCAAATTTCACACATCTTTAAAAACAAAGTAATACAGGTCTACATTACATAAATCAAAATTTTCAGCTTCCAACTGACCTTCAAAGAAGTAATGGTTCTTCTCCTTGTACACAAAAATCTCAGGTGGTTCTTTCAGCCGAACATGCTGAAACAGAGCAAAAGTTATTATCAAGATTTTCCTAAAACACCGGAGATATATTTAGAATGTAAATATTATTGACATAACCTTAACATCGTTTCCATCTCAAGATGAATAAAGAGAAAACATTTACCAAGATATGTTATCAAAATCCAAATTTTTTGGTTCCATATTCACAACGCAGAACAGAAACTTCAACAACGGTTACGGTTACGGTTACCACGACATCTTGCTATGTGCACTAATCAATGCGCAATCTCTGTGAGCAGGGAGAAAGAAAGACGTAAGGACAATAACCAGAATAATTTGGCGATTTGGTTGATGAATCGCTTTTAATTTTGTACCGATCTCTATTTAAACTTGATTAATTATTTATCAGCATACATGTTAGGTTAATACCTTTACAGAATAAAATCCAATTCGTAATCTTGAACATACTTTCGTAATACAAATTCGCCACTCAGTCAAAATGATTTGGCTGTGACTACACTATCCTCATTTTCGCGAGTTGTCAAGCCATACGTGCTCCAGTGCATGGCTTGTGCATGGCAAACGTCAAGACGACGTACAATTTGAGAGAAGAAAAACAGACTCGCCACAAATACATTGTTGGTCCAAACTCTTTGGTAACTCGTTGTATTGTCTCTGCTTGTTGTAAACAACTTTGATCAGTGAACAACTTTTGCTTATTTTTTACTCTGTAAAATGCTTGTACGACAAGGCAGATGGGAATATTTTGTTTTGGTGATTTCTTTCATGTCAATATAGGTGCTTTTATGAAATGCGATGATGGCGACTTATTAGGGGTCCTTGTTTTTTAAACTTCCCTCTTTTACTTTTCCTTGTTTCTTCTTAGTTAAGGCACACAATCCGATATGGCGATTTTAGTGATAGCCTAGATCACATTTAGGGGCTAAGCTAGAACTCATATGTGACACATTAGTAAAATTCAAGTACTGTAATTATCTTTATCGTTAAATTTTCAAAACACTGGAATTTCTAAAAAATAAGAATTTTTTATGTATATTATATAATACAGATCATAATGTATATCGTTATTTTTATGGAAATCTTGGTTTTAAATGGAGATACCAAGATCTATCTTGCTGACCGAAAGTCGCGTATTGTAAGACAGAGGAGGGGCGGAAAGGCGGCACTATTTAGATAGCCCATGGGTGGCAAAATTTAAAATTTGCCTCTGCATACCATACCTAGTTTTATTAAGGTATGTTGATAAATAAGCAAGCTATACAATATACCACCTTTTGTAAAGTAGTAAGAGCTGACTTTTCAAACAAGCTATAAGGTCGGTTTACGTTGGTCGAGGAGGAGGGTAAGTAGGAAGGCAAAGGCAAGTTAGTACTTGACTAACAACTCCCTAGTCTAAACACATGGACAGGTGGCGGGTAATTTGACTGAAAAGCCTAATTCTAACCAATGGGGAGTGGGGGAGAGCTGAAACTAGTAACTCGAGCTCTGTCAAGTCACTCGACCAATATAAACCAGTGTTAAAGACAAAAAAAGGAAAAATTTAATGTGAGTTAATAAAACTTACTTTCCTTGCTATTTCTTGAGGAACCGAATAGAAGAAACCATGAGGCTGGAATATTTCGGCTACTTGATAGTATGTCTCCTGAAATATATACAGGGCAATTTCTAACAAAAAACATTCTGGTAAATGATGATAACCTTTTGTTAGCTTTTAAAGAAACATTAGTTAATACTCAAAAAAGATAAAGATATTAACAGACTATTTCTTGTGGTACTATTTATAGGTTAATGAAAAAGTTGTACGTATATTTCTCGATGTCACTTATTAGATTAATGTATCCAACTACTCTGGAAATTAAGTTATAGTTAAACTTAGGCTAGCTACATTGGTTGTTCGTCTATTGACTATTAATACTGAAATTAGAAAGTACAATAAATCATTGCATTAAAGGCTCTGCTTAGGCTCAAGTTATATCATTATGTGGAAGCTTAAACAAAATGCCTCTGTTTTTAAATTTTTTCAATCAAGTGGCCCCTCATACTCCCAAACGTAAACAAAGGATAAGAATTACTCAAACATACTTACTTGGCTGACTTACCCAAAGGGGTCCATAATAATTCCCAACGTGGAGGAGGAACAACTTGTTACCCAAGTATACATGCTTGGCTGACTCACCCAAAGTGGCCCCTCGTACTCTCCAACGTAGACGAAGAACAAGGGGTTGTTGGCCTTGAGATGGTCGAGACTCTCGGACCGCGTGATTGGCTGCACCGGAGGGCCACTCACTCGCATAGCAAAATTGATTATCTCCTCCTTGGTGCGGTCTCCGTGGTACGTGTGAGTTGCTTCATCTCCCTTAAGGCTGCAATGATGAGTTGCAAATGAACTGAGGGTATTACTTAGGTCTCACTCCAAGATTTGACCAGGTGCAGTTAGGTCTCTTACAAAAAGTGTCTACTGCAACTGTTGTTCATTACATCTTTGGGAAGTTTGACAAGTTGTGAATTTAAGTCTGTGATTTCTGTCTGCATAATACTGCCCTGATAAAGTGTATCTTTCAGACTGGGCTCACACATTGTAAAGGAATAAATTATAAATTTTTAAAATTGTTTCTAGTATATCCTCTTAATGGCTAGTAATCAGGTGTGTAGTACAATTGTTATTGCAGTATTCAAAAGGGTGGAACACAATACATTTTAAATGCTTTGACAAACTACAAAGCAACAATTAAAGGGAAATCATTGTAAAATGCCTTAGTTGTTTTTAAAGTTTTTGTATAACCTAATTACACATAAAATGGTTATGAAGAATCAAAAAAGTTTACTACTTTTTCCAATAAAAACCATTTTAATGTAAAAAAATGGGAACCCTTTTATTCCCTTCTAGGATATAGAAATACAATATCAACCAAAATTGAAACATAAAAGGGAGGAGAGATTTTCCGCAAAAAAGGATTATTTAGCTTCATTGTATTAAATTTGTAAAATACCAAAACTTAAGTCTCATAAATAGTGCAAGCCGACTCACAACATGATGGTGGGGAACCCCGTGACTCCGAACTTGGTGGCCATGCTGGTGAACCTGGTGCAATCGACCTTGCCGACGCGGATGTTGGTGTTGTAGAGCGACTGAGCCACGTGGCCCCACACCGGCTCCAGCCGCTTGCAGTGGCCACACCACGGCGCGTAGAACTGGAACACACCTTCATTTTTATCTCGCAGCCTTAAAATCCTTTGTGCCATTAGCATGGAGAAGACCAGGGCATTAATTAATTTCACTCCTCCCTCCAGAAGTAGTAGACAGACAAAAGGGGTTCATGATAACAACTGGTGACAGGACTTTAATCGTTGTCACATACACAGAATGAACCTTAATGACAAAAAACTCGAATGACCTTTCCGGTTGATGTTCGTCCACTGCACAAGACAGTGCCGCATTTTCCACTAGGCCCACCAAGCCTGGCTTAGGGCACAAAGGAGACAATAAGATATTTTTAGTGAATTTGAAGGATAATTAGGCTCCAGTATGTAATTATTGTAGAAAAATGGTCACCACTTTTGATGAGGCCATTAAGTCTCAGGGACCCCGCAAAGAAATTTGGGCTTAAGGCCATGGTGAGCAGTATCAGCAGCATCCTGTTACTGCTACAAAAAACCTTGTACAGTAGAGTCCCACAAACCCGGACTAATGTGGACCAAACGGTGTCCGGGTTTGTGAAAATTCCGAGTTATCGGGAAATGAGTAAAAATAAGAATAGTTTCTGTTATTTCTATATAAGAAATCACTTATTTATTGCATAGTAAAAAATATAAAACTATATTAGTTATAAAATAACTTAAAGAAAAACTAAAACTGTTTTAAATGTGTCACACCGTGCTCTGGCCTTGAATCTCGATGCACTTTATTGCTCTGGCAGGCTTCCCGAGTTATCCAGAATTCCGGGTTATCGAAGTCCGGGTTTGCGGGACTCTACTGTAGAAAAGAAAGTTTCTTAGGCTACGTTTTCAAGGTGTTTTTGGGTGCTTTGTCTAGCAGCAAAATACAAAACCTGATTTTTTTATGTTCAAAAGTAAACCATTGAGCACTAATTTTCTAGTTCAGTAGCTAGCTTAATTAACTGCAATGATGCAGTGCAAAATTGAAGAGT
The DNA here is from genome assembly GCA_035578135.1 of Flexamia atlantica. NCBI lineage: Eukaryota > Metazoa > Arthropoda > Insecta > Hemiptera > Cicadellidae > Flexamia > Flexamia atlantica. Next base: position 28,583,118 of record JAQJVK010000005.1, on the reverse strand, counting down.
CTTGATAAAGGTGTGGACCTATTGAAGTTTCAATTACTTAATTTTAATTATAGCTTACCATAATTAGCCACTGTCCATCTTTTTTTACATCCAGAAACCTAAAAGTTAAACATAATTTGTTAGTATATCATAGCAAATGAGAAAGATTATAGGTATGGGGGTGGGAGGAACCCATTCATTCTTTTCTCATCCAAATTCTGGCTAAATAAGCACCCTGACAGTGCTCCAGTCTTAGTTCATAATGTAACTAATTATCAGTGGCCAAGTGTGTGATCATCTCTGGATTTGGTGATGAGCAGGAAAAATAATTGTTTGAATGCATTAGTGAAGAATAATAATAGCTTGATATTACCTTGTAATTTACATTATTTATTGGCAAAAAAACATAAATGTGCCACCTGAGGCATTCAAACTCTCAATTTACAATAAGCAAGCAATGGCAACTAGGCAGGTCGGATTCACAAATCTCCTGCTAATCTCATACAACCCCCCCCCCCCATCCAACAAAGTAGGCCCTCCTTCCTTCACCCAAAACTGCAGCCAATCATAACGACTTTAGGTTCCTACTTAAACACTCTGAGATTGACGGTGTCCAGATATTTTTTTTTGTAAATAAATTGTTCTCCCTAAATCAGTTTTACAAAGCTGCTTGATCATAGATGTTATTATTATTTGCTTTAATAATTTTGTTTTTACATAATCTATATGATGCTTCCAAGTTTAATTTGAGTCTACATTCAATCCTAAATATTTCGACACATCGATTTGCTCTATTTCTGGACATTTGCAATTTGAAGTAGGCTATGACAAGATATTTCATGGTATTTCAGAGGAGAAGTAAATATTGCTTTTGTAATGAAATACTCATATATATTTTGTTTTAGGACTTGCTATCATGAAGTTGTTAGTAAACCAGTACCCTAATAAGTTTATAGCATTTCATAGATTATTTTGGAATTCATCCACAGAAACAGGCCTATAAAATAAAGCTGTATCATTGGCATAAGATACTAAGTTCCCCATGAAATTTCCATTACATAAATTAAAAACAGCAGACTATAAAACCATAAACGGATATTGCAGAATGACGTAAAGCACTTCTGCCAACTTGCTGAGCAGCCCTACCAATTTAGTACACTTCGAGTGTCCTGTCAGGTAACTAGCTAACCACAGATGTGTTATGCCACACACCCCCACATCGTACAAACGGGATAAGAGTACGGAGTGGTCAACCGAGAGTTGTTTCAAAGAATAACCTCAGAATGCAGCATACTCCTCAGGGTTACAATTTGAGAAGAGTAAGACAAGATTATAAACAAGTTAATCTAACATTTTCAAAATTTTGCTCATGCAACATCATTTTGTAAAAAGAGATATTTACCTGTCACTTAGTTCCAGCACTCGAGAGCCCTTCACCAGTTGAAGAACAGCTAGACAAAATTATGTTTTATTAATCATTACAACAACAATTAATTCAACCCAAAAGTTTTTTTTACGATGATGTTTACTTTTAATTTATTAAGAACTAGCTGACCCGACTGACATTGTCCTGCCTCATCTTTTAAATTTAATAGATACTAGCAGCCCACGTCTCTTAGTGACTTAAAAACAACTTGGTAAAATAGGCTTTAGTTTCATATTGATTATGTATGGAGTTTTTCAGCGTAAAATTCCTTTCAATGAGAAAGTGAGTGAATTGTTGTGTTTTTTATTTTATTAACTAATTCTTCGTTTCATAGCACTAGAATAAAATTGCCAGTAATTGAACTTCTCATCAGGGCAAACCTTTAAAAATAACTTATTACTTTAGACTTGAAACTTCAATATGGGTAAGAAATTCCTTACAGAATTTGAGAGGTTCATTTATTTAATCTGTTTTAAAAGTGTCTATGTATACTTATACACTTTGAAATTTCGACAGTGCAACATTTTGCATAAAATGGGGGTTGGTTTACATCGAGCTTCATTGCTTGGCGCATCTTCATAGAGTCTCTGTTTTAGAGTTTTCTTTTCAAAAGTAATAAATATCAAATTATTCAACTCTCATAACGGTCAGGGAATTACATTTCCAAATTGACCCACTTTTTAGTTTCACATCTTAAATGTTTGGCAAATTTTTACCCAAGCAAATAATATAACTTTCAATGAAATAAATTTATTAAATTGGCACATTGTTATTGGTACATTTCACAATCGAGTAAAATGGGCAGGCTAACCGTTAACACCAACATCCTTCGCATTCAACGTACATTTACAAAATACAAATTTTAAATTTATAATGCCTTTTAACAATTGATTTCTTATGTCAGTACTCAACACATTGCTATTTTTAAACTCAAAACGTTGAATCATGCATCAATGTGTTGAAACATGTATCTGTGTGTATTCACCGACAATAGGTGGCTAGAAAATCCAATCTCCAGAGCACCTCTTGAGATACTTATGTTCCTTTTTTAAGAAAAGAAATACAGTAAATTAAGATGAATACTGACTTTTAGGTCTTAGTTTCGATAGGGAAAATACTCTTCCTTATTTTCTGTTGTCTTAAAAATCGCCAATATTTTAAGAAATCAAAATCATAATGTGGATTAATATTAACTAACTTTTGCTAGCCCTGCATTCTGTGCGGTATATCTCTGGAACTATTTTAGATCTTGATCATCTATTTTGTTACAAACAAATGTGAATTGGAAAAAGATCACAGGTTTTAACACAGATAGTAGCACTTTCACTGTAATTTTAAAAGCCTCCTGTGTGAAGGCTTTTCGTGGGATATTTTCCAAACCCAAAAAAGGAACATCTAGAGATGTAATAGCTTTAATTTGATACCAAATATGTATAAAAAAGTCAATTTCTTGAGGTCGAAATGCTCTGTACAAAATCCCAGAAATTTTTTTAATAATATAGATGACAGGATGTCTTGTGTTAAATCTGAATATGTAATAAAAAAATAATTATTTAGAAAAAAAATTACTCTTAGGCCCTCCACACACCAGAGTGGTGTGGCGTGGCGTGGTTCGGCGTGGCACCTAGCCTAACTTATATATTAACATGGGAGCTGCATCAACGTTGGTGGCTACGCCGAGGAAGCGGCGCATCTCCAAATCAGCAGATTTGACCTACAACACAATACTATTTGACTAAGTTTCTGCCACACAGTGCTACGCCATGCCTCTGTGAAGTGTGGAGGGCCTTTAATGCTTTTTGATACACTAACAATTTTGTTGTAAGTAACAAAAGTGTAGGCTGTGTTTTATTTGTTATCTGTGCATTCATCTAAATTTATAAATAACTTTTGCCTCTATTCTGGTTTTTCAATGTTCCACAGTAAAAGGGAAATATGTCAAAACACTAAAAATAAATATTAATGCGCAAGTAGAGTTGCAGAACGACAGGTCTGGAAAAGCTTTCCCCAAAGCAATTGCTTGACATTAGTTATAACAAAATTAATTTAGGCTTCTAATTACCTATTAATAGTTACCTTAACTGGTTGAAAACCGATTGACATACAGTTTGTACAATATATCTTCAGCTATGGCTACCAAACGGCTGACTGTATCATATGAAATTGGAATGCCTACACAGAACGTTTGCCAAAAAGAAGGGCTGGATAAGAATGTTTTCAGAAAAGAACCCCTCTACCTCCCATGCCTTGCAACCAGCTGACTATAATGTTGCATGAACTTTAGTATGGATTGGTGTGCACAGGGTCCGTCCACTGTGGGTACCAAAATCCAAAAGTAGCCAATGCCCCCCTCCAAAAAATGTTTTCCAAAATGTAAGAATGCTATTGGTTGAAATTGTTGAAAAAGGCCTTCCAGAGGGCTGTTGATCCAAACTGAAATGTCCCAGGCTTAGTGTTGAAGGACTTGAGATCAGGCATGTGTGCTGATCGGTTGCATTATCAACTGGATGAAAATTTGCGAATCTGTCGGTTTTCGAATAAATTGTATGTTTACTTGGAACATATAAAGACAGACAGTACAAGTAGGTGGGGATTCTCTAGAAAGTGTGTTATTTCATGTCCCAACCGGAAAAAAAACATTTAGAATTAAATTTATATTAAATCAAATAGCATGGTCTGATTAAATAAATAGTAAATAAATACGTGGTGAATTCCATATTCCTGGGTAATTTAACATCAATTAGTAAAAAAATATAGAATCCGCTGTTTGTCATTCCTCTGGCATGTCCCTACCTTGAAATTCGACAAAGTTTGCTGATTATGATACATTTTAAGTGGTTTTAAAATTTACTAAAAATTTTTATTTTGTTACGTATTATATATGTAATGACATATTCCATTCAGACAATTTGTTTCAACCTATTTAACAATTTTATAAAACATTTACTTTTGTCCCTTGATTTTACTCATCATTCCTCTGGCAAACTGTTTGTGTCAGATAAAAAAAGAGGGAAATTTAGTTGGCAGAAGGAATCTCAGGGATATTTTTTCCTAAAGTTTGGCAATACTGTTTCCTTAAAAGCACATGTTCAGTAGCCTTCTGAGGTTAGTGAGTGGTGGTTGACTCACCTCATCTGCTGCTGTCACACAAGCAGCCTTCATTCCTCTGGCATGTTTTTTTCATTTAAATTTATATATTATTTTTTATTAAAAGCTACAAATCTAAACGTAATAGATGATAAATTATTGTAGGGATAAATTTCTCATTTAATAATTATATTTAATAGTGTGAAACCTAACCTAAAGCTGAAAACATCATTCCTCTGGCATCATTCCTCTGGAAACCGTCATTCTTCTGGCAAACTGTCATTCCTCTGGCTACAAAATTGTATTTATTTTTATATAAAAAATCCGAAGTCATGTATTGTTAAGGATTAGATGGTAATTAGATAATATTCTCGGAAATTTTAAGTCACGAATATCGGATAGAGATCCTCTGACAAGTTGTACCATCATTCCTCAGGTAATCATTTTTCATTTTTTTGATAAATAAGAAAAAAATTAATTTTCAAGCATTCCTTCTGGAAATATAAAACACTTGAATATAAATTGATTAGAAAACACCAAAAACAGACATTAATTCCAAAAATATCTTTTTGCCATTTATTGGCATGAAATAACCCACTTTCTAGAGAATCACCCAGGTACAGTTAAACAGAAGGATGAATAAATTATTTTTTTATTTAATCGTCTTAAGTAGATAATTTGTTCATCCAATCACCTTGGGAAGAAAATGTCTAAATAACTAGGAACAAGGAAAAATCAACTGTCATTACAAACTTAACTTTCAAACACCAAGAACAGTAGGCCTACATTGTGAGCACTGAGAACGGAGCTCCAGTCTACTTGTGAAATGTGTCCAGTTAACAAAGTGTGGTCAGTATAAGTGCGGGGACATCTATTGATGAATAGTAACGATCATCTTTGCAATGATTGTTAAATTACAAGGCCTATATGCAATGCAAAAGCTTTGAAACTCTAAGGTGATGTAGCAAAAGTGAATCCCAACAGTTTTAGATCACCTCGACATCTATGAGTCAAAGTGGGACTGGGTTAGTGATTGTTTTAGTTTCAAATTTTGGTGGAGGCTCTATAATTGTAATTTAAGACAACCTAATGTAAAACGAGTATTATTTGTACAGTTTTCAGACTGTCAATGTACTTTGGCATTTTGTCTGTTAATGTGAAAAGTCAGCAAAATTATGGGTTTCTGAGGTAAGTTATATTAAGCTTAGCTGTAATTAAAATGTAGACTGACAAAGGCTAACATTTGTGGTTGATTGGTCGAAAAAAGGAACAAAAACTGTGAGGTTTCAGTGATCAGTGAGTTTTCCAATAAATTTAAAAGATCAAGAAAATAACCAAAAACTACGACATACCTAAAAATATTGCAGTGTTGTAGAAAAGAGAAGCCATATTATATCAAAATGCTCTCCTATGTTAACTTATTTTTATCTGGTATCTTTAAAAAAACAGAATTTCATGTTAGATTTTTTGTTTAATTAAATTTTCTACTGATCTTCCCATGACATAACCAAAGTAACCAATGAAAATTGATCGATCACCGCAGACGACAGACGTGTGTCCAAGCGTGTGTCACAGTTTAGGTGACGTAAAACTCAGCTGAACCAAAGACAGGGCGAAAAATAGATATTCCCCAACAAGCATTGCTAAATTTCCCCAAGCTCAAATATCTTAAATACAGTACTAACCGAATATTTCCAAAAATTATGACAAGAGGAGGAAACTATGTCAAAATATATCTGATAATGTTAAACAGAAGGATGTATGTTTATCAATCCAGGAGGAAAATGAGTAGAATATAGCCTCCGCCCTTTTGGTTTAATACATTAATTCTAATAAAATATACCCTGCGCACGCCTGACAGTACAGTTCGCGCATTATATCTCACGCTATAGCAGTCAGCTAATTGCAAGGCGTGGGAGGGAGAGGGGGTACTGTTCTAAAAACATTGTTCTACATCCCCGGTATTTGTCAAACGTTATTTACCAATAACATGTTTAAAATATCTCATAATACGGTTAGTACTAAAGTAGCCATAGTCGGAGATATAATCATAGTCGCCTCTAACGAAGGCCGCAGCAAGGGAGAACTGGCAACGCCGTGCCGGCTGTCTAGCATTTCCCGCCACTCCCCTGGGGATTAGCGAGCTCGCCCTTGTTTATACGCTTTTTTGAGCGGACAAATCGTTTTTATGTAGTCTTGTCAGAAAAAAAGAAAGGTGTGTGCAGGATCAGTTGGTATGACGTTGTACGGCTCATGCAACCAGCGCTTATAAGCCATTTTACGTCATCGCTTTTTGGCCATTTTTGGACTCCCTACAATAATCCTACCGTCGTAATCCCCCTCCCACTCCTGAAAAATGACGTCATAGAGGACATACTCCTCAAATAATGCCAGTCTTTGGGAAATCTTTTAAAGAGTTCTTATACTGGGCTGTCAAATTTAGTTTTAAACACATCTTGGACTAATATGATGTTCCAACGATTGAAACCAGAACATTTTGAACGTTCTAGTACTACAATATTTACTGTGGTGATGGACGCTGCCTGCAAATCTAAAAATACCCCCGTTGCAGCAAACCTGCATACTCAGCGAATTTTAAATGCAAAACAACATATTTCGATCCAACGTAGTGAGATTTGACATGTTTTTGTAGGCCCCATAAGAATAACATGGGGAATGAGTATGCAGGTTTGCTGCTACGGGTATATCAAAACTGGGTGGTTTTAATTCAATATTTAGTAGATCTGACCTAGAAGAAGCCATTTACCAAGTTTTACCAAGATATGTTGAGAAATAAGTGAGATATAGAATTTTTCTTATTTTCCCATAAGGTTAACATTGGGACAACGTACTGTGTTTACCACTTTCAATATCTCGGTAACCAATGGACATAGAGCAGTGATTCAAAATACTAAATTGTTTGTTTTTTTGAGCTGAATTCAATGGTGCTAACGAAAATTTGATAATTTTTATTTTTATATGTTAAAAACTCAAAAAACCCATTTTTGGGGGGTTTACCCCCCTTTACCCCCCCTTCCGGTAGTCCGATCGGGCTGGTTTACGAACTCGTCCGAATAATTACTACTTTACACGTCCATGCCAAATTTCATTAAGATCGGACCATGTTTACGCGAGTTATCGTGCTTAAAGACACACACACACATATATATATATATATATATATATATATATATATATATATATTTATGAAAATGGACGAATAGTGTTTTTGGCATCTGGGGACCTCAAAAAGAAAAGTTATGATGGTCTCGGGCTTAGGTCTTACCATGAGACCTACGGTAACAGCTTCTTCCCTATAGGGGAAATTCGCTATCAAATTGGGCATTAAAATCTACATTTACTGTAGCTTTGTTTTGTTTCTGAGGCTAAAATGACCATCCAAACTGATATTGTAAAATCAAGTACATAGTTTCTAAGCTGTTCAGCTTTCATTTAATGAATTTACATAGAATGTTTACATTTTTCCTGCCTAAAATAGTTTTAAAACAAAGTTTGAAAAATGACGTCATCCAGCGTTTACGCCCCTATGCACATCATCCTACCGTAATTTCCATTCTGGGCCCCTCCAATGGAAATACTCGCCAATGGCTGCAATTTGTATATTTTAAAACTTAATATCTTAAAAACCGCAATTTTGTGAAAATTGCACTGGAGACAAAAATACCCCCGTTGCAGCAGACCTGCATACTCAGCGAATTCCAAGTGCAAATCAACATATTTCAATCCAACATAGCGAGATTCGACTTTTTTGTAAGCTCCATAAGAATAACATAGGGAATGAGTATGCAGGTTTGCTGCTATGGGTATACTGAAACTGGGTGGTTTTATCTAAATAATTAGTAGATCTGAACTAGAAGAAGCCATTTACCAAGTTTTATCGAGATATGTTGAGATATAAGCAAGATATAGAATTTTACTTATTTCCCATAAGGTTAACATTTTGGGACAACGTACTGCGTTTACCATTTTCAATATCTCGGTATCTAATGGACATAGAGCAGTGATTCAAGATACTAAATTGTTTGTTTTTTTGAGCTGAATTCAATGGTGCTGATAAAAATTGGATTATTTTTATTTTTATATGTAAAAAACTCAAAAAACCCATTTTTGGGGGGGTTTACCCCCCTTTACCCCACCTTCCGGTAGTCCGATCGGGCTGGTTTACGAACTCGTCCGAATAATTACTACTTTACATATCCATGCCAAATTTCATTAATATTGGATCATTTTTACGCGAGTTATCGTGCTTAAAGACACATAAATATATATTTATGAAAATGAACGAATGGTATTTTTGGCATCTGGGGACCTTACAAAAGAAAAGTTATGATGGTCTCGGGCTTATGTCTTACAATGAGACCTACGGTAACTGCTTCTTCCCTATGGGGGAAATTCGCTAAAAGCTGCACAATTTTATTTCCTAAAATGCCATGTAAAGATTATTAAGATCGAACTATAATTAACGGAGTTAATTGAATGCTAATGCGAAAATTTGCTATAACTGCCATAAACAAGTATGTATTCCGTAAGAAAAATTGCTATTACTCCGTTAAATGTAGGTCGATCTTCATAATCTTTACATGGCCTTTTAGGAAATAAAATTAAGCAACTTTCTTGTCTTTTGTACAATTTTTGTTAATTTTACGATTGTGAAGGTATTAAGTTTTAAAATATAAAAATAGCTGCCATTTTTAAATGGTACAAAGTAGAAACTTGATACTCCGCAACAAAATAGACCCTATTAGTCAACATATATCCACTAATAAGTTTGAAGTTAATATCTCAAGTGGTCCCAAAGTTATGCAAAATCATGTTAAAAACACATACATACCGATAGACTGATAACATTTTAGGACCCATTATTAATGGAACTTTTACCATAGTATTGATGAAATGACTTTTGAGTTTTGATGTATGTGACTTACCAAAATCTCAAAGTCCTGAAGGGGTTTTTACTAAACACCCTGTAAATCAGTTGCCGATTTAATACCCCAATTTTACTCTACGAAACAATGCAAACTCATCTGTTTGCTCTATCCATTGCCACGGTTTTTAGTAAACACCCTGTAATCAGTTGCCGATTAAAAACCCCAATTTTACCCTACGAAAAAAACTCATTTGTTTGCTCTAGCCACAAAGTGTTGGGCGATGTACCTCAAGTAATACACATTTAAAAAGGCGACACTAAAAAAACAGGCCGTAATCAAGGCGACACTAAAAAAACAGGCCGTAATGCTCAAATTCACATATGATTGTAAGCGATGGCTATGACGTAATGAATCGTTTGTGATCAGCTGCTTGCTCCTTGATCAACGTCAGTCTGAACCATGAAGTGTCATCGTAGCTGTTGAGTAAACACAAAAACGGATTCACGTGCATATTTTATACTCAACACAAGTGTTCCTAAATTCAAAATACACAAATTTTCGCACATTACTCAAACCAAGGTGTCTTCAAATAGGCTGACGATTAATTTTATAAACTTTGTAATAGTTTGCTCCTCAGTGCATATACATTTAATTATTGATTCAAGATAAAAACATGTCCGAAAAACTTTACAATTGTTTGCTCTAAATTTGTTGTATAAGCTCCATGTTACTGCTAACGTCATTTTTTACTCTTCCATATACACCCACTAACAACACAAATTCGACAATTTTTACGAAAACAATACTTTCTCTAAATACTATGTATAGAGGGGAGAAAGTAAAAAAAATAAAACATATTTATGTACTCAACCGCTTAAATATATTATTAAATCCTATTGAAAGAAAACAAACTATTCTGCTTGAAACAAATTTTTACTTTTTTTATACAAAGATGGATTAAAATCTATTCTAATAGTCTGGTCGGTGAGCCATGTGACCTTGATGCAGGGTCCGACTCAAATTTTATGATTCATTCTAGTACTAACTATTTAATGTACTGAACAATAACTCTTTTCCACAGTCATATTTAATTAAATATGGCTCAAATGAAAGCTACAGATCACTTGAGTGTCTTAAGACCTCAGAACGAATAAAGAGACTTATTTAGAACCTAAAATATTAATATTTTCTCGCTCTTAGAAAATTTAGCAGTGATTTTGTGTCCATGATTGTTTATGAAAGAACATACTTAAATAGCTTTCGTTGTTTAGGTACAATCTTAATTCTAAACCATTTTCAAGCACCACACACGCATCAATTTTCGGCGAATAATTTTCCGCCGAAGTTATCCTGGAGAAGATACATTCTGGTGCTGTTGAAACTTGAAAATACATAATTTCTTCTTGATGCACTGATTTCCGCGGTCATTTTCGGGATCCAATTCGCTTCAAGTTCACCCGCTCAAGATTCCGTCATCTACTTCGTTGTGTTTTTTCCATCCCAGCTCCAGTTTCGATCTCTGTGTAGACTTGTCTACTTGCAGACAACTCTGATGATGATGATGGCGATGGTTCATTTTTAAAGCGAGAGGGAACCGCATTTAGTTATGTTTAGACAATCGCGTTTGATGGTACAAGTAGATCCTTCAGAACGACTGATTACATTTTCTCAATCAATATAACGCTCTTCAAAACAATGAATGCCTACCACTGATCGTTTTGTCGGTGTGAAGCTGGAGCGTGATGGTATAGAATTTAACCACTGCTGTTTTCGTGTATCGTTTTTAGGAACACTGAAAACTGAAACTCAAGTAGTTATGGTGTTACTGAAGCAATCAGGCATACAAGAGGATGAAGGCATTTCCTAAATAAATTAATTGTCAATTAGTTTTTACCTGAATTTTTCCAAACTTCTAAAAAGGTTATGATTTTCGGCAGATTATCAAAATAAACAACAAATAAACGATTACTTGGAAAGTAATTACGTCATAGCCATCGCTTACGATCATATGTGAATTTGAGCATTACGGCCTGTTTTTTTAGTGTCGCCTTGCCGTAATGCTCAAACTCACATATGATCGTGAGCGATATGACGTAATCACTTTCTAAGTAATCTTTTATTTGTTGTTTGTTTTGATAATCTGCTGAAAATCATAACCTTTTAAGAAGTTTGGAAAAATTCAGGTCAGAGCTAACTCGCAATTGATGTAGGAAATGCCTTCATCCTCTTATATGCTACTACTACTTAGTGTTTCAGTTTTCAGTGCTCTTAAAAACGAGACACGAAAACAGCAGTGGTCAAATTCGATACCACGCTCAGGCTTCACACCGACAAAACGATCAGTGATAGGCATTCATTGTTTTAAAGAGCGTTATATTGATCGAGAAAATGTAATCAGTCGTTCTGAAGGATCTACTTGTACCATAAACGCGATCGTCTAAAGATAACTAATGATGCGGTTCCCAATCGCTTTAAAAATGAACCATCGCCATCATCATAAGAGCTGTCTGCAAGTTGTGACACCGTGGTGACACAGAGATCGAAAGTGGAGCTGGGATGGAAAAAAACGGCAACGAAATAGATGACGAAATCGTGAGCTTCGGTGAACTTGAAACGAATTGGATCCCGAAAATGACCGAGGAAATCAGTGCATCAAGAAGAAATTATGTATTTTGAAGTTTCGACAGCACCAGAATGTATCTTCTCCAGGATAACTTCGGCGGAATGATTCGCCGAAAATTGATGCGTGTGTGGTGCTTGAAAATGATTAAGAATTAAGACTGTCCCTAAAAAACGAAAGCTATTTAATGTATGTTCATTCATAAACAATCATGGACAGAAAATCACTGCTATGTTTTCTAAGAGGTAGAAAAGAATAATATTTTAGGTCCTAAATACGTCCCTTTCTTCGTTCTGGTCTTAAAACACTCAAGTGATTTGTAGCTTTCATTTGAGCCATATTTAATTAAATATGACTGTGGAAAAGAGTTCTTGTTCATTACATCAAATAGTTAGTACTAGAATGAATCATGTATTAGGATAGTAGTATATAGAATAGTACAATAGAAAGTAGTACTATGACCCTGCTTCAAGGTCATATGGCTCGCCGACCAGACTATTAGAATGGATTTTAATCCACCCTTGTAAAAAAAGTAAAAATTTGTTTCAAGCAAAATAGTTTGTTTTCTTTTAATATAGGATTAAAACTATTTTAAATAGTTGAGTACATAAATATGTCTTTTTTTTACTTTCTCCCCTCTATATACTGTGTGTCCCAAAAGTCTCGGAACGGTTTAATATCTTTTAAAGTAAGCCAGATATCAAAACAATATTTTGCATACCTTTTAGTACTAAGAAAAACTACTTTTTGATTTATGTGTCATTTCTGCCCCTGCCCCCAAAATTGGATTTTGGGGGGGTAGCCCCAAAATTTTAAATGTAAACCCCCATCGTGCGACTGCTTATTTTAAAGGGCTTGTTAAAAGAAACACAATGCCGCAAACCGGAGGTCGATATCATGCTCCAGTCTAAAATGGCAGCCATTCAAAAATTAAAAAAAATGCTGTCCGTCAATTAAAATTGAATATTTTCTGTGTTTGGCAATTCACATTTAAATCGAATAAGAACCACCAGAACACATTTTAACTACTTACAAGATACAAAAATAATAATTTTTTATTGTCATCATCAAGGCTCAACCCTCCAAAACGGTTTTGGGGGGGTGGGGGTTTGTCCAACCAATTCCAATATCAACTCACATCGTATGACCACTCATTTTAATTTGCTGAGTAAAAAAATAAGCAAACGCTAGTTTTAATTAAATTTCAAAAAATTACCTTACTTGCAATAAATAAATTAATTTTGTTAGTGTCAAAATTATTTAACTAAAAAACTAATAGATATCCGCCTTAATGCGACCTTTGGCTCAGCGGCAAAGGTCTATACATTAGATACATTAGGTGAAATGGCGACCTACCCAGGTAGGTATTTTAAGCCAAGTATGAATGACAGATGAGTGAAGGATGATTGTGGCGCGATCTTGTAGTCTTGTTACTGACTAAGGCCGACATATTCCTTAGACAGGACTGTTAATTAATAGCCCAACAGCCAATGGCAACTAAGGGACCTACATTTTAACGTGGGATCCGAACCACGATTTCGCCTCGGTTAACAATTTACGAACTGGTCTAATTATGAGGATGGTCCCATGAACGAGTACTCAATATTGCGGACGTTAATCCTCACTAAGGAACACCGCGTCCACAAGCCATCGCTCATAACTATCCACAATTCGTGACCTCCAAGTAGCTGGATTACAGGACACGCCACCGTCCCAGTCAAGGAGATTTTGCACTCAAGCAGTCGAAATCATCATCTTATTTAATTCTGCGGTTACCTTTTAGAAAAACCCCCATACATGAAGTACCAAATATTTGCCAGAAAAATAACTATTTTTTAAAATTTCATTAAAACAAGCTTTGGCTTATTTTTTTACTCATTCAGCATATTAAAACGAGCGGTCATACGATGTGAGCTGATATTGGAATTGGTTGGAAAAACCAAAAACAATTTTGGAGGGTTGTGGCTTGATGATGACAACAAGAAATTATTTTTGTATCTTGTAAGTAGTTAAAATGTGTACTGGTGGTTCTTACTCGATTTAAATGTGAATTGCCGAACACAGAAAATACTCAATTTTAATTGACGGACAGCATTTTTAATTTTTGGATGGCTGCCATTTTGGACTGGTGTGCCGTACAACGCCACGACTTCCAATATCTAATGTCACCAAAAAGTCCAATGTCACCAATGTCACCAAAAAGTCATTAGCCACCGTGATCCAAAACCGCAGTCCTTGTCGGAACTTTTGTTGACCGTTACCCTCTCTTTTCCGGTGCCCTCTCGAACTCTCGTTCTTGTCAACCTGGACGCCCTAGAGTGACATGGTGTGCAACATCGTCCGGACCAAGTTTATTTCTACCGACCGTCCGTCGCTCACCATGAGTAATTAAGTACATTAAAATTAGGGGCTTAGCTAGGGGAAGCAGGGTTAGGGTGATTTTGGTAAATCCAAGTAATGTGGCCGTTATAAAATATTATTGGGGCGTGGGCCTTCTGCCCACGCCAATGTTCTGGTCACATGTTAGTATTATTTCATTGTAAATCCGTAAATGGCTCAGTTTCAGAAATAAATTATTCACTACAATAAACTATCAGTTTAGGCTTGGCTTGATATTCAATAGTTTAGGTAGGGAATCTGAATTAAAATCATGAATTAAATGACTTGGGTAACTTGTCAGTATATGATGTCCGTTTTGGTTAACTGTTCCAATCTTTAGAAAGTAGTTTAGGGTCCATCAAAGCTGGCTTACGGCAAGGTCAATCTGGCAGACCGATCCTTCCTTTGGGTATATCAAATCGCCTCCAATCCTAAAACAATAGCCTATTGCTAGATCCTCCAGTTTAAGTTCCAGTTCAATAGTAATCCCGGCTCCACATCAGTACAGAGTTCTCCTTCACCACAATTTTCAGTTTGCATATCCTTTATTTCCAGCACCTAATAACTGTTACCGACCTGGGAAACTCCACACGTCCTAGTCACAACCCATCCTTGGCTGCGCCATCATATCACACCATCATCCACCCCAAACACAGAAATCTGCTACACTGGAGCATGATATCGACCTCCGGTTTGCGGCATTGTGTTTCTTTTAACAAGCCCTTTAAAATAAGCAGTCGCACGATGGGGGTTTACATTTAAAATTTTGGGGCTACCCCCCCAAAATCCAATTTTGGGGGCAGAGGCAGAAATGACACATACATCAAAAAGTAGTTTTTTTAGTACTAAAAGATATGCAAAATATTGTTTTGATATCTGGCTTACTTTAAAAGATATTAAACCGTTCCGGGACTTTGGGAACACAGTATAGTATTTAGAGAAAGTATTGTTTTAGTACAAATTGTAGAATTTGTGTTGTTAGTGGGTATACGGATCGAAGAGTAAAAATGACGTTAGCAGTAACATGGAGCTTGTAAAAAAATGTAGAGCAAACAATTGTAAAGTTTTTTGGACAGGTTATTATTTTGACTTAATAATTGAATGTATATGCACCGAGGAGCAAACTATTACAAAGTTTATAAAATTGTTAGCCTATTTGAAGACACCTTGGTTTGAGTAATAGTAGGAAAATTTGTCTATTTTGAATTTAGAAACACTTGTGTTGAGTATAAAATGCACGTGAATCAGTTTTTGTGTTTACACAACACCTTCGATGACACTTCATGGTTCAGACTGACGTTGATCAAGGAGCAAGCAGCTGATCACAAACGATTCATTACGTCATAGCCATCGCTTACAATCATATGTGAATTTGAGCATTACGGCCTGGTTTTTTAGAGACTGTTCTTTTATTTTAAAACAGCCTGTTTGATTACTGAAGCTTTGTGCGGCGAGAGGGGTGGAAATTTGAGGAGAAATGGCGGGGAAATAGTGACGTGTAGAATATTTTTTTATGGTCGTCATGACAACAACCAGTTTTGCCACTCTGGCTAATGTAAACAATGCTTATGTCAGATGTTGTGACCATCGATATTTACATCGATGGTTGTGACCAGTCTACATCTCAAACATACATAACCTCATTCCTTGAACATTTAATACGCTGTTGCTTTATTGTGTATTTTAGATATATTTTCACTTATACTGTTTCCCTTAGAGCATAGTTTTATCTAATATGAAAAACCAATGCAAAGTTCAAGTACAAAGTGCAATATAACTGTGGTTACCTAGTTGCTTTATGAAACTCCACCCTGCTACGAAATCGTCGGGAAAAGACGAGGAGATGGCAAACAATGGAATAAGTTTGCAACGTATTTACCTGTTTTGGGGTGTATAATTGATTTGTGGACTTAACTGAATCTGCTCAAGTGGATAATCGTTCTGCAGAAGTCATAAACATTTACCGAAAAACAACCCCGAGGATTTGGATGGAAAACAATTACGGTACAGTCAAAGAAAACGTCATTCGTTTTGGAATCGTAAACCTATCTTGACCTTCTCCGTCAAAATCGGAACAGCGTTGGAAAAGAGATGAATGGACAAGTTCGACAAGAGATCGTATTATTCGAGTTATTCTAAACGCGTCTAATTGCTTAGGAGAGAAGTTAGTTAGTGTATAGCCTAATAGAGGACAGTTATTAAATGTAACAATAGAACGATAATGTACTAAAACGTATGTGAATGAAAATTTTGTTAAGAGGACTGCTCAAGAAAGAGCCACGAGAGTTTCTTGTTACGTATACGATAAACGTACTGTTATTAGGTACTGTATTTGAATACAAAAAAATATTTTAAAATGTATTTCCTCATGTAATTTTTCAAATTAAACTGTTGATCTTGAAATTAAGCAATTTTAGTATTATTTGATATCCTGGAATTTTCTTAGTTTATTTTAAATAAAATAGGCTTATAACATATATTTTTAGGAAATATTTTTTTAAAGAATATTGGTTTGTTCTCATAATGCCATAAACCTGAAAGCAGGTTTATTTTTTTACTTTGTTTATTTTGTTTTTTAGAACGTGTTTTGGAAATAGACCGCTGCATTAAACATAGATTATTTTAAGATTTTTAAAGTTAATAATGCTATAGGCTAAATGCCAAAACGTATACAAAAAATCAAACTGTTATACCAAAAACTTGAAAATTTAATTTTTATTCACTAATGACTACGCCGATTTTGAGTTGTGCTTCGGCATCGGTTGAATCGGCATTCGAGGGCGTCCCTCACGTTGGCAACACTGGTGACAGCCAGAACTGCATCATCAGTTAGGTCGTCTGCATCTGATTTTACCTCCCCTATCGCCGCACAAAGCTTCAGTAATCAAACTATAATATGATCATTTAAATCTCCACAACTTTGATTTATGCTATTTCACTCAAATGACACTACTCATAAAATATTGGAATACTATTTTACTACTAGAAATAAGGAAGATATGGAATCAACTTGAATTTAAAACAAAGAATGAAAATCTTTGATGAATGACACACTCTTTTGACATTGGAGGAATTTTACAGCACTCAAGTATACTCGTGAAATTTCTATTATTCAATATAAAAATGTATGAATTATATATCAATGTATACATTGTATATATGTTGGTAATTTTCCAAATATATTTGTGTTTGAGAGTGTGTGGCGGACATAACGAAAAATTAGGGATGTGTCAAATCCGAATCTCGAATCCACCGATCCTTTAGAAAAGATTCGGATTCGAGAATCGATCGGCAAGATTCGAGAATCGACTCCTTCGAAACTGCCGAAATTGTTCGCGTAGTTATTATTTTAACATAAATCACGCTCGTGTGTCGATCAATAACGTAGGTCACAAGCCTACTATCACCGGTCGTCTAGCTTCACGAGTGATAAAAATAAATATCGGTCGCCGGATAACAACCATATTTCAACTGATAAGGAAAGGATGTTGACAGGTTTCAGGTTTCAATAAAAAACGATTTCTCGGGATTCGAAAAAACAGGAAACACAGCTATAGCACAGCTATAGTTGTATCGCACTCATACAACTTGTCTTATTTTTAATCATCGTTTTTCTCTGGAATGGAGTATCGCACAGCTTTCATTTTTGTCTCATTTGATTTGCAATAAACGGTATCAGGATCGAAACTGACACGTACTTTCTCCCTTCAAGTAATTTAAAACCAGAAAACATATATAGTGGAATAAAACAAATTAACAATTAATTATCACACAAATATATACCAAATTTTACCAAAATCGGTTAGTAAATAACGGAGATATCGGTTTTTATTTATTAAAATATTTGCCATAATAATAACATTGGACAACGTACTGCGTTACCGCCGAAATAAAATATCAATTATCTCCGCAACCAGTTGACGTAAACTAATGATTCAAAATACTGGATTATTTAGTTTTTCAAGTAAAATTTAATGGTTGCAAGTAAATTTTATTTAGAGGTTACAGATTTTGTGAAATTTGAAAAATATGAATTTTTAACACTTAAACCCCCATAACTTCTGAACCTGAATTTTTACAGACATGCGGGTGGTGTCATTTTGTTTGTTATCTTAAGCACTAAAAACCATGAAATTTTTATCAAAAGCGATAGAGCCGTTTTTGAGAAATTTGGATTTTTGTAATTTTTTATGGGTTTTATGGGGTATATACCCTTAAAAATCAAAAATTCATAAAAATGAAAAATACGCCCGGAGATACAACGGCTTTATACCTACATGCCAAATTTCATGGAAATCGGACCCCTGGTTTCGTCTCTAGCTTTGTTTACATCCACACACACACACACACACACACACACACACACACACACACACACACACACACACACACACAAAACAACAACAACAACTTTTTTGGATTCAGGGAGCTCTAAAATGAATATATCCACTAACAACTCAAATTCGAAAATTTGGACGAAAACAATACTTTCTCCATATACTATGTATAGGGGGGAGAAAGTAAAAATTAGAAGAAAAATATGACACATCATTGGTTCTTATACCCCACCTGAGAGAGCGATTGCAATGTTTCAGTTCTAGGCCTAGTCTAGGTAACCTAGATTTTAACAGTAGATAATGATATTTTGAGCTAGAGATTGTTTATTATGTAGGCCTAAGTTAAGACTTCATATCATTTAGTATAAATAATCAGTTTTATTTTCATTTAATTTGTTGAAAGTGTGAAATAGTTGAAGAAATGTTTGTTGTTGACTTACCGAATAGGTTAGGTTATCCGATATCGTCATTGTAAATAACAACACAGAGTGTACTTTCATTAATTATCTGTAAATACCTTGTCTGTATTGTAAAACAATTAATATTTTTATTAGTTTTAAGTTAGAATAATCCATATTTAATGATTTAATAGCAATGATTGTAAAGGTAGCTAAAAGGAATGTTTACGTTTCCATTTATGTTGTGAAATAGTGTCAATCCTGGAACAGTAGAATGTTGCTTCGGCTGACGGGTGGTCACGTGATTCTTTCCCAGCTGACCGGCCCTATAAATAGGCGAGTGCCAGCCGCCTCAGCTCTCAGATTCGTCTCAATAGCTGACTGATGCTGTGAGCACTCTGTGCTCGCTGTTGCATCTCCAGCAATAACGGGTAGACGGTAGGTCCCCGATTTTGTTATTTTGGAACGGTAGAGGCAGAGTCCCCCGTATCCCCAATTAATTATGATTTGAAAGTAACAGGGCATTTAGCCACCAAGTAATAATATTTATTTAATAATTTATTGTAAATCCATTTGTATAATTTCTACGAAAGAATAAAAGTCAGTATTATTAAAATATTCCTACTTCTCCTCATTTAATGATTTAATATTTAAGTTTCAAAAAGGTCGATCGAGTTGGTGAGTGTAAGGCTATCGTAATTACACTAACATTCGAAGATTGTTTAGCCCCGACTGTCCGTTGGCGCGGCAATCTTAACACTACACTTCGGCTTACGCTGTTGCATCTTAATTGATGCTGCGTCCGAAAACATACAATTAGTGGCACTTTACATTTTACACTCACAAACACAATAAAGGCTTACGCTGTTGCATCTTAGTTGATGCTGCGTCCTTTATAACACTACGCTTTCGGATCGCTGTTGCATCTTAATTGATGCTGTGACCGAATTAAACACACACTTACACTTACAAATAAAGGCTCACGCTGTTGCATCTTAATTGATGCTGCGTCCTTTATTCACATAACACTCACAAATAAAGGCTTACGCTGTTGCATCTTAGTTGATGCTGCGTCCTTTATAACACTACGCTTTCGGATCGCTGTTGCATCTTAAATGATGCTGTGACCGAATTAAGCACACAAATTACACACTTACACCAAGAACTCACAAGTTAGGGGATCATTGATAGCCTACAAGTGGATTGTGCTACGGCAAAGAACTCACCCTGAGGTTTAAGGTTGAAATTGACTTAAATAAATAAAAACGACCCTATAAATCTCTCTTCCCTCCCTTTACACATTGTACGATGTTCGTTTACTTTTCAAGGCCACCCCACCCTCCGCCCCTTCCTGTTGTTCCGATGCCGAGCGACACGACCGGCCGTGGTAGATAAGTTAGAGATAACAACCCCCCCGGAACAAATATATAACTTAAACTACCGGTCGTATAAGAACCAATGATGTGTCATATTTTTCGGTGGGGTATCATAGCTCATAATTTCATAGCCCATAAGTTTCATAGCTCATAATGGCAAACAGTTGCATAACTCATAATAAAATGTTTAAAATGTTTCATAACTCCTAAAACCCCAACAGTTTTTCCTGATGATTTGAAGACAGCTGTAGTCATTCCCTTATTCAAGAAGGGTGAGATTAGAGATTGTAACAATTTTAGGCCTATATCCCTGCTTTCAGTTTTTTCAAAAATTTTTGAAAAGTTAGTCAAGGTTAGGTTGTTGAAGTTTTTGAATGCGAATAGGTTTTTTAATAAAAATCAATTTGGCTTCATCGATGGTAAGTCAACGGAGGATGCTTTGTTGCAATTTTGTTCTCAAATTGCAGATGGGTTGAATGTCAGTAACAACGTGAGCGCTCTGTTCGTTGACATTACAAAAGCCTTTGATTCGGTCCATAACATTTTATTATCTAAATTATGGAATAGCGGTGTAAGGGGAGTTGTTTGGAATTGGTTTGAAAGTTATTTGAATGGGAGATCTCAGTGTGTAAGGTTGCAAAATATTACCAGCTCTAAAAATAAAATTAGTTATGGTGTCCCACAATGGCTCTGTTCTGGGTCCTACACTTTTCTTGGTATATATTAATGATTTATGTTCTGGTTCCTTCTTTGGTAAAATAACTTGTTTCGCGGATGATACTGTACTAAGTTACTCCCTTGGAAAATCTGAATTATGGATTGAATATATGCAACATGATCTGGATAAATTAAAACTATGGTTCTCTTCTAATCGAATGGCTCTTAGTAGTAAGACAAAATTAATGCAATTCTCCTTAAGAAGTAAGAATAATGTTAATAATAATTTATTCTACAAATGTGTTAGCTGTTTGCCAAATCCTCAAAGTTCGTGTGATGTTTGCTTAAAAATCCAGCAGGTTAAAGAAATTAAATACCAAAATAGATGAAAACAAACAAATATAAATTTAACAATAGATGAAAATTTTAACTGGAAGTGCCATATTCATAATTTAAAGAATTATTTATTATCATGTTTGAGAAAATTTTACCTTCTAAAGTCTGTTTGTCCAGTAAACATATTAAGAATAGTTTATTTTGCATTAGTCGATTCCAAATTGCAACACGGAATCTCTTGTTGGGGAGGTGTTTATCTCTCCAATCTCCTTCCTTTAATTACATGCCAAAAAAAGATTGTGAGATTGATAATGGGTGTTAATCGTTTTGACCATTCATTTCCTTTATTTCAATCACTAAAAATATTTCCACTTAGATATTTATTTGTTTTCAGGGTTCTTAGGATTTTTTATATTAAGTCAGGCCATTTAATGGGAAACATACGGGTTTATTCTGATAGGTTGAGGTCTAGAAACTTTGTAATTACTCCTCAGCCATATAATGAGTTTTTTAAACGATCTTTTAAGTATTGTGCCCCAAAATTTTTTAATTTACTTCCAACAGAAATTTGTTTGTGTCAAAAACATTAAGTCATTTCTAATTAAACTAAAAAATTGGTTGTTTACTGTTCCGGACATTGAAGTGTTCTTTTTATAACATTTTTAATTCATCTGTTTTTTTGTGTTGAAAATAGTTTTGTTTGTGATATTTGGCTTACTTGGATTTGTGCGTGATTTTTAATAGTTACTTTTCAGTGGTTAATTCCAAAGGGACATTGTTATTCATATTTTAATTTAGATTATGTATTTTGTTAAAGTATATTGTAGCATTATGTATTAATTTGTATTTTTCACAGTATGTCTGTTATAGATTGTGTTGGTACCTCAACACGAAATAATGCGGTACCTAGCTATTCATTCATCCATTTTATAGTGTCTATGTTTCTTATTGCAAGAAGATTGTGAATGGAATCTAATCAGAAATGTAATGTTTGTACTGTTTTTTGAATGAATAAAGATTTTTTGAATTTGAAATTTGAATTTAGTTGCATAGCTTATGACGAATTTGACAAACTGTTTCATAACGCATAATGCATTTGCCAAAAAGTTTCATAGCTCATAAGTTGTATAGCATATAATATGACATTACGTTTCTTAGCTTGTAATGTCAAAAAGTTGCAAAGCTCACAATCGCATTATGTGGTATAACACCTAATGTAAATTTCGTTATGAGTTATGAAAGTTTGTCAAAAGCGTTATGTGCTATGAAACTGTTTGGTATTTGTTAAATAATTGCTAAAATCAGACTGTTGCCTAGCTTATAATTTGTAAATAGTTTCATAGCTCATAATGGGGGAGAGCTCACGCAGCGGAACAGCCGTTGGTCTCCGAAACTGCATCACTATGCTCAGTGTTGCCAATCAAGGGTAATTTACACGTGATATGGGGATTTTAGATCTCTGATGATTAAAGTTCACGTTGGCCTCGACACGGCGTTAATCACGGCGTTTATGACTCGACAAAACGTTCAGCAGTTTTCCGGTCACAGCCCTGCAGTGGTATAGTAGGTAATGGTGGGGAATTATGGCAGGGAATAGGGTAAACCACAAAACTGTATTGGTATACTGTCTAGTGGCCTTGGAACAGCTCCTCCACTAGCCATTACGTCGAGTGCACATCCTCCCCACATTATGAGTTATACAATTATATGTACATTATAAGCTGTGCAATTTATGCCAAAAGCGTTGTGTTATAAAACAGTTTGTGAAATTCATTATAAGCTATGATACTATCGGGATTTTAGGAGTTATGAAACTTTTTCAGAATTTTCATTATAAGCAATGAAACTGTTTGCTATTACGAGCTATGAAATAATTTTTCACATTGAAGGCTATGAAACAGTCTGTTTTTAAATATTATTTTAAAATGTTCAGCAGTTGCATAGCTTATAATGCTTTTGGCAAACTGTTTCATAGATCATAATGGAAGTGAGATTATGTGTTATACCACATAACGCCATTATGAGCTATGCAACTCTTTGACATTATAAGCTATGAAACAAAATATCACGTTATAGGCTATGAAATAATGAGCTATAAAACTCCACGGCTCTCTCACTGCTTGGCTTCATTTCTTTTGTCACAATTTCCTTGGCTAAGCTTTTAATAACTATTATTTTAGGAGGAAAATAAAACATAATTACATCTTGCAGTTGTTTAGATTTTACAAATGAGCATTATTATACACAACTTAAGTTTTTATCTTAAAAAAAAATTAAATAATCTGAATTAGACTGGGTGGGAATGAAAACAGAGTTAATATTTATAAATGAGAACTGAAACAAAACAATTTTTTAAGACATAAAGGTCTTTAAAAATTCAGTTTATTTAGGTATGGCAATTTTTTAAATAAATCTAATAAGGAAAACAAACAAACATTTGTTTACTAATAATAATCTTGGGCGTTGTTTAAAGTTTTTTTTAATAGTTTAGGCCTAATGTAAATGAGGTTTTTGTTTTATTAATTATTTCTGAAACAAATCTAACAAAAATATATGATTGGGTTATAAATAAATGATTCACTGATGTTCTGTTCTGAAACTTTTTTTTACCTTCTTTGAAAATAACTATTACTGGTTTATTTTAAGTGGCAGAGTTATATTTGAATAATTAATTGTAAACGGTACTCAGGCAAGCAACTTAAGAGTTTCACAATTTGGGATTCGAAATTCGAGAATTGATTTTTTAAGATTCGGATTCGGGAATCAAAATTTTCTGGAATCGACCATCACTAACGCAAATGTTTTTAGTTTATAAAATCCTTATAAATCTTACAAAAAATTGTTTTATTAAAATATGGTTTTTTATTTCTGAGGTAAAACTTTTACATTATCATAACAAAAGTTTCAAACAACTAAACTTTGCTTGCACAATGCTGCCGTATCCAATAGGATACATAATGGTAAATAATTTTTTATTCATGTTGTAAGCCTCCTAAGTTGACAAAGACTAATTAAAATAGGTTATATTACCTCCGTCTTCAGCTTTCAAATATCCAATCAATGTGGGACTAATTTTTTATATTATCACCTTCCGGTCGGTACACGCTGCAGTGCACTGTTAGTTTTAATGTTAATAATTACTCGTTCCAAGTGATGTGTTGTGACAGTTTTAACTTTATGACAACAAACTGTTTGTGTTCATGAAATCAGACCTGATGATGGAAATTCACTTTCCGAAACCAAGGTAGTCCTACATTGATTGGATATTTGAAAGCTGAAGATGGAGGTAATATAACCTATTTTAATTGGTAAATAATCTTTATTTTTTCAAATTTAAATTTATTAACAAAATTAATTGCTATTTAAATATATTTTTTATTTCCATAGCAAAACTAATCAAATTAGATGATAAAACAATAAGAACAGAATACTGAAAAACATATTTCCTTCATATGGTGCTGCCATATTCCATCAAATACAAAATGGCGGCCACTTTTTAAAAAATGTTTTGGAGCTAAACAAATGTTGCTTGGCATAAACCTTAATTCCCAATGCTAAACTATTAAATCAGATAAAAAATATTTTCAACATCCTAGTGACCTATACGTCACACAGGCTTACCGCAGCGAACATGTTAATTTTGTAATGTCCCTTACGTAACCAGGGGTGGATTTACATATGGGCTTAAAGGGCTATAGCCCAGGGCGGCAGAATTTAGGGGGGCGGCAAATTAGAGAGAAAAGTCCGAACCCGGGCTGAAATCGTAGAAATAGGACCCGGAACAGGTAAAAACGGTCCAAAAAGGACCATAACGGGGTAAAAAGCACACGCGTGAGTAAAAAAAAAAAGGTCACCACTTTTGCCGAGCCGGAAATCCCGCCGCTGGACCTACTCCCCCTGTGTAGCCCAGGGGCGGCAAATTTCCAAATCCGCCTCTGTACGTAACCAGAGCATATTGTTAAATTTTCAAAGGAAAATAAAATGTTCGCAACATTTTTAAAACTTATAACATATTAATTGACAAATCAACATAAAAATATAAATATATTTTATCCTGTAAAACCAATTTACACATTTTTAAAGACCATAAACTAGTTGTAAACATGGTAAACTATCCCGTACAGAACTCGGAATGGCTGTTCTGAGAGCACAATTTCGGTGGGCTAAATTTTCTGTATCATAATATTGGCCTAAAAACCAAATATATTTACATCAATAAATATTTACAACTTACAAAAAGAATCCAAGTTTTCACAAGGTTCAGGGAGGTCAGTGACCAAAATTAGTGGTTTTTTAGAGTGTAAATAAGATAAAGATTAATTGAGTGTTATAACAATCAAAGATTAGTTGTCCTCATAAACTCAAGAAAAGTTATAAATCCAGCAACAAGTTTCTTGAAAACTAACAAAGATTAAGATTTTCTCTATTCAGTATAGAACAGCAGTTCTTTTCATGAACCAATTACAATCACAACTTCACCCAAATCATCTGAGATAAAAACTGAATAAAATTAAAAAAGATTGGGTCTACAGCGATGGCCCAAGCGGCATACATTTGGGGCGCTAGTCTGTGGCAAAATGGCTCTGGTATATTATCTATTTTTAAATTTCCTCTTTATATTGGTAGCAAATAGTGGAGCAGGATAATAATATTGCAAGGTACACCTTAAAAAAAATGCAGGCATTAAAAATAAAATTAACTTTTAAATATAAAAAATTTTTACCAAATTTTGTTCATGAACAATGAACAGATAAAATGTAAAACTGCAAATTATAATGAAGAAATTTGTTCAAAGCCTACAATATAAAGCTTGATATACAGCAAGATACAAAATAGACTAGTCTACAGCCCCTAATATTTACTGATGAGGTGTCGTAACTCAATATCACAGATAGTAATGGTGTAGATACTGTCGGGCAGGGGGGGACTGGGAGATGTATTCTGCCTCTTGACAACATCGTTTGTAAACAAAATAAAATCCAATTGGAATAAAGCTTAGAGTAGAGTGCACGAGATAGGGCGGGCAGCAAAAACTGTAAACTCATCAAATTGTCTGCTAAACCTCAGCTAAAACGACTAAATTAAATTTTTTGTTGTCCTGTCAAAACTTTATTTTTCAGGGTCTTTTACGTGTAAATTTGTGTTTGCTGTAACATATCATCATATAATTTGATTAATTACGCAAACAAATAATAAACAATAATCTCGCCAGCAGCGCACTCACTCACCCACCCTATTTGTGCCCGCGATTCTAGGTAAGTCTTTTGGCTAAGAATAGAAATAGATAATGTTCACGAACTTAGATTTAGTATAACTGGCGCCAATTCCTGGGGCCCACCCCGTCCATAAGACTAATGTTAATTTTAGCACTGGTCTCATGGACGGCGTGGGCCCCAAGAATTGGCGCCGGGTTATAGCTTTTTTGTTACCTAACTGCTATAAAAATTCAACCACCATGAATTACATTGTGAATGATGGAAAAAATGTAAAAAACAATTGTGCAAATACCAATCACGAGAAAATGGTGATATCCTTTGCTTAGGACATAAACTTCTGTGAATGACTACTGAACATGTTTACCAACATGTTTAATTGTGGGTGAACCATGAAAATACCAAGAATGAGAATGGCCATAAAAAAATTCTCAAATTTACCAATATTGGATAAACTTTAGTAATAAATTTGCAAAATATTAACACCCTACATTTTGGTTGTGTAAAGGTCATTTTGTTATAACTTCAAGATAACTGATCAGAAATTTTCACAATCCAACCATATATTAGCCTTAATCAGTTTGGATCATATGTAGATAGATCCACTGCTAGTAGTTATGCCTCTAGATTGAGTAAAAATCTGAATTAATTGTTCTAAATTTTCCTGGGGTTTACCATTAATTTATCCCCCATCCACTTACAGGGATTCCATACCTTCAGGCCCTCTAGCGGACATCCCCCCTTGACAAGGGTCTATCTAGCCTACTGGATGGTATTGAATTTATACAAAAAGGTATCAAAGCATATCAACAGTATGACTGGCTAAGTTACATTCAGGTTGATATTGGTTTGAAACTCAATGCAGTAGAATGTCGATTATCTGAAGCTATTAGAGAATTTAAGTGAGTATATTATTCAATCAGATGATAAGTGAAGGGAATTGATTTACCAAAGTACTGACCATGAGTTAAAAAAACTCACTTTCTCAGTTAGTTGGTGGGACTACCTTTGAGAAGTATGCAAGCTGCTGTGAAAGATGATTACATCTAGTTACAGACTCACCAAGACAAAGTCACATATTATGTCGGAATAGGTGAATGTCACATATGTAGTAACTGAATGTGTTTAAGTCAAAGAGATAACTTTTCTTAAAACACTTATGGGTGAGAGAGATGATTTTGTTTGTTTTTGGCTATGACGATCAGCTAAAAATACAGCTTTTCTAGTGCTGTTGCCCCTTTTGGAATACAGGCTTCAGATAATCAATGTTCTATTATTATTAAAAAGTATACATAAAATAAAATATTAATTCCACTTGATCTGTTGCTAGTAAAGGTTGATTTGATTACTTCCTGATGAATGTCCAGAGATAAGTTTTGTATATATGATAAAGTAGTGTTAATTGAAAATTAGCAACTGAAAATGGCTTGTATTCTTTGAGAAAACAAAAAATAAAAACAATTCAATGTTTTCAACCTTTATCAGTTAGCAAAGACAATGATTTTTCATTCTCAAAGTATTTTCAGAAACTACAATCAAATTCTGCAAGTCAATGTAGCTTAGGCATCTTAGAATTTCTTCTCTAACATTTTGAGGCAAAGTGCAATTTGAGTTTTCTAAATGATCAAAAAAATTGTGAAGAACAAAAAATACATGGGCTGCTTGAATGAAAATGTTTCTCTTTTTCATTCTCAACAATGAAACCTTAAGAATAAATGCATAAAGAGGGAATTCAGTATCTACATCAAATGAGTTTAACATAACTTCAAACAACTTACAAGTTGACTTATCAAATAGTTTTTGTTCGTCTAAAATGTGAGTTAGCGCAAACTCATTACCTGACTTATCAAAGAATTTCTTTGATTTAATTTTTTCAAGTTCTTGAAGGCACATACTCTGTAAGTCAGGATTTTCATTTGAAGTCCCGACACTGCTAAAATTTTCTGATTGTGACCACTTGATCTTAGAAATATGAACCTTTAGGGTAGGTCCACTACAAGGGCTGTGTTGGAGATAGTGGGAACTGGCATGGTCTTCGGAGAATACACTTACATCAGCCCCTTTGCTGATCAACTTTAACATCAGTTTCGCATAATCGTGGTTCACAGCATACTGAAGTGGAGTGAACCCCTGACTGTCATATACATCGGTAAGTGCACCTTTATCCACTAATTTATTCACTAGAGTCAAGTCCCCATTGTTAACTGCAATATGTAATGCAGTTTGACCTTTATTGTTTTGGGTATTTATTAGAGAACCCCTCTCCAGCAACATTTTTACAATACGGTAGTTCCAATGGTTAGCTGCCAGGTGGAGGGGTGTTTGCCCTTCATAGTCAGGGGCATTCACATCCGCTCCTCTCTCAAGAAGTAATTCTGCCATTGTCATATCAACATGATCTACTGCCAAATGTAGAGGTGTTTTACCATCAAAGTCTCTCTTATCCACATGGGCTCCTCTATCCAGCAATATTTCTGCCAGAATACAATTCCAATGGATTGCTGCAATATGAAGAGGAGTTCGTTTTTTACTTGCTCTAGAGTGTACATCTGCCCCCCAATCTAACATCAATTCAATCACCTTTTTGTACCCTTTACTTGCTGCTATATGGAAAGGTGTAAGACCTTCTGTATTATATATATTTACAGAACCACCACTTTTCAACAAAATTTCAACCATTTCACTCATTGTACTAGTAGCAGCTTTGTGCATGGGTGTCTCTCTCTTGTTATTTTGAACATTTACCAAAGCCCCTTTGTTCAGTAATAAGTGCAAAATATCCATGTTTTCAAATTCCGCTGCGATATGCAGGGGAGTGTTGTTATCTGAGTCTCTTGAGTTAACATTATATTTCATTTTGTCTAAGAACTCACAGACTGATGAATAATCAGATCTTCTCACTGCAATGTGGAGCAGGGTGGATGTTGGCTTGCTTCCTGGCGTTTCCAGATCCATCTCATCCCCCTCATCCATTTTCTTCCAAAACCACAACTTTTTGGACCAAATTTTTATTGAAATAATTTACTTTGAAATTTTAAATAGAATAATTAAAAGTAAGTGCATCATTAGTCAAATGTACTAAATAGTAGTGCTCGAAACCAAGTAAAATTAGAAACCGCATCACAGGTTGAAGTGTCAAATAAACTTTGTGTTTATCATAATGTCACGTTTCAATCTGTTAGGTATCATTGTAAAAATGTCCAATGAATGGAAAAACTTATCCTTCTGATTCTTGAATGCAAGATTTCCTCCTGAAACATAACACAAATTTATTATTTTAATCTTATATTTGCCTAACCAAGCTTATTTACGAGCTTAACAGGTTCAATACTAGCCATTACAAGTACCATGAAAAAGGTAGTGCCGGGAGTCAGCGAGTATGTTAACCCTTTGACGTACCAATTTTTTTATATCTCTCAATTTTTAATCACAATATGTTTATTTTGTCTTTATTTGGTCTAATATTTTGTTATGTCTTTCAGGGGTGCCCAGCCCCCCCAAGGGCAATGGCGCATACCCCCAAACCAAGCCTAATGCCCCCCTCCCCAAAAGCATGACACCCTTGCCCCACCCATTCATTTCTAACATTGGTCAGTATGTCAGTAATGCCAGTAAAACAAACACCTTATATCCAAAAGAGGGGTCAAGCTTTTCAAAGAAAATCTGCAAACACAAGACTGGAATAACATCCTGCTAACAGAAAATGTAAATCAAGCCTTTGACAATTTTCATGACACAAAACAAGCTGCCCTCAACGACACCTGTCCCTCTAGAATTGTAAGAAGATGGCAACACAAAAAAGGCAGTACTGGGACAATGAATGTACAAGGCTCAAAAATAACAACATACAGGACGTACAGGACAATGAGAAGATAAAGCAGAGACAGCAGCCAAGAAAAAAGAATGCTACCAGAGGCTGAAATCCCTCAAGAAAGAAAAAAACTGCAACACACATTGATCAAACAGAAAATAAAACTAAAGCCCGGTGGCAAGTAATAAACAGTGAAAGGAAAGCAACAAAAAACACAGAAAACCAGCTAAAAATCAAAATTAATGGGTAACAGACAAGCAAACCTCATAAAATAGCAAACCACATTAACAATTTTTTTGCCACAATAGCCGAAAGGACACTTCAAGCCAATAACACAAACTCAAACAGCCCGAGACTTAACATCCACAACAGATCACAACCTTCAGTTCCGACCAACAACACAGTCCGTCAAATTCATACTGTCACAACCTAGATTCGTAGAATGAAACAAGCATTTACAAGATGGCAAGTGATAAGAAATAACTTAAGGCAAGTTGTTTAGTTAGTTAATTATAGTAGCCTAACGTTTTAATTTAGTTTTTGGCTCGCTTTAATATGTTTAGTTTTATATTAGTTGTATTATAGGCCTATTTAAGTTTGGTATGTTTTATTGTTCATGAAATAATCAAATGTGACCCACCAAGGGAAAAGGGACCCGAACTTCCATTTTTTTCGAAATTGAGTTATTAGTATATCCTTAATCTAGGCCTACATTAAACACCAAACAAACTGGTGAAAGAATTTTCAAGACATCTTTAAAAATGCCTGAGTTGTAAATTGTTGAATTTGAAATATTAAAAACATCAATTTTAGGAAATTGAGGTCTAAAGTTTTGGAAATTCCTAGCCTAACTTCATTTTTTTGTTACGACTTACATTATTGGTTATGTTGTATATATCATTTTGACAGAAATTTAAAGCTGAATATAAATCAACCATTGAATTTGTGTCAATTGTTTGAATTTTTGTCAAATGTTGCTGAAATAGATGGGAGTAATTAATAAAGAAAAACACAGCATTTTAAAGACAAAATGTCTTGTTACTTGTTAAAAAGTAATGTTAATTTACATTTTATACTCAAATTAGAATCTTCTATATAAAATAAAATTAGAGTTTTGTCTGTACATTGCTTAGAATTATGAAATTTTTGGTTATTTTTGCGTTTTGAAGGTCAGAGAATCCGAATCAAGCCTTATCTCAATTTATGTCACAATGTGTGTTGGTAACGCTCAACATCACACTTTAGACCGCTTTTCACGCAAAACTAGAGTACAGTAGAGTCCCACAAACCCGGACTAATGTGGACCGAACGGTGTCCGGGTTTGTGAAAATTCTGAGTTATCAGGAAATGAGTAAAAATAAGAAAAAATAGAAAAGTTTCTCTTATTTCTATAAAAAATCATTTATTTATTGCATAGTAAAATGTACAAAAACTACATTATCAGTTATAAAAAAACTTAAAGAAAAACCAAAACTGTTTTATAACAGAACACCGTGCTCTGGCCTTGAATCTCAGTGCACTTTATTGCTCTGGTAGGCTTTCCGAGTTATCCAGAATTCCGGGTTATCGAAGTCCGGGTTTGCGGGACTCTACTGTACTGTTATGGCTGAAACTTTTTTCCTATGTTTCATGAACTTATGAGAAGGTTTAAGATGACTTAAAACTAGCGTACATATTTTTGAAATTAAAAAGCAAGCTTCTAAAAACCGAGTTTTATTTTATTTCGTCCAAGTTTGTTTTGAATTTCCCCATAATTCAAGAGGATGACGTTTTGGTTTTATTTACATTTTCAGTGTTTCAAGCAGATGGTAGTTACCTTCACTGATGGATTCGTCGTTACAGATGTTTTATGATTTCATTCAGTTTTATGTTTTGGTTTATAATATTTCTTTTCAATTGACATGTACTATATAAAGTTAGTATTTTCCCATTCATTATACATTTATCAGGATTTTCATCCTGATCTGACCCTCGGACTCCACCACAGACCAAGGCCGTGCACAGACCCTCTTAAAGATCACATATTAGTATCCTTATGCCAGAATTATAAGTGATGAAATGTTTATATTCAAACAGATGTTAAAAGCAAGACATTTCATAGAATGTAAAACCAGCTGTCTGTAAAAAATAAAATAAATCACTGACTAGAGATACTTAAAAGTCCTTCCTTCCTTATAACAGCTGTTAATAAAAGAGCTAATGTAAACCATTTTTAAAAAATTGCGGGACGGCTATGTTATTTTTTGTTGTTCAAAATAGACCCTAAACAGGGCCGGCCCCAGGGGTGGGCGGACCGGGCGGCCGCCCAGGGCGGCAGATGTTTGGGGGCGGCAAATTTTAAGGAACGGCAAATTTTAAAATATGAATAAAATAATAAATTTACGATATGAATGTAAAGAGTAAAATTTTCTGTATCACATTTTACCGAAAGAACAAGCCTAAGAAAATATACGGCAATGCAAGCATCAATTTACAATTATAATTCAAGTCCAAATATACAAACAAACCACTCGGCTTGTATCGAACAACTGTCGCCGCCGCTGACAGCGTCAAAGCAACGGCACAGCGGTTGGGAGTCGGGAGTGACCTTGATGGAATCCTCTCTTCTCCCCCGACGTTGTGTTTATTATTGTAGTAGCAATAAGATTTACATTTTCCAAAGCCTTTAAATTGTTTAAACCTAAAGCAAAAGTTATTTGAATTTATACCACAAAATAAATTATGTATAACCTACTCGGGGCGTCATAAATTACATCTGAAAATTCGTGTTTTTAGGCAATCTAGAGGCATAACAACAATCATTTTAGATCACTTTTGAATTTTAGAGGGAAATTTTTTTTTCACGATAAAAATAGCATATTTATGAAGTAGGCCTAAAACTAAAGGACAAATGAGAAAGTATTCAAGAATTATACGTTGTCAACCTTGGTAAAAAAGAATTTTTTCTGTTAATTTCAAAGTAAAAACTATATCTCACATATTGCACGCCTCGGACCTGAAGTATGCGGATCCTACATTATCCGTCCAAGGTTGATGAATAGAATTAGAAAATGCTGTTTCTCACTTGTGCAGTGTTTCTCAAGTCCCAGAACGCAACACTATAATCGTAAGTCCTCGTAAGGATCGTAAACTTATCACAATTGTGCCTAGATTTGACGGCGAGACTTGCGTGGTTTTCTCGCGACGACGTAGGCAGACGAGATTCGTCTGCCTGCCGCGATGCAGCTACGAGATTGTCCGACAGACGAGTAGTGTTAAGTACAAGGCCTTGAGAAGACGACAATGTTTGTATACCTCATTTTAACATCGTGATTTTTTTCACCATGAATATTTCACGTAATACATGTGATGAGTCTTTTGCCACATGTGACGACGATGGCGATGGCGGCAAGATAGCGGACACCATTAATTACCACTGTTGTTATCAGGAGTTTTTGCTTGCTTGCCATAGGCCTACTCCCGCCAATTACTCACGATAACCGTAATAGGTAAAAATACCCTAATAATACATTATTTAATCCCCATCCCAATCAATCACATATTTAATTTCGTAAGGCGATTCTTTGCATCGAAATTGTGGTCGTCTGACAAGTCGTAGAAAGATGGGATAAGGCTAAAATTAAAGGTCTCTGTTCCGTGATAGCGGGAAAAATAATGAAATTGCTTGAAATTCACCAGAAAACAAGAAATAACGTAAAATATCTGCCATTTAAAAAGCATTGGGATCTAAAAACGTCAGCTTTGTTTACATAAAACATGTGATGCTGATACTTAATTGAAAACCATGTGGTAGGCTAGATATCAATTTAAGGTGGATTCAGTTTGCTATGTAGGTATTCTGTACTATAATAAATAAGGATTGTTTGAATTTTCCCTCATTAGGGGCTTTTGGCCCCTTCAAGCCACTAGTTATCTTTAAAATAAAAGACTATGACTACTTACAAACTTTATAAACGTTTATGAGAAATTCTAGTAGAGTGTTCTCTGTTTTACGGCAAGTTTAGTGATACCACCACTTCATTATGAACGAGATATTATTCTTCTCAAAAATATTCCAAAATCCAAAAAAATTTCGGGGGGGGGGATATATCCCGATTTCCCCCTTGGGTACGCTTCTGGATATATGGGGGAGGGGCGGCGGCCGCCGATTTCGCCCAGGGCGGCAAAGTCCCTAGGGCCGTGCCTGACCCTAAAAACATTAGAAAATACTTTGGTGGCTTTGAATCAAGGCATTTTCTACTCTACGTACATAATCTGTCATGAAATAGGAAACTGCTTTAAGAGGAGGTTGGATAGACGGGTGCTGCTAATAGAATGATGCGGCAAAGCTTGAAACTATATTGCTCCGCCATATACAATGCACGAAATAGTGCCGTTTGCCATTTTTTGAATGCAGCTAACAGCTGGGACAACGTGACGTCATCCAATATTCTTGCAAATGTCAAACATCGTAATTTGAGGCAGAACTTGGATTTGTGACCGACAAAATCATCAGATCTCGTGCGTAATATCATTGATTATATATATTCTAAATAGATGCAAAACCCAATGGCGATTCATGTGAGCAAAGGCGCTAGAGCTACCTGGCTAGAGCGGTCAGAAAATCGAGGTCGGTAAACAGTATTGTGCAGCTTGTCGCCAATGAGTGATTGTTGAATTAGACAGAATAAATAATACACTTATCGCCAAAAATAATGTGCTTGATTCATCTAAATTATTTCTATTTATAAACAGAAGATGGATACGCGGTTTATTTTAAAAAACCGTGGTAGTAACTTAGAAATGGTACAGTTAAATTTTTGATTCTCAGTAACTACCTATTGTTATATTTCAACTACACCCTGGCTGAATACATTGTTTTCTGGTGGCGCTATCTTTTGAGGACTGTCATAACTACGTCAAAACTTTGCGTCTGTTCTTGTACATTGGGCTAGCAGTCTACTACGGTGTATTGTCAATGGTAATATTGCCGTGGCATCGTTAACTTGAATGATTATCGTACTTAAAACTTATATACCATATACTTACATTGAAACCTTTAAGCTTTATTTCAGCTAAAGATTATTTCATTTAAAAAACTAAATATGGTAAATAATAATATTCAAATTCCAGACTAATTTTTAATCTAACCATGGTACCATATTTACGTGCTGGTATGAGGCATTCTATATTAAATGCTCAGGTATATTTACTAAACAAACTAAACCACGAGCACGAATTAAGGCTGAAATTAAATTAATTATAAACATTTATACAGTGGAAAACATAAGCTACATTCTCATCAGTTATACGCTCAAACATTTTGCCGAGTGTGTCGGCGAGCACGGCGTTAAAGAGCAGGAACCTGGTACTCGAGTGCCTCAACGAACTGTACGTCCCAAAAAAGCAGCGTCGTGTATCGTTGAACAATTTGGCGAGAATATTTGCAAGGATTCTTCGTAGAACCGATTTTTTATTATCAATTAACTCTTCTATTTTAATTAATTATTCTATTCCATTATTCTAAAATCGTACCACCTCCTAATGTAAATATTCCTAACAGATACGGTAAGACTTAAAACATACCAAACACAATGTTTTTTGGCACATTCTCTCACAATAAAGTTTATGATCTTCTTAGGTTATACTGAATAAGCTCTAAGCCTTTATTTATTTTTGGTACAAGTATTATTCATAATCATCACAACAATGGAAGAAGCCACACACAGTGCCACCATGATTTTATCTGGATTCTAAAGGCCAGCGAAGACGGACGAACAGTTGGTGCTTGCCGAAATGTTCGATCATGTATGCCCTTCTTCCCAACATGATGGCGGATTTGTTGAGTTGGGCACTCGGTCCGAAATACTCAACCAATACGGTTGGCTTGCCCAACTAACTGTTCGTACCTGTATGAACTCCTTCTCAAAATGCCAGCCAACAATCTAACTAAAAAGTTTGAAGTTGTCTATGCCTACCTTCCTTTTTTAGTTTGACGTCCCATAAGTCAAGCCGCTCGATTCCAACAAGCTCGTCCACACGACTAAGCGTAACAAATGTGGCCTACTGGTAAGACCAGCACATTTGAACTCAAACTCAAACATTCTAGTACCCCTAATGTTTTAAAAGTCGGGATTGCATGCCATTCATTTCATGTTTTGAGAACAAAAATATAACATAAAGCATGTAACATGAAGTTCAAGACTAGCGTCCTTTACATCAGCGTGCTGTGCCTTCTCTTGTTTTTGTCATTTGTATTCGATGGTACAGTAGAGTCCCACAAACCCGGACTAATATGGACCGAACGGTGTCCGGGTTTGTGAAAATTCCGAGTTATCGGGAAATGACTAAAAATAAGAAAAAATAAGAATAGTTTCTGTTATTTCTAAGAAAAATCATTTATTTATTGCATAGTAAAAAATATAAGAACTACATTATCAGTTATAAAAAAAAAACTTAAAAAAACCAAAACTGTTTTATTTGTGTCACACCGTGCTCTGGCCTTGAATCTCAATGCACTTTATTGCTCTGGCAGGCTTTCCGAGTTATCCAGAATTCCGGGTTATCGAAGTCCGGGTTTGCGGGACTCTACTGTATTTTAGTATTTTGTGGATATATATCTATTCAAGGGTTTTAAATCAATGAATTAGTTAAGGTCTGCTGTATCAGGTACTTTTCTGCCAAGATAAGGATTTTTAAATCCGTTCCACCTTAAAAATAAACTGATACACTTAAAATACTAAAAAATAACTTAGTGTAATTAGAGGGAAAATCGGTACATGACAAAATTTACGACAAAGAAAAATGCAGTTTGAGCAATAAATTGTTTTCAATCTTTTTTACTGAAAATCTATAGAACATACAACTGATGATTGAACTGACCGATTTTTACGAAGGCAGTAACATACAACTGTCTGATTTCCTTTATGGTACAGCAATCATTAATGTATTTTAAGTAGGCTTATCATAATTTTGATTTCAGTGATTGTGCGTAATAATATTTTTTAAACTTTTCAAAAATATTAAATCTAATGAAAATGTGGAAAACACACTGATTTCAACTAATATCTTTAGTCAATGATGCTGAAACAGCAATCAATGGACACATACGTGAAGTAGTCACCAAGCAGAATGTATTCCTCCGCGCCGGCTAATTTTCATCACAAGTCAGCTGATCATTAACAATTCCTTCAAATTTACCTTAAATTTTCGCTTGACATGCTTTTTGGTATGCGGGAATTTGTCGTTGTTATTCAGGGCCGCCGAGAGCCAAGTCGGGCCCCAAGTCTGCACACAGCACGGGCCCTCCGGGGAGTCTTTGAGTATTAGGTCTCTAAACTCGCGTTTTTAGGCAGTCTAGAGGTGGAACATCATACATATCCGAACCTCCAAAAAACCCCAATAATCCGAACCAACTGAGGCTGAATGGTCGGTCGAACTTAGAAAATAGTCTACTCTGATTAAAAATCAAATACTTTAAAATTATCTGCAATCCCGCACTATTGCATTTTTTATTCATTATTCTCTTTCCCATAACTTCCGCGTCCGTTCCACTCACAAAGTTCCACTCACTGGCGCCAATTCTTGGGGCCCACGCCGTCCATAAGACTAATGTTAATTTTAGCATTGGGCTTATGGACGGCGTGGGCCCCAAGAATTGGCGCCAGGTATACTCTTCCGTTTTTTCGCAAAGTGTGTGTTTTTTTCCGGCCAGCTTCATTTATTGCAACATATGTTGTGCTCTTGTTGACTACCATCGTGGATGTAAGCTAACGAAGTTGTTGTTAATATATTTTAATTCAGAGGGATGGAGAGGGAGTTAGAGTCGCTCACGCTCACAACTCGCTGGACGCCACCGTCGTAGCTAGTATACAGTACAGTCAGCCGCAAAAATATAAAAAACAGACAGATAGACAGACAAAACAATCGCTTTTGCCTTAACTTAATACTGTATTATCAAAGTAATTTGTCTGATAAAGTTAGACATTTTATTTTTTAACATTTAGGCCAAATTTTATTTTTAAGAAGCTGTTAGCAATATTTCCTCAATCTAAAAAAATCCGCTCATCCCGGGCCCCAAGTTTTGGACTTGGCTGACATGGCCTCTCGGCGGCCCTGTTGTTATTAATTAGATAATTTTAGGTAATTTTAGGTAATTAGATAATTAGAAATCTTAATTAAATTTTCTACCGGACGTAGGAAGCCGATTTTCGATAAATTTGATAAATGACGTAAAAAAAACGCAATCAAAAGTTATTTTTTCAATTTTACAAAAAATGGCTAGTTAATGTGAAAATGTAATTCCTACGTCCGGTAGAGTTTAAAAAGAGCTTTAATTTGACATACAAACTTTAGTTTTCCGACCAAAAATAAAGGAGAAATCCCGCATACCAGTTAACATTGGTTCTTATGGAGTATAAATCCAATATGGCCGCCAACTCCGACCTCCTCTTAAGATTCACTAAGTACGCACGGTCTGCTTCAAAGAGGGTATTTCCAGCCTCATACTATAATAGCACAGATTCAACGATAGGCCTACTGAGTAGAAGCCTTCCCAGGCAGCGACACCCTTAGGGGTTTTGTCGGCGGGGGCGCTGGAATGTGCTGGCATGTGTAGCATAGAGAGGCCAAATAAAAATGCCTCGTGCGGGGGGGGGCAGCAATATTTCTAAGCACTCCTGTCGCAGCAGACCTGCGTTCCTAGCGGATTCCTAAAACATCTTTTTGGCTGATGAAAGTATATCTACTTTATATTTGTCAAATACCACTGACCTATCATTGCACAGCCCAAACTACTTGAACTTGACTTAGATAGAACCTTGAAAATTTTCATGGACGTTCATATAGGGCATGAGCATCCGCTGAGAACGGGTTTTTCAAAATTCAAAGTTTTCAGGGTTTTTCGGTGGGGTCAACGGTCTAAAATCTTTCTGTATTATGTAATGGATGATCTTTTGATTAAATTGTCAATTTTAATTTAATCAAGAAGGCGGTTTAAGCTTCATATACAGATATGTCTCTCTCTACAGCTGATTTTTATAGTTTGGTTCCTTTCATCATGGTTTTATGGTTGCCTTCTTCTTTTAGGTGATATGTACTATATTAAAGTCACCAATAGTTTTTGTGCCTTATCTGTTCAATCATAAACTCAGTATGTGGCACCATCTTCATAGGCAGCGGGTGTTAAAATTGTTATCGTCAGCGAAGCCACGGGCAAATGCTAGTTTATTATAAAAATTCTTAACAAAATATGACATTATATTAGGTGTCTGTTTTTATTTTTTTTTTTTTTTGTTGTTCGTCAGAGAACAAAAACAAACACAGACACTTTTTTTGTTTGTTCTAGTACATTTTTGTTTGTTATGAAACTTCACTTGGACCAGGAGTACATCGTGGACTACTTCTTTTGAAAGACCCAGTACATGTTCATAATCTGATTCCTGGATCAGGGCTTAGCAAGTCCTGCATTTATTCCTCACAGAACTCTCGGATTTTCTTAACTTCAAAGCGTTAAAATAGCATCGGGGAAGTCAAGGTTCCCTTTTTCCAGATTGCAAGGGTTTAGAAAAAAATTAATTTAACCATGTTTAAAGTTAAATTCAGGTGTAAGATGGACCAAAAATGGTTTAGAAACAAGTAAACAGTAAGAACAGTGGCGACGCATGACATTTTTGAGTGGTCATCGCTGATAGTGTAGAGGTACACGGGACTGCGCCGGCGCCGCGCGGCGGAACGGCTATGTTGCTATTTATAGAATAGTCGCGACAGACCTGCGCTTGACCGGCCCGGATATCCGTCCCCACGACCATAGATAAAAACATCCATGACTCTACTGAAAAGGCGAATGGAATAATACTGATACTTAAAAGCTCTCGGATGAAAGTTTAACATTGCAGCTAGCTATTTTATTAAGCAGTTTATGATTTCATTTTTATAATTTTTTAATCAGTTTAGTTTTATTTTTATAATTATTTCAGTCGAATAATTATATCACCTTCTCCTTCAGTCATTGTTGTGCTCATCGATTAATAATAAAACATGTTAAAAATTTAATTAAACCACTGCAACTTCACTCATTGAAACTACACAAACACAAGCACAGCGCGCGGCACGAGAACTGTGCGCAAGCGCGAGTAGCGGAGCAGGTCTCTCTGCACTGTGAAGTGAACTATTTTAGGTCTCTTTGCGCATGCGCGAGTAGCGGAGCAGGTCTCTCTGCACCGTGAATTAGCACTGACAGCGACAATGAAGTCTAAAGTTGCTCGTTACGTGGCAACGCTGCCGAGTACAGCCGAAGGGAGCCGGACACCAACCGATTCTCCAGCGACAGAGAATCGCTTGGCCGCCTCTACACAACAGCGGTGTGAGTGGTGGGGATGGACGCGGGGAGGTGGGCGCTCCACTAGATTGGATTCTCCAAACTCGGAGAATCGGTTCGGATTTAGTCAATAGAGAACTACGGACGCGGCGCATCTGGCGCGCAAAGCAAAACGCCGTGCATAAAAATAGCCTGATACTCCGAAAATTTATGATTTTCTTTTGAAAATAATAGACATTTAGGCTTCTGACATTATGTTATTCGTAGTTTTACCTAAAATATTTACTTTTAACCCTTTTAGTGCCAGGATCTCGTAGCGAGACGCGCATACTAACTACCGCTAGTGCCGGGATCTCTTAGCGAGATCCTGTCTCTAACTGCATAGAATGCCGGGATCTCGTAGCGAGACGTTTACATTTTTATACATATAAAATATATTTTTTCGTTTTTACTGGCTGAAATTCGTGCCGGATGCCTTTCTATAATCAATCTTTCGTTTCATATGACTTTTCTCCTGAACTGTCTTTATGGTTAGCTGAAATGACATACTGAAATGCAAACATCTGTTGGCAGACAAATAACCATGCATTTCTTATGGCGGTGATGCAGCTTCGTTTATGTAATTTTTAGGCTATGTTTTTGTTTTACCTATAGGGTTATAATTGAAATATAGTTTGTATTTTGTTATTGTGGATCTTTTTAATTGTTAAATGATGTTTCTAGTGAAAATATGGAATACGAATACTGTTTTAAGTAGGTTGCTTAGTGACGTTGTTCAACTCTGCATTGTTGCAAGGTTATCGTTTTAATGTTGTTAATTCATAACCTATTACAGTAAATTGATGTTTTATACATGGTTTTTACTTGTTTTTTTACGTAGTTTCATATAAAACTAATAAAAATTGCATCAGAGTAAAACCTAAATATGTTTTTTTAGTGTAAACATAAAAAATGAGTATGATGCAAAATTTTGTAAAAGTTTATTAACAATTATTTTTACCAGAAACCTGAAATTTGTCTTTCTTCTTGTCATTTATAAATAGTAGAAGTATTTAGAAACAAATAAAAAAAAATTTGTTGAAAAATGTTAATGAATAAATTTTTGGTGATTTTTTTCCAAAACCCTTACATTTTTGCTAAAAAAGGCC
This sequence comes from Flexamia atlantica, assembly GCA_035578135.1. Classification (NCBI taxonomy): domain Eukaryota; kingdom Metazoa; phylum Arthropoda; class Insecta; order Hemiptera; family Cicadellidae; genus Flexamia; species Flexamia atlantica. Next base: position 28,541,165 of record JAQJVK010000005.1, on the reverse strand, counting down.
TGGCACTTCTTGCAGGTAACAATGAAAATACCCCCGTTGCAGCAGTCCTGCATACTCAGCGAATTTCAAGTGCAAAACAACATATTTCGATCCAACATATCGAGATTTGACATGTTTTTGTAAGCTCCATAAGAATAACATGTGGAATGAGTATGGAGGTTTGCTGCTACAGGTATATTAAAACTGGGTGGTTTTAATTCAATATTTAGTAGATCTGAACTAGAAGAAGCCATTTACCAAGTTTTATCAAGATATGTCGAGAAATAAGCGAGATATAGAATTTTACTTATTTCCCATAAGGTTAACATTGGGACAACGTACTGTGTTTACCACTTTCAATATCTCGGCAACCAATGGACATAGAGCCATGACTCAAAATACTAAATTGTTTGTTTTTTTGGGCTGGATTCAATGGTGCCAATAAAAATTTGAAAAATTTTATTTTTCTATGTAAAAATCTCAAAAAACCCATTTTTGGGGGGGTTTACCCCCCTTTTACCCCCCCTTCCGGTTTACCCGCCCTTCCGGGCTGGTTTACGAACTCATCCGAATAATTACTACTTTACACGTCTATGCCAAATTTCATTCCGATTGGACTTTCATAAATATATATATATATATATTTATGAAAGTGAACGAATGGTGTTTTTGGCATCTGAGGACCTCAAAAAGAAAAATTATGATGGTCTTGGGCTTAGGTCTTACCATGAGACCTACGGTAACAGCTTCTTCCCTATAGGGGAAATTAGCTAAAATCAATATACATTCAAAAGAAAGCGTGCAAAAATACTCTCCTAGTGGCTTTTAAGATCAACAGGCTATAAAAAATAATAGCCTATACTTGGCACGAAAATGCAATGTTCAAAACTTCAAAACAGCTGGCTTTTCCAATTTAATCGTATGGGGAAATGACCAGCTGTTTAAGTTTGAGTAAAAAATTTCATAAACATCATCAGTAAAAATCTGTATTCGCTATAGTACATTTATTTGACATATTTAGTTATCTGGCCTTTAAGTAAGCCATATGTCTGTATCCACCATGTGGCTTTGAATCAAACATCAGCTCACATGTTTTAATGTAAACAAAGTAGACGTTTTAGATCCCAATGCTACTTCCCAATGCTACTTAAATGGCAGTTATTTTATGTTATTTTTTATTATCAAGCAAACTTTAAGAAATTGCAGTACTTTTCCTGAGTTCCTGACATTAAAACATTTAATTTGAGCCCTGTTCCCTCATCCTGTGATTTGCCAAATGCCCACAATTGGTATTCAAAAATAAATTATTCTTCATAAGATTAGTATGGAAAAATGCAGGTTTGCTGCCACAGAAATTTGAAAATGAGGTATTATAGGTTACAATCCAATGTATCTAAACTATATAAAGCCACATAACATGTTTTATCAAGATATGCTGAGGAATAAGAAAGCTACGGTATCCAATTGCATTTACCTCTCATAAGGTTAACATTGGGAAAGAGAGTACACTGGTTTGCTGCCTCAGGAATTTGATGATTTGGATATTTTAAGCCATAATCAAGTAGATATTAACTGTATGAAGCCTCATGCCATTTCTTATCAGTATATTTTGAGAAATGAGCGAACTACACAACTTATTTTATTACCCATAAGGTTAGCATGTAGAATGAGTATGCAGGTTTGCTGCAACAGGTATGTTAAAACTGGTTAGTTTTAATTCATTATTTAGTATATCTTAATTAGAAGAAGGCATATACCAAGTTTTGTCAAGAAATGTTAAAAAATAAGTAAGATATAGAATTTTTTTATTTCCCATAAGGATAACATGCGGAATGATTATGCAGGTTTGCTGCAACAAAAATTGAAATTTCGGGGATTTTTGACTAAAATACATTATATCTCATCTAAATGAAGCCACAAACCAAGTTTAATTAAGATATGTTGAGAAATGAGCGAGATATAGAATTTTACTTATTCCCCATAAGGTTAACATTGGGACAACGTACTGTGTTTACCACTTTCAATATCTCGGTAACCAGTGGACATAGAGCAATGATTCAAAATACTAAATTGTTTGTTTTTTTTTGAGGTGAATCCAATGGTGCCAAACAAAAATTTGATTAATTTCATTTTTTATGTAAAAACCCCAAAAAACCCATTTTTGGGGGGGTTATTCCCCCTTTACCCCCCCTTCCGATGTTCCGATCGGGCTGGTTTACGAACTTGTCCAATCGATCACCACTTTACATGTCTGTACCAAATTTCATTAAGATCGGACCATATTTACGGCCGCTATCGTGCTCACAGACACACACATATATATATATATATATATATATATATATATATATATATATATATATATATATATATATAGATAGATAGATATATATATATAAATTCGAACGAATGGTGTTTTTTGCTTCTGGTGGCCCCAAAACGAAAAGTTATCATGGTCTCGGGCTTAGGTCTTACCATGAGACCTATGGTAATACCTTCTTCCCTATAGGGGAAATTCGCTAAAATGTCCGGCACTTCTTGCACCTTCATTAAAATTTTTTCGGCACTAAAAGGGTTTGAGTTAGTCATCGGTGAATCTGTAGATGACCGCACGCCTCGCCACTGAGTAAGAAACACTAAAAATCAGAAAAAGTGTTTTTTATACCATATTCTCTAAAACTTGCTGTCCTGTTTTGTCTGGGAAGATAAGGTCCCTTTTCCCTTGGCGGGTCACAAATAGACCTAATGTAATTGACAATGGTTTCGGTAAGGCCTAATTGTTTGTTATTGATGTTTCTTCATTACTGACGGTTGTTGAAAAAGTACATCGTTTAAGTTAAACTCGATAGATTGATAGCTGAAATCGGATTACCATAACCTAAACTGAATACTGAAAACAAAACTGATCTTCGCCTATGTTAAATCATATTGAGAAGTTAAGTTGTTAAACCTGGTCAAAACATATAAACAATAAGTAGCATAAGACTTAAACATAATCTGTAAAGGCGACAATATGACGACGACCAGATATGAAACTCGTACCTACTTTGTACTACTTTCATCCTAGAGTTTATTTTTTTTTTATATTTATTAGTTCTAGTTATATAGTTTAGTCATATTTAGGTTATTAGATATTATGTTTTGTTCTTGATGCAATCGAATAATCTTGGTATCGGTTATTCATTTGTCAGGGTTTCGGTTCAATATTTTGTTAAAATGTAGACCGTTTACGGAACTGCAGCCACCCAATATGCTCTATTTCTAGGCTACATAAACTACTATCTCAGCCTTACCTTAACTACCAAAATCAGACCCAAGATACTAATCCTAGGCCTAACCCTAAGTAGACCCCTGTATAGATAGGTAGTGAGGTACATGATGAAGCTTGCGTTTGAAGTTTCAACAGAGGAAGCTTGCGTTTGAAGTTTCAACAGAGGAAGCTTGCGTTTGAAGTTTCAACAGAGGAGGGGAAGAAATCATCGATGACGTTGAAGTAAACAAAGCCATTTTATTACGCTACTAGTCTGGTAGATAAAAGTTATTAAACCAAAACAAAATGTGGGTTAGAAAACAACATTAGACACAATGTTAAACAACATTAAACATTAGAAACAATGTTTTGCTCTTTGAATATTAATCAATAAACAGGTGACATGTTTTTTGTTTAGCATGTAACACATGACCGACACAAGAAATTCGATGTTGAATCAATTGATTATCTGTAAATATTTATTTCCCCTCCTCGAAAAATCCAAATTCATTTGGGTTTGTTTGTAAACACCCAAGCTTCATCTTATAGGTACCTCACACTACCTCTAGAGGATTTTCCCTGATTTCCGATGCTTTTCCAGTCATAACTCCGTTAATATCCATCAGATCTTGAAAATTTATTTAAGTTAGCTTACTTTTATTCAGCTCACTCTTCCAGTTGATTTGACTATCCACATGACTAACTCTCAAAACTAAAACTTTTTAGGGTTTTCCAAAATCCTTGGGTTTTCCGGTCGTAACCGCCGGAAAAACAATCATTTCAGGAATCAGCATAAAATTTCCTACATTTTGAAATTTTTTTTCAAGACCAGAAATGGAAAATGCATAGGTTGAAATTAATGTTTACATTATTTACTGTGCCAGACCAATGAGGACAAATAAATAATGTCAGACAGCTCCAGCAATGGAGTAGGGCATAGCTCAAGAGATAATTTAAAACACCAAGTGTATAGCCCTCTCAACTTCCACCCGAAGCTGTGTTGACAGTAGTGATACGCGATTGAGAGATTTGCTATTTGAAAAAGTTTTGATTGTTTTATCCATTCCAAATGTTTCTGAATAGTTATTCTGCATTCGAAATGTTCATTCGAAACGGCCAGAGACAATATGTATTTAATTTAGTAGGCCTACACATCATTATGAGAAACCACCAAAAGTAGGGAACGAGTTTCATACCTGATCTTCTAGGTTATGTTTACTGTCGATTGTTTACCTTTAATGCTTAAGTTTGATAACTGAACTTCTCAATAGGATTTAACATGGGCAAAGATCAGTTTCATTTTCGGTACTCAGGTCAGGTTTCGGTTATCCGATATCAATATCAACTATCAAACTATCGTGTTTAACTCAACCGATATTTAACTCAAGTTGAACCCATATTTTTTCAACAACCGTCAGTAATGAAGAAACTTTGATAACAAACAAATACCAAAACCATTGTCAATTATATCTATATCATCATTTGATTCTCTCACGAACAACAAACCATAAAAAACGTAAATAGGCTATAATACAATTAAAATAAAATTTAAAATTATATTAAAACTAAATTAAAACGTTACTATAATTGACTAACTAAACACAACTTACCACCCTATTTCTCATCATCCGCCATCTTGTACTAAAATACTATCGATAGGCTAGATATATTTTTGTAGAGTAACAAAACAATTTGGTACTTTGGTATTATACGGAGGCCACTATTTTTAGAGAGTTTGTTTCAACTGCATACAAAAAATAACTGAATAATTGGAGAGAACATACTTTAATTGACTCACTGACCAAATTTGACATAATTATTATGAGCGGTCTTTATGTTCTGCCTCCTAGAAGGCAGCAATGTCAGCGAGGTAAAGCTTCACCGCCGCTAGCGGCAACACCCGATGGCCACCCTTATACAGCGCGCTGCGGCGGTTATGTTATGTTAGGTTATCATATATATGTTAGTAGGACTTTCCTCGTTTCGTTGCAGATCAAATGATACCGGATGAGTCTTACTTTCGCCCGCCAAATCCTGTAGGCAAGTGATGCACACACTCCAGTCAACAACCTGACCTAGGCCTACTTGGAGGGGATTTGGCGGGTGAAGGTATGACTAATCTGGTATCGTTCGATTCTTAACAAAACGAGGAAAGTCCTACTAACATATTTATGATAACCTAACCTAACATAACCGCCGCAGCGCGCTGTATAAGGGTGGCCTCCGTATAATACCAAAGTACCAACAATTTATATGAAATACAGTGGAATCGAATGTCAAGTTCTGTCCAACAAACAAACAGTAGGCCTACATCGAACTTCGACTATCGGTAGATCGTTCGATATTGTTTTCTTGGAAAATCAGATGTTGAATCGTCTGCTATAGGAATGAACGTCAGAAGATCAGATATGAAACTCGTACCCAAAAGTAGGCTAATGCATATTTCTTCTATAATGTACATACATTTACTGCATAAACTAAAGTAAGAGTTTACAAATAAAAATAATGTCGTAAAATAGGTATTGTGGTGGGCTGCAGTTCTGTAAGCGGTCTACATTTTAACGATTGAAAATATCGAACTGTTACCAATATATCGATTTAAATATATCGAACTAATCATCTCTTTTTATATTATATCGAATTGGCTTATTTTTAGTATCAATGAAATAATCGGGTTTAATTCCAATTCAAATATATAACTTATCATAACTTAAAACTAATCCAGTAACAAGTTAATACAGTAATAATTTAACTTCCAAAACTATGATAACTAACTTAAACATAACAATTCAGAGAGCTCGTCATTTTCTGTCAGTGCCACATCAATCGAAAACCAAAAACCAAAACTAATTTAAAATGGTGGACGATGTGAAATGTGAAATAAGGTGTGTGTTGTTGACGAATGTAATGTTGGTCATGGTTATTAGGCTAACAAGATTTTAGAATTAGATTAGAATAGGCTAAACAGATTTTATTAGCTAACTTAAAGCAGCGTTCGCAAAACAAATGGATTATATCGAATGAATTCATTCGAATTAATCATCGGAAGCATTCAAACAAAACTTTTCGAAAATGAAATTCATTCGAAATCCAACCATTCGAAACAGGGCCGGATTTAAGCATAGGCGCCATAGGCGCGGGCCCCTAGGCGCAAGAGGGCCCGCACCACACAAAAATATATAAATAATGCCCCCGTTGCAGCAGACCTGCATACTCAGCGAATTTCAAGTGCAAAAGAACATATTACAACCCAACACAGCGAGATTTGACATGTTTTTCTAAACTCTATAAGAATATCATGGGGAATGAGTATGCAGGTTTGCTGCAACGGGTATGTTAAAACTGGTTGATTTTAATTAAATATTTAGTAGATCTGAACTAGAAGAAGCCATTTACCAAGTTTTAAGACAATATGTTGAGAAGTAAGAGATATATAGAATTTTACTTATTCCCATAAGGTTAACATTGGGACAACGTACTGTGTTTACCACTTTAAATATCTCGGTAACCAATGGACATAGAGCAATGATTAAATACCCCCGTTGCAGCAGACCTGCATACTCAGCGAATTTCAAATGCAAAACAACATATTTTAGTCCAACATAGCGAGATTTGATATGATTTTGTAAGCTCCACAAGAATAACATGGGGAATGAGTATGCAGGTTTGCTGCTACAGGTGTGTTTAAATTGGTTGGTTTTAATTCAATATTTAGTAGATATGAACTAGAAGAAGCCATTTACCAAGTTTTATCAAGATATGTTGAGAAATAAGCGAAACATAGAATTTTACTTATTTCCCATAAGGTTAACATTGAGACAACGTACTGTGTTTACCACTTTCAATATCTCGGTAACCAATGGACATAGAGCAGTAATGCAAAATACTAAATTGTTTGCTTTTTTTAGCTGAATTCAATGGTGCCAACAAAAATTTGATAAATTTTATTTTTCTATGTAAAAAACTCAAAAAACCCATTTTTGGGGGGGTTTATCCCCCTTTGCCCCCCTTCCGGTGGTCCGATCGGGCTGGTTCACGAACTCGTCCAAGTGATTGCCACTTTACACGTGAGTACCAAATTTCATTAATTTCAGACCATATTTACGGCCGCTATCGTGTTAACAGACATATATATATATAGAAATATATATAAAAATACCCCCGTTGCAGCAGACCTGCATATTCAGCGAATTTGAAATGCAAAACAACATATTTCAATCCAACATAGCGAGATTTGACATGTTTTGGTAAGCTCCATAAGAATAACATGGGGAATGAGTATGCAGGTTTGCTGCTACAGGTATATTAAAACTGGGTGGTTTTAATTCATTACTTAGGAGACCTGAACTAGAAGAAGCTATTTACCAAATTTTATCAAGATATGTTGAGAAATAACCGAGATATATAATTTTACTTATTTCCCATAAGGTTAACATTGAGACAACGTACTGTGTTTACCACTTTCAATATCTTGGTAACCAATGGACATAGAGCAGTGATTTAAAATATTAAATTGTTTGTTTTTTTGAGCTGAATTCAATGGTTCCAACAAAAAGTCGATAAATTTTATTTTTCTATGTAAAAAACTCAAAAAACCCCATTTTTCGGGGGTTTATCTTCCCTTTACCCCCCCTTCCGGTGGTCCAATCGGGCTGGTTCATGAACTCGTCCGAGTGATTACCACTTTACACGTATGTATCAATTTTCATTAAGATTGGACCATTTTTACGACCGCTATCGTGCTAACAGACAAATAAATATATATATATAAAAATTCGAACGAATAGTGTTTTTTGCTTCTGGTGGCCCCAAAACGAAAAGTTATCATAGTCTCGGACTTAGGTCTTACCATGAGACCTACGGTAATAGCTTCTTCCCTATAGGGGAAATTCGCTAAAATTCGAACGAATGCTGTTTTTTGCTTCTGGGGACCCCAAAATGAAAAGTTAACATGGTCTCGGACTTAGGTCTTACCATGAGTACTACCGTAATAGCTTATTCCTTTAAGGAAATTCGCTAAAATACTAAATTGTTTGTTTTTTTCAGCTGAATTCAATAATGTCAACGAAAATTAGATTTTTTTTGCATGTAAAAAACTCAAAAAACCTATTTTTGGAGGGGTTTATCCCCCTTTACCCCCTCTTCCAGTGGTCCGATCGGGCTGGTTTACGAACTCGTCCGAGGGATTACCAATTTGCAAGTCTGTACCAAATTTCATAAAGATCGGACCATTTTTACGGCCGCTATCGTGCTAACAGACACATAGATATATATATAAATATATATATATATCTAAAAATTCAAACGAATAGTGTTTTTTGCTTCTGGGGGCCCCAAAACGAAAAGTTATCATGGTCTTGGGCTTAGGTCTTACCATGAGACCTACGGTAATAGCTTCTTCTCTATAGGGGAAATTCGCTAATCTTCCCTATAGGGGAGATTCACTAACTTCCCTATAGGGGAAATTCGCTAAAATTATTTCTTTAGAATCCAGGAATTAACGTAGTTAGGTACTCAATAAACTTTGACCAAGAGTAAAAAAATAATTAATCAATTGATATCCCGATTGTACGTGAAACATAAACAACGTAATTTCAGCACTTAAATAGCAGACAGCTGGATTGGATAAAACATAGTCGACTGCAAGCCAGCTACGATTGCGCACAGCGCCGCTTTGTTGCCTGCAAAGTCCTCGAAGTGCAGGTAGGGGGAAGGGGTCTGTAGAGAAAAAAGGAGTAGAGAAGAAAATAATAATAGTATTCAGGCTGTATCAGTCAAAAATGGAAACAAATTGTGACGTGTGGGGACCGGAAAAATACAACCTGCAGCTAGGACAAAAATTAACTTTGACCAATTAAAAGGGAAATACAGTAACTGAAACCTCATTTAGGCTATATTTTTACCCAATAAGCTAATAGAGCTTGCAGAACCAGATATGAGTTAGGCAACATAACAGGATAGTAATATTCATGGGAATAATTTCAGCATTTTGACCGGGGGAGGGGGGGGTCTAGATTTTCAGACCTTTGCTCCATAGCTCAATTTTAACCGGCCTTCCCTTGAAAATGTGTTAGACGCTGAGTTTTGATGAAGAAGCTTTGCCAAATGACGGCCGTGAAATGTCCGAGAGATTGACCGGCAGCGATACAACCGATGTTCGCAGGCCACGAGCCTAGCCTAGCCAAGAGCTGTTTGCTATTGTCATAATATGACGGAGAAATTTGCCAGCCGCTGTAAACCTAAAGTGTGGTATCCCCTAGATTTCACATATTAAATTTCCAACTTTTGCCTTACCTTATTAAAAAAATATCCCGACCAGTGAAATCAACAATACAGCTTTTAAATAGAGTAACTAAACACTATCTCTGATTTTCTGGCCACAACAAAAGGCCAGTGGTGCAAACGACAGATTTACCAGCCGCAATATTTGTCGAAAGATTTGCTGGCCACGGAAACACTGGGCGATTTTCCGGCCACAATGTGGCTGAGAGACTTGCCAGCCGCGGTATTATTACCGATAGCTTTGCTTTGGGTACAAACAACCGCGTTTTGGCAGCCGCGATGTGACCGGCAGATTTGCCGGCTGCGGTATATACAACATATTTCCCGGCCGCAATGTTGTCAGTAGACATCCTAAAGCGCGAGAGACTTGTCGGTCGCGAATTACCGAGAAATATGCCTGTCAGCTGCAGTAGAAACGACAGACTTTCTGGCCACAACAAAAGGCCAGATGTGACGGCCACGAAAAGAACGAGAGGCTTTGTTTTTGTCGGCCGCAATGCGACCGACAAAGTCAGGAAGAACGGAGGACAGTGGTTAAAAAGGAGGACATGTCCTCCTAAAAACGGACATTTGGTAACTCTGGCCCTGGGGGCCTGCACCACTGAGTGAGCCTAGGGGCCCAAAAGTTCTAAATCCGGCCCTGATTCGAAAACCAGAACATCTCGCTATCATGCATCACTAGTTGACAGCACAGCCAGTAACCCACAACCATACTTGGTTGGTCTGAAGAAAATATTTTGATATTGTACTGCTGCCGTGAAAATGTTAACTTCTATTGTAAAAGTAAACTTTTTTTTACCACCTAGACCTAGGCCTACCTACTTCAAATCAAGAAGTGTAGCCCTTTTGTGTCTAGGTTATGTAAGGATCCTTACCTGAGAGATGGTAAATAAATGCAATAAAGACTCTTGGATTAAATAATATGTCATTAATTCCCAAGATTTTGTAGCAAACAAAAAAAAGTCTAGGAGGCACAATTAATCAAACTTTGAAGAGGTAACATAACTCACAGTTCAAGTAAACAAATAATTCACTAGGCACGGCATGGGCCACAGGGCCACAATCACAATCACGGGCATGGGAATTGGAATTGGCTAGGGATGGCAACGATATATCGATATTTTTTATATATCGATATTCTGGGCCCGATATATCGATATATCGCCATCGACAAATTCATCCCGATAGTATCGGAGACATCGATATTTCTGGTCCGATATATCGGATTCATAAAATGACAAAAATTTTGTCATTTTATTTGTAATTTTCTTTGAAATTCAAGTTCCAATCGCAAATCCATATAAAATTTTGAATGTATTTTTTAAGTATCCACTAATTTTAAAGCGGTTTTATTTTTTATTTATATGGTCTTTCTTTTCTTTTCGTCTACAAACGTTTCAGTTGGCTGCCCTGCTCCCCTGAAGCAGTTTTCTTGGCAAAAGGCGAAGTAAAATTTTCGATATATCGTTGACCCAATATATCGATATTTTCGGGGGTCGATATATCATAGACATCGATATATTGCTCCCGATATATCGGAAAACCGATATATCGACAAATCGAAAAATTTTGCCATCCCTAGAATTGGCAATTAATTGGCAATAACCAAGTAAAGTACGTATGCCACTAGTGCAAGTTGTTTCGCGAAATACTGTACTGGGTGATTCATATTGTGCTTATACGATGAAACAGGCTTCCGTGGTCTAAGCACACATAAGACGAATCCATGGTTTCGGGTGTCGACCACGATGGTGACGAGGTAGATGTTGTTGCCGACGTTTCGGACGCGATACAGCTGTCCATTCTCGAGGCGCACTAACACTCATCCACTGGTCGGCGGGCCCTCTGCCTCAGGTTATATAGGCTCGGGGGTGAGGGAGGGTTGTTTACATCTCCCATTGTTTTCCCGGAAGGCGCGGCTGACCTGGGCTGTTCTAGAACACATTCGCATCTCAGCTTTTCTATAACTGGAACCCACGTACAACTTAGCTCCATCCCGTTATCTCTATTAAAATTATTGCGATGTTTTCGGATTTCAACTGCTTCCAGGACCTTTCTCTCAAAATAATTGTTACTGGTAGCCAGGACTTGAATTTCATCAAAATAAATGTCGTGTCTATTTGTATGAGAATGTTCAGCAACTGCAGAGGTATTGGTATCGATGTTTTTTGTGCTTCTTATGTGTTCTTTAACCCTGGTGGAAATTAAACGGCCTGTTTCCCCTACATAACATTTCCCACAACTGCATTTCGCCAGATTTACTAAGAGGAATTCTGTCCTTTATTGGTCTCAGTATTTGTTGTATTTTCATGTAGGGTTTAAAAATGGTTTTTATGTCGAATTTTCGTAAAATGTAACCGATTTTGTCTGTTGTACCTTGAATATACGGTAGAAAGGCCCGGTTATCATTTGGAGGATTTTCGGTTTTATTTTTATTAACCGAAACCGAAAATCCTCCAAATGATAACCGGGCCTTTCTACCGTATATTCAAGGTACAACAGACAAAATCGGTTACATTTTACGAAAATTCGACATAAAAACCATTTTTAAACCCTACATGAAAATACAACAAATACTGAGACCAATAAAGGACAGAATTCCTCTTAGTAAATCTGGCGAAATGCAGTTGTGGGAAATGTTATGTAGGGGAAACAGGCCGTTTAATTTCCACCAGGGTTAAAGAACACATAAGAAGCACAAAAAACATCGATACCAATACCTCTGCAGTTGCTGAACATTCTCATACAAATAGACACGACATTTATTTTGATGAAATTCAAGTCCTGGCTACCAGTAACAATTATTTTGAGAGAAAGGTCCTGGAAGCAGTTGAAATCCGAAAACATCGCAATAATTTTAATAGAGATAACGGGATGGAGCTAAGTTGTACGTGGGTTCCAGTTATAGAAAAGCTGAGATGCGAATGTGTTCTAGAACAGCCCAGGTCAGCCGCGCCTTCCGGGAAAACAATGGGAGATGTAAACAACCCTCCCCCACCCCCGAGCCTATATAACCTGAGGCAGAGGGCCCGCCGACCAGTGGATGAGTGTTAGTGCGCCTCGAGAATGGACAGCTGTATCGCGTCCGAAACGTCGGCAACAACATCTACCTCGTCACCATCGTGGTCGACACCCGAAACCATGGATTCGTCTTATGCATATTGTGCTTAAAGCGATTGATAGAAAATAAATACATAGATGTTTACATAAATAAATACATAGTCAATTTTATTGATTTTTATTAAGTGCTTTTTTGTAAACATCAATGTATTTATTCTCTATCAATAGCTTTAAACACAATATGAATCACGCAGTACAGTATTTCGCGAAACTACTTGCACTAGTGGCATACGCCCCTTTACTTCCAAATACATAATGCCAACTTTCGTTTAAAAAATTAAATAAATTAAATAATCTCCTTGTATCTTGTATATAAATAACTCCATAATTCCCATCTATATAATTAATAAGCCAACACGAAATTTATCTTATGAACTCATCCGTCATTTCTTAACCGATTTTGATCATTGACGGCTCATTGGAAAGAGCGTGTTGCGTAGATTTGCAAACTGGCCTTACATTTTTGAAAAAGTCCCTTGGGCTCTGCCCCATTGGCTTTTAAAGTTCCCATGTTATCCTTATGAAGAACATAATTGTTTACATTTTGATCAGCTGGATAATTTAATTGCTGTTATTTTTTAATTTGTGTAAACATAACCCTCAAGACGGATCGTGTTAGTATGATTGTGTTTTAAATTTGTCGCCATTTGAATTATCGCTCTGCTAGAGTAGCGCACGATTCCGTGCGCTCGGGTCCACTAGTGTTTACTATTGTAGAGTAGGATTCACCTAAGTTGGCCAAAGCATGTACTAATCATCTCATCAAAAATTTGTATACAAGTCACATTGAAATCATTGTTGGTTACACATGGTGTATGTTTACATTTTCTCAGAACTGTCAAATCGCCACGTTGCGTTTGTTTACAATGTTGTTATTGGTTATAGAATGTTTACATTATCGCCTATTTTTAGAATTTTTTATTTTCATTCAACCTTTCTAAATAGCTGTCACAGTTTAATTTGATTTTATTTCTTGATTTGCATGTTTTTTAGTTTGTTTAACTGCTTGTTCATTTTTTCCTGGGCCAATAAGGAAACACCTTTTATAAGTTTTGACCGCAATATGAAACAATCTCTCTTTTCAGCTACTGACTTGCAGGAAGTTGTACTGGCTATTCAAAAAATCACCTATTTTTCTTTGTAAATATTATTTCATAAGAATATCTAAGACTATTTACCAGGCCGCATCCATGACACATCCTCTCTCTGTTAATAGATAATTAATTTGGAAAAGCCCCTGAGTAATATTTTAAGTTGCGCAAGTGAACTTCCAGTTGCAATATTGCACCAAAACTTTTCCTTTGCTACAAGTGCTACACTAAAACAGATGTTCATTGACAATGTTTTCAGCACAGCTGGATTTTATGCTTAAATTCGTAAAAAGATAATAATTTGTTTTCTTTTGTTTTGGCCAACTTAGGTGAATCCTACTCTAACAATATTATTTCTATCAGTGTTGCGTATATCCCCGCATCCCAAGTACTTTTCTTTCTTTCTTTAATCTGGTTTGCTTTTTTAAAAGCTGGCTTGGGGATTCTAACCCATGCAGCCACACTATTTGTCCACTTTTGAAAATTGTCCCGGGTCTGTTATGTTATGTTAAAACATATAGTAGTCACAGATTGGTTTGTTTGGGTTAGTTTTCACAATTGTTGGGTTGGGTAAGTTTTCGCAGTAGACATTCATCTGAAACAAACAAAATTTTGTCAATTTTCTCCTATTGGGAAAAAAGAAGGTAGGAATAAATACATTTATAAAGGAAAAAGGATATAGGTAAAAGCAGATGGGTTGGTCTTCTCGCCTGGGGAACCCCTGGGGTCTATCAGGCTGGGATCCCGAAAAAGAGGACCGCGGATTAGAAGAACCAGGAGCCCAGGGTACACAAAGCTAAGGATTGTTTGTAGTTTTCACAAATTCTTTTTTGTTACCCTTATAAATTTAACTAAATCTAACCAAAAATTAATGTTGTTGGTGTTGAGGAGGTATGATGGATTATTGGAGGTAAATCCCAATTTTCTTTTTTCAGTTTGTCGTAAAGACGTTGCCTTTTGTTGTCATACGCTGGACATTCATTGATTATGTCTTCTATTGTTTCAGCTATGTTCATGTTGCATTTGATGCAATTAGGAGTTTCTATTTTCCTCATTTGATATAGCCTAGTTGCATGTGGCCGAATCTTAATCTACACATAAGGCTAGTATCTTCCCTGTTGAGTTTGCTGCTAAGGAACCACGGTTTGTTAACTGCAGTTGGTTGTATGGCTTTGTACCATCTTCCTTTAGAACTATTGTCAAAAGCTGTGGTTGCTCGGTGAAAATATTTTTGTTTAATAGGGTGAGTGCACCAGTGAATGACCGGTTAAGGACGATGTCTCATGTTAAATTGACATCACTCCCTTATTCCATAGTCACAGTTATACTTTTTACTGTAGAAATTTCATTTATTCTTTAAGGATCAAGCAATATTAGTTAAATACGTTACTTAATGATACTGAGAGTAATATTAATTAAAAGGTAACGATGGCAATGCTCCAATAAATGACCGGGACTGCACCAGTGAATGACCGATCTTGCACCAGTCAATGACCGGTCTCTTTTGGTTGAATAACTGTCAAAATATCGAAAAATCAGCCGACAACAATGAATAAGAATAATTCAGCTGAGAACATAGATCATAGCTAGTAAATGACCGATCTTGTTCCAGTGAATGACCGCGAAGTTTTCCCTCGGTCATTCACTGGTTTTTGCCCTAGTTACGTTCCAATTTATGACCGCCCTCAGTAATAATTAATTATAACACGTAGAGCAACAAAATTGATTTTAAATTGCAGGATATTATATTAAATATTATTTAATTGCAACGCATTTTTGTAATCATCATCAAATACAGAATGAATGTAAATCCAAGTAAGCCTTACAGGGATAGTCACTATAGGAGGAAAGATTAAAATCGAAGATAGTGGTACACTCAATTTTAAATATGTTTAAAAAGTATTTTCGATGCCAACGATTTTATCCAATGAAAGGTTACTGCTGAATAATTATACAAGGCTGGTTTTGCGCTTATTTTTAATTGGCTAGCCTAAAGAATATGCTTGATAAAGGGTTTTTAAAGCAAAACGGTCATTCACTGGGGGGTGGTCATTCACTGGGCACCCACCCTACTAATGTTATGTGTTAGAATTATGATAAATCAGCTGGTCAGCTGATTGTGTCAGTTTACAATTAATTATTGTTTTTATTGTCCAGTTTGTTTTTATGGTTTCAATAAATTATGATTCAATAACTTATTATTTGTAAAGTTTATTTTAATTGGCGACGAGCCAAAGTATTTTGTTCTTATAAAGTCATTTTTTTCAATCCATTTGATTATCTTTTGTTTTTAACTATGAGTGATATTGACAGGATTGAAAATATTTCTGAATTGAATAAAATTAGGTCTGTAGTAAAAGGTCAGTTGACTAAGGCAGACAGATTGTTGGTGAACCTTCAAAACCTTTTGACAGATGCACTGAAGTCAAGAATCAACATGTTAGAAGAATACTGGAACTGATTTAATTCAGCTCAACAAATTATAGAAATAAAAACAGAAGATATGGAGCTGGAAAATGAGATAGAATACAGAGTGGAGATGGAAGACAAGTACTACAAACTAATGGATCAATTAAACGAAAGACTGGAACAGCTGAATCAGAATACGACAGGTTCTTTTCTGAACATTGAACAAATACATAGAACACCCGAATCAACTCAGTATCATCGAAAATTAACATCTACAATATCCTTCATACCTTTTCAAGAGGAAGAGTCATTTAAGAACTTTATCAGGCGCCTTGAAGTATTTCTTCATTTACATGGACAAGAAATGCAGCCAAAAGACCAAGTTTACACATTGTTACATGCCCTTACACCACAGTTACATCAGAAACTGTACGACCTTTGTGCACCTGAAAACCCTCTAGACAAAACATATACTGACATAGTCTGTCAATGTTTTATCAGACTATGTCGACCCTCAACCCACTACATGGGCTTTGCAACATCGATTTTTGTCAAGAATGCAGGATGATCAAGAAACTGTAAAGATTTATTCTGTTGAGCTTCAAAAATTAACTTCAGACTGTGATTTCAACTGTGAACATTGCAATAAATCTATTGCAAATACATTGCTACGTATGCAGTTTATTAGAGGTCTTAAGGATACTGATATCAGAGCTAAGTTGTTACAAGAAAAATTTACGAAATCTTTTCAAGATGTGTTTAGAGTTGCATCTACAATGGAGGTGGCTAAAAATGAAAGTAGCTTAGTCGCTAATACAGTGTTTTCAACAGAGAGAAATATTCATACAACACTATACAATGTGTAAAGGGGAGGGAATAGAGGATTATAGGATAGTTTTTATTTATTTAAGTCAATTTCAACCTTAAACCTCAGGGTGAGTTCTTTGCCGTAGCACAATCCACTTGTAGGCTGTCAATGATCCCCTAACTTGTGAGTTCTTGGTGTAAGTGTGTAATTTGTGTGCTTAATTCGGTCACAGCATCATTTAAGATGCAACAGCGATCCGAAAGCGTATTGTTATAAAGGACGCAGCATCAACTAAGATGCAACAGCGTAAGCCTTTATTTGTGAGTGTTATGTGAATAAAGGACGCAACATCAATTAAGATGCAACAGCGTAAGCCTTTATTTGTGAGTGTTATGTGAATAAAGGACGCAGCATCAATTAAGATGCAACAGCGTAAGCCTTTATCTGTAAGTGTAAATGTGTGTTTAATTCGGTCACAGCATCAGTTAAGATGCAACAGCGATCCGAAAGCGTAGTGTTGTAAAGGACGCAGCATCAACTAAGATGCAACAGCGTAAGCCTTTATTGTGTTTGTGAATGTAAAATGTAAAGTGCCATTAATTGTATGTTTTCGGACGCAGCATCAATTAAGATGCAACAGCGTAAGCCGAAGTGTAGTGTTAAGATTGCCGCGCCAACGGACAGTCGGGGCTAAACAATCTTCGAATGTTAGTGTAATTACGATAGCCTTATACTCACCGACTCGATCAACCTTTTGGAAACTTAAATATTAAATGAGGAGAAATGGGATAAAATAACACTGACCTTTATTTATTTGCCAATTACAAAATTAACAATGTTTACAAATTTGTAATAGCGGGGGACTCTGCCGTTACAGTTCGGTTCCTACTGGGGGACTAATTAATTAGCGAAGATGCAACAGCGGGTAAACCCACAGCATCAACCGCCAGCTGGGAAGTGAGATTTAATCTGCCACTGAGGCGGCTGGCACTCGCCTATTTATAGGGCCGGTCAGCTGGGAAAGAATCACGTGACCACCTGTCAGCCGAAGCAACATTCTACTTCTACAGGATTGACACTATTTCACAACATAAATGGAAACGTAAACATTCCTTTTAGCTACCTTTACAATCATTGCTATTAAATCATTAAATATGGATTATTCTAACTTAAAACTAATAAATACTAATTGTTTTACAATACAGACAAGGTATTTACAGATAAATAATGAAAGTACACTCTGTGTTGTTATTTACAATGACGATATCGGATAACCTAACCTATTCGGTAAGTGAACAACAAACATTTCTTCAACTATTTCACACTTTCAACAAATTAATTGAAGATAAAACTGATTATTTCTATTAAATGATATGAAGTCTTAACTTAGGCCTACATAATAAACAATCTATAGTTCAAAATATCATTATCTACTGTTAAAATCTAGGTTACCTAGACTAGGCCTAGAGATGAAACATTGCAACTACAAACAACAAAACGAACAACAACAACCGAAAACAAGCAAAACGACCGGTCAAAGTTCCTAATTCATACCAAACGTCACCTTTTGAACGCCTCAAAGGTAAATGCTACCGATGTGGATCAACTAACCATAGAGCTAACCAATGTAAATTCATAAATGAAATATGCAGAAAATGTAATAAAGAAGGACATATATCTAATGTGTGCTTAAGCTCAAAACAGACAAAAGTCCATCTAGCTGAGACCGATACAGAAGTTGTGAATAAAGAAGAACATGATATTTACAAACTACAAACCGCTACCAGTGACAAGTTTATGGTTGAAATTTTGATAGAAGGAAATCCTGTTCGCATGGAGCTAGACACAGGAGCAGCGATCAGTATTTTGCCTTACTCCGCTTACAAGCAACTGAATATATAAATAAGAGAATATTCCACACGAATGTAGAACTCCGGACTTACACAGGTGAAATTATCAAGCCTCGGGGGGTTTCTTTTGTTGAATGTTCATACAAGAATCAAACATTTGTCGGTAAATTATACATAGTAAATCAAGATCTGGATGCTATTTTTGGTAGGGAGTGGTTAAAAGAAGTGAAATTAGATTGGGCAGAACTAAAAATGGTTAATAGTAGAACTGCGTCTTATGGACTTGATGAACTCAAACTTTATATGAGTTCAAAGACTTGTTTGAACCTGGTATAGGGAAAATACTAGAGAAGAAAGGACACTTACAGCTTATAGAAGGAGCTAAACCAATATTTGTGAAGGCTCGTCCAATCCCATATGCCTTGACTGAAAAAGTTGAGAAGGAACTGAGTCGTCTAGAAGAAGCTGGAATAATATCTAAGACGGACAAATCTGAATGGGGCACCCCTATTGTACCTGTGGTGAAACCTAATGGTAGTGTGAGGATATGAGCTGATTACAAAGTCACAGTAAATAAGCAAATGAAGGAAGATCATCATCCTATACCACGAATTGAAGACATTTTTGCCCGGATGAATGGAGGTCAGATTTTTTGTACGCTGGATTTGAGCAATGCATATCTTCACTTAGAAATGGATCCTAATAGTGCGGAAATTCAGACTTTAAGCACTCATAAAGGTCAGTACATTGTTAACAGACTGATGTTCGGCGTCAAAGTTGCCCCTGGAATCTGGCAGAAGGTAATGGATGGAGTTCTTCAAGGTCTGCCAGGAGTTCAGTGTTTCTTCGATGATATAATAATTCAAGGGCGTTCATCAGAAGAGCTACTAAATCGACTCAAAGGTGTGTTTGAAAATCTCAGGAGACATAACTTGAGACTAAACCGTGACAAATGTAAATTCCTTCAGAAAAAAATACAATATTTAGGTCATATAATTGACGAAAACGGAATTCATAAAAGTGAGGATAAGATCAAAGCTATTAAGGATGCCAGAAGACCCATGAATGTAAATGAGCTGAGATCATTTTTAGGTCTTGTGAATTACTACAATCGATTCATTAAAGATTTATCGACCCTTCTAAATCCTCTAAACCAACTTTTGCAGAAACGAAAGCAATTTAGATGGAACAAGGCATGTGAACAAAGTTTCCAGTCGATCAAAGAAATAATTACGAGTGATACAGTTCTTTGTCATTTTAACCCAGATTTGCCTCTGATTCTTGCTACGGACGCGTCTCCGGTTGGTCTCGGTGCTGTTATCTCTCACCGATTTCCAGATGGAACTGAAAAACCTATCGCTTTTGCTTCCAGATCACTGACAAAGACTGAGAGGCATTACAGTCAGATCGATAAAGAAGCAACTGGAATATATTGGGGATTAAAAAAATTTTTCCCTTATTGCTACGGGCGACAGTTTACACTCATCACTGACCACAAACCACTTGTTGCCATTTTCAGCCCACATAAAAGCCTTCCGTCCATGTCTGCAACAAGACTTTTTAACTACTCTCATTTCCTCTCAGGTTTCAACTACACCATAGAGTTCAAACGTACTAGTGTACATGGAAATGCGGATTTCCTCTCAAGGTTTCCAATGGAAAACGAGAAGAGTGATTGTGGAGATCAACACGATATTTTTCAAACAAACCAATTAAACACGCTTACAATTGATCACAAAGTACTAGCTGCTGAAACAATTAAAGACCCAGAACTCGGCCCTATCGTCAAAGCTCTACAGGATGGTCAATCACTGGAGCCTTTAGGGTACCATGACAATGAAATTACATTGCATGAAGGATGTGTTTTTAAGGGATGGAAGGTGGTCATTCCAGTATCTCTAAGGAAACAAATTCTCAACGAATTACACTTCGGACATGTTGGTATGGTTAAAACTAAGGCATTAGCGAGGAGTTACTGTTGTTGGAGAGGAATGGATAAAGACATCGAAGATACGATATCTAGATGCAAACGATATCGAGAAACAAAATGCACCGGTTAAAGAAGTTAATCATCCATGGGAACCAGCAACTCAGCCATGGGAAAGAATCCGGATCTTTTCCGTTAATTCACCACCACTATTTTTTTGCTCATGATTCCGTTAATTCACCACCAATTATATTTTAAATTGAAGTAGGTTTAGTTTACAACATTTTACAGTATTTCCTATTTAAAAACCACAAGAAAAAAACTAGGAAATTAAATAACGAAATTGAAAACTCACACAATTTATTGATTGACGACGTCCCTCTTTACTGTGGAGGCTGAACTGTGTAATATGTTCCAGCATTTATTCAAACAGATTTTCCGTTCCGTATTTTTTACTTCACATGTACTCGCGTAAGTAGCTATTTAAGGGTATTTTCTGTTATATCCCCGCATTTACAAACTACTCTCCATAGGCTGAGAATTAATCGGAATGGAACTAATACTGCGAAATAATATTTTTACTCACCATTTAAACGTTTAACTGTTGGGAAAAGAGTATTATAACAACTTCCTAACATCAGTCTTGACACACAAACACAAAAATAATACACATATTAATTACGTTGTTACACTTTAAAGTTACTTTGGTGGCCAGAACTACTTAATGTTTTTGATGAGTTGGTTAGGTTAGGTTAGGTTGTGTTAGGTCCTAACATCAAGTGATAACAAATACTACAACAGCTGGCGTAAAAAAAACGCACAGAACTCTCCTCACTGTTGCATTCACTTGCGACACTTAAAAATTCATTGTAGCCGCTCGCTAATCACTGGCCGCTGAGCGCGCGGTCCGGTTATCGCTGTGCTATAAGATAAGGCTTTCACAAATAGTGCAGGTAAAGGAAACCCCAAATTCAATATTCCTGATTACTCAGAACGACTTTCTTTTCTGTATTTCAGATTCTGAGTGGTGGTGAACTAACGGAAAACAAAAGAAAATAGTGGTGGTGAATTAACGGAAAAGATCCAAGAATCCATGTAGATTTCATGGGACCGACTAATGGACAACAATTTCTCATAGTTGTTGACGCATTTTCAAAATGGGTAGAGGTGATTCCCACAAAAACAACAACTACTGAATGGACAGTGAGGGAACTCAGGAAACTTTTTACTACTTTTGGCCTCCTTAAACTTCTCATTTCTGACAACGGACGAACTTTCACTTCAATAACTTTTTATGACTTCCTGAACAAATGTGGTACAAAACACAAAACGACAGCTCCTTTCCACCCATCGTCCAATGGGCAGGCTGAACGTTTTGTTCAAACTGTGAAGAAAACGTTAAGGTGTTTATTAAATGAACCAGGGACCCTTGAACATAAACTCCATCGAATTCTGATGAAACTTCGACAAGTTCCTAACTCAACAGGGAATTCTGCCTATTTCCTCATGTTCAACAGACCGGTAAGAACATATTTGAGTTTAATAGTACCGGATCAAAGAGAGAAGAATGGGGACCACCCAAAAGGAATATCACGCCAATTTAAAGAGGGGGACCGTGTACAAGTAAGAAATTATAATGGCGAAGGAAAGTGGAAGTTTGGACATGTCGAATCGAGAGATGGGAACGTTCATTATCAAATTAAATTGGACAATGGAATGATGTGCCGAAGACATGTTGACCAAATGCTGCGATCAAAACTTTAAGGGGGGACAGTTGTTATGTGTTAGAATTATGATAAATCAGCTGGTCAGCTGATTGTGTCAGTTTACAATTAATTATTGTTTTTATTGTCCAGTTTGTTTTTATGGTTTCAATAAATTATGATTCAATAACTTATTATTTGTAAAGTTTATTTTAACTAACCTTGAGGTCGGCTAATGGGATGAGAAAGTCTGATTCTATGTTCTGGGTTGAGTTTGCTGCTGTTTTTGCTGTCTTATCAGCCTTCTCGTTACCACTGATGCCGACATGGCTTGGTAGCCATTATATTACTATGTTGTTTTTTGCTAAGTTGAAGAATTGATTTATTATGCTTAATTCTAGGTGTTCATCACACTTACCATTCATAGTTTTCCCAATTTTTTCTATGGCTACTTGTGAGTCTGTATAGATTACCCACTTATCTTTTTCTGGGTATTGTGCTATTAGTTTTAGGGCTTTGTAAATTGCAAATAGCTCTGCAGTGACACTCGTTGCCATTTTATTCAACTTATATCCTATTTCTGTCTTGCTTTCATCAATAAAGATGCCAGACCCGGTTCCATATCTGGTTTTGGAAACATCAGTGAAAATTGCTGTGTGATTGTCATATGTGTTGACTGTACAGGCTGAAATTTGGTAAAGAATCTGAGGGTTAGTTGCAGCTTTCGTTAGTTTGGTGTCCATTAAGTCTGTTATTAATGTGATTTTAAAGTTTGTCATTTCAATTGGTTTTTCAAGACTGAATTTTTTTTTAAGGATCGCTACTGATTCATCTAATTCTAATGTCCTGATTTGCTGCCTGGATTCTTCAAAGAATTTGACCACTAAGGGTGTATTTTTCTTTTCCCAAAATTTGTGATGGCTGATGTACATGTTTAGCTCATGTAGACTTAGGTAGGCTGGGTGTAAACTGTCTCTGCTGATCTTGTAGGCTATATTTTCAGCCACTTGAAGCCTTCTTAAAGCTAAGGGTATCAGTGCTGACTCCCTTTGCACTGCGTGTATGGGTGTTGATTTGATAGCTCCAAGACATATTCTTAGGGCAGAGTTCTGTATTTTTTCAATGTCCTGTGATTGTTTTTGTGTAATATTGTCAAGGATGAAGCATCCGTAATCTATTTTGGGTCGTATCATTGTTTGATATATGTTGATGGGGAATTTGTTATGTGCTCCCTTTGTTCCATATGCTAGTGATTTTAATATGTCTAAGTCATGGGTACACGGAGTAAGTACTTTGTCAATATGCGCTTTGAATTTCAGCTTTTCATCAAAGGTGATTCCTAAAATTGTAACTAAATTTTCTTGTGGAATCGTCACGTTTTCAAGATTGTGATTGAATTGTGTTGGTCTCCTTTTGTGAGTGAAAGTTATAATCTTTGACTTAGTTGCATTGAAAGACATTCCTAATTCATCAACTGCAGTGTTCAATTTTGAAAGGCTGTTTTGTAGGTTTTCATGCGCATTGTGTTCTTTTTTATGACTTGCATACAGTAGTATATCATCTGCATACTGTAGCATTTTTGTGCCCGTGGTTAGTTGTCTCATAATGTCTGCTACATATATAGAGAAGAGAATGGGGCTTAGGACACTGCCTTGCGGTAATCCAGTAATGGTGGACCTCTTGACAAGATGTTTATTTGACATCAGGCTCAAATGCCTGTTGGTAAGCCAGTTTTGGCAGTAGGAGATCATTCTAGTTGGAATATTGTAAATGAACATTTTCTGTAAGAGTTTATGAGTAATTACATTGTCATACGCTTTAGTTAGGTCCATTGAAGCAGCAATAGTGGTTTCCTTTCGTGTTCTGGCTATATGGATATCTGTTGTGAATGTTATTAGATGGTCTAAACATCCTCTCTTTCTTCTGAAACCACACTGAATTTTAGGTATTATGTTTCTATTTTCGACAAACCATTCTAATCGATATTTGATCATTGTATTTAGGATCTTGGCTAAGCATGGAATGAGGCAGATAGGCCTATAGGATGATGCTTCAAACTTGTCTTTGTTAGGTTTTAACAGGGGGTGTACTGAGTGTTGTTTCCATTGAATCGGTAGGTTGTTTCCATTCTCTCTCCAGATTGAGTTGTATATATCTAGTAGGGTCATCTTGGCATTTTGGGGAAGTCGTCTGATCATTTCGTAAGAGATATTGTCCGAAGAAGATCGTTTAAAATCCGTGGCACTTGGTGCAGTCCATTTTTTGATAGGAACATCCGTACGGCCTTTAGAGCTCAAAATAACAGTTTATAGAAAATCATTTTTGAAGGTTTAGTAAAAATCTTTTGAGGGGGTTAAAACTTAAAATTGCGCTTTTGCATAATTTTACCCCCGGCGTTAATCAATGAGAAAAGTGCATGAAAAATATCAGGTTCCTAGGTCAACTGGAAGTCATTTATAAACTGTTTGCAAATTTTGTGAATACGAAGGCGACACGGAATGAAAAACCTCGAGAAAATCGCAGGCATTCGGCAAATTTCGAAGATTTTTTTAACTCTGTAGGCATTTAACTACCAAGAAACAGTTAAATTATTGGTGGTTCGTACCATATAGGCTATATAGATGATGTGTGCCGAATTTCAGCGCTTTACGTTTAATATCAAGTCAATTGGACCTGTAAACCTAACAAAGACCTTCGAAAATTTAAGGTTCTAGAGCTATCTAAGGGTGAAGGAGACCAGATACGGCAAAAGTCACAGGACCAAAGTTGTAGATCGAGTAAATTCCGTGGCACATGGTGATGTCCGTTTTTAGATAGGACCATCCGTTCAGCCACTAAAGGTCAAAATAGTAGTTTTAAAAAAGCTTTCTCACCGATTTATTGATAAATTTTTGAAGGGGTTGAAATTTAATATTTGTAGTTTTGATACTTTTACACTCAGTTTTAAGCAATAAGAAAAGTGCATGCTGAATTTCATGTTTCTAGTGCAACCGGAAGTAATACATATACTGTTTGCAAATTTTCAGAAGTCTAGGTAGAATAAGAACGTGACACGGAATGAAATACCTTGAGAAAATCACTGGCATTTGGCAAATTTAGAATATTTTTAAACTTAATATGCATTTAATTATTACGAAATAGTTATATTAATGGTGATTTGTAACATATATGTTATGGAGATGATGCGTGCCAATTTTCAGCCCTCTACGTATAATATTAAGTGAACTGGATCTGAAAAACCTAGGGAAGATCTTCGAAAATTTAAATTTCTAGAGCTATCCAAGGGTGAAGGAGACGAGATACGGCAAAAAGTCACAGGACCAAAGTTGTAGATCGTGAAAAATCCGTAGCACATGGTGCAGTCCGTTTCTCGATAGGACCATCCGTTCGTCCACTAGAGCTCAAAATAACATTTCCTGAAAATACGCTTTTTTAGCGATTTTTTAATAATTTTTTGAGGGGGTTAAAATAAAAAATTGCGAGTTTCAATAATTTTCCCTGTGGTTTGACCCTCCAAGGAATATCCGTGCCAAATTTCAAGTCTCTAGCTCATCGGGAAGTATGGTTTGAATTTGTATACGTGAGTTACACATCCGTGTATATATTACTAATATATATACACGGTGCATCGTGTATATATATTAGACACGATAACGGCCTTAAATATCGTCCGAACTAAATTAAATTTGGTAGAGACGTGTAAAGTGGTATTTACAGACCCGTAACTAGGGCCTTTGAGGCCCCAGTGCTAGAAGCACATCAGAGGTCCGAAGCCCCCCTAATTATATGGTTACTAGTGACCAGGGGCGGATTTGAAAATTTTCCACCCCTGCGCTGTCCAGATAGAGCCGCCCCTCCAACACCCATCCCCTGCGTGCCACACTTTGCACCCTGCAACTGTGCAACTCATGTTATTCGCACTATCTCGACTTTATGTTAGCCGTAGCTTGCTACGAGCTAACAAAACGTGAACCCAGATTTTGGGTTCACGATATCAATTTAAAGAGGGAAGATTGCGGGGAGTTTTCCCAACTGTTTCCGGACCTCCTCAAAGACGAGGAAATTTTTTTAAATATTTCCGCATGTCAAGTGTCAAGTTTTTTGAACTTATTGGTATGCTTCCTTTCTCTAAAAGAAATACAAAGTTTAGGAGGTGTACCTCGCCGGAGGAGCGCCTTGCAGTCACCCTCAATTAAGTAGAAAATGATTATGCTTAGACTATAGAGATGTACTGTTGAATGAAATTTAAGGGTTTGAGATGAGTTACGATAATCTGTACTAAGATATAAAAAAGACATTTATTAAATTTCGTAGTGTTAACATAGTCTGGCTATGTTGCCATACATATAATATTAACTTAAATTAAAACAGTAAGTTTATAAAATTTAAGAAAAACATTATATTATTAGCATAGTAATCATCAGGCTACATAGAAATCATGAAACATGAGGGTAGTGAGGGGCGTCTCTCAAGCTGTCCCCACCACACCGGCCACCGGGCCTGACCGGGCTCTGTCGGTCCTTGGGGCGTCCTGGTCCGGTGACAGTCAGATCCGGTGAGGTCCGGGATGGGACGGTCCGGTCTAATGCGCGGTGCCTCATATGACTACGTGTATTTTGACATTTGACACTTGGCCGGTCCTGTACCAATCCGGTCATGTCCACTGTAAGTGCGCGCCCTGCTTAAACCGAGCTTATCGCGTATTTACGGCCGGATCGAGAAGAGATTGTTCCCATAGACAACGAATTTGGATAACAGGTAGTCGGGAATCCGGTAAAAGTTAGGAAAAGGTTGGGCAAGTCTGTAAGGTCGGGAATATTCGGAGAAAAGGAATTAATTTAAACCTTTGGTCGGGATATTCGAATCTATATAGTGATACAACGAAACAAAATAGCCGGCAGATCTATTGGTCACAATGTCGCAGTGCGGCCGACTAATCTTTCGCTCTACTCGCAAACTGGGCTCTGTTTCATCAATTGGCCATGTCGTTGCTAAAAAATCTGTTGTTTATAAATCGACTGTCGGCTGGCAGGCATAATTTACCGTATTATTTAATTTTCAAGGAAATTAGAGTTCCGTTCTTGTGGCAACATTGAGTCAGTTGCAAAATAAAAAAACTCACCTGTCTCCTATCTCCCTCACCTCAAGTCAAGGCTCAAGCGACAGTAGAGCACTGAGCTAGAGTATAACTGGAGATAGCACTGTGTGTCAGAAAAGCGTGCCGTCAGGCTGCCAGGCCGCCATATTGCCGTGAGGATAGGTTAACGCGCGCATTCAAACTGTCTTCAAAATCAAACACGAAATGCAATACTTTAAACTGTCTCTTCCAAAGTAAGTTCAATCATCAGATTAAACTTAATATATTTTACTTTTATTTCAACTGTAATATTTAAACCCGTTCAAACTTTCCTTATAACGTGTTTTTTTGGGTTTTGTTCTAAATGTATGAAGAAATAAAATAAAACTTTAGAAGGACTTTTAAATCTCATCATCCAAACAAATATTCACTTGATTATTATTTAATATTGTCATGTAGAACTCTAATAAAAATAAAAGTAGCATTGAATTTTGTTTTGGATTGGTTTTAATTCGAACTTGGCCAAGCTAAAGGTAAGGAGTCCTTAATTTTTACCATCCTTACTTAGTCTTGTTTCCATGTTAAATCTTATGGATGAATAAGGAACTTGAAAGGCATCTATAGCTATTACTTTAAGGCTAACCCTCATAAAATTTGTTTCCTACAAATCTTCATGGCGAGGTCTTTCCTTTAGTACAACTATGTATACTTCAGTAGTAAAATTTAGTAGAAATTTCATTTAGAGAGTTCTCCAGATTAATAATCAAATGAATCCAACAACAAACTACAGAATATTTCAAACCTTTACCTTGTTGTAAAAATTAAAATTAATGTTATCTGCATGTTGTTAATAATATTACAAACCATGATCAAAGAGTTGTTTATTATTTTAAACAAAATGACAGCTGATCTCTAGGTTTCTTCCATATTCTTCATCTTCGTTTAGGCTTCTCTAGATTCACCATTATCATTGAATTATCCCTCATCTGACTAGGTTTTGAAAACAAACATGTCTTACCACATAATCTTGTTATATAGGCCTATGTAATTTAGGGTTACAATAAGAAGTCAGGAAATTTTTTAATGCATTTTATTAACACAGTCTTACAAAGCATAGGTTTTTTTTATAAAATTCACAGGGTGTCTAATTTTGTTTCCACCCTAAACATATCATTCTGACAATTAATTTATTTAATAGTTTTCAAACATAAATAGGTTATTTATTAGCTTGTTTGGATAAAAATTACCAATTTGCAGTTGCTTTGATCAATAATTAACATTCATGATATAAATTCCCATCGCAGGAAACCTGTGTACTTATATATAGCCTATGTAGGGAGAATTCACTACAAAATTGGAATTTAAAGAAATAGAGAAACCAGGAATGATAGGTACAATTTAGGAAAATGACCTATGATCTAGGAAATCTGAAAATAAAGCGCTGACGTTAAACAATGACAATTTGTTGGCCTAGTAGATGGGTCTACTAAAATGTTTGACCATGTGACGGGTCAAGTGCCGCCATCCCTCAATTTGGCCACTGGCATTAACTTCATTCTTGTAAACTTAATTTCAATTATAAAATATATTTATAACTCGTTATTTGCTATTGGAACAGGATTGTAAGGAATTTATAAAATATTAAATAACAATATAACACGGTATTGGGAAATACAGGATTCCTGCAGGGCAGTTTCAGGACACCCTCTGTCAAAGTTTTTAAGTTGGATTCAGAAGTTCAACCGGAAGGTGGAATTGCGAGTCGGGGCCTCGGCCAGACGGCACGTGCAAGGAATTTGCAGCGCTGTGCAATATTGCGTAGCCGAACCGACGGGTACGACACAATAGCAGACCCAATAATCATTGTAATATAACTGTAACGCCCTATGTAATCCATAGGGCGCAGCACCAAGCAGGGGCATATGCCCTCCCCACCTCTCACCTCAGCCCGCGGCAACGTAAAATCGCTCTCAGTCTTTCCCGTGATGTCCCGTGAATAAATTATTAATCCGCGAGCCGCGCGATCTCTCTCTCTCTCTTTCGGGATGGCCTCATGCCAAATAATTTCAACTTCTAAATTTTGAAAGTGCCGTTTTCTCTAAATTTAATTAATTAACCTAATATCTGAATTTGGATTAATTGTATTAACTAGATGTAAATTCTGAATTGAATAAATCACCTTTTTTTAAATTAGCTGAGTTCGTTTTCGTTTTAATTAAACGCTCCCACTGGCGCCTTAACGACAACGACGACAGTAGATATATATTCCTTCGTTTTGAAATGGCGAAAAGTGGAGACTTGATATTATGTTAGCGAGCGGCGGCTGCCGAGGATCGAGTGGTCGACCTTGGGGACTGGGTTAGGAGGCTGTGAGCGATCCTCCGTTTGAAATCGCGAAAAGTCGAGACTTGATATTACCGTTAGCGAGCAGCGGCTTTGGCCGCCGCAGCCGCCGTCAGTGGTCGGCCTTGGTATTTAGTGTGCGATGGTGTTCACCGTGACCTAGTGCAATATTTCGGTGTTCCAAAACTGGTGCATAAGTCGTTGCAATAAGTAGGTGACCGACTGCACTTAAGGAAAGTAAACCAGGGTACATGTAAAAATGAGGTGACCGAAGTGTTGGTACTGGAAGTCAGGGTAAACTAGACTTTGGTATAAAAGCATGCATTTGGAGGAGGACAAGTGCAGTCTAACCATGTCTCGGTTTGTAATATTGTTTAAGTACAACGAGGAGGCGGAAGCGGTTGCAGCACTGCAGCACCTGCAGTCGCGATACGAGGTGGAGCGATCGACGTCGTTTGACGTCACCGAGGTGGTTGACAACCATACTCCAGGTTAGTAAATAAATAGAATATTTGGAAATAATGTTGAGGAGGTAGTGGACAAATAGTTTAAGTCAATAAATAAATACTTGGAAAACGTTTTCGAAAGACAACCAGTTTATTTACTGAAAAATTTTAACATTAGGAGACCGATTAGTCATGCCCGTGAATGCTATTTTGAACCCTCCGGCAGCCAGGTTGTCGATCTCCGCTTGAGTGAGGTTAAGTGCAAAACGTTTCGGCAAAAAAATGATGTGCGGTTTGCCGTTGAAGATAATGTCAAGTATGACACTTGTGCCGTACTCTCGATGAGAATGTAGTCTCGCTCCGGTGATTGGATAGCCCGCCGGATCGACTAAATCCGTAATAGCTGCTCTTGGTGGACCTCGGCTAACTTCCAAGTCGGAAAGTTTACTCCTGAAGTCGGACATTTTACTGTAAAACCCCAAATAGAATTAGTTGATACACTAATGTTGAGTAAAAATAACGTAGAAGGAGAACGACTAAAACAATACTTTGCTATGCCCAAATGAGATGCTTTACAGCTGGATATAACCGATACCGATACATGTAATAAATAAAAAAAAGAAATAAACGTACGAAATAAAGAGAAACAACAGTAGTTTACCGATAAAAAAATAGTAAGAGTAAGAAATACAGTAATTTGTATGAACAACTATTAGATTCATGCAACACAAATACATTTATTCCAAACAATAACATAGTATTACTATGTCGATAAAATAAACACATCTTCACCAAAACTCGTCTTATGTTTTCAAACTGAAGTAAGTGCAACTAATGAAATTATAAGAAACCCATGTAAAATTAGAATGACAATAGTTAACATAAAACCTTACGCAAATACATATATATCAAATAGTAACATAACATTCCCATGTTAATAAAATAAACACATCCTTAATAAAACTCGATTTATATTTTCAAACTAATAGTAGTAAATTTAATTGATAAAATCATAAGATTTAAAACCCATAAACAATTGGAACGACAATTGTTGACATAAAACCTCATGATAAGTACACATAGTCATAAAAGTACGAAAAGTATCCAATAGTCATATATTTATATTTGAATCTATATATCCCATTAAAAACCTTTTTCTAAAAGTTCACAGAATCTAATTTATATTAAAAATTGGAATAACCACATATCTATAGTGGATACAAATGTATAAGTTACAATAAAACTATTAGCCTTACGCAAACAAAAATCATATAGATAGTAGTTATTATTTTGTCAGCATTGTTATGTATTTAAAATAAATTATTCCATATGATTCACTTGCATTATTTCCTTCAAGTACGTAGATTATTAAAAGGAATATCTTAGTTATGCTATAAACTATTTGAATATACTATTATGTATATTTATTTGCGTCAACTATATGTACGATTGGTGTAATAATAGTAATGCTACAATTGTTTTTTCGCTGTATCGTAGAACTGTATAAACAAACTTGTATATAAATTTGTTGATGTCAAACATTAACTAAAACCTGTTATAGCCTATAATAAGAGTAAATACACCTTATAAATCTATAAAAAGATCCAAGACGACAGAAAACCTTTCAAAACAACAACAACAATAAAAAAAATCAATAAGAATAAATAAACTAACCGAAAATCTATAAGGTAATACCTAAATAAAGCCTAAAGACAGTAGTGGTAATGTTAACACAGTATTTGTCGACTGTGGTGAAGTTTGTCAGTCACAGTGTTGTCCACAAGGATTATGTACAAACATAGGTTTGTTGTTTCAGCTGGACTGTTAGCGGCCGTGATGCGCTGCGAGACGACCCACCGTTACGAGGTGTCGTTGTGCCGAAAGAGAAAGCCGATCGCGGTCGTTAGCGGCATTCCGACGTCTCGCCCACGGCACACGTCTCCGCCGACCACATTGCAACGGCTTACGTCACCGCTCACCGCTCAGTCCGCGACCTCACTGACGCCGCAACCGTCGACGTCACAGCAGCGTACGTCACCACCGCTGCCGTCGCAGCCGTCTCAACCTCCGACGGAGGGACCTATAGACCTCACCTCTGACGATGCGCCGTCACAGCCGCAACCTTCGTTACTGCCGCAGCCGTCGCAGCCGTCTCAACCTCCGACGGAGGGAGCTATAGACCTCACCTCTGACGACGAAGACAGTCTGGACGGGTTACTGAACGAAGCACTTGCTTCAAACAGTAACTCGTCCGGATACGCTTCGGTCGAGGACGATGTAATTTTTGAATTATTTAATTAAAAATAAAAATCTACTAACAGCAATTGTTATTTCTTTCTTTCCACCCTGCATACCAGTAAGTTTGTAGCGGTAAAGTATCATGTCAGTAAACAGTAGCACAAAGTTTCAAAGTAGTAACAGATCTAAAAAAGGTGAGTGTCAAAGTTGTAAAAAAGTAGTGATAAAATAAGACAACTGTGACAATTCAAAATGTGTAATGTACTCTCCTAGTCCAAGCAACAGTAAAATTGTAAGAAAAGTAGTAATAAAATGAGAAACCTACAGCAAAAATTCCAGCGACTTACCACGGTGTGTAGCGGACGTGTGCGCAGAGTCAACTGTGCTTTCCAGCTAGAACCCACAGTCTTATAAGCCCGACGAGGGTCCAGGTCATGGACGTGTCCCACTGACATAAAACCAGAAGCAGGTCGAGTCGACGAGATCGCGGTCACTAGGTCGTTTGACCTACTGATCCGAATAAAATCTAGATTGTGGTCAGTAGGCCGAGGACTGAGTGGTAAAAATCTAGGTCGTGGTTTGTAGGCCGACGACAGACTTAGTCGTGCCAAAATTGAAAGTGTGTCGACGGCTTGACCGCGTTACCGCACGAGGTCGGTTTACCCCACCAACTCGACGGGCATAAAAGAGCCGAGCAGCTCTGAGGCCGGCACACAACGATCCGCAGAGTGTCAACCGACACATGGAGTTCTTAGAGTGCACCATATGTCACGAGGCATACTTCCTGACGGAAGAATCCTTAGCGAGGCACCAGCAAATGTGTCTTGCCACCAAAGGATATACTACCAGATTCAACAAACTGCGACGAAGCAGCCCTGGCGATCCACCTCCGGCAAAGCAACTGAAAGGAGCCAGCAGTTCTCAACGCAGTAGCAACAGCAGCAGCAGCAACAGTCCACAACGCAGTCCACGACGCAGTAGAGCTCAACGTGATAGCACACAGCACAGTCCACAAAGCAGTAGACGTCAACGCAGCAGTCCACATGGCAGTCCACTACGCAGCAGCAATCGCAGTCCACTACGCAGCAGCAATCGCAGTCCACTACGCAGCAGCAACCGCAGTCCACAACGCAGTAGACCTCAACGCAGCAGTCCACATCGCAGTCCACGACGCAGTAGCGCTCAACGTGATAGCACACAGCACAGTCCACAAAGCGGTAGACGTCAACGCAGCAGTCCACATGGTAGTCCACTACGCAGCAGCAACCGCAGTCCACAACGCAGCAGCAGTCGCAGTCCACATCGCAGCAGCAGTCGCAGTCCACAACGCAGTAGTACACCTCCAAAGTTGAAATTTTACATCAAACGTGGACTCATCAGCTGTCGTGACTACACGATCGAAAACCCAGACAATTATTATAAAGACTCAAAGACATTCCTAGCTTCGGCTCTTCCGCTGGTGGAATCGCTGCTGCGTGAGGAATTAAAGACATCCAGTCTGAAATACAACATGGTTTTGCTGTCCTACTTCAATCATCTACACGAAGGAATTCTAGAGGAATTCAACTTTAAAACGACAATAAAAACCATCTACGGGGGCTCCGACGATCTCGAAGACATGCTGGCGCAGGACGGTGCGAAGCTGCTTGCGGTACAGTCCGAGTTCGAGGGCAAAGGAAGCGGCTGGAGTCTAGATCATCCGTCTACTTTAACCATAAGGGTAAGCAGATTTGCGTTTAAGAAACCCACTGGGAAATCGTACACTGCTCTTCCAAAAAGAATTACCCGACGCAAAGCCACAATAAACATACAAAACACTGACAACAAGTGCTTTATGTATAGCGTTCTTGTAAAACACCTACCTAATGCGAGTGTAAAGTCCTTTTTGAAAGAGAGTCACTTTGAAAACATCAAAGACCACTACGACTTTAGCAACCTTAAATTTCCAGTTTCGGTATCGTCTATTCACATCTTTGAAAAAACAATCCAAACACCTCTGTAAACGTATTTGAAACTGCTCCGGGCTGTGATATAACCCCTTTGCGTGTCGTCGACGAGTTAGAAAATCATATAGACTTGTTGTTGTACAGGGCTGACGCCAATAACTCACATTATGTATATATAACCGATTTCGCAAAGCTTATCAGACCGCAAGTCGCAGCCGGTAACAACCAAATTGTTATTTGCAAAAGGTGTTCGACTCATCGCGAGGTAAGAAAGTGTAAACCAGATCCCAAAACATGGCTTGAAGATCATTTGCGACTGTGTAAAAAATTCAAATTAGCTACCACACGTCTTCCGAAAGAAGGGGAAAACCTTTTGAAATTTGAAGAGTTTGAATACCAAATTCCAGTCCCAATTATTGTTGTGGCTGATTTCGAAGCCACGTTAGTGCCGGTCGTGGGGTCTGATCGTTCGTACCAGTGTCACGAACCGAACTCTTACTGCACGCTTGTGAAAACCACTCTACCCGTTGAAAAGCTACACGAAGTAGGGATTAGTACGGAACCGGAACTACACCGTTCTCCCAACGCGGCGCAATCGTTCATGATCCATATGAAACAGCTTGCCGCTTGTGTCGAACAACTGTACATGCGACAAGAACCGTTAAAACCTCTAACAGCTGAAGAAAACAATCGTTTCGAAACAACTAGCGAATGTGATTTATGTTCTAAAACCTTTAACGACAGCACTTGTGTTAAGGTAATCGACCACTGTCACGTGACAGGTCGACTGCGTCATATTCTCTGTAGTAAATGTAACTTGAGGTGCTCCACTGTTAACTTTATCCCGGTCTATTGTCACGGTATGTCAAACTACGACGGAAACTTCATAATAAGAAGTCTCTCTACAGTCCCGGATTGTGAGGTAAAAGTAATACCATGCACTAATGACAAATACATTTGTATATCGGTCCGGGTAAACAAGATGTGGCTTCGTTTTTTAGACTCGTACCGACTCATGTCGTCGAGCTTGGCCAAGCTGGCAAACATTTTGTCAGAAAGCGAACTTGTTGAATCTTCAAAATTGGTGCCACCCGAACACCTAGACCTCGTCCGCCGCAAGGGCGTATACCCTTACGATTTTGTCACCTCTACAGCGGTCTTTGATCAAACCCATCTGCCGTCACGGGACGCGTTCTTTGACAGGTTGAACAATGAACCCTGTTCGGAAGAAGATTACGAGTTTGCACAGTCTGTATGGGAAAAACTGGAAATGAAAACGTTCGGCGATTATCATAACTTTTATTTAAGTCTCGACGTTTGCTTACTTGCCGACATTCTTACTTCTTTTAGGAAAACATGTTTGGAATCATACAAAATCGATTGTTGTCACGTCTACACAGCGCCCGGTCTTGCATACAAATCGATGCTTCGGATGACACGAGTCACCCTCGAGCTTCTCACAGATCCGGACATGTTGTTAATGATCGAATCCGGAATCAGGGGTGGACTAGTACAGGTCAGTCTTCGTCATGCTGTAGCAAATAATCCTTACCTGAGTAACCCGTCTGACTACAACGAAAACGAACCGAAAACATGGTTGCTTTTGTTAGACGCTCTTAATCTTTATGGACATGCCCAGTCCAGTTACCTACCGACCGGAAATTTCAAATTCGTAGAATCACCTGAATCGTTGGATTGGTCGACAATCCCATTAGATGCTCCAACAGGATATATAATTGAAGCTGACGTGGTAGTACCGGACAGTGTCCATGACAAACTGCAGGACCTACCCCTCCTTCCGGAACTGGAGGTCCCTCCAGGTGGCAAAGAAAAAAAATTACTAGCGACGCTACATGACAAGACCAAATATGTGGGTCACTATAGTATTTTTCAACAGGCCGTAAAGTTAGGGCTAATCGTGACTAAAGTGCACCGTGCAATCTCGTTTTCGCAGTCACCTTATATGAAAAAGTTTGTAGACTTTAATGCCGAAAAACGGGCCGGTTCTACCAATGAGTTCTACAGGAACATATAAAAGTTAATGAACAACGCTAATTACGGAAGACTTTTGATGAACAAACGGAACCACCGTGATGTGAGGATCGTAACTAAAGATAGTTTACTTCAAAAACTGATCCGCAACCCTCAGTTTTCTGAACATGTGATAGTAGCGCCGGACGTTGTGCTTGTTTATATGCAAAAGAAATCGGTCTTGTTGAACGCTCCTATCTACGCTGGCATGTGTGTCCTCGACATAGCCAAAGTTCACATATTCCGGTTTTACTATGACGTCCTGTGTACTAATTTTGACGCTCAGTTACGCTTGTGCTACACCGACACAGATTCACTCCTGATTTACGTCACCTCAAACCGTGACATATTCGACCTCTTGCGCCCAATAGCGACACATTTGGATCTGTCGGTGTATTCAGACGGACACCCACTCAAAGACGACACAAACAAGGGTCGGATAGGATGCTTCAAGGATGAAGCAAAAGACGGAAAACAAATCCAAGAGTTCATCGGGTTACGCGCCAAAATGTACGTGTATCGTTACGGGTCGGACGAGAAAGAAATAAAATTTACAGCTATGAAAGCGAAAGGTATTAAGACCTCATACGTTAAACATCACCTCACGTTTGAAGACTATAAAAGTACGCTATTCGATGGTACGGAGCCCGAGAAAGCAGAATTCAACCAGATACAAAGCAGACTTTTTAGGGTTACAACCAAAACAATTGTGAAAAGATCGTTGTCTGCTGCTGACGATAAGAGGGTAATTAGCAATGATCGAATCAGTACCCTTCCCTACGGTCATTACAGGCTTAGGACCATCGCGGAGGAACCCACTGAGGAGGACAGTGACACAACTGATAATGACAATGATGTTATATGATTTAGTGCTTACATCTACATGTCTAGCCATAGATAGTAGTAATAACATTGACAGTCTCGATGAGTTAGAAACACTATTGATACTACCAAATTCAATAAGACGCGACGTTTGTAGGAGACTTAAACACCTTTGGATGTCTCAGAGACGTCTTTCATTCAGTCGCAGACGATTTGAATATCGGTATTTGAATTTCAGCCAACTCGATAAGTACGAGTTTATTATGTTGACCCATCATCACAGTAGTGTTCACCCAGAATTTTGGCCGTCCTATTCAGATAAAGCCCATGTGTTCTTTGATTACTACGAGCTTGTTATTGGTAACAGTAGTACGTACCGTCTATGCAGAAGGTGTTTTACAAAAACGTGTGAACCCTCCGATCCTCTTGACGATTATCAAGAGCATTGGCAGTCCTTGAATTGGAAGTTCTTTAGTACAGTACACCATTTTGGTGTCAATCCCAGTGGGTTCGTAAGAGATGTTTTAAAGCGAGAAAGCAGTTGGTGCGATTATTGCATACTATCACCGTTGTTCCATTTGTACAGTTTGGACTTGTGTACAGAACATACACATGTACACGACCGGGACAACGATAGTGATAGCGATGAATCGATCGTTAACTCTTTCGAGCGAGTCGAAATTTACAGACCTTATTAGAGATTCATGTGTGTCGGTTGACACTCTGCGGGTCGATGTTTTTTTTCTTTCCCAGTGTTTTGACTGTTTAATTATACGAATTCTACCAAACGAAAGAACTGTGTAGTGTATTTAGTAAATAATTCTAAAACAATCCTTGTTTTTTCGCTATCCCTCTTTTGTATGCAATCCAATATCATGTAATTTTAATATGTAACACTATACTTTTCAAGATATATTTCTGTTTTGTTATTAGTAGTTTTAAAGTTTTCTGAAGGATCACTTACATTGGAAGAAAAACTTAACAGAATCGTATTTGCTATTACTATGTATTATATCTTGTTTTTTCTCCAGTGTTTTAAATATGTGATTGTTAACACTTTGCCAATCGAAATAACTGTGTAGTTTATTTAACAAATAACACCAAAACAACCTTTTTTCTTCATTTTTATGTTGTATATAATTCAATATGATGCAACTTTGATATGTAACACTAATCAATACTTTTCAAGATATATTTCAGTTATGTCATTAGTAGTTTTAGAATACTTTCTTAAGGATCATTTGCATTGTAAGAAACATTGAACAGAATAATTGTATTTGCTACTTTTGTGTATCCATGTCTTGTATCGTAAATAAAAATAGCATTATTAACCACAAAAGTTTTGTTTTACCACCTTTATTTTCCTCATAGGTTTATAAGGAGAAAAAGAGCACACTCACTTATTGAAACATAATATTTATTAATATCAAGCAAGACTTACAGTGAATACATTTTTACCATTTTGACACAAATTTAAGGTTTTCCAAAACATTATTAGTAATGTTCGACACACAAAAGCGACGCACTTCGGAGTCCAACCAGGAGAGCATCGCGGTCCTGAGCGGAGTGTGTTCGTACCAATGATCCGCCGTCATGTCGATAGGTAGCCTCTTTTCGTTGAGCTCCTGGAGACGTCGAGGTAAGTCGACTGTAATATGATTCACCAAGTCCTTGTCCAATGTCATCGATACCAAATCTGTTGAAGGGCTACTTGAAGAGAGTAAACTCATTACTTTGTAATGCCTGACAAAGTATCTGCTGTAGCGTGAAATCAAATATTGTATAGCAGGACTTATTTCGACAAGTATGTTGAAATAACTCTCGAGGCATGGAAACATACGGTTTAAAGAAGTCCAACCCATAGTTTGAAAAACCACTCTTGACGTTTGACGTACAATATCTGATTCATCGCTGGGTCTTGACAGTAGGAGAGAGTTTAAATTGTGATTGATTGGCTTCTGTTTCAAGTGGTAGTTGCTCAAAGCAACAATTCCATTAGGTCTTGCCTCCAAAAGGACGGTGTGCAAATAGAACGGTTTGAACAGTACTTTTTCCTTTAAAAATCTATTGACAGCATTCAACACCGAAGAGCTCTGTAGACTTAGCAAATCTTCAAAAGTCAATTCAACGGTTGCCAGATTATTAACCAAGTAGATGGAAGGCTTGAAGTCTTTGAAAGCATCGAGTCCTACAACAGCATCGGCTTGATGTCTTGCAACTTTGTATTTTTGACGAAGTAAAAGTCTAGGTTCCCAGTTGTTTGTACTCACTTGGTTAGGCAGTGATGGTGATTTCTGCGATGGTGGTGGTGGTGGTGGCGGCGGCGGTGGCTGCGACGGCGGCGGCGGCGGTGGTGGTGCTGGTGCTGATGGTAGCGGTGGTGTCTGCGTCGATTGAAGATTACGTTTCTGTTGTAACATCTGCTTGGCGGTGATGGTCGACAGAGAACAAGATGGCATTCCAGGGTTTTCAGGTCGGTACACGTCGTCGTTGTCGTCTTCGTTGTTGTTGTCATATTCTTCTTCTATTTCTTCATCTCCTCCTCGATAAGTGTAATAGTTAACTTTAGTTTCTCTTACTGGTTTATCTTCCACGTCCCCGGTCAACGTAGCTAGAAGGTTGTCGATATCCATAGTGTTGATGTCAGGATAAATCAGGGGTGCTGATGCTGCTGCTGCTGCTGCTGCTGCTGCGGTTACAGGTTGCTGAGGTGCTGGAGGCGTAACTTGAGGTGTTGACCGTCTACGCTTAACACGAGCAAGATCTTTACGCGGAGCCGGCAACGATCGCTTGGTCTGCATCGTTTCAACTGACATGCAGGTGTATCCACTAGGCTTTATACCGTCACACCTCCGCGACCGGTTTTTCTTTTGTACTCTTTACAAACCCGGCGGTTGGTGTACCGTCACGCCTCCGCGACCGGTTTTACTTTTGTATTCGTTTTAGAAACAAAACACAATCGGTATAATCGGCAATCAGGTCTCAACGTGCAAGCGTTGGAAAAATCCTGATCTCATCGTTCATTGCCCTTTTCTTGTTTCATCGTGTCGGGTTTTACTTTTGTATTCTTTTGGGTGTGGTCGCCGTGGACAGACAGGTCTCAACTCGAATGCTCTTTAGGACCGGCGGGATGTTTGAGAATTCCAAGATTTTCTTCTCCTTTACCGTCGTGTTCTGGTTTTATTGTCTTGTCGTTTTCATCCCAGACGAACTTTTCTCCCCTCCAGTTTAAAAGTTTAAATCTAAGAAAAACATGAGAAAAATGCCTATATTCGCGTCCATCGTCGTAATATGCAAATCCACTCAACACCTTTGGGTCGGCTGTCAAGACAGGTTTTTCTTTACTATTGAGTACGAAATCAAATTCCTTAGCTTCACACTTAAAGATCTTCTTCTGATGGTCATAAATCAACGTTTGCTCTATAATGCTTACGTCTGAAGGGTCGATTCCTGGGGCGCAATCTGCGATTCTTTTGTTCTTTGCACTATAACAACAACCATCAGGCCCTTGTTTTAATACATTAACCGATTCTTTTAGATTTTTGTTTTCCTCTTTTACACTTTGTATTTCACTTTCATAACCAGTCAGTTGCCATTTTAAGCTTTCAACATTTTTCTTTAACGCGTCGATAGTATTTTTATAAGTTGTACTAGTAGTACTTTCGAAACTATCAATTTTTCCTTTTGCTTGGTCAATTTTCGTATTGAGAGTGTCGATGCTGTTTTGATAGTCTTTACTCACGGTATTTTGAATGTCACTAATCTTCTCTGTCAAATCCTTTTTGTCATTCTGATAGCTAGTCAGCAGCCCTTTTAAGCTTTCGACATCTTTTTTCAACGCATCAATAGTATTTTTATAAGTTGTACTAGTAGTACTTTCGAAACTATCAATTTTTCCTTTTGCTTGGTCAATTTTTGTATTAAAAGTGTCGATGCTGTTTTGATAGTCTTTACTCACGGTATTTCGAATGTCACTAATCTTCTCTGTCAAATCCTTTTTGTCATTCTGATACCTAGTCAGCAGCCCTTTTAAGCTTTCGACATCTTTTTTCAACACATCAATAGTATTTTGATAATCTGTACTGACGGTATTTTTAAAACCAACAAACTGTTCACTTATCGTGTCGACTTTAGTTTTAAGAGTCTCAATACTGTTTTGATAGTCTTTACCTATAGTAGTTTGAAAACCACTAATCTCTTCTCTTACGGTTACAATTTCCATCATTAGTGTATTAAACGTGTTTAAGCTAACATCCTCAAGATCATCACCTGTCGTCCTAAACTTTTTGGTATCTCCACCATCTTTACCGTCCACCACTTCTTC
The DNA here is from genome assembly GCA_035578135.1 of Flexamia atlantica. Classification (NCBI taxonomy): domain Eukaryota; kingdom Metazoa; phylum Arthropoda; class Insecta; order Hemiptera; family Cicadellidae; genus Flexamia; species Flexamia atlantica. Next base: position 28,499,519 of record JAQJVK010000005.1, on the reverse strand, counting down.
AATATAATCACTAAGTTGTCTCTTACGTTTCTCGAGAAACAAAGAGTGTCCGAATTTGTCGATAATATGGCGTCTTATCATATTCACGGTGTTGAGCTTTCAACGGATTGCAGTGAAATGAGGGCAAATCAAAGTCAACCCCGTATTTAAATCCACTGGTTGAATCGTGAGGGGAAACCCAGCCACTTGACAAACACTCGATTACCTTTGCGTTTTAATATTTTTTCCACTAGATACGTATCGGGATACTTTGTCAGTTGAAGTTCTGGACCGTAGAAAGCGCCTTTAATCTCATTTCCTTCTCCGTCTCGCAGGTGGTAAACCGGGGGTGCTGTTTTGCGTACTCGAGAGATGGTAAATATTTCCGTAGACCACGAGGGGGTAAATCCTTTAGCAAATATAGTCTTATACTTTGAAATACGTACTTTATCATTAACTCTAAACTTAGGTTTTCGTTCAGCCGTAGTTTTGTTTAATTTCTGTACTAACTCTTTTTCATTAGCTTTGGTCACGTCCTTAGGTCTCATGCCGGTGGATCGATGAATTTTCGAGTTATATCTAGCCATTAGCTTTGGCAGTAAATCGATCCACTTGTAGTTTCCTCGAACACTAAACTCCTTGTACATCCAGTTCTTGATAGTTCTATTCAACCTCTCTACAACTGATGCTTTTAAATGTGTATACGAACTGTAATGATTTATATTGTATTCTTCCATTAACTTTTTAAAATGTTTGATATAAAAATCCGTTCCCAAATCACTTTGTATGTTACGAGGCACACGTTTGCTTTTTTGAAAAACCTCTCGCATAGCAGATGCTACCGTCTCTCCTTTTTTGTTAGCCAACGGTACTGCCCACGCAAACTTCGATAATACGTCAATTATCATAAGTATGAATTTTTTATTTCCATTGACCCTGGCGTGTGGGATCATCTCTATCAAGTCTACCTGCCAATGGTCGTCAAAACCACGAACAAGAACCTTACGTCTTGCAAAGTTCTTTCTTGCCGGCTTATGAAGTTCATTAACAATCCCACGCTTATCGAGATCTCTGGGATTTGTTCCCATCACGCTACAATATTGTTGTATCGTAAAAGTCTAATAATATATTCTATTTCGTCGTTATGACCTGTATGCCCTGCTTCTTTTGATAATATCAAGATTTTCAAACGTTTAACAAGAAAATTAACGTTTTTCTCGTAATACTTTGCGTTACCAAAAGTTATTCCGCTTCCTGACGTAGTATGTCCAACGTCTTCGGCTGCCTCTTCTGCTGAGCTAGTTGTAGAGGTAGCAGCAGTAGCAGTAGTAGTAGTAGTAGTAGTAGTGGTACCAGGTGGAAATAGCACAGAAATGACGTTTATATACTTTTTCCCTCTATTACTGTTTATGGCCTTCTCAGCTGAATACATTTGTCGATGAGCGTTCGTCTCTTCTAAAATCTCTTTATATGTCGCCAAGTCCTTAGCTGTTATCGCGTCCTTCTCAGGGACCTTCATAAACAATAACTCTAACAGTCCAGGGGTAACATCGTATTTGTGATCTTTTATCGAAATTTTTCGTTTACCAAACATTATTTTCGAATCACCTATCATATGGCTCCCCCGTCCATCGATTCTAATTCCGTATGTGGTGTCCATTTTTTCTTTCATCGAAGGGATAGAGAGTTTGTTTATATAATTTTCAACTAAACTACTGTCTACGGTTTGTGTTGAAGTCGTAATGGATTTGTTAAGTTCATTATCACTCTTCTCATCCTTTTCAACGTCCTGTGAAGTGTCCTTTTCTTCCTTTTTCAGAGTAGGGAACTCCATTTTGATTGGTTTGTTGGCAGCGGATTCCCTTAGACTTTTTACCACTGTATACTGAAGCGGAGTCACTATCGGTTTGGCCTGGGCTTCCAATAAACGTTCCACATAATCTGCGTTTTGCTTTAAATCTTTGTATTTTTTTCTAACAGCATCAGTTAATCTCACCAGTTCGTTCTTAATCGCATGTTCCTTTTTCAATAAATCACTACTAGTAGATTCTTTAAACTTTTTCAAAACTAAAAACTTTTTACTTTTGACTCTCTTTTTAGATTTCAGCCTCTTAAACGAGCCTTTTACCTCCATCACGTCCCCCTTTGGTGTCTGATAGCAGAATAAACACGTTTAGGGACCAGACTTACCTTATATATCCGAAATAAAGGTATCCAAGCAGTATCTGTAACGCCCTTTGTTCAAATCTGAATCCTTACTTGTCGTTAGAAACCCGTACTTGTGCTTGTTCCAACACGTTTGACACAAGGTCTTGAACGTTGGAAAAGCCATATCAGGATTCACATGATCGTCGAATATATGCTTGAGGTTTTGATCGTCTTGTCTAAATATCATTATGAGGTTAGCGTTATCCCTTAATAAGTGTTTTGGAATTCGTGTATATGTTTGAATCAAATAGAAACTGTCGACACCTCTATGTCTTCCCATGCTGAAGTATGCTCTCATTCTGTCCTGGTGGTCACATGCTACGTCGTCAAAGATCATTATTGAGTCTTTCTTAGCGTCCTCTGGATCTGGCACGTCTTCGCTGTTTGAAAAAGTGAAATAACCCAAGTCAGGAAGGTTTTTCATTATCTGTTCCAGCATCTTGTACTTGGGTTGTAGTAAGGACTTACTAAACACATATATGTTCGCAAACTTTAAACCCTTAGGTTCTGTCAAAAGACTAAACATTAAATTAGTTTTAATGTCTGACCGCAGATTATGGCACGAATAGTTTCAGGCAAAAGCGGTCCATGTTTTCTAGACTCATTACTCTTTCCACCTAGGGTTTTTATCAGCGTTTCCAGTGCATCGTCTACCGGTAATGTATCTCGTTGCTTTTGGAATTTCATCTTTACACCACAAGGGTCAAGAGTAAACTATTCCTAAGCTATAAATGTCATCTAGTATATATAGTGAGCTCAGTATGCGACGGACCATCAAAGGACGTGGACTGCTTAATCGTGTAATAGACGGTCTACCTTTTGAGTTGCATATCTGGCCCGGCTATCGGTTTTGTGGTCCAGGAACTCGTTTGAAGGAACGACTAGCGAGGAAAGAAGAGGGAATCAATTTGTTGGACCAAGCCTGCAAAGAACACGACATCGCTTATAGTAAACACAAGGACTTGAGCTCTCGTCACGTTGCAGATACGGTCTTGGCTAACAAGGCTTGGGAGCGATACAAATCAAAGGGAGTTCCGTTCGGTGAGAGGCTTGCCTCTTGGACAGTAGCTACTGCGATGAATGCCAAGACGAAGATCGGTGCTGGTGCGCGGAAAGGAGGCGGTAGACGGCGTGGTAGGCCAAGAAAGGTGGGACGAGGTTCGACGACCGGCAAGAGAAAGACGGGCAAACTTGCTCGCAAGCCAATCACTTTTGCTGATGTTATCCGTCATGCTAAATTGGCGATACGTGGGTCTGGTATCAAATTTGCAGGTGATGGAACGAGTAGAAAACTACTTACAAAGGTGGCTGCCTCCGCTCTGAAAGCGATAAGGACTATTAAAAAAGGGAGAAGAGGTGCTTTTAATCATATGAAAAGAAAGGAACGTATTTTACCATTGCCAAAGGCAGGCGGCGTTCTGCCTTTACTGCCTATTTTTGCAGGTCTGAGTGCGTTAGGCAGTCTGGCAGGAGGTGCAGCTGGGGTCGCCAAAGCTATAACGGAGGCAAAGGATGCAAGGAAACGTTTGGGCGAGATGCAGCGTCACAACGAAACCTTGGAAGCTATCGCCTTACGACAAGGCAAAGGATTGTTTTTCAGGCCTTACAAGAAGGGCCTTGGCATTTACATGACTCCTTATCAGAAGCCGATAAAAAACTTATAAGCCTCTTGCCCACTAGAGCTTTGTACGACGAGGACTTAAGACGGTGGGCAAAGAAGATTAAAATACCACATTTTAGAGGTGTTTTCATGCGAGATAACCTTCATAAGAAGCCGTGGAAAAACGAATCTTCAATAGTGAACCTGGACAATAGCAGCGGGCTCGGTACGCATTGGACTTGTTTCAAGAAGCGTGGGGACTTTGTACAATATTTTGACAGCTACGGTGATCTGAAACCTCCGCTGGAACTTCAAAACTATTTAAAAGACTGTTATATCTCTTACAATAAGACTGCTTATCAAAGTATAAATTCCAACTCTGAAATATGTGGTCATTTATGTTTGTATTTCTTGTCTAGTATGTAATTATCAATAAATAACACATACATCCCTTAAATTGTTTGTTTCTTTGAACATTGGCTCAGTCATGTCTCTGACGTTCACGCTAACAGGCAGGAGCTCTTTGCTCTCTGTCGATTATTTTCCACCTGTCGAACTTGATGCTCATGATGTATATGAAATCGGGCTTCTCAGCTTTGAAACTTACAACTCTGTGCCGAACGTTGATGAAACAAACAACAAGTTTTACTTTGATGACAATAAAGAAATCACTATACCGACTGGTACGTATGAAGTGCACGACATTAGAGACTACATTCAAGAACAATTTAAAAAGATTTCAACAAAAGGTAAGGTGTTCTTCATTCAGCTGGGTACCAACAACAATACGCTAAAGTCAACGTTAAAATCAACTGTAAAGGTCGATTTTTCCAAACCGAATTCTATTGGAAAGCTTTTGGGTTTCAGCGATATTATCGTACTTCCTAGAACTACTTATCAGTCGGAAAACGTTATCGATATTTTCAAAGTAAATACAATCAGGGTTGAATGTAACATCGCAACTGGCTCTTACGTTAACGGCAAACAAGCCCATACAATTTTTCAGTTTTTTCCTGCGGTGCCACCTGGATATAAACTTGTGGAAATACCGAATCCTGTCATTTACTTACCACTCACCACACGAGTCATTAGTAATATAACAATTCGGATCGTGGATCAAGACGATAGATTGGTTGATTTCAGGAAAGAGAGAATAACAGTGTGTTTGCACTTGAAGAAGTCGGGTTAACATGGGGTACATTTACTTTTCACCCGTTGGAAACAATAAGGGACGTACCAAATTTCAAAAGAACATTAGATACATTAGATACATTAGTTGAAATGGAACAGATACATAGAACAGCGACTATTTAACCAGCACACTTAAGCAGAAGTCAATCAGTGCTTTCCGATCCCCCGTGCGGTTAACACACGCTAACTGGAAGTTTCTACGCTCCCTGGGATTCCAAGTACTTCAATAGTGAGAGATATGGATATCTTGGACGTTTTGAGTAGTGTCCCTTTTGATGACACTATATCGCACATGGAGTTCCACACGCACTTTCCTTATGCATCCACTACACTTGATAACAACGATGAGATAAGGATACCGTACAACAACAAGATTTGACAGTATTGCCGTCCATGAGTTATCTGTATGTCGAAGGACAACTTTTGCAAACTGATAACACAGTACCTAAGAGAACAAAGCTAACAACAAATGCTTTCGCTTACCTTTTCGATGAAATGAGATACGAATTGAATGGTGTAGAAATAGATCGTATAAGAAACCCCGGTGTTACGACTACACTCAAAGGTTATGCGTCTCTAAATGAAACCTCATTGAAAAGCCTAGGGAATGCCGGCTGGCCGCCCTCGACTGATAAATTGTCGTCCACGCTAGAAGAGCATGTGGTAGACTCAAAGGGGAACTTTAGTTTTTGCATCCCTCTAAGCAAACTTTTCGGGTTTGCGGAGGATTACAGAAAAGTAATAATTAACGCAAGACATGAACTGGTTCTCATTCGATCTGCTGGAGACAAAAATGCATTGTTATGGACGTCTAGTGGTGTCGCTGATACTACACCAGAGGAGGTAAAGGTGAAACTTAAAAAACTTTGTTGGAGAGTACCGTACGTTACGTTGAGTGACAAACAACGGGTCGCTTTACTAAGACATTTGGAAAGAGGCACTAGCATTCCAGTTGAATATAGAAGCTGGGAACTCTACGAATATCCTTCACTTCCGACCTCTGACAAACACAGCTGGTCAGTAAAGACCGCTTCACAACTAGAGAAACCTAGACATGTTATTGTGGAGTTTCAAGAAGACAGGAAGAACAATTCCAAAAAGTCAGCTGCTTGTTTCGATCATTGTAAAATTTCCAATTTGAAACTACACCTGAATTCCGCAAACTACCCGTATGATGATTTGAAGCTTGACATCGATAATAACCACTATGCCATTCTATATGACATGTTCACCAGGTTCCAGGAGTCTTATTACAATGTCCCTTCACAACCTCTACTCGACGTCAAGACTTTCATAAAAACAGCTCCGTTAATAGTGATCGATTGTTCTAAACAAAACGAATCGCTAAGGTCAGCACCAGTGGATATTCGTTTAGAGTTTGAAGCAAAGGCTGCATTTCCTGAACACACCACGGCCTACTGTCTAATTATTCATGACAAATCTTTTACCTACAACCCTTCCACCAAAACCGGGCCACTAAATCCCGTGTCGGACACGGACGCTCGCAGTGGCCCAAAACCTAGCTCAGTGAGCCACTCGCCAGCCACAGGGGAGGTCAGTGACCAGTTGTTCCTTAATAAGTGCAGTGTTTTTGTACTTTGAGATGTCGGATTTTGCCCCAGAACGATTTATTACGGAAATCGAAGCTCAGCCAGTCATCTGGGATTTGGAATCTGGGGAATATGCCAATAAATACTCAAAATCAAAAGCGTGGGAAGAGGTTTTTGGCTTGTTTATAGAATATTACGATATTACTGGAAGCAGAGAAGAAAAAATAAAAGTGTAATTTGTGAAACATTATTTATTTTATGGCAAAATACATTAGTACACGAAAATGTTATGCTTAAAAGGTTTACAATCCAAACAACAATATCAACGTGCGTCAGTGCTGTAGTGGAGTGGGAAAGCGCGGTAACGCGGGGAAGTCGTTCCCACACTTGATTTCCTTGGGAAGAACAGCCAATTTTTGTACTACTATTAATAGGTTATAAAATTATTCATGTAAATAATGTTAAGTTACTCCACAAAATTTTGTTTACTTGATTGGTGTTCATTTGTAACAGTAATGCACATATGCAATATTATTTCAAAGGTTAACTTATTAATCATCCCAAAAAAGGGTAGGGTTAAAAATTGTCAAGAATATTTTAAATTATTTTTTATTATCCACAGACTTTGAGGCAAACTGAATTATATTTTAATTTTAGAAAACATGTAATTATCCATTGCGGCCCCCTATGGATAGTAATTCTGCGAAAAATAACATAAGAAAAAATAACATAGGCCTAACTTAAGAGAAAATGTAGACTTAAAGAAATATAAATGCTGAAATCGTTATTTTTTGTACAAAATTACGTATCAGCATAAATTTCCAAAAATCATATTATTTAATTTCTTTAATATTTTTCAAGATACGACCTCGGACCTAATAATCATTATTGTTTGCGATATTTTTATCTTCAAAATGACGTTGTTACAGATTTTTTATCCCATACCGTTACAACGAGATACAGCCATTTAGACGCATAGCACATTCCGCCATGTTTTCCCCTCTTCCCCTACACTCTCGACACCTGGGAAATAGGCGACATTCGTAATTTAGATAAACTTAGTCCATATTACAACGATCAATAAAAAATACTGCGTTACACTCTTTCGTAACATTCACAAAAATTAATCCTATTTTCCTTAAAAAAACGACCAAAATACCTCAATTTTATATTTTATTTTATAACTAATCTATTTTTTTAGATACGATCTCGGACCTACTTACCATTATTGTTGGCAATATTTTTTTGATTAAAAAGACGTTTTGACTAATGATCTATCTTTTACCGTTTTCGAGATAACTGTGTTTAACGCATAGCTTCCTCCGCATGTTTGCCCCCCTCCACCACGTTATATCGACCACATTGGAACTAGGTGACATTCGTAATTTTCACTACCTCGGTCCATATTACGATAATCTACAAAAACATTGCGTAACCCTCTCATGCATGCTCCCCCTCAGCTCCTGGACTACGGGGCTGACTGGGCCACGATGAGACACAAGATCCGGGCCACAGCAGTGTGAACCAGTATAGTAGGCGCGTTTTGAAGATTCGCCCCCCCCCAGAACAGGTAGAAGGACAGTCCTAATCCCCTGTTGACAAACAATGCCTTAGTGCCTTTGTTACGGGCGGGCGGCCGGGACTCTCTGCATCCGCCTGAAATTCCGGTTACTGGCATAACAATATATATCGCAATATTTGAGGTGCAAGTTACGCGGCATTTTCTTGGAATGCAGGCGGGTGACCACCCGCACAACGGTGGCCACCCCTAACAAAGGCTTTGTTTGATAACAGGGGATTAGGACCCCTTATGGAAAAGTCTGATGATTCCAGATCTGGAGCCCAGATCTGGCCAGATCTGGTTATATATGGTTTAATCTGGCTAGATCTGGGAGCCAGATCTGGTTTGATCTGGCCAGATCTGGGGAGTCAGATCTGGGGAGCCAGATCTGGGCTCCAGATCTGGGTCCAGATCTGGTTTGATCTGGCACCCAGATCTGGTTTGATCTGGCCAGATCTGGGGAGCCAGATCTGGGGGGCCAGATCTGGACTTCAGATCTGGGAGCCAGATCTGGCCAGATCAAACCAGATCTGGCGCCCAGATCTGAAGTTCAGATCTGGCCCCCCAGATCTGGCTCCCCAGATATGGGGTCCAGATCTGAGCCAATCCGTTCCGTTAGTTATTTAATTTCATTAATATTTCATTTTCAACACATTTTTAATTAAATACTTTTTATACGAGAACAGTATTTACAATCTGAACTTTTATAAATAGGTTTTAGAATAACGATTTAAACTACATAATATGTTTTCAAGTAATAATAAAGTTCAGATGTGGGTAAAAATATCTTTCTTAATACTTAATCAGGAAATAAAGTACTAAATACATTTGATCATTATAAAAATAGTACAATAAAAAAGTTCAAATTTTTCACAAAGAAGATTAGTTTTAAAATGTTGATCCTATGATCCTAATGATGAAATCATTTATTTTGAAAATGTCCAGTTTGAAATATTGGGAAAAAAGGTGTTTTCAAGAGAAGGAAGTTTAAAACAAATCTTTTAAGTCTTGTAAGATTTTTTTCAATCTTTACAAGTTTACAACCATATTTTACAGTGTAACTTATTTTCATCACTGATATTACTTTTACACTAAATACAATAAATATTTTATAATGATAAAAACAGGACATGATTACACATCAAGAAAATCAAATGCTATATATTTGTTGTGTATCAAAATAGAATTTTTGTACACTATGCAAAGTATATAAAAATATTACAGAACATAATTTTAAAAATCATAGGACACACTAAAACATAACAACGAGAATTACTGTGTGTGTATGAAATGTAATAAAATAAAATAATATTTAAAATAAAATAATATATAATGTATATTTTTTCAAAAAAACCTAAAACTAACTTATATACAGCTTGAATGAATAATGGACTGTTGAAGTTATTTGTGCAGTCTCCTAAGTCTATATTTGAAGTCAGTTATAAGTCAGCTGTAAATTAATGTTTATGTAAATTTATGTTTTAATTATTTTGTGGATATTTTATGTATATAATTTTAAGTTCTTGATAAACGTTTGAGATAAAATATGTTTAACAATATTTCAATAAATTGTTAGTGTATTTAAGGATTTTTATACAATTTGTTATAGGGTCTAATAACAATTATTATTAGTTTATTTTTAAACTAATAATTGATTAAAGTACATAGATTTAGTATTTTTATGATTATATTAGGATGAAACAGTTAAAAAATACAAATTTGTAAAGAAAAATACTTTATAATAAATTAAAATTACAAACTAAACGTAAATTTTCATGCCATAAATTTCTTTTTGTAAATTTCTGGAAATACAATGATTGTTATTACAATACCGTAATAAAAATTTAAAACTTTGAATGTATGTCACTTTGAGTCTCAAGTCAATTAACAAAATTGTGTTCAATGTATATTTCTGAAAATACGATAGGTGTTAGTTATTTTGCGGTTAAACTTTAATACTTTGAATATGTGCACAATATGTGTCACTTTTAAACTCAAAAGTAGAGATTTCAATATAGTGATGTGGCAACCCTGATCATCTATCCGTCAGCCTTTAGTTTAAACTTATAATGAACTGGACTTACCTAAAATGTGGAAAATTACAAACATTATTGCAATCCTTAAACCTGGAAATGACAAGAAAAGAGAAGAATCTTACAGACCAATATCTCTCATTTCATGTCTCATGAAACTATTTAATACCATGATTAAGAATAGATTAGAATGGTTCATTGAGCATAACAAATTAATACCTGACACGCAATATGGCTTTAGAAAACAGAAAGGTTGTGGAGACTACCTAATGCACTTAATGTTAGACATTAACACGTCCCTATCCCATAAAGAACACACACTGCTTGTATCGCTTGATCTATCAAAGGCATACGATAAGGTGAATATAGCTGTGCTGTTAAGGAAAATGTATATATATGGGATTCCGCCCAAGTTCATTGCCCATTGTCAGAAATGGTTAATAGATAGACCTGTAACTATGAAATCATCTGACTCCCTTGAAAACTGTAGTAGGATGACGTGCAGGGGCCTTCCGCAAGGGAGTGTGATTAGCCCTACCCTTTTTGCACTGTATATAGCTGACATCAACCATGATATACCAAAAAGTGTTAAATCATTACAGTATGCTGATGACATTATCTTATACTGTCCAGATAAACATATTGAAAATGCAATCCAACACACCCAGGAAGCTCTGAATCAACTGGAACACTTCACAGTCAGACTAGGCCTAGAGTTCAATCCAAACAAGTGTAAATTAATTTGTTTCTCAAGAAATAGAACACAAATAAGCAATGGAATCCAGCTTCATTTACATGGTCAGGTAATTCCAGCTAGTAGCAGCATCAAACTATTGGGAGTAACAATAGATAGTAAACTCCGGTTCAAAGAGCATATAGAAAACGTACAACGACAAGGGTTAAAGGACATTAATATCCTTAAGATAATGGCCTGTGGCAAAAAAGGAACACAGCCTAGTTTTATTACACAAATATATCAAAGTCTCATTAGACCTAAGATAGAGTATGCCAGCTTTTTGTTTGGACATGTAGCTAAAGCTGACCTAAATAAACTGGAAATGATTCAAAATCAAGCCCTAAGAATAGCTACTGGAGCTTACAAAACAACACCAGTAATAGCCTTAAATTCAGAGAACGCTTGCTTGCCACTTAGAAACAGGAGAGTTATGCTAACTGAAAGATTAACATACAAAATCCTCACTGACTATGATCATCCAGCCCATTCACAACTAGTTTATTTACATGCCATGAGTATGCACATGCCCTACTGGGCAAAGAAAAGTAAACCACTGTACATAAACTCAACCAATAATATTGTGAACATGAACCCAGAAATTTTCAATATCCCTCAAAGAGTTAAATCCTGGGAATTTGATAAACCGATAGCTATGTTAGATAATACAAACTGCAAAACAAACTATGAATGCCCAATCGTCAACAAAAAAGATATTAATGTATCAATAATACAACAACAACACTTTCACACAACGAACATAACCTACAAAGATTATTTACAAATACAGTATATACAGACGGTTCTAAAACCTCAAATGGAGTTGGCGCTGCCTTCTTTATACCAGAACTTCAGATAATTTGTAAATATAAATTGGCAGACTATATGTCTAATTATACAGCAGAGTTGTATGCTATTTACAAATGCGTTAAGTACTCCCAGAATCTTTCACATAAAAATATAATAATATTCTCTGATTCACAATCTGCTATCAAGGCAATTGAAGGCTATAAAAATATTAAGAATGATAATGATATAATTTTAAAAATTGTCAAAAGTATTATTAAAGATGAAAGATCTTACATCTTCCACTGGGTCCCAAGCCATGTTGGTATTAAGAACAATGAAGCTGTTGACAAACTGGCTAGGGAGGCAATCTCAGATGGGGAATATATGAATGACATTCATATCCCAATATCAGATTACAAGAAATTCAGACAAAAATGGCACAAAGATCACTATAATGACATTATAAACAACACAACAAAGGCTCATTGGTATAAAACTATTCAAGTTAGTTTCCCCAACAGACCATGGTTTAAACAGACAAAACTAACCAGAAATGAAGTAATAAATATTTGTAAATTAAGATTTGGCCATGCCAGGGTGAACTATTATCTGTTTACAAAAAAAATGTACTTCACACCTCTGTGCCTTAATTGCACTTTAGGCCAAAATGAAACTTTGGAGCATATATTCTGGACTTGCCCCAAATATGATTATTTCAGACACTCATGCCTTAAAGAGACCTATGCATTGTATAGAACAAATTTGGCAGAAGCTCTTAAGTCGAATGATGACAAGATTTATAAGGAAATCAATAACTTTTTAAAGGAAATCAAAAGGGATATCTAGAAACACAAAGTGAATACACTTAGACACATTTATGTTATCCAATCTTGGGTTCTTCATCCGTGGCCCCCCTCCCCCTTTCTGGGAAGTTAGGTCAGCCTGACGGGCCCCTGGCGAAGAAGATACCTTCCTTTCCTTCCTACAATTCCTCTGAACCATAGAAATCCTATCTTTAATACACTGTTAGGTACACAAGTTCAAATAGTCAAAAGTGTTTAACTAACATATTAACTGAAAAAGAGTTAATACAAACAAAATAATGCAACTAACCCAAGTTAACATTTTCAGATAACACAGTGGAAGCAACCAGATGAGTGCACTTCGAGGCTGCATGGTTCTTAAACCCTTGCCTGCTCAGTCAAAAATAGAACAAAAAAAAAAAAAAAAATAGTTTAAACTTGGTTTAAACGGAGCGTGCTACCGTTAGTTGAAGAAGTGAAGTTTGAGGTTATGTCATGTGAATTCCTTAGTTTTCTGTTGTATCTTCCTGTGATTTAAAGCTTTAGGTTATGTTGAAAAAACGAATTGAATTAGTATATCAACCCGCTCAGTATATCAGTATTAATGGTTTAACTAATTCCGGGCCGTGGTCCATTACGTTAGTCCACCGTTTATGAGATAAAGTTCAGTTGTTAATCCGGTGTTGTGTGAATAGGCTTAGTTAGAATAATGCATTAGTTAAAATTAATTTGTTCTGGGACAAAATAAATAAATGTACCCAGAACCAATTTGGACAAAGGGTAGTAACCATTCTTTAGGTAAAAATCGAATGATAGGTTATAGATAATATCATCATCGTTTTCGGTAAGTTTAACCTATCAACTGCAAAGATTCCTATAACTTATGTTTGGGGAGTATTATTTAGGCTACACTGGTGATTAAATTTATTCATCAGTTGTATATTTAATTCAGCTAAGATCAGTGTGTTGGCTGGCTTAAGAATCAAGATTAGGCCTTGGTCCTATGTCAGTAATAATAGTGGAGCTTGAATAGGGTTGTCATAATTTTGTTTAGTGATTTCGGGGCACTTTTTCCCAGAACTTTAAACCCCCATTTAACAGACCTATCCTCTCTCCCTGTGATAACGAGATATGCAAAAGAGTTTTTAAAGCTTAGGCCCTAGTACTGATGCTTGAAAAAAAATGCAATAGGCCTAAATAACTTTGGTAAGAGTTCCGCAGAAGGTGCACACCCGGTTTCTCTTAGGGTCACAGTGGGAACCGGGTGGGAACTAGGCCTAACTATCGAAAGCCTGCAATCAAATTGGTTCGATATACCGATAGTTCACTTAAATGTATAGTCCAATGTAGCCTTTCGATTAAATGCACCTTCTGTGGAACTGTAGCCCTAACTTTTAAACATTTACTAGCTAGCCTAATTTAATAGTTACCATAAAAATCTATTCAAATATTTTTAACTGAACAAGATTAATCTTACAGAAATTATTAACCAACACATCTCAACTAAGTTTAACAAGCGGAAATGTTTCTTGATTAGGCTATACATTTTCTTAATTTCACAGATCACATTGAAAATGTTTTGATGAATGTTACCTAGTTAATAAAATATTTGATTACATGATGAAAAAAGGGTTAAAATTCAATAAAATAATGTAAAATATTAAAAAAAACAATATTGGAATACAATTTTTAAAATGTAAAAAGTCAAACATTATTACAGTATGTAGTTTTACTGATTTGTTAATTTTTGCTTGCAAACATCATCAATGAACAGTTCATCCAGAATTAATATCATCATTACTTAAGGTATCCTTAATTTTTTAGAATTTTTTAACTTTGACATTTTTTAATTTTTTCAAAGTTTAAGCTTTGATATCTCTGATGGGAGAAGAGTTAAATATCTGAAAGTTGCTCAAGTTATAGTATTTTTGGTAAGGTATATGAAACATAAAAACTGGGGAGCCAGATCTGGCCAGATAAAAAATCCAATCTGGCCAGATCTGGGGAGCCAGATCAAACCAGATCTGGGGAGCCAGATCTGGCCAGATCAAACCAGATATGGGGAGCCAGATCTGGCCAGATCAAACCAGATCTGGGGAGCCAGATCTGGCCAGATCAAGCCAGATCTGGCCAGATCAAACCAGATCTGGGTAGATATGGCCAGATCTGGTTTTTAAGGGTCCAAAACCAGATCTGGCCAGATCTGGATTTTTTTTATCTGGCCAGATCTGAACTTTTCCATAAGGGACAGTCCGTCTACCTGCTTTGGGGGGGGCGAATCTTCAAAACGTGCGAGCTATACACGGCGATCCCGTGCGATTTTGACTTCCTGCCCCCCTCATTCCTAGAACCGTGGCCGCCACGGGATTCTGCAAAGTGTCCAGTGTGAACCCGGCCTTACTGCTCTCGTTGCGCGCGCAGCGCTAATGTCAGCCACAGCGACATATACACCAATGATAGTGCAGCCTTTACGATCCAGCGACTTATCTTGGTGCGTGGGTTCCTCTAGCGTCTAATCCAGTGTTTCCACTTTAAGGGATTTTATCCCTTTTCAGGGATAAATCAGGCTCTCGAGGGATAAGAGCGGGATTGAGGGATTTCTAGGGATAATTAAGGAAATAAATTAAATAAAATAACTGTATAGACGAAGCATGATTATTCCTAGCCCCGCCACCATACGCTACTTATTTGCAATATTTTATAATGGTGTTCTCAAATTGTTAAAGCAATTAATTTTACATTAAAATGTCATCAAACTACTTTCGTGTTTTGCAGTGTTCCTCCTGGCCACCTGGCCATAGCTGTGGTAACTCCTTGGATCAATTATATTTTAATTTAAATTATTAATCATATCGTCTCTTAGTCAAGAACAAAACATTTTAACACTCGCTTCCCTTTTTATATGCTGCCATCAGCTTGTTTTATTCACATTAATAAAGTCAAAATTTCAGTTACGTACGAATACACACTATTACAACACAAAAAATACAAAATGACAAAATTGTATGGATTCGTTACTGAGGGATAAGAGTTTGGAACTCAGGGATTAAAAGGGATTTTTCGGGTGTGCTACGTTGAGGGATAACAAGGGAATTTTTGGGCGTTCATGTAGGGATTTTATATTTTACTCTGTGGAAACACTGGTCTAATCCTCTAGGGTCTAAAAGTCAAAATCGTCAAAGACTGAACGGTTTGACTAGATCTCTGAGTTTGAAAGATTCGTTTAGTTGTCGTTCTTGGTTCTTATTTGATTTTGTTTTGTGATTCATTGATCGTGTACTTTTGGCCCGACATACTTATTTACGCTTTTTAACAGAATTATTTATTTACCGAAGCTTTTACACTTTATTTATTAAACATAAATTTGATGCTCGATTTAAGGTCGGTGAGTTAAGTCGACAAAGATAAGACTTCCAAAATTAGATATCATAATATTTTAGCCCTAGAATTAGGTTAAGCATTGATCAATATAGGCTTAAATCTAACCTTTCTAAAACACACCCGATTAAGTTTAGCTGTTATGTAAAGTATTTTAATTTTCAGCTATTAATCGACATGTTAACAATTTTAGTAAATGTTTGAGCAGTTTAACAGACAGTAATCATAACCTCTACTAGGCCTATGATCTTAATTGGAACATTTCAAAACCTTAACTGAGATAGTCCTGAAGGATATTAGTATTTCTATGAAAATGTACAGGCACTTAATAAGCTATTATTTAATAGCTATATCAACATGATTCCATTATTTGGTATAGTTTGGTATGACAACTTGTTTGCCATCCATTTGATTACCTAGTCAATAATTCTGATTGGATCAGGCGTTTTTTTGCTAGGGATTGCTCTTTCAACGAGTTTGAACGACTATAATAGGAGATTGGTTGACTAGTGTGAACGACTAGGCTACAGAGTAGTTGTTTGTCAAAATTAATTGAGGTTTCCATCACTAATCAGGTGGTGATACTGTTGGCTCGTAAGTTATTAGGGTGTAAATGTTCACTTTCCAATGGTTGTCTAGAAATTGAAAATTTTTTTTCAAAATTAATTTTTGCGTTGATTCTGGAAATGATAGTTTTTCCCGCAGAAAACGTCAGAAAATGCCGAAAAATTGGAAAAACGAAAACATAATTTTTGGCTCTGAAGTAGGTCATGTGGGTACTCAAATTAACCGGGAGATTGAGATGAAGAAGAATATGCAAGAATTTCCAAGATCAGACGCGGATTAACGAAGTTATGGCCGGAAACGTGCCAGAAAAGTCATAGATTTGCACAAAATGGGTTAGTTTAAGGTGAGTTATGCTAAACTGTGGGATCTAACTTAAGGTTAGGTTTGGTTAGTTTAGGTTAAGTTAGACAATGTTAGGTCTAGTTAGGTTTCGGGTTTTTCCGATTTTCCGGCATTTTCCGACGTTTCCGCGGAAAACGACTATCATTTCCGGAATCAGCGCTAAATTTCCAATATTTTGGAAAAAAGATGTTTTTCCTGTGTAGTTGTGTGGAGAGCGGAATGGCCCTTGCTGTGTGCGGAGATGGGAGGAACTATTCGATAAATTTGTGGACGGATGAAAAAACCATCTGTTCGCGAGCCTCATTCATATGGATAGTTTTCATTGGTTTTGTAGCGTATCTATTCGGATAAAAATTGATACTGTCGACCGCTGAGCAGATGATTCACCTGCAAATGGTTGAGAAAATAACTTTTGTATACCTTAAAACATTTTGTAGCCTATTTAGTTTGAGGTAATTAAATAAGCTAAAAGATTAACCTATTGGTGGAAACATAGGATGTTTTTATCTTTGGCGCAAATACTCGGGTTTTTTCACCATTCATTAAAGAATAGTTTCAGTAATTGAATAACTGACTCCTAGTTTTCAAACGAATGAAATTACGGGACGAATTGTTTTCCAATTGAATGAAAACATAGACGGATAGTTTTTAGATAGATGGATAATAATGCCGTTCAGAAGATTCGCTTGCGAATAAATGGATAGTTCGTCCGGATGAAACTTAAAGTAACCATCGAATGAATCGTTTGGCGCACAACAACCGGATGAATCGTTTGTTTCTATCGGATAGTTCCCATCACTATAAGTTAGTGTTCTCACCAAAACATTGCACTCTAAAGACAGTAAAACAGATGGTAATGATGTTGGCCAATAGGCTGTATTGTTTTCACCAAAACATTGTAGGCCTACTGTAAAGATAGTATAACAGTCGCCTATGAGGAGGTTATACTTTTGAAAATGTAGCAAAACAAGAAAAAGACAGGAATTTCATCCAAGGGACTCTTTTTCCTTGTCTTTTTCTGTGTGTTTAAAATATTAAAATGTTTGTTAGTATGCTAAGTTCCCAAATCTTTAACCTTATTGACATAAGTCTACATGGAAAAAGATAGTAATGCCGTAAAACTTTAGATCTCAAATGAGGATATGATAAGTTTTTGTGCTTTTTGAAATGGTTGCACTTACACAGACGCCCGGTGAAACAATTAAATGAAAATAATTCATTTAAAATATCATAATGAACAATCGATTAAACATTTCTGTGAAGACCAGCTAACTACCCTACTCTTATTCCCAAGACCAAATAAAACTAAATCAACCTAACCTAACTGAACCAAAACATACATCAAACTTATCAAGAAAATTTACAACATCTCTTTGATTGACATTAAAGTCTTATTTCACATTGTTCCCCATCTTGCATTTGATTCATTGTCAGTCGTTGTCACATTGTGTGTTGTCTTACCTCCACAAAAACTAAGGTAAGGATTGCTACAAAGTGCCAAAATCGCCACTCGTTATTACAAAATTTGAGTTATTGTAAAAATAAAATAGGCCTGAATTTTAGTAAAGTATTGTTTGTAAGAATGTTGAAATAAGTGCATAGTTACAACTCTGTCGAACATTAGGCTAGATGCAACATTAAAATATAAGTAGGCATGTAGTAAAAACGTACATTATAGGGGGGCCTAACAATTATCACAATGAGACAACTATATCGCGATTCCGATAACTTTCTAACCAAACATTATCATACCGGCTTAAATATATTTTACGTCAATTATTTTTATTCAACTGTTTTTCCAGGTGCCTGTGAAAGTGCAGCTTTTAAAATGATTAAGGGCCTAGCAAAATTTCTGATGGAATAGTGAGCTATTGGCATCACCGCATGATAGCTCTAAAGTAGGCCTCTGGGATCATAACTTTTTGTTTTGGGCCCTTCAGATTTCAAAAACACCACCTGTATAAAATTTTGTTCTATATATGGTATGTATCTGTCTATGTAATCTGAAAACTTTGTGGAATTGTAAGTGCGCCGATCATACTAAACTTTAACATTGTTGGAATTCGTTGACGCGTTGACGGCATCACTGCCTCACTTGAATGTGGACCTAGATTTTGACAGTTTTGCCATCTTGAGCTCTACTACTGCAAATTTTTGGAACTCTCGCTTATTTAGGGAAGGTATTGTTTTCAGGAGTTTTTAGAAAACAGTGGATTCCAGGAATGCGGGTCATTGATGCAGTCGGTCGGTGAAGTGGCAGGTCAACAGTCTATTGTTTGTTCTAATCAGAAATTTTGTATTGACTTTCTTTAATCTTCCACATATTTAATTTTTTAACATTAAAAAATCTGATTTTAAAACTTCTGTTTGTTGATTTATGATGTTACTTTTTAGTTTTTCTTTGTAAATATGTGCAAGTTTTTTTAACCCAGATCTAATTTTTGCCCAGTATTTAATATGTAGATTATTTCTAGATTTTTACTCAGTATTAGGTAGTAAAAAGATAGTAGATTATTTAATAGTAGATTGTTACTTCAATCTTTCCATGTATTTCATGTACATTGGACGTTATAAGATTGGGACTCAATTTATTTTAGTGAATTGAAATGTTATTTTAGCTGTTTTCTAAAATTCTCCCTTGTCTATATATATCGATTGAATGAATTAACTTGGAGTACGCTCCTATGTCGCGTATAGGTCAAACAAAGTGTGGTAAAACTAAATGAAGGCTATTAACTAAAAAAATAAATATTTAAACGTATAATTAACTACTCATTTATAGATTAAAGCAATCTTTGGGGTATAAATATGATGTAGTTCAAATTTCACGAATTTTCATCAAATAATAAAAGAGGAGTTAGTTCACAAAGAGTGATTTTCAAGTCGAGTATAACTCACTTCGTTCAAATTATTTATTTCATGTAAATATGCAATTGATAACATGCAAAGAATACATACACATGCACTAGTCAAGGCAAACATCATAATAATTTTATTTAAACATACATGGCACCCTAATTTGATTTATAACCAAACTTGCATTGCCTTGCTTGTGCTCAGGTCAACGACCTGACCTTAGCCTACTTGAAAGGTATTTTGGCTAAGCTTGATCTTGTGTGATAAAATAAACAGCAGGCCCTACTGTATTTAGTATCAAATTACCAGAAATAAACAATAGTTTGTGATTGAAATAAAAAAATAACACATTTATTTATTGTTTTACCCTCACGTTTACTTTAATCTCTAAAATTAATTGGGATAAGTTCAAATAACACACTTCTCAGTTCTTCGATAAAAATGAAGGTCTTAGAGATACCAATAGATCGATTTGCAGTAATTCATATTTTTCCATCACTCTCAAAGAATGGAAATTCTTTTTTTTTCAAAAATTTAGGATTTAATGCCCTAATACAGAAAATGATTGTTATTTTTCGCACAAAATGATTAAACCCCCTCCCCCAAAAAAGCAGAAATACGAGAAAGAACCTTTTTTTTTGTAAATGGGTCATATGGGTACTCACATTAACCGGGAGAGCAAACTGATCAAGAACATGCAGTTATTTTCAAGATTCAATGGGTATGAACAAAGCTATGCCCGCAAAAGCGTCGAAAAAGCCTGAGAAATTCTTTGTCCAGAATAATTATGTGGGTTCTCAAAATATCGGAAATTGTAAGCCAGTGGGCCTTTTGCTGCAGCCGGCTTAAAATTGAACCCCTTCCACTATAGTTTCTCAAGTAACTTTGTCCACCACTTAAAAAAATACTACTGTTTGCTGTGCAATGTAATTTATGCCACTTGCCCCATAATTTGCTTTTGCGGTAATAGCTTCGAATTTTAAATGTCAAACCCATCGAGAGACCTATTTAGTTTTTGGCCAAAACTTGTGCAAAGCATCTTTAACCTACTTTTTTTAGTTTAGAAGTTATTAAACCGTTTCAGGACTTTTGAGACACATTATATAGCATTAGACAGTATAATTAGACATATTTAATTCACTTTTTTACTGTTTGTCCAGATATATTGTGGTGAGACTAAGTTTGCTATTTTCATAGATATAGAATAAAAGGCCGCCGTTCACAAAATAATTCAAAACAACCTATAATAATATAATAGTTTAAGCTCACTGGTATCCGGATTGATGGGCCCTGGTTGTAACCCATGGGCGCCCGCAGGGGGGGCCAGGGGGGCAGTTGCCCCCCCTGAGAAAAGGAAAATACATTTAAAAATATATGAAGCTTTTAAGTTTGTTCAAGTTGACTAAACAAAGTAATTACTCCGTAATTTTTAATCAGGGATGGTCGGGTCCCAAAATTTCGGGAAAATTTAATTCCCGATTTTTGGGTGGGATTTTTATTCACTTCCGGAAATTTTCGGGACGTGATCATTTTAGCGATCGCAACTAAACTGCGAGTGTAGCTTCGCAAAACTCGCTACCGGCCGCGGAAAACGAACTCGCGAATTTGCCGTTTGCCGATCGCAAATAAACAGCAGATCCAGGTTAGTACGATCATCCGCTAAAACTGTCGTGCGTATTAGCCGATCGCTAATAAACGGCAAGTGCAGCTTTGCAAACCTTGTGATCGGCCGCTAAACCCATGCGTGTATTTGCCAGTCGCGGACAAACGGCAAAAATAGCTTTACGCTATTCGCGAACGTCGACATAATACACTAGCGCGTATCTCCCGATCGCGGATAAACGGCCGATGTAGCTTTACGACACTGGCGATCGGCCGTTGAAAACGGTCGCGCGTATTTGCCGATCGCGAACAAACGGAGAATCTAGCTTTGCGAAATTCGCGAACAGCCGCTTATTTGCCGATTACGGATAAACGGCCGATGTTGCTTTTCGAAACTCGCGATCGGCGGTGTTTGCCGATCGCTGATAAACGACAAAAATTTACCATTGCGAGCTCGCAATCGTGTGTGAAAACAAATATTATGTATTCACTAATAGCAGTCAATCGACGGAAATTCCTTGCTAGAAGGCGTGACATTGATGATTGTTCATATTATTGGCTACATAATGGTCGGCTAACATTTTGCAATGGCACTGGTTTTGCCTATTGATTCAATTTCCTAAACTAACTCAGGATGTAATTGAATCGCAGCTGAAAAAATGATTATTTTTCATAAGTAAAAAAAATTACAAAAGTAAAGAACTTGGGACTTTTAAATGAAATTTACAAACAAACTAAAAATTGGTATCATGATTGAAGAAACAAATGAGTATGTTTGAAATCTTTTTGAAAGGTAACTCTGGTTTTTAGACAGCTAAAATACGTTTTCAAGTACTTTTATCTTACTGTTTCTCCAGAAGAGGGCTGCGGGCCCAATAAGGGATACTGGTATATTTTCCACACCCCAATAAAACCCCAGGAAAAATAACTGTTTGCCCCCCCTGGGAAAATATCCTGCGGGCGCCCTTGTAACCAGTCGGGTTATGAGTAATGCTGCTGCACACGATACACGATGTTTTGGAGAATGGTTCTCAGGCTCAAGTCTTACCATGTCAGTTATCTTAATAACTTCTTCTGCTGATTCCTTTTAGATTATAATGAAGTCTTAATATAGTTGCAGACTGACATCTCATTCAACTCGGAGGTCCCCACTACTAGGCGCAATGAAGAAGTTCTTACAGAGATTCCGGTTACAAGCTCTGAAGATTTAGATAACAGTAGGCAAAATACTACAAGCCCGAAATTGCAGGTACAGCCAGCCTCACACACTACTGCAGGGCTGTAACAGGTTATTTTTTAATTTTTTAATTTTTTTGCTCTTAGTTATTTTTTGTTATTTTTTTGGAATTTAGGTTATTTTTTTATTTTTTTCAACCTCAAGAACTGCTACAAGCCCTGTTCACACACTATTCGTCTGTCAGACGATCTCGTAGCAGCATCGCGGCCGACGAAACTCGTCATCCTACATTGCGTGAAAACCAAGTCTCTTGTGTGTGAAAACCAAGTCTCGCCATCAAATCTAGGTAGATTTGTGATTAGTCTGTCGAGATTTTCTTTTTTACCAAGCTTAAGAATGTATTATCCCCAATTTAACGCCGGTTTACTAATTTTTAGCAACATTTTTTGTTTTCAAAAGGTTATTTTTTTCTCATTTTAGTTATTTTTTATATTTTTTTCAACCTCAAGAACTGCTACAAGCCCTGCTACTGTACTACACCGTACATAAGCTTTGATAACCGTAAACCTTTTTATAAATCAAAATGCCTAGTTTTTATCACAAAGCTTTTATACATTATAAAAATACATTTCCAATCAATTATAAAAATCATCACAATGACCACCAGCCTCAATATATTTACTAGCCGAAGTAACTCGAGATGCATAGCGAATTCGTATGTAATGAACGTCAACTACATTAATTTACGCAATCATGGATAATTCTTCATTTATTTTATTTCTTCCTTAAAATTTTACGATGACCACTTTTTTAAGTTATAAAACTGTAATGTACAATGTAATTTATAATGTGTATATATGTTCAATATATAAACAAGAAATTTATGTTTTAATAGTCAAGAAGATATTCAAATGTATTAAAGTAATAATCCATATACGATTTATTTTTAGAGTCCAGAGGTTATGGAAATTCTGTCATCCAGTAGTGAAGGAAAGGCTCTTCTTTTTAAAACAGAAAATATTCTGTTTATGGCTGTAAAAAATATGTTACTGTTTGAGGTGGATCGTAAAATAATCTAGTATAGTAAAAATGTTTAAATGATCAGTAATTGTAAATTTTTTACAACAATAAAGAGTTTGTTGCTCATTATCTGTTTTCAAATTAATTTTACCTTCTATTAATTACTTGACCTAGTGAAGCAAATGTTTGCACTAGAGAACATGAACTGTCACTGTATTAATAAAATGGTAATCTTGAAATATTTATAATATTATATTATATTATATTATATTATATATCTTTTATATTTTGTTGGCTAATCTAATTGATTCATAGTCCTAAACCAAGACAGATTGTTATTCAAACAACTATGTAAAAAAATAATGTAAAATATTTTTATTTGAGAAAGAATTTTGATTAGGTCATTAAACAAAAAGTATTGCGTTTACAAATCAACTTTGAGTATGCGATTTCTGAGTATTATTTAATATAATCAGGTGGACATTTGACAATATGGTGTCTGAACATATTCATTACTACCTATGAAAAATCTGCATTGGTGTTAATTTTGAAAGTAACTTTAAATATAGCTCTTGAAAGTCTTTACTAGCCCCCAAACTTATTTCTCTGTTTTATCAGAATGATTTTTCTGTAATTTATAACTTTTGTCAATTATTGAAGCTCACTATCTCAACAAAAGTATTGGTTCTCTTTAAAACTTCTGTACATGTAAAACTCACTACTTGGTTTTATTTAACACTATTGCTTGATTTAGCTTTCCAGTTTGTAAAATAATGATTTGTTCCTGTTTATTCTTGAAATTAACCATGCATTAAACATAAAGAATCATAATTTTGCAAAACAGTAAAAATTGAATATTTTTAAATTGATTAATAATTAAATTTAACAAGTTATATGTATAATTAATTTTGAATTCTTATTGTTTTGCAAAATCATTAATCTTTATGTGTATTGCATGGTAAAACACTAGAACAAACATTAACAATAGTATATTTTACCACTAGTCACGAAAGTAGCCTTTTTCGGGGCATGATAGTGTTTTACTTGTGAGGCGTAAGCCGAGCATGTAAAACACTATCGAGCCCCGAAATGGGACTTTTCTGACGATTTGTGAACGATACTTTTCATCACGATACATTTAAGTGGCCAAACTTGTAAAAAAATCATCCAACATTTCATAATTCAGCCATTTTTCTATTATCAAAAACAGTATTGCTGAACTGTCTATTTTAGTTTAGAGTCAGCTGGTTGAACTGTCAAAATAGGAAAACCGTTTGGGTAAGGCAAATTTTGTTTTGGTATGGATTTTTTTTAATATTGTTTTCATCACTCTGTACACGAAAATTGCCCGTTACCGTACAGCTGAGATCTACGAAAACTCTCGATTTCCTTACGTCAAAACAAGTAATGATCAGCTGCTTTTCCGATAGTGTTTTACTTGCTCGGCTTACGCCTCGCAAGTAAAACACTATCTTGCCCCGAAATGGGCTACTTTCGTGACTAGTAGTGAAATATACTTTTTATTCCGGTTCAAAGTACAAAACATTATACACAGAAAGTTTGGGTAAGGCAAATTTTGTTTTGGTATGGAAATGGTTTGTTTGGGTACGGAAATGAAATGTTTGGGTACCGAAAAAGCAGCTGATCATTATTTGTTTTGATGAAAGGAAATTGAGAGTTTTCGTAGATCTCAGCTGTATGGTAATGGGCAATTTTCGTGTACAGAGTGATGAAAATTATTATTTTGTAAACTGGAAATATAAATCAGACAATATGGGTAGATAAAAACAAAATAGTGTAGTCTACATTTACGGAAGTGTTAAAGTTTACCAACAGTTTGGTTGTAATTGCTCGGTTTTACCTGCAACAGCCTCAATATTTGTCAAAAATAATAAATTAATGAGAAATTATTCTGATAAAACAGAAATATTTTTTAGGGGCCTATAAAGACTCTGAAAGCTAGTGAAATGGTTTATCTTAAATAGCAATATACTCTGGGAAAGTACTTTAAAAGATTCACAACATTACCCAAATGTTTGGCTAAAACAATGAATTATTGGTCAATATTATGGGAGAGCATTTAGCTAGATCATAAAAAGGTTTATATGAAAGTACTGAACAAAATTTGGTCTGTTCGACCGCTGTAAAATCGCTTGATGAAGTAGAATAACTGTTTGTCTAAAACCGCCAAACGTGCTGGGTGATTGAGCGGAACACTTTCCAAGGACGTGTGATGAAATAGAGAAATAACTGTTTAGTTCTGCCAAACGAACTGGGGGATTGAGCTGGATGCTTCCCTAAGACGCGTGATGATGAAATTGACGAACTGTTTGGCTAAAACTGCCAAACGTACTGTATAACAAAGTAGGACACTGCTAGTAAAGCTCATACTTTATTTGCTTGGTTCTATTAATAACCAGAATAGTTCTATCTGGTCTTTTCAAACCTCTTTGGCTGAAGTGCCTAAATATACTCGGCCAAAAGCTTTTGGGTAAAATAGCGAATTTTATTGCTGTCACAAATTTAGGGGTTCAGTTTTGCTAGATTTATACAATTTTTGTCTAGATCAGCCACTGATTTCTTTCAGTGTGATGGACCATGACCTGTTTCTGTGCGGAGTAGGTAGCCCTGAACTTGTTGCTCAACTAACAATAATAGGTGGGGATATGAACTGTGACATATTAAAACCGCAATTAAATTCTGTTGAGGAACGATATCTGGATATGTTATATGATTTAGGTTTCGTATCTTGCATTGATAAAATAACGCGTCCGTCGAGTTGCACTTGCATTGACCACTTTTTTATAAAATTACCCTCTCGTTTTTCCGCAATTTCTGCCGTTTTTCACTCATCGATAACTGATCACTATTCCACTTTATTGGAGATTCAAAGTCATTCGTTAAAAAATACCTGGGATAAAAATTGGTCGTTTACAAAGGTTGACTGGCCCAATATTCGAAATGATCTGAGCACACAAAATTGGGCAAACGTTTTAAACTCAGTTAATGTTGACACGGCCACAGAAACCCTGAACCAGACGCTCAATTCAATTCTGATAAAGAACTCAGCTCTGTTAAAAAAATCGTCAAAGCAGACTAAATTAAAACCTTGGATAACTTTTGGTTTATTAAATTCCATTCGTCATCGCGATAAATTGAGTAGGCAGGTGAAAAACCAACCATTCAACACAAAATTGCGTGCAAGATACATTAAGTATCGAAATCTACTCAAGTCAACGATAAAAAAAGCAAAATATATTTTTTACAAAAATAAAATTGACGAAGCACAAGGTGATACAAAAAAGTTTTGGAATATTGTGAATGAGGTTTCTGGGCGTCCTAGCGCTAAGGGGAAATTTCCTGTTGAAGCCTTCTGCGAGCGCGGCGATGCTGTCTCACCCGACCAAATAAAAAACTTAAGTAACAACTTTAATAATTTTTTTGCGTCTGTAGGGTCAAACTTAGCCAGCGCGCTGCAGGTAAGCGGGCCGGCCGAGGTCGTTGACGCCGACCATGCCGTGAGGACTGTGTTCTCGCTGAGGCCTGTCACTCGGGAGGAACTCTTACAAGTGGTCACAAGCATTAGGGGTAATTCAGCAGTTGGGTATGATGGCGTCCCATCCAAGTTAATTAAAGACAACATTGATCTTATTGCTGATCCGCTTTTATATGTAATTAATTTAAGTATTTGTACATCCACATTCCCAACTTCCTTAAAAATTGCCAAGGTAATCCCAATTTACAAAACCGGCCAAAAAGACAATATTACCAATTTCAGACCAATATCATTACTCAGCGCAGTATCTAAAATTCTTGAAAAATGCGTGAAACAACAACTGGCTTCTTACCTCGAACAAGAAAATATTATATCAGACATGCAGTTCGGTTTTAGAACAAACAAGTCCACAACCCATGCTTTATTTGAAATAACCAAACACATCTCTGATCAGATTGGCTCAAAAAACCGTGTCTTAGTAACCTTCTTAGATCTAGCAAAAGCCTTTGACTCAATTGACCGGCAAAAATTGATTTTTAAATTAAGATTGATTGGTGTAGATGAGCCCTCGCTAAACTGGTTCCGTACTTACCTGGACCACCGTTTGCAAGTTGTATCAATTAATGGGGTTGAAAGTGACCCAAAAGCTATTGATTACGGGGTGGTCCAAGGTAGTAATTTAGGTCCGTTGTTATTCCTTATATACATAAATAATATAGCTAAACTAAGTGTTAGGGGTAAGTTGTTCCTCTTCGCAGATGACACGGCCTTGGTGTCCACCGGCTGCACGTGGGATGATGTTTTTGACCAGGCGTCTTGGGACCTAATCAAAATGAAAAACTGGTTTGATCATAATACATTGACTTTAAATGTTTCAAAAACAAAATGTCTGCCTATATTTTTCAAAAGCGAGAGCGACCCTGGTCGGAGACGTTTATGTCTGTATTCCTGTGGTGATCCGCTGTCGCACGCTTGTGGGTGTGATGTTATTGAGCGTGTGACACAATATAAATATTTAGGAATTATTTTCGACCAAAAACTGAGCTGGGCTCCACACATTTGGTACGTCAAGCAGAGGCTTAGAAGACTTGTCTATGCCTTTGCCCAGTTGGGCCGGGTGCTGACGGTGGATCACTGCAGGACTGTTTATTTCGCCTACGTGCAGTCGGTGATGCAGTATGGTATCTTGGCGTGGGGCGGCGTCTCGTCGGCTGTTTTAAACCCGTTGTCTGTAGCGCAAAGATCTCTTATAAAAGCAATTCTCAAAAAACCCATCCGGTACTCAACAGACCAACTCTTTTCCGAATTTCCCGTTTTCAATATTAGGCAGTTATTTATAAAATCATTACTTATTTTCATAAAAAATAATAAAGAGTTAATTTTTTCCAACATCGAGCACTGTTATTCAACAAGACATAGATTGAACTTTGGATACCGTTTTCCAAAAGCCGTCCTAAGCTCTGTAAATACCAATCCTTTTTACGTAGCCCATGTCTTGTACCGCAATCTTCCACCTGATATTGTAGCCGCTGAGGGAGGCAGTGTCGCCGTGTTCAAACGAAGGGTGGCCGAGTGGCTGACTCGCATCGGGCGGGCGGCGGCAGAGACACTGATTCAATCTCCATACTCATGATTATCTACATTTAACAGTTAAAATGGGTTATCACCTTTTTCCATTGTTAACAATTTGATGTATCATTTTTGTACGTAGCTCCTTTTAATTAAAATATATTTTTCTGGATAATTTTTTGTAATTAGTTTCAGTTATTACTTTGTATTAGAAGATTTTTTTTGTGTGTGTCAGCTGGACAATATTGCAATACGATGTGCGCTGATACGAACTCATTCCCCGAGCACGGACTCAAAATCTATTCGGGGAATTAATTCCTGAAATATATAAGTATTGTAATGTTGTATCTTTTTAAATCTTGGAATAAACATATTTGATTTGATTTGATTTGATTTGAGTATCAATTTCACACTGCATTCCATTAAAAAATCGCAGCCATTTTTATTTTTCTAAGCTGAATATCTCAAAAACTCCAATTAACAAACATTCTAAACAAGCTAAAAAGATTAAAAATTTAATATACTTTTTTTGAATGAATAGTTTTATTGCAGGTTTATTTCAAAACTTAAATTTTATTATAAAAATACAACAGCAGCAGCAAACTTGGGAAAATTTTTGCAATTTTCCATCTTTAAACTTGTTAAAGTTTACATTTTCTACGTCTAGATTATTATTCTTGAAGCGATGTCCTTAGAACTAAATTTGCCTTTGTGCCACGCATGTGTATCACCTATTAACATGCATTACGACATTATTTTTTCCTGAATATCAGGTAAAATTGTTAAGAGCAGTTCTTCAGACTTCAAGACCCAGGTCGTTAATTGAATCTTTCACTTAAACCTTTATCGTATGGAGGTCCTTTGTAAAAATATCTCTTCTCCAACCAGTATTTATATATGTCGTAGCCACATGCTGTAATTGGGCACTTCATGAAGTGGCAAACGCAGCCCGGACACTTCATGAAGTGCCCAGCGCGCCTGGGCACATAGTGTAACTCGATTATTTCAGTCAAAATTACAGCATCTGCCCAACAAAACTGGACACTTCATGAAGTGCCCAACGCTCTTTGGGCACATGCTGTAAATATCAAGGCATGTTGGGCAGTCGATTTTAAATCTTTGTTTAAGTCAACCCCAATGTTTACATTAAACCCCAATGTTTGTGATAAAGTAGCCAATGTTACAGTTTGCTATTAAACCTTTTAATATTTTTCACGTCTAAAAATGTTAATACTGGTTTTAGTTGCATACGCATTTTGAAAATATAATTAGTCTATGCTATATTTTGATGATTCATTTTTTGGTGTATAAGTTGAGTTATGACTAAAATATCAGTTAACAATAACGTAGTTATTTTTCATTCAAAATAAAATAGTAACCACTTAATTTAGGATAAAACATGAACACTTATAATTGGTTTCAAGTTTAATATAAATATTGTGGTTTTCAAATTGTTACAAACTCAAACAATAATATAAAATTAGCCTATAGGTAATGCACGATTAAAAAAATTATAATGATAATTAAAAATCGAAACGCTGGAATTTTCTAGATAACCGCTTTCTTTTGAATAACGTTTAACATTCACAGATTTCCCCTTTAAAAAAATTCTTCATATAAATTTCTATATATTTGACTTAATAATAAAAACTTAGATTTCTAAGCTACTGATGTCAGTAGGAATATATTAAAAGAATTTAAGCATATTTTTGAAAAGCTGTTAAATAAACAGGACACTCCATACATTTTTTAATATTCTATAAACAAATAAAAGCAATTACAATGAAAATGCTTGATGTAAAGATGTTATGTTAATTTATTCATACTTGCATAAAAGAAAAACTTAAACGTAAAGTGTCGTTAATGCTAATAAAATTGTAAAAAAAACAAACGAAATAGTAAAATTTTATATAAATTAACTGCTGTCAATTATTATATAAAAAAGAAACTAAAGAATATTTTTATTATTTTTTCAAGACTGTTATGGCACTCTCTGTAAATATGTTTTACCTTGCTATATTTTGATTTGTTATACGTTTTATTAAGAGTGACTAAGTAAGAAGTTAATCAATAAAAACTTAAAAACTAGGTTAATGTCAATGTTTATGTGTTATGTTACATATAAATGTGTTAGGTAAAATGTTTCATGTATATGAAACATATACACCTTATTTTAAATCGTTAAACATGCTTTATTTTATTAAAGCATAAAATTTAAATTACATCCAGTAAATTTAAGAATTGTCTAATTTATGTTTTCTGAGTTATTTTGGCTATACTTCACCATTAATATTATTATTTAAACACTATATAATTTTAAAACCATTTGTTGTTTCAATAATAATAATATAATAATTATGTGTAGCCAAAACAACTCAGAAAACATAGAAGAAACCATGGTAAAAATATACAGGCAAGAATTGTCTGGTTTAGTGGCAGGCAATCTTATTCTTACAGTTTTCCAAAATTCTTAAAAAATGTTCCTATTATGTATTATTAAAAATAATACATCAGATAATACGAACATCAATGTAAACAGCAGTTGTATGTTTTTACATCAAGTGGGACACATAGTGTAAAAGAAATAATTACAGCATGTGCCTAACGAGCGTTGGACACTTCATGAAGTGCCAAGTTTTGTTGCTCACATACTGTAATTTTTAATGAAACCGTTCAATTACACTATGTGCCCAGGCGAGCTGGGCACTTCATGAAGTGCCCAATTACAGCATGTGGCTACGACATATATAACGATGTTTTCATTGAACCGGTACATTCCTAGTGAAAATGTTCTTTATGTTTAAAAATTATTATGGCTTCTCACTGTCAAAGATCAAACGTTCTTCTTGAATAGTTTGACAATGCGCAAACTGTCAAGTTTGAAAATTTCTTAGAACTTTAAGAACAGACAAATCAGCAAACCGGAAAACTGGCAAAAAGGGCGATGTGCATGAAAATTATGTCAATCTTATTATCAATTTTGGCTTATAGTTATCATTTGTCAAAACAAAATATTGTGATTAAGTCTAATTTACCAACACGAATGAAATCTTAAACAGTATATTTTACTATGTTACATTTTTTGCGCTTGATTCCAGATACCCATAATTATATTTCACAGACTCAGCAAGTGAACTTAAGATGTTCCACATCACGATTATTGCGACGAAAGGGAAATTTGGTGTTTTTTCTGTCGCTGCATCACTGCATTTCATTATCAGTCTTACCACTGTCGGGGAATACTATGAAATGCAGGGGCGGAATGTCGCCCCTAAAACATTGCAAAAGAAAGAAAAATAAATTTAGTACTTGGTTTCAATTTCATTATTTCTTTTATTAAAGTGTTGGAAAGTCTAATTGCGGTCGTAGAAGTGTACATAATTTCCCTAAATCATATTATGATAAATATATTTAATTTTAGCCAAGACGTTTTGAAACGGCTTTACCTAATCTTCTATCTATATCAGGGGTGAACTGGGAAGAAAAAACGGCCCTGGCATCCTTCAGGCAAGCGACCCCAGACAGGAAAGAAGGGGGTAACTTTCCGGGGGGTATGGAATATCCCCCAGGGCGGAGGGGGGTCCGGGGGCCCTCCCCCGGGAAAATTTGAAACCCAAAAACGTATTTTAAGACTATCTGAACACCTAGAAGTGCCTTAATCACAAAAACATTCTTTCATATCTCTACCGCACCCTGAAATTTATAGGTTGTTATTATCAAGAAATTTAGTTGTAAGCAAATTTCCTGCAAAAATTTGTTTTGAGAAATTGATTTTCAGAGGCAATGGCCGGCCTAGGCTCGGCAACAAAATAGGCTGATTTTAATTTTCGTTTAGGCCTACTTTAACCTTCTGACGAGGCCGTTGGGGGCCTCAAGGGGGCCGCGTCGGCCGTAATTCTGGCACTGCATGGTGCTGCGGCCTCTCTTTCACAATAATTTCTATCGAACAATCAATTTGATTGGCCATCAGCCACGTAGTTCCACAAGGGCCGGCCTCAACTCAGCAACAAAAGAGGCTGATTTTAATTTTCGTTTAGGCCCACTTAAAAAAACCACCACCACCGGCCCCTTTCTGACCTAGAGAGGCCGGCCCCTCTGGCATTTGCCCGAATGCCCACATGGCCAGTCCGCCCCTGATCTTTTATAGAGGAGAAGGGGGTTTTTAACGGACAGCAAATCTCCAAAACTCCAAGACTATAAGAGCTATAAACTATAAGAGCTCAAATTTTGTATTTATACTGCTCCTCTTGGGCCATAGATGCGTATTAAGAAACGATTTTACAAAATTCCTTTACGGTTATTCTCTACGGTACATCACAGTTTTAATGTTAAACTATAGGAATGCTAATAGGTTGTCATGAAGACCTTGAGGATTATGAAAAATTAAATCAGTCTCACGGCTTAAAAAAACTTTTTTTCGAATTTTGAAATCATTGAAACCATTTTTATTTTGACTAATAACTTATATTAGATAATTTTGACGAAAACGTATCTAAATAATTATTTAGTGGATCATATAAATTTCCAACGTCTTGGACCTGATTCCTGTGACAATATATATTTAAAGGTGATTGTGTCCTGGAAATATCAAAATGTATTAAAATGCTTAGTTGCATTAATACAATTAATAAATAACAAAACTTGTTACAATAAAATAATAAATAATGAGTTTAGCAATAAATAAAAAAAAACAAAATAATAATTATCAGTCTAAAATTAACATTGAATAATATTCTTAGACGTAGCCAAACAAGGAGGTTATATTACTATACTGGAGGTAGCACTGCCTTCACAATCAGCATTGGAAAGCGTGCCGCAGTTTGATGTACAGTTCTTTGAGTCGATTCAACTGATTCAAAAACTGATGTAATCATTTCGGAGAGTTGAATAATGTTGATCTGATTCTCATTATGATTGAACGGTTTCTTTGCCTTGGAACAGGTAAGGCCAAATACGATATTGTATAAATATTAGAATAGAAAATGTTATTTTTTAAAACCTATGAATAAAGAATAATTAATTTAAAGTTCAATATATAAGTGTTAGCATCCGGCCAGTAAATGACAACTTCACTCCTTATGTACAATTTTGTTATCAGCCATGTTATACAAACATTACTGTCGCTCAGTAATATTGTACCACTAAAAGAAAATTGTCCTCCAATTTATGTTGCTTACCTGCCAAGTTTCTACCATAATTCTCGTATTTGCATAGTGACTGATTATATCAATTACTTTGAGCCCAGGTATCTGTTTTGCTATTTTTACTTTATTTTGCCATTAAAGATATACCCAAAAATAAATTAGGTGAAGTTATTTTCAAACAAAAATCACCTAATAAGTACTCGTTAGCAGTTTATTATGAGTGTTTAATTCGTTGTTTAAAATATTATTGATTTCCGGTTCCGGAATGAACCAAGCTCAAAATTGAGTCGTGACTCGACTGAATCACTCGATTGATTCGTTCATTTTGGGAAGTCGGTGAAATTGAGGTATTTTGCAAAGGTTGGTACTAACTGATGTACCATTTTTGTGATATTTTGTTCTAAACAGCCGGCACGCTGTTTTACTATAGATAAAAAATACCCCAGGAGTACTCCTGGGGTATTTTTTATCTATGGTTTTACTATGGAGTGCTGCCTCCAGTATAGTAATATAACCTCCTTGTAGCCAAAGATAAAGTTGACAGAAAAAACATTTTACGTAATTATAACAAATAAGCTTAAGAATAACAATAAAATGAGGAGTAGCCTATTGTTGTAGTCCTGTATTTGAAGGCTGGCCAAAAATAAAAGTAAGCCTATATAAAAATTCAAAAACCTTATAGCCTACGTATCGACTAAAACAGTCGTGAATTGATGATATTCGGGGTAACGGATCAACAGGGAACAGGGATGAAGGCATTTTACTTAAATCAGAAAGGCTGTTGCTCTGTCAGTGACAGGTGACCAGTGACAATCATGGCGACAACGCCAGAAGAGGCAATCAGAGAAGGTTATTGGGATCAGTGACTCCAGTGACAGCTTCCAGGTCAGCAGAGCCAATGAACTAAGAGAACTGTGTCGCTGGTACAGCCCTTATGGTGACAAACAAGGAGGTTATATTTACTATACTGGAGGCAGCACTCCATAGTAAAACAGCGTGCCGGCTGTTTAGAACAAAATATCACAAAAATGGTACATCAGTTAGTACCAACCTTTGCAAAATACCTCAATTTCACCGACTTCCCAAAATGAACGAATCAATCGAGTGATTCAGTCGAGTCACGACTCAATTTTGAGCTTGGTTCATTCCGGAACCGGAAATCAATAATATTTTAAACAACTAATTAAACACTCATAATAAACTGCTAACGAGTACTTATTAGGTGATTTTTGTTTGAAAATAACTTCACCTAATTTATTTTTGGGTATATCTTTAATGGCAAAATCAAGTAAAAATAGCAAAACAGATACCTGGGCTAAAAGTAATTGATATAATCAGTCACTATGCAAATACGAGAATTATGGTAGAAACTTGGCAGGTAAGCAACATAAATAGTAGGACAATTTTCTTTTAGTGGTACAATATTGCTGAGCGACAGTAATGTTTGTATAATAAATGGCAAAATTGTACATAAGGAGTGAAGTTGTCATTTACTGGCCGGATACTAACACTTATATTGAACTTTAAATTAATTATTCTTTATTCATAGGTTTAAAAAAATAACATTTTCTATTCTATTATTTATATAATATCGTATTTGGCCTTACCTGTTCCAAGGCAAAGCAACCGTTCAATCATAATGAGAATCAGATCATCATGATTCAACTCTCCGAAATGATTACATCAGTTTTTGAATCAGTTGAATCGACTCAAAGAACGGTACATCAGTTAGTACCAACTGCGGCACGCTTTCCAATGCTGTTTGTGAAGGCAGTGCTACCTCCAGTATAGTAATATAACCTCCTTGGTGACAAAGCACAGTGAACGAAATAGAATCATAGAGTAATAATAACTTCGTTTTTACCAAACCAAAGTGTTCGGAGTGAAAATTATAATGGAAATGCGGATTATATATTTCAAGTTTAACATCTTTGGAAAGAATAAGTATTGACCGATTTTCTTAACGGGACCACTTTTTGAGATACTGTGCGAGAGAGATGGAGAATCTTGTGAGGGGAAGTGATAACCAATCACAGTCCCTAGTGGTGACATGCTCGATCACAATTGGCTGAAGCAAATATGTTTTTTTGTTGTTTTTTTAATTTAACAGTTTCGTGTCATCTGTTATATACGTCACTTTGATACGATAATCCCTGAACCTAATACTTTGTAACTTGTATTAGTAACGAATCGTCGGGAGAAGAATAAAATGGTTTTCAAAATAAAACAGCTGTTGATAGCTTTTAAAATTAAGGCTATCGGCAAAAAAATAAATATCTATAGCCGAATACAAATCATGTTATAAAAATGGATTATTTACACATTGTATATGTGAATGGTTATTTTTAAGGGATAATGTTTTGTACACAATGGCTGTTACAATTTTTATCTCAAAAATAATCAGAGCATAATTCAAGTATTAAGTTATATTAGGTCTTTCATTTAATGAATCTTTTATTAGTTTATATTTTTAATTATAAAGTAAACTAGGCGTTTAGCAGATCGTATATAATGATGGGATAGGGTTCAAACTAATAGTATTTGATCCTAGAACTCGGTAAGAGTAACAGTAGCCTACCCTTATGTTGTCAGGCGCTCACTGTAGTTCGCTAGCATTCACGCATGAGAATGGGTGCAGTCACACCAGACCAACGTAAAGTGCCACTAGTTTAACGATTCAAACTCGCGAACCAATGAACATATAAAAGAAGGCATCAGTGTTAAGGGGATAAATTAACGTTGATTTGTAAAACGGTGCGGGATTTTCTGAAACGTGATGTATAAACTCTAGTTCATCTTTAGGGCTTTAGGCCTACTAGATCGAGTTCTGACGAGTGCGAAAGCGATCTATAACGAGCAGGAGTGAACGCCAAAAATGGTGGGAGTTCACTACTGTCGAACCAGGGTAAACCTGTCTTGCCCTGCAAACATTCGGCGGATTATGCTGCTTGAGGCCTTGAAAGAGCGCTTAGGAACGATCCATGCTGAAAATTTGTTTAATAAATGAAAAGAGGCTTTTTTCAAAAACTTTTAATTGGTGTTAAACAACAAAATAAGCTCTACATCTGGTATCATAACTATGTGTGTTACAGTTACATCCTAACTTCTGATATTTTACATATAATAATTTAATAATTAGTTCATATTCGCATTACCTAATTTGTTCATTAATAAACCTAAACCAGGCAGATACCTAACGTTCAGTTTTAACTTGTTCGTTGTGAATGTTTTCTAGGCCTAGTAAACACGCAGTGCCAAGTTTAATTGTGAGTAATCTTTACATTTTTGTTCTTCACCACTAATAAAATGGAAAAATGTACCATGCACACTCTATGATTGCTAAGCTAAACGTTAAAAAATCGGTTAACATGAAAAAATACGCCCTTAAAATCTGCTATTTCATATAGTATGCACGACAAAAAAGCCTTTCTGCACTCGTAATTTTTCCTTTTCACCTCTGATCTAAATAAGAATAGAATCCCAACAATTCTTCACAGCTGTCTTTTGAATAATAGTGAAAAGAAACTGTTGCAACTGCAACCGGTAAATGAACAGTTAACATTAAAAACATGTTTCTAAATAGCAGTTGCATACGAAAATGTAATAATAGTTCCTCTAATCCGTTCCGTAGTTTGAAGGGGAAAGAGGAATGACGGGAGGGGAGGGGTTTTACCTCCCCTACATGCGCGGAAATTTTCTGCGCATGGACTCGTTAGGGCTCTTTCACACGAGGCCACTAGTGGTCGCCACCGGTGGCCGCCACCATGCGGCCGTGCGGCCATGCGGTTTTCGGGTTGTTTACCAGCCCGGGTAACTGCAGTTGACGGTACAGGCAACTAGCAGGCCACTCCACCAATAGCCACCTCCGATTTAGTCGAGAAAATGCTGATGAGTAATAAACAACTCATTCTTCTCGCATCACCAATCAAGAAAAGAAGGCGGAGATGCAGGTGGATATGTTCCATGTTCATCCAGTAGGCTACTAACGAATAGGAAGGACAATGGCCTTTATTACACGTTGTATGACGAACTATGTGCCGCCAGAAATAGTTTATTTTGAACTATTTCCGAATGTTCCTGTTCCTTTTTTCCACTTTTACTTTCTCCCCCCTATACATAGTATTTGGGGAAAGTATTGTTTTCGTCAAAATTTTCGAATTTGAGTTGTTAGTGGAAATATTCGTTTTAGTTCTCCCTGAATCCAAAACGTGGTTTTCGGAGTGGTGCCTGTCTGTCCATGTGTGTGGAATCCACACTGTGGATGTGCGGATGTACGTAAACAAAGCTTGAGACGACACCAGTGGCCCAATTTTCATGAAATTAGGCATGTAGGTATAAAGCCATGATATCTCCAGGCGAATCCAAATTTCTCAAAAAACGGCTCTAACGAATTTGATAAAAATTTTATGGTTTTTAGAGCTTAAGATGACAAATAAAATGACACCACTTGCATGGCTGTATCAATTCAGGTTTAGAAGATAATATGGGAAGTGTTAAAAAATTCATATTTTTCAAATTTCACAAAATATGGAACTACTAAAGAAAATATACTTGAAACCATTAGATTTGACTTCAAAAAGTAAATAATTCAGTATTTTGAATTATTAGTCTATGTCAACTGGTTGCGGGGATAATTGATATTTTTGTTTGGCGGTAAACGCAGTTCGTTGTCTAATGTATTTGCGGAGTGATTGTACATTAATTTTATTTTATTGCAGATTTTCTTACTTTAAGGGAGAAATTATTGTTTCAGTTTTCTGATACCATTTATTTTATTTTTTTTCTTCTGTTCACTCATTAAAATAATAAAATAATGTATTTGCGGAGTGATTGTACATTAATTTTATTTTATTGCAGATTTTCTTACTTTAAGGGAGAAAGTATTGTTTCAGTTTTCTGATACCATTTATTTTATTTTTTTTCTTCTGTTCACTCATTAAAATAATAAAATAAACAATTAAAACTCGTTTAGACAAATCATTTCTCAACTGTACCTGCCTCCGCACGTGAACTGCTTGAGTTTACCCCAAAAAACAGGTAATGCGCGCGCTTTCGTAGTCGGGAGTGGCGGCCACCGGTGGCTACGTCCAGGGCTGTACCAGCTGCGGCGGGCCCCGGTAAAAATATTAAGCCGGCCGGGCCCCTCATGTCCTGGTACTGCACCCGTTCCATTCAAAACCGTAGCTGATTTCCGGCTCGGCAAAAGTGGTGACTTTTTTTTTTTTTTTACTCCCACGTCCCGGTTTTTATCCCTTCGTTGCCGTTGCGGGCCCTTTTTACCCATTCCCGGGCCTTGTCGGGGGCTTTCCACTATTTCCAAGGCCAATTAAGGGGGGGCCCGGGCCCCCCTTTAACCCCCCCAGGCCCCCCCTTGACCCCGGGCCCCGGTACAATTGTACTGGCTATCCCGGTCTGAGTACGGCCCTGGCTACGTCTGAAAGCTCCCATTTCATTCAATGCCCCGCGACGAATTGCCGCCACCGCGGTGGCCGACTCGCAGTTGCGCGAGTCGGCCACTGCTCGGCCACTGTGTCCCGTCGGGCAACCGAAGTGGCCGCGTCTGAAGGCCTCCATTTATAACAATGTTTAAGCTGTGGCGGGCAACCGGTGGCGGCCACCGGTGACGACCACTAGTGGCCTCGAGATCTTAAACTACCTACAGTTCTCAGTAGGTAGTTTAAGAAAATTCAACAATAATAGTATTTGCAAAGTCACTGGAGCTGTGATTTCGAGCGTTGTGTCACCGGTACGATCGGTGACAATTTGGTACCAGTGACAAAGTCACCGGTACAAAAAATATCGCCCACCTCTAAGCGACAGCGACAAGACGAAGACGTAAATCAAAACATTGTGGGATTTAGAGTGAGGATTTGTGTCTTGATTTTTATATCAAATTAGCAATTTTTCGTCTTATTGTAGTATAAAATTCATTGAAATAGTGGCGTGTTTGAATATTTGTGATTGACAGTTTTGACATGTGTTAAAAACAGAATTTCGGACAACGTGTAAGGTAAGCAATACAGTAAGCATCTCTGAAGTCATACCTGTCGGCATTAGGAAGTCTAAATTTTTTCCATAATAATTTATAGACTTACGGAACTTTGACAGTTTGACGTTCTTTTTCTATTCAATAATAATATTTGAGGAATTTTAATTGGTTCATTGGTTTACAATGTGCCTAACTTACGCCTTTTTCGTACTTGTTCAGGCCCAAAGTTAATTTGAATACGAGGTCTGTAACTAACTGTATCTGATCTTTCACTACACCTCCCAATAATAGCAGGGATTTAGTTGTATTTCTAACATCTTATTTTATAGCAAAACAGTATTGAACAATCTACTGATCAATATAATCGGCCTTTGACTTTTCAAAGATGGGGGATGAAAAGAAATAAGTTGTAAGTTAGCATTATTACAGTTACGGTTTGCCTAATTATAGTAAGGCATTGCTCAAACTCAACACTTTAACACATACACTTGCATTCAAGAAAATCGGAATTCACGATTCCCCTGTCTACGAGGACGGCGGTAAAGACATCAATGGTAAAAGGAGTTATGGTTAACTGTTTCCTAGCCAATCCCAGTTATTTTCTACTAACAGGATAAAAGTTACACCCCTGAATCAGTAATAAAGTTGATACTTGTAAACAAAAAAACTTGTAGGCTTAGTACTTTTCTACAGGGGTAGGCCCTTATTATTATTTCATGGTTACCAGTTCATGCAACTTGTAATTAAGTTAGCCTGATTTACAAGGGGGTAAGATTTGGCTTATCGGTAGAGAAAATAATTAGGGTAAGGATACCTGGGGGCTGTTTCTAAACGAGTTTTACAATTACTAAATACAAATTACTAATTACTAGTCACAACCTATCTCAGTTGTATGTTTACGGTTTTGAAACGGAATCTTAGTAGGGCCTATTACAAAATACAAAGTCAATATTACTAATTTACCAACATCGTCTTGAAACAGCCCTTGGTGGCACCTGCAGGCCTATGAGTTCTAGTCTAGACCTAACCTAGCCTTCATCTCTGCTGTGTTAGAGACTGTTGACAATCTGAGTAAACACTTCTATTTTCGTTACTTAAAATCGTGATTAAGTAAGCAAGGCATTGTGGTAATTGTTTGTAACTTTCACCATCGACATCTGAATAGAGACACCTTGAACCATAGTCGGACCCAAAACTACTGACTCTGATCGCCGATATTAATTTGGAAACCAAAGTGTTGACACATTTTCAGGGTTCCGACGCGTCCTGGAAAACCTGGAATTTCAGGGTGTAAACTGGAAAACCTGGAATTGTCCTTGAATTTACCTTTCTGTCCTTGAATTTTAATATTTGTCCTGGAATATCATCATCTGTCCTGGAATTTGTTTTCAGTTTTTTTTAATTTGTCCAAAATTGCAGTCTGCTGTTGGTAAATTGTTTTATTCGTTTATTCAAGTTAATAATTTAATTAAACATTCAGAGTGTTATTTTGTGATTCGAGTACTCCATGATAAATGTAGATTTGCTTTTGAATCTAAATCACAATTATACAAACTGACCGAGTCGTCTGCTGGAAAGGCGGATAGGAAGGAGTTCACTATTGTCAAACAGTGGCGGTTGTGACCCAAATATTCAGGGAACTATTTGCCGCATAAGCCAATTGAGTGATGTAGAAACGAGTCATGCGAATCGCACTAGTACACCACAACGTTTATATTGACCTAGATTCACCCTTGTTTGATTTGATGATGTATATTTTGTAACTGATTGTGATGGTTAAATAAAGTTACAGTTTGTAGATATTTTTTTATAAGAAATTATTTTTTACTGGTCTGCATACTCTATATATTGATTAAAAATATTTTACTATCATTATCATTAACTTACTTTTGCGGCCCCGGAGCCCTCTTAACCTCAAAATACAAGCAACCTCTGTATTATCCTAGATTCTCGGTATGCAAGAGGCAGTCTCGGTCCCGATGACCTCGAATAGTCAGGAGTTTACTGTAATATGTTATATAGGCCTATATCAATAAATTTCAGTGAAATTCAATCAAATCTCTTTGATTAAAGAAACATTGATTTGTTAAAAAACCCTTGATTTCTTACTTGGATAGATAGAGTGCCCTGGGAAGTCATGATTTAGTCATCTTAACTTTGTTTTTAAAACAGTGCGAGGGTCCTGGAAAATCATGATTTTGTCCTGGAAATTTCCTGTAATTGTCCGTGAATTTTGTTTTGGAAAGCATGTGGAAACCCTGGTTTTACTCCGACAAAAAATTAGTCTCGGTGAGATGTGGAATTTATTAAGCCTATTCAAAAATTGAACAATTGCGGGTGATACTCTCTTTTTTTAAATTATTGGGCCACCAGTTGATCGATTACTGCACGCAGGCTCCGAAGTCCAGAGATGACACAAACACAATTACAAACAGTCACAAACGACACAAACATAAAACTCCATCGGACCCTCACACAGCTCTTATCATCTACGTTTTGCGGATTCAGTAATAGTAATCCGCTTCCCTCAGGATTTTTGCAGTAGCCTACAGATGTTCGACTTGGAACGACGCGCCGCGACTCTGAGACCTGTCCTGCTTACATCTCTAACCCTTTTAAGGTCGACAGCCATAATTGGCTCCCCCCCGGCAAAAACTACATTCATGGCTGGCGGCTGTAATAGGCCCCCTTGGTAAAAAAACGTTGTTCGCGGCTGACGGCCGTAAAGGCACCTGTCCTCTTTTCTTTCCATTTACTGGATAAATAAATAACAATTTTACCTGTAATTGCTGAAGTTTGGTTTAGTTCGGTCATATTATAAGGAAAAAACATCAAAATAATTATCTCAGGCATTAAATCACTTAAAACTTTGACTTATAGTATAGGTTCCATGCGCTCTGATCTGCATCTGCATCCTGAGGGGTTATAGAGATAGATCAGGAATAATACGTTTATCATTTGATTGGTAGGCCTAATGGAAAAAACTAGGCTAGTTGGCTAACAGATTCAATATAACCCAACCTAACTTAGCCACTGTAGCACACTGTCAAATTTTGGCTTAGCCTAGGTACATATAACATGGAAGTACCTACATTTATCTTTTTCTCCAATTAACTTATTGACATTTTAGTTATTTACCTTTATCCTGTTCGAAGTTTTTGTTTTTATATATTTTTTCCTTTGTTGTTATGATTTTTGTCTTCATCCACATTTATCAATAGGCCTCTGATGAATCAATTTTAAAAATTTTAAACATGTGTCCTCCTCTTTACAAGTATAAAAGAAGTAAATCAGGTGCAATCCCTATAAACATATAATTGCAGTCAACTTCTACCCATGCTGGACACCGCATATTGAAGATGGGCCCTCCCGCCAACTGAACCACACATTTAAAAGCCTAATAAGGAATACATATACCATGTATCAAACCCGTGTGTGTTCCGAATGACGATTCATTTGTCAGTGTAGTGTCTTAGACCACACAACGACAATTTCACAAAGAACGATAGAATATTTCTCATGTGTATAGCCTAGAGTTGACAATAGCATCAATTCAGTGAACTAGTAGCCCAAGCCTAACATCACTTAACAGCTTACATAAATCTATCGCAGAGCAGTAACGCCTGGAAACACCAATGAATTAATAACAGACATCTTAAATGAAGAAGAAATATTTGCCTAGGGGGTGACTTTTTGGGCAGATTTTGACAAATTTAAAATTATGTACTTGTACATAATTTTAAATTTAAAATTATGTATTTTTTATGCAACGCTACTTCATTTGCTCATAGTGAAATCCAAAAATCCAAATCCATTCATTTGCTCTAAGAAAAGTCAAGTAATATTTAATTTAATTTTGGAGTCTAATAGGTTTAAATAACTTTTTGCTGATAACTAACAACTGATAATTTATAATAATTTGTTGATAAATTAAGCTAATGTTATTAAGATAATGTTACTAAGCTTATGCAACGTTGCAGTTAACACTAAGTCAACTAATATTGTTTTTTGTATTGTATAATATTTATTAAAATTATTTAAAATTACAAGAGACTCGAGACTTGTATTTGTCACCAGCATAACGATACTATTGGCCTAACCTTTATCAAAAAGTACAATAAAAGTTTTTCATTCCCGTTTTTAACTGTGGGCTTCATTCTTTTTCTTTAGAGAAAGTGATTTTTTACTTAGACGGGTTGGGGTGCATGTTGAGAACACTGAACCAGCCGGCAGTCAACTTAAGAAAGAGACTTATCGGAAAACAGAGAACAAAAACTTAAGAAATTTAAGATGAGTTTAGTCTTTTTAAATAATAACATTGTGCATGGAAGTCCTTTGTTTATGATATGTTATTTTGGTTTAGGGCATGTCCATGCAAGATGGACCTTCTGACAGCTCAGAAATTAGTGTTTGAGACGTTACAA
Organism: Flexamia atlantica; assembly: GCA_035578135.1. NCBI lineage: Eukaryota > Metazoa > Arthropoda > Insecta > Hemiptera > Cicadellidae > Flexamia > Flexamia atlantica. The sequence continues at coordinate 28,455,508 of JAQJVK010000005.1, read as the reverse complement.
CAAGCAACGAGTCAGAACTCTGATGTCCTTAAACCTGCCGAGCAGAAGCTCAAAGAGTGGGAGAATGTGCCTGGATTTTACACCATACTTTTTGTGAGTATTTTGGCTCATTTCTTGCACATAGTCACTTGAAGATAAATAGTACATGAAGCAGTTATCTAACCATATTCAAGTTCGAAGTATAAAGTTGGAGGTTAATTTTACAAGTTTGCCTTGATGGGAAGTGCAGCAACTGGAAATTTGATTATCATAAGCTCAATACGGCTAAAAACAATAAAATATATATAGGCCTATAGGCTACCCTCCATACAAGTCCTCAATAAAATGTGTTTATCACTGTGAATCCTAATAAATAATTAGGCCTAACATAAATCAATAGGTTAGTCTATAATATTACTTTGTTTTATAAATCACGAAATAACGCAAACCGCCAATTATCTATTAATGAACTAGTCCTGAATATTACCTGTGTCTTGCTGCAATATTCAACTATGTTACAAGCTTTTTGTTATTTTATAGATCATAGGATTAAATAAGTTTGTTTGCCTTTTGCAGGATATTTTTTCAACTCATACTGTAGATGTTAATGTCAGATGGCTTGCTATCTTATATATCAAGAATGGAATTGAGAAGTACTGGAGGAAAGGAGCCACCAAGTAAGTCAATAAAATTTAGGGACAATTACCTATTAGGGTTAATAATTTTTATATTTGATGTTCTTATGATAGTTTTTCAAATTCCCAGGCCCATTTTCAACTCCATGAGCACTGTTGACAAACAAGTGCAACTCCCCTCCTTAGCCCCCATTTTGCCCCTTACCCTTTAGATGATCGGACGCGAATTTTGTTACCAAGCCCGTTCGTTTTCATTATTGACATGCCAAACACCGAAGTCACTGCAATCACCATGTATGTGAGAACAAGGACAATGGAAATGATATTGTGAGATAGCGGGAGCAACATATAGGACCTCCACCTTAATTTGGCGAGGCTTTCCATTTTTCACCACCTATGGACCCGCCATGTCCCGGACTGGCAACCAGCCAACACTATAAATATTATACAGTAGAACCTCGCTAGTCCGACCTCTGATAGTCCGACTCCTCAGTTAATCCGACCATGCCGCTGGGGAAAATAGGCCTCCGCTAGTTCGCCCTCAGCGGGGTTTTCTTATCGGTTAGTCCGACCATGCAATCGGAAATTGATGTTTGTTTACATTTCCAGTGCATTCCTCCATTCAGGGGCCCTATTTTTGAAACGGTTGAGAGTTGAGTAGTGAGTCACTCGTCAAGTCACCTATCAGCTGATGGTAGCATTGTTTAAACCACCACGTGGAATGTCAACGATTCAAACTATACATCTGTCAAACTAGAAAGCCAAATGTAAACATTGACCAATTTAAGGAATTACCTCATTTTTCGTGGCTTTAACTAGATTATCTTAGTATATTTATAGGTAAATTTAGTCATAAGGCATTTTATAAATAGTTCAAAGGCTATCCGAACGCTTTTAAATATTTAGTATCAAAAAGTAAACAAAACCTAATTAGAAAAGCTTTCCATGATTACTATTACAGTGGAACCTGGATAATTCGAACCTCAAGGGACCAGCTAAAAACTTCGAATTATCCATAAATCCGAATTAAAGAAGTTCTAAAGAATGAGGCCAAGACATTAAAAGTTCACATTGTGAATTTAACCTCTTTATCAAATTGACACTCTAAAAAGAATAAATTCATCAACAAACGCTAATTATAAGGGTTCAAAACAGTAATCATAAAACAGAAATAACTACCCTAAAATATAAACTACGTACGACGCGACGTACGATAATACAAAGAAACATTTCTGCTAGAAAAAATACAGTACGTTCTGCTACGTCTGAACTTTATTCAGGCTACCAACTTAATTTCGTGTAACATTGACAATTGCACGCTAATTGACTTTCCGCTAAAGTGAGTGTTTTATAGGTCCGAGATTTTGTCGAAATGATCACTACACTTATTTAATGTTACGTAAAAACTTTTAAACACTTAAAAACAAGACACTGCACAAATAAAAAAAACACTTTGTTTGAAGGACGATCGAAAACAACGGATTGCTGCACTGGAATTCGCAGGTTAGTTTGGCTGGTGGGGGGGGAGGGAAGGGGGTCGCAGTGTTGAGTAGCCTTTGTGTCGACATAGAAAACTGCGCATCAGGTCTGGCGCATGGCTCGTCTGCCGGGAGCCGTTCTGCACAGAATCAAGCGCGGAAAGACTAGTGGCGCTGCCACGGCGAGCGCAACCCTTTTCCGAACTCAGTCAGCGTTATGTACTGTTTTAGTTTACATTATTGGTGTCGAGTTACAAGCGATGTTGGGGCAGGGTTGGAAGCCTGGGAGGTGGAAGGGATGAGTCATTTGACACGCCATCGGTCTGGCGTTAAATTTTTATTGAACGTCGTAGTAAAACAGTGTTTTCCAATGAATTTGTAACTATTTCCAGCCGTGGAATGAAACTGATGTACCTTAATTTGGCACTTAAAAATTCGAATTATCCAAAATAAAATTCGAATTATCCACGATTTTTTAGCGTTGTTTAGATACAAAATTCCAGGGACCAAGAAAAATATTCGAATTAAAGAAGATTTCGAATTATACAAGTTCGAATTATCCAGGTTCCACTGTATTACTTCCTCCAAAAGAGAAGAAGAAGCTTGTTTCCTGTCAACTCACCCGTTTTTACTCAACAGCCTATTGCTTGGTGAGTAAAAATGGTTGGATTGGTGAAATACTCAATGTATATTATGTCTGTATTAAAATTATGAATTTTTAAGAATAAGTGCCTATTGAAATGATATTCACAGATATTGTGGGGCTGAATTCATAAAGTTAGGTAGGAATATTTTTATTTTTATCTGTGAATTAATTTTATGATTAGAAACAAATAACCTGAGGGATGAGTGACTCACTCAACCGCCAACTCATCCATTTCAAAAATAGGGCCCCAGGTTGGCTCCTGTCGATGACGTGTTACTCATTGGGAGTGCGTATCTCGTTCAATTCAATTCAATTCAAAACATCTTTATTTGTCAATTAGCACATAACAAAATGTACAAAAATAGTGTCACAAAAAATAACACAGTGATATAACATCGTGTATATAAAATTTCCGTCAAGAATGCGTAAAACAAGTTCACCCTTACCAGCTATAGTAAAAGCCATATTCATACTGCAAATTCCTCGAAAGAATACATTGCTTTGCTGATGAGAAACTGTTTAAGCTTCAATTTGAATTTACTGTAAGATACTTCTGTGCGGATTTCTACAGGAAGTTTGTTATAAAATTTTGACCCAGCATATTTAGGTTTCTTTTCAAAAAGGTGTAAATTGTGAAAACTAATTGCTAAATTGTCCCGATTTCTAGCAAAGTAATTGTGGTTATCTCCCATGAGCTCTATATACTGCAAACTATGTTTAATATTTAAAAGTAAAAACTATTTTAACATGATGAAAACTTATTTATTCAGAAATTGAACATAACCCAAAACAACATAGGTCAGCTGATTGTAACAAATTTAAATTAATGCAATATAAACATAACAACTCTTCCCCCATAAAATAAAGAACAAAGATTGATCCCAAAAATACCAGCGAAGATAACTTCATAGTTTTCTCAACTGATTCACGTGGCGTCTCCACAGCATGTGTTCAACTTTAACGCTATACATAACTTTCCCAATACGTTTTATAATTTCTCCCCTTGTCCAAACTTTCTTTCCATTTTTTTGGAATTGTGATACTAACACTTTATCTCCCTCCTTAAATTCTCTCAACAATGTTCCTTTGTTTGTGAACTTAGGACTTGCTGTTGGATCTAAAATATCTTTTGCTCGGGTTTTATCCGGTATCATTAAATCCAGTGATGTTCTTATACTTCGCCCCAACATTAGCTCTGCTGGGCTCTTTCCAGTGGAAGTTGAAGGGGTCCGACGATGTACCATCAAAAATCGGGTTAATTTTTCCTTGATAGTACCAACCTCATTTATCACCTTTCTAAGGTTTCTTTTTATTTCTTGAACTTATCGTTCCGCCTGACCGTTACTTTGTGGATTGTATGGTGTAATTGTCTTATGGGAGATTCCATTTCTCTCTAAGTAACTCTTGAACTCTTCTGATGTGAAAACAGAAGCATTATCACTTATGATAATCTTAGGAAACCCAAATCTTGCGAATATATCATCTAAGAAATCGATGGTTTTCTTTGACGACGTTTGTGTCATAGGGATAACCTCCAACCACTTTGAGAAAGCGTCCACAGCCAAGAATACATATTGATTTGAGATTGGTCCCAAAAAATCGACATGTAGTCTACTCCACTGAGTATCCTCTGGTTCCCAAGAGTGGTAAACTTTTGCAGGGTTCTTTTGGTTTATTTGACAAGAAAAACAACTCTTCACATGTTGTTCAATGTCCAAATCCATTCCAGGCCACCACACATAACTCCTGGCGAGAGATTTCATTCGAACTATTCCAATGTGGGATGAATGAAGATCCTGTAAAACTTTCTCCTTCAGTGATTGCGGGATAACAACTCGTGTACCTCGTAGTATGCATCCATCCACTAAACTTAATTCATCATTGTGTTTTTTATCCTCACAATTCATCAAAGGTTTTCCTTTCATTAAGCAGTCGTATACTTCTTTCAAAACCGCATCCTTTGCAGTTTCTCTTTTAATCTCTTCTATTTTCACTGGTAATACTTCATTCATCTGACGGACTTGGTGTAGACATGCTTTATGTATGTCATCCATGAAGTTTTCCCCCTTTTTTGCCAAACGGAAAACATACATTGAACAGCTTTAACCATTCTCTACCAAAGATACTGTCTACATTTCCCCTTATTACATACAAATTACCGACAGAAATTTTGTCCTTGTAACATATTTCAACCGTGGCAAATCCAACTGGTCGAATTATTTCACCCGTGTATGTTCTTAAAGGCAGTTTAGTTTTATTCAGAACCTTTTTTGGAAATGACTTTCTAAATACGTGTAAAGACATCGTACTTACAGCAGCTCCTGTATCAAGCTCGAAAGAAGTCTGCTTGTCATCGATAGTATAGTCTAGCATTATCTTACCAGGTCTGTCGACCATCTCTGGTTTAAAAGCATTATCTGAAAGTTTAGATAAGGAATGTGTGGGTTTACCTGATACAGAGATCATATTTATATAAGAGACATTTTGACCTTCATCGACTCCTTCCTCATCTGGCTCACATGACACTTGAGCCGTTTGTCGCATGTTTTGTTTTCTCCCTTTACATACCCTGCTGCAGTGACCCTTTTTATGGCAGTTCCAGCATGTTACGTCTGGTGACTTCGCACAATTATTAATATGATGGTTTGCTCCGCACCTGAAACAGATTAATCTAGATTTCTGTCCATTGGAAAAGGCGAAATTCTTCTTCCTAATTTGAAAATGCTCTTCACTTGTCGAGGACATGTTTGAACTATGGATGTGTTCTGTTTCAGATTTGGCTTGTTCATAGCTACAGGCTATGTCCAAACACTGCTTGAAAGTTTTATTTTCATGACATTCGATCAATTTAGATAATAACCTTTCATCAGAAAGACCTGATATGAACTGTTGTCTCAAGTGTTCATCGGCCGTGGAGGCCTTACATTTGGAACATTTAAATTCACATCTGCTTGATAGCGTTCTTAAATCATTTGTAAAACTAAGTATTGACTCACCCGCCTTTTGAACTCGTTTAGAAAACTTATGCTGTTGTGCTATATTACTACCCCTAGGTTCAAGAATGGTTACGAGCGTTTCACACAGTTCCTCATATGTTTTATCTAATGGATTAGCTGGACTTAAGTTAATTCTAAGATCATGGAAGGTTTTTGGAGCTAGTAAATTCAATAAAAATTGTTTCTTCTTGATCTCACTGTTTATTCCATTTAGGTCAAAAAAATTGTTCAGCCTTACCAGGTAACTGCTCCAACTTTCATGTTCAGCATCAAACTTATCAAATTGAGAATATAAAACAGGTCGAATAGGTTGTATGGGTTCCTCCACATCTTCTTGATGCGTCCTTCGATTTCCATTTCTCCTTTTCGTCGCCATTTTAATATTTAAAAGTAAAAACTATTTTAACATGATGAAAACTTATTTATTCAGAAATTGAACATAACCCAAAACAACATAGGTCAGCTGATTGTAACAAATTTAAATTAATGCAATATAAACATAACACTATGTATCTCCCATGAGCTCTATATCCTGCAATCTGTGTTTGACTGATAGAACAATAACTTTTGTTCAGTAGAGCAATAACATTTGGTGTGGTTAGTTTTTTTTTGGTCCTAATGTCGTTTTTTACAGTACGGTAGCTTGTTAAACACTCTTATAATGCAATTTTTTCTGATCAAAATACAGTTTTTGTACGTTTTCATGTCAATAAAATGAGTTCATCCGATAATCCGACCTTTTTGCTGTTCCGACCATGCCCCCGGTCCCATAGGTGACGGATTAGCAAGGTTCTACTGTACACTGGAATCAGGATTGTGTAAAGGCCAATAACTGGACAATAGATAGGGCAGGTGGGTTTGGTGGTAGTGACGGTGGGGGCAGCAGCATAGAAATAACACATGGTCAAGTTAAAAAAAAATCGGATTAACCAGGGATTCAATGTAGGGCTCTTGACCAAACAAAAAATAGAACAGGCAAAAATAGAAAAAATAGAATTATTTGCAAACTTACTTCTGCTCTTTTTCCCGCTATCTAAAATGTTATCGTCCTATATGTGCTTTTGTTGTAAAATTTAAAACTTAATGTGGTTTGTTAACAATTGTACAGCGGCTTTTTCATGTTGTGAAATAAAATCAATTATTAAAAATTTTTAAACGTTTAATTTAGGCTGAGTGTTTTAATGATATTGAATCGTTTCTAGTGGAATTTCAGAAGAGGAAAAGGCTTCGATCAGACAAAAGATCATCTCCAACTTTAATGAACCTGTAAACCAAATTGCTGTTCAGCTGGCAGTTGCGATTTCAAAAATGGCCAGGTAAATTAATATTAATTGTGTTAATATTAAGATACCCTCATTCATTGGCTAACTTGAAGAGACAAAGTCATAACAATACCTCTCTCATTATGTCATCAAACGCATTGTGAATTTTGGAACTTTCAGGACACCCATAATTCCAGTGCCATCCCAGCTGTCTCCTGGCTTTGGCATTGGCTACAATCAGCCTTTAGTCATCAGTCAGCAGCCAGAATTGTCTCTATATCGTCATCTCAGACAAAGGCTTCCTCTTTCCATATAACCTTCTTTCCCTTTGCAACTTTTTTGTCTGGCACTCTCATCTAGTGTTCCAACCAGGGGACAATGACTTAATCACCTGACTGAGCCTAGTCATTCTTTAAGGTCCTACTTACTTCTTACCTCCTTATTTTCTTGTTATTTCCTTAACTCAATTGTCTTGCACAGGCCCATTAATGCTTTCAGAATTCTTCTGTCAGGTACTATAAATGCTTTTACAGAAAGCATTTCAGACCGTTCAAATTTGTGTCGCAGCCTCTTAAACTGCAGTCAAAGACGCTGTTTACTGGGCCAAAAACACACCACACCCCAAATATTATTTTTGACTTTTGATTGTCTTGTTAGATTGATTGATTGATTGGATTTTGGGGAGTAGACTCAAAGGTCCCAGCATGTCTAACAAAGCTTATTGTGCTCTCCTAATCTTCAGCCCTATGACTGTGCCCTCAATGAGGCTTAAGAACTTTTCCCAATGCTAGTATCTGGTTCGTCACCTGGTTGACGGAGACCGAAGAAGAAGGCTCTTCTCCTTGCCCCCAGTCTGTCACAATCCTAGATGATGTGCCTTGCAGTCTCAACAGAGGTGCCATACAGTCTGCACTCCGGATCGTCATGAGGATTACACGAGTGAAGAGATGATTCCTGAAATGGCAGTGCCCAGTATCAAGGCAATTACCTGCCTAATCTGACTCCTGCCCAAGACTCAGAAGCCAACTGATAAACCGAGTAGAAATTTCAGAAAACTGCTTTTTTTACGTGGCCAGGGTAGTTGCACCACCGAAGTTAGACAAGTTTGTCTGCACTTTTGTTGCCCCCAATGCCTACATGGCCAACCAAAAGAAGCACAAAGTTTCACTTTCCCTTCTTGTTAGATACTTTTTTCCTCTTTTCCTTCTCTTTTCTCTTCCTAACCCTCTCTTTGTCACAGTGGCTTTCCTTCAATGTTGTATTTTTTCTTATTTATACTTATTCTATCTTTCTCTTTAGACTTCCCTTCTCTATCCATCTTTCCTCCTGCTTTCTCATTCTTCTTAAACCTAACCTAACCATTTTTTCCGTTTCCAGCTTGAAAATTGCCGCAGGGAGACCCACGGTGAACAGGTCCACTGGGTGTTGGTTTTTGTTGTCTCGTTGGGTGTTAACATCTTATCTGGTGTATTTGTTATGTTCGGTGGTGACAGTCGTCTTCTCGGCTTGTTAGATACTGCAAATAATTGAAATAAGGAAAAAAATCTAGATATTGTGGGTTGTTGTGTGTAGGCTGGACTGGCCGCGGGAGTGGGCGGCACTGATGCCGACTCTGCTGGCCGCAGTGAAGGTGGCAGACCCGCTACTGCAGCACCGCGCCCTGCTGACACTGTATCATGTGGTGAAGGCTCTCAGCTCCAAGCGGCTGACCGGCGACCGCAGGATCTTCCAGGAGCTGACGGCCAATGTTTACGGCTTTGTGCTGGGACTGTGGGAGGAGCACACATGCACTGCCATCAACCAGGTACTATCCTATATTTCTTTTTTATTTCAGGGAAAAAGATGAAAAACATTTTCCATCATACTGAGACAAAAACATCTGTTTTCTGTTGCTTTTTGTTTGCTCGAAAGTTTTTCCAGACTGTTAAGTTTTTCAGGACTGCATTGCAGGAAATGGAAATAAACAATCAGCTGATTTGCAGCAAACCGACATTAAGGCGTGTTTATTGGTTACTTTTTAGAAGAATGTTGTGGCAGCACTGGCAGTAGTAGCAAATATTTGTTTGGTTTATTATTGGTTAGGTTTTGTAATAGTTCACAAACATTTACATTTAAATTTCATAAATGAACACCCATATAAATAAACAAACACACAGCTTAATAATTATTTGTATATAATATGTCAACCTAGTATATCACTCAGTTAATATAAATTATTTGATAATGTTATTTTCCTAAAATCATTCATTAATTTATTACCATCTACCATAAAAATTTTAGATAAGTTAAGTTAGATCAGCTGTATTCATAATTTAATATAATTTATATTTATGGGTCAGGGAACGCTATCTCAAATTATCTATTTTATATAGCATGTTTTTCAAAATTTGATCTCTAATAATTCAGTGAAGTGTTTACCAAAGACCAAGTTAGTGAACCATGTGTTACATTGTTAAAGTGAAAAGTGGAACCATTGTAAAGGACTCCAGCTTCTATTCCAGAGAGAGATGGCCAAGTGTTAACTTCATTGTACCTGGACCTCGTTCCAATTTTAAATTTCATCCCCCTTAATTAGTAGATTTTTTTTTTTTTGGTTAGCCAGCGGTAAACCTGATCTTAGTTGATTCCCCTTTAAGTGGCCAAATTTATCTATCTGAAGAAAAGATCAGGGTGAAGAGATAAACTCTTGGTAAGACCAATCCAAAATTTACTTCACCAACCATTGTTGAAGAGGAACAGACTTTCAAACAAAGACTTGATTTAATTAAATATAAAAAGAGATCAGAATTGGCAATTTATATTATTATCAAAATTATTTATTCTATTTAAAAATATTTATGATTGTGATATTCAAACAAATTAATTTTTCAATGTCATGCCCGCACGATTCCCAGAACCCTATGTGAAGAGATCATGCTTCTCAAGAACTGAGCTAATGCCCTTAAATTGTACCATATTAATCCAATTAGCATAAGTAATTTTATCTAACCCCATCCACTGTAATAATCCTTGTACGTCCCCCTAGAGTTCAATTTTGATATTCATATTTATTGTTATTGTTGAATAAATAATAGTTTTGTAACAGATTACCATTCTTTTATTTCAAATTTAAATATTAAATAGGCTAGTATCACACTAATTATAATGACGCCATCTTGAACAATAATAATTAATTAGAATTAAGAAGAAAATATAAGAGTCACCTACCTGTACTTATAATTAAAGATATTTATTTATTTATTTATATTTACAAACCAAAAAGGATGAGTTGTAATTGGCGCCGCAACGTAAGGGCATTGACAATGAAAAGTTAATGATCGCAGACATTATTTGAGATAGCAAGAAGATAATTTTGTAGGAGATAGCCTAGATTAAGACTCATCTCACCTCATTTAGATATAAGTATAATATCCAATTTATTGTATAATAATCCTAATTGCGTGCTTACTACCTCAATATGGGCGACGAACATAAATACCATTTAAGATCAACCGACAAACCTAAAGTTTCAACGACGCAGTCCGAGCAGACAAGTTTTGTTTTATTCGGCAATAACACGGAACCAATAAATGTACACCGCGAATCGGACAGTGACCCGTCAGTGAACAAAGAAAACATTGTTTCGGTAGGCGACTCAAATAATTCCGACAACGCGAGTGATTCTAATAATGAGACAACAATTTCGGCCGTGAGTGAAATGTCAGAACGTTCCGCCATTTTGTCCCAGCCGGCGTCTCCCACTTCAACACCAACGCCAACCTCAATCAGTGCTACCACTACTTCCGCGGCGATTTCCCCCGCTATATCGTCATTGAGCGAAATATACCGAACGGAACAACCAATCAGAACGCTAGTTTCTTTGACGAGCGACACAAGTACCGTCCCTCCTGTGCTGATTCCAGACCATACTCGTACTGAATCAGCTGTCGACAGTGTCGACCCACTCGTACAAATAGCAGCGGCGATCAATGCACTTAGAACCGACATGAATGAAATTAAATCGAGCAATGCTGCGATTAAAACTGACATGAATGCGCTTAAAACCGAGTTAAGAAATGAAATTAAAGCCGATATGAACGCAATCAAATCTGATATTAAAATACAACATGCAAACTTAAGATCTGAATTTCAAAATCACTCTGCCCGGGTCGAAAATCAAATTCAGCAAATTCACAATGAACAGTCAAATCTTAAAATTGACATAAATCAACTTAAAATTCTTCAGGAAAATTTGGCTAAGGAAGTCGATCAAATTGATACTAAATTAGAACAAGGGGAATACAAAATCAGAGAAAATTTAATACAAGACCTCATTCAACATAAACAGGAGGTTAGTCAAATCATCGTATCAGAAAATTGTAAAACCCAATTAAAAATCACTGAACAAATTAAACAGATTCAATTAGAGACACACAGGGAGGTAGAAAACATTTGTAAGGAAAATTATACACAAATCAAAGAACAAGTAACAGCTGAAATCAACCAAGTCAAATTAGAACTGAACCCAAACATTAAATCCAATGAATACCAAATTGCGAAATTGGCTGAGTCCGTGGAGGCGTGTCATAAGAAAATATTAGAAATACCTACTACACCCAACATTCAAACAACACAAGCGCCCGTCCCTATTAATATTGTGTGTAACGGCAGATCGACATTAACACCGGAAATGACCCACCCAAAATTTAATGGAAAGACACATAATTCCCAGGAATTTCTAAACAAACTTAAGAAATATTATGAGAAAAACCTACAGTTAAATCCAGAAAATAATAGTGCGGAAAACCTAGTTGATCTCATTGAAATGTGCCTAGAAGGACATGCCTCAAAGTGGTTCAATTTAATCAAAACTGATATTCACACATGGGATGATTTTCAACATATGTTTGAATCGAAATATTGGAACCGAGATATCCAAAGAGGCGTCAAACAACGGATCGAAAATGAACGATATCGGCCAAATGGTTATCTGAACCGATCAGAGTATTTTATAGAGCGGGTGTTGACCCTTAAATCGCTAAACCCTCCCCTGGACGAAAAAGAAATCCTCGATTGCCTATCAAACCACTTTGGAGACATAATCCAAGATGCCTATAGAGTTCAAAATATTCAGACGGTCTGCGATTTTGAAGCTCTACTCCAGAGAGAAGATCTGCGAGAACAAGCAAGGTCACCTAACCATCAAAGGAACGAAAACCATAAACATAAAAAGGAAAATACACCTGAGGAAAATCATGTAAATAGAAACCACCACCAACACGGTAGAAAAGGTCATAACCAACACTACAATGAAAGAAACACGGACAATCGAGCGTACACACCTAAGTACCACCCGTACAATCGGAGACATGAGAATCACCTCCACCACGATAATCGGTACCAAAGAGACGACCGACGCCATCGATTTGGAAACGATTACCGTGACCTAAGACAGTTTCCCAATCTACCATCAAACCAACCGCCGTCTGAAGAGAGAAGACCACTGCCTAGATACCACCCGACACAAGAACAAAACCAGGTGTGCGCTGCCATTATTGAGGAGAACGCAAACCTAGTGCCAGAGGAAAATAATCAGGATTTAAACTGAGAGGCACTGATGATGGTGGTGACCTCATTCTCCATGTAAATAGCTCAAATCAGAAGAACACATCTTCAGTGCAAAATAAGAAAGAAGTCGGACATAAGAGGTCAATTGAAATTGTAAATAATGTAAATAACATGCATAATGAATCAGATACCAATAGTTTAACTTTGAGCAATATTTATTGTGATCGGGAGTTTTTATTTGAAGAAGAAACAGAACAAAATACTCATACGACTATATCGCAAAAATGCCCCGAAATAAGAATAAAGATCAAAAGCAAAGAAGTTACAGCTCTCATTGATACAGGTTCTAACATTACATGTCTAGCAGAAGATTGGTACATATCAAATCGGAGTGAATTAGGAAAAATAGAAGAATTACCAGTAAATAATATGCACATTAGAACAGCAACCAATGAAAAATCCCGGAAAATTTCAAAAATCGTAATGATTCCTATTACCATTGGTCAACAAACTATATTAACACAAATGCTCGTAGTACCAAAACTAATACAATCAGTAATTATCGGGATAGATACACTTAGTGCCTGGAAGATGAAGATAAATTTTGAAAAGGGTGAAATGCATATGAATATTAATGATACAGATTTAGTAATTCAATTCAATAACACAAATCGAGCTGGAATTTTATGCCATATAATCACTAATGATAAAAATGTGGATAATTTAGAAGATTACTGCTGCAATGAAGATCCATACGAAGAGTGTTATTATATTGAAGAAACAAACCCCAGAACATCATGTGAATTATCCCCTGAAATAATTACAGAATCCCTCAAAAATAATTTAAATCTAAATAGTATTCAAAAACAACAATTAACTGATTTGTTATTGGACTTTCAAGATGTATTCTCCGACCAACCTGGGTTATGTAACAAATACCAGCATGTATTAAGAGTCGAAAATCCTCAAAATTTTAAATGTCATACTTACCCAGTACCATTAGCACACCAAGACGCAGTCATGCGAGAAATAAGGGAAATGGAACGCCTAGGGATCATAGAGCGAAGCAACAGCACTTTTATAAACCCAATTATCCCGGTCGTCAAGAAAACTGGTGAAATAAGACTTTGTTTGGATGCTAGAAAAGCGAACGAAATTATTATTCCAGATTACGAATGTAATAGAAGTGTCAATGAATTATTAGCAAAATGTCAAGGTGCAAAATTTATCAGTAGTATCGATCTAACTTCATCATATTGGCAAGTTCCACTATCTGAAGAATCGAGAAAATACACAGCATTCCAGTTCCGAGGAAAGACCTACCACTACAAAGTTACACCATTTGGAATCAACACATCTCAGGCAGCATTAGTAAGGGCATTGGACAAAGTTTTCGATGAGGAAGTAGAAAAATTCACCTTAATTTATGTAGACGACATTTGTATAGTTTCACCCGACTTCCAAACACACTTAAAACATTTGAGGTATATTTTCAATAAATTAGCTGAAGCAAATATGACGATAAAGTTTTTAAAATCAAAATTTTGTCAAAGTTCAGTTCCGTTCTTGGGGTACACATTAACAGAAACCGGTTTGGAAATGGACCAGGAGCGGGTCAAACCAATCCTCGATTTCCCCACACCTAAAAATAGGACACAGTTAAAATCATTTTTGGGATGCATTAACTATTATAATAAATTTATTGACAAGTATTCAGAAACAATCCAACCCTTACTACGCCTCACCTCAAAGAAACAAAAATTTATCTGGACCGAAGAAGATGATAAAACTTTTCAAAGAGTTAAGAACCTATTTCTAAAAATGAATGTTCTTCACCATCCAGACCATACGAAGCCCTTCTACCTACAAACGGATGCATCAGATTTTTCGATAGGCGGACATTTATTTCAATACCGAGATAATGGAGACAAAGCAGCAATTATGTTTTTATCACGGACACTGCAGCCAGCAGAGCAAAGATATACGACCACTGAAAAAGAATTACTCGCCATCATCTATTGTTTACAGAAAACACGGTATATAATATTGGGCTCAAAATTAAACATCATAACTGACCATCATGCATTAACATTTCTAAAAACCTGTAAACTCTTGAATAATAGATTAACAAGGTGGGCATTGGCGATTCAAGAGTACAATTTCACGATCCATCACTGTAAAGGAGCCGATAATTCGACAGCCGACGCCCTGAGCAGAATAAGTTACCCAGTTGAAGAGAACCAGGAAACATCTCAGAGAGAATTAATTATCAATTATATTAGAAGAATTCCAGACCCTAGACTACAAGAAGATCTCCGAAACATTGGGAAATTACAGTCACAAGATCCCCGCCTTCAAGAGATTCGTCAAATATTATTAATACCCCAAGATACACCTGAACACACAAAAATCAAACAATCATATAAATTACACCAGGAAATACTATACCAAAAACACCTTAATAAATGGCTCATAGTAGTACCAGAAACCATCATAAATCGCCTTATTTGGGAGTGTCATTGCTACTACCTCCATTGCGGGTCTAAGAAATGTTTTGATTTACTCAGAGAATGTTTCATTTTCAAGAACATGAATCGAAGAATCCGGCAATACCTGGCATCCTGTGACTCGTGCCAACGGTGCAAAAATGATACTCATCCACCAAGAGGTTTCGCTCAAGGTATCAGTTGTAATCAGAAGAACGAACAGTTAGCTATCGACATTATAGGTCCTTTGCCGCCTGGCCGAGGAAATGTGAAATTCATGTTAATTGTCCTGGACATTTTCACTAAATTTATCAAATTATACCCAATGCAGCGTGCCACCACACAAACCATACTAAATAAATTGTTTAACCAACACTTTATAGAACATGGAATACCCCAGAGGATCCAAAGTGATAACGGTACGCAATTTAAGAGCCACAAATGGATAAGAAAGTTAGAAGAAAACAATATTATTCCAATATTTAACCCTGTGTACCATCCCCAATTTAATATGGCCGAAAGACCTATTAAAGAAGTGAAGCGCTGCTTAAGAACATACTGCTCAAGACAACACAGAAAATGGGCTCAGTGTATAACAGAAATTAATGAATACTTGAACGAAATTCCTCACGAAACTACAGGATTCAGTCCGAATGAACTACAGTTAGGAAGAAAAGATTTCAGGTTCTGGGAACGATATGTGGAAAACCCATTTTCAGAAGATGTCCCACTAGAACAGAAGATATTCCTCGCCTCCCAACGGATCCGAGAAAAGAAGGGAACACGAGCAAGAAGAGCTAACCGCGGTGTATTACCAACATTATTCAATTTAAACGATTTGGTATTGGTCAAAAATCATCAACTATCAAATGCAGCATTTGGAGAAACAGCCAAACTATTCGCCATATACGAAGGACCGTACCGCATCTCAAGTATCCTGGGACATTCGACTTATTTTGTACAAAAGTTAAATGAAGAACAAGAGTTTGGACCCTACCATGTAACTGCTCTTAGAAAATATATAACGCCAAACCGAGATCAACAATAAATACAGTGTAAATAGTGTTATTAACAGTTATATAAACATTTGGACAATACACGGACAACTAATTAAAAGTTGTAGATTAATTTGTTTATTTATGGATTGAGGGGATAAAAGACTCCAGTAAATATAAACAATAGTGTAATAAATGTTGAACAGTGAAACAAAATTTGAAATAAGTGAAGTGCGCGTGGACAGTATTAGGACCTGAAGTTATGATTGTAAATATTAGGTCATATAATCCATTTAGTTTTAAGAAATCATCATTTTAAATTATAAATAAATATTTTATCATTTAGTATAGTTTTGTAAATATTTGTTCCTATTATTATCGAGTTTTCATTAATTTCAATTCTTTAAATTAATTCAACTCTGAGGGGATATTGTAATAGTTCACAAACATTTACATTTAAATTTCATAAATGAACACCCATATAAATAAACAAACACACAGCTTAATAATTATTTGTATATAATATGTCAACCTAGTATATCACTCAGTTAATATAAATTATTTGATAATGTTATTTTCCTAAAATCATTCATTAATTTATTACCATCTACCATAAAAATTTTAGATAAGTTAAGTTAGATCAGCTGTATTCATAATTTAATATAATTTATATTTATGGGTCAGGGAACGCTATCTCAAATTATCTATTTTATATAGCATGTTTTTCAAAATTTGATCTCTAATAATTCAGTGAAGTGTTTACCAAAGACCAAGTTAGTGAACCATGTGTTACATTGTTAAAGTGAAAAGTGGAACCATTGTAAAGGACTCCAGCTTCTATTCCAGAGAGAGATGGCCAAGTGTTAACTTCATTGTACCTGGACCTCGTTCCAATTTTAAATTTCATCCCCCTTAATTAGTAGATTTTTTTTTTTGGTTAGCCAGCGGTAAACCTGATCTTAGTTGATTCCCCTTTAAGTGGCCAAATTTATCTATCTGAAGAAAAGATCAGGGTGAAGAGATAAACTCTTGGTAAGACCAATCCAAAATTTACTTCACCAACCATTGTTGAAGAGGAACAGACTTTCAAACAAAGACTTGATTTAATTAAATATAAAAAGAGATCAGAATTGGCAATTTATATTATTATCAAAATTATTTATTCTATTTAAAAATATTTATGATTGTGATATTCAAACAAATTAATTTTTCAATGTCATGCCCGCACGATTCCCAGAACCCTATGTGAAGAGATCATGCTTCTCAAGAACTGAGCTAATGCCCTTAAATTGTACCATATTAATCCAATTAGCATAAGTAATTTTATCTAACCCCATCCACTGTAATAATCCTTGTACGTCCCCCTAGAGTTCAATTTTGATATTCATATTTATTGTTATTGTTGAATAAATAATAGTTTTGTAACAGATTACCATTCTTTTATTTCAAATTTAAATATTAAATAGGCTAGTATCACACTAATTATAATGACGCCATCTTGAACAATAATAATTAATTAGAATTAAGAAGAAAATATAAGAGTCACCTACCTGTACTTATAATTAAAGATATTTATTTATTTATTTATATTTACAAACCAAAAAGGATGAGTTGTAGTTTAAAGGATTGAGAAACATATTGGTTTATGCAAGGCATTATGATTTAAATTAGTTTTTTCTGAGCAGTATGATGGAATGTATCATACGTTACAGGGCTGGTAAGTTGTACCGTACTCGTAAAATCCCATGCGAGTGGAAGCGAATAATGCATGTGTGTGTGTGTTATGGTGTTATGCTCGTCCAGCAAAACAGTACTTTCCAGCCTATTAACATAATATACTATTATTTCTGTACATATGGATTTCCAGCCTATTGAGAGGAACTCCTTTTCAAATTGGATTTACTGCAAACTATGTCTAATCTCTAGGGCTCTAAATCAGGATCACTTATTTTAACCCTCGAGCGGGCGCATGCGGAGTTTTCCTCCGCACATGTTTTTTATGTTAAAATAAATAGAGATGATGGGTGTCGGCGGTCGCATCTGGCTTTGTACTTTACGCCCCTCATTCCAGGAATCTTCTAAAGCTGTTTATTCCCCCCACTCCCCCTTGGTACCTCGTTATTTGAAATTCTGAGATGCCGTGCCAGTTTGCAGAGCACCCTCTCCCATAACACAGACAGTGATACTTTAATATTTAAAAGTAAAAACTATTTTAACATTATGAAAACTTATTTATTCAGAAATTGAACATAACCCAAAACAACATAGGTCAGCTGATTGTAACAAATTTAAATTAATGCAATATAAACATAACAACTCTTCCCCCATAAAATAAAGAACAAAGATTGATCCCAAAAATACCAGCGAAGATAACTTCATAGTTTTCTCAACTGATTCACGTGGCGTCTCCACAGCATGTGTTCAACTTTAACGCTATACATAACTTTCCCAATACGTTTTATAATTTCTCCCCTTGTCCAAACTTTCTTTCCATTTTTTTGGAATTGTGATACTAACACTTTATCTCCCTCCTTAAATTCTCTCAACAATGTTCCTTTGTTTGTGAACTTAGGACTTGCTGTTGGATCTAAAATATCTCTTGCTCGGGTTTTATCCGGTATCATTAAATCCAGTGATGTTCTTATACTTCGCCCCTTCCCGTGTTGGGCCGGGACAGAATGTCCAACAGTATCCCCTGCTTGTCGTAAGAGCCGACTAAAAGGGGAGGGGGGCGCACTGGTCCTTTTTCGCGTCTCCTTTTCATAACTCCATTCTCCGGTTCATTTCAATAGCCCGGTTGTTTTTTTTTTTTTTTTTTTTTTCTAAATCATTCCGGCCTATTTGCCGGGGAGACTCTGTGTTCTTCAGCCTCCATTGCGCTGGGGGTCTAGGACGAGCAGAGGGTACAGCTTAAAAACTGGGTTCTGCACCTCCCAGGCTGCAGGATAGTACAGGGGCCCGGGTCAGCCCAGCCAGCTGACTTGGGTGCCCTATCAGCCGGCGAAAATCCCCTTGGCCGTGGCGGTGCCGGTTGGCGACCAGATAGGGCCCTGCTGCGGTCACGGGGGGGCTCTGCCGAGGCCACTGCTCGTCTGGGACCGCCGGTGTTTTTGAGGCGGTCGAACGCGGATATAGTTTCTCTGGTGATGGGTCGGTCTGACTTTCTCATTGGGGTACGTTTGGGGGGTCTATGCCCAGTCCTGGGGGCTAATCCAGACGCCATGAATAGCTCTGAAGAACGAAAAGATTCAAAAGGTGCGAGGTCAAAACGGGGTACCCTAACCCCACAAAACAGCCAACAGCGTTCTCCTCTGAGCGGGATCGACGACGGGGTGGCAAGCCCCTTCGAAAGAAGGTCCCGCCTCACGAGATCGCCCCCATCCCGCGCTGCGACACCTGCCTCAACGGTGGCTAGAACATCCGTGGCCACCGTGGAGGCACCCGCCGGGAACAACGAGCCGGTGAACGGCGAATCATCTCCCTTTGACGCGGTCATCGCGCTCGCCAGGCAGCAGGAGGAGGAGCACCTTAAAAAGTGCTTCGACACCCTGGCTGTAATGAAGGCCGCGACCGCCCGGCAGAAGAACATTAGCAAGGACGTGCAGGATGGCATTGTCCAATTGGAGGCCAGTCTGCAGCACATTGTCCAGCTAAGGAGGTCGTGGCAGTCTTGTGAGACGGTGGCCGCGTCGACCCAGACGACTCCATCGCTGCGGGTCAAGGCTCAGCCGGCCGGTGGAAAGCGAGCCGCTTCTAGCCCCGCCCAACCGGAGGCAGAGAAGAAGCCTCGAGGAAACGGTCCAGGGGAGACATCGGAACCCGAAAAATGGACCGACGTCGTCAGGAAGAGGGGGAAGAAGAGAGACCCTCCCCAGCAGCCTGGAAGCCAGCCTGGCACCCAGGACAGGAAGAAGGCGTCGAGGAAGAAGTCCCGCAAGCAGCGGCCGGACGCTCTTCTCATCAAGCCGTCGGAGGGGAAATCTTACGCCGACGTGCTGGGCGAAATTCGCAGCAAAGCGAAGCCCGATGAGAAGGGCGCCGTCATCAAGGGCATGAGGAAGACCCGAGCCGGCGATCTTCTGGTCGAGCTCGGTGACGCCTCCAAAAGTAAAACCGCCTTCAGCGAGGACTTGCAGACCATCTTGGGGGCGAACGCGACCGTCCGCGTTCTCGAACCAAAGTCGACGCTGGAGGTGAGGGACCTTGACGAGTTGGCGACCGAGGCGGAGGTGACCGCAGCCGTTAAATCCGCCATCGGCGACGTCGAGGTGAAGACTTTCGTCTCGAAGGCGAACGCTCGAGGCCAGAAGGTGGCTATCCTCACGCTGGGAGCCAGAGCAGCAGCGGAGCTCCTGGAGAAGGGCCACCTGAAGATCTGGTACGTGAACTGTCGGGTACGCGAGAAGCTCGTGGCCTCCAGATGTTTTAAATGTCTGGGGTTCGGTCACGTCGCTAATCATTGCCCCGGACCCGATAGAAGCAAGGTCTGCTTCAAGTGCGGTGGCCAGGACCACAAGGCCAGCGCGTGCAGTGCCGCGTTGTCCTGTGTCCTGTGTACAGAAGCCGGCTTGAAGGGCGACCAGGTCAAGCATTCTGCTGGGTCAGGTCGCTGCGGGCAGTACCGACGGGCCATCCAGGAGCTTCGCCAAACACAAAAGAAATGATCACTGTTCTGCAACTTAATATGCAGAGGAGCAGGACAGCAAACGACTTGCTGTTCCAATTGGCCACGGAGCAGGGTGCTGACCTACTGCTTCTCAGTGAGCAGTACCAGAACCGACGCTCTGCGCAGTGGTTCTCGGATCCCTCCGGCACTGCGGCGATTTGGATCTTGGACCTCGGGAAGGTGCCTGTTCTCGATTCCGGATCGGGCAACGGCTTCGTTTGGGTGAGGAGCAGGGGTTTCACTGTCTTCTCCTGTTACCTCACGCCTAACCAACCGATCGCAGACTACCGCCACATGGTCGATTCCATCGAGGATGAGATCATGAACACCTCTGGCGGGGTCATAGTCGGTGGCGATTTTAACGCCAAAGCCGTGGAATGGGGTTCCCCGCGGACCGACACTCGAGGTCGTTACATCCTCGAGTCGGCTGCCAGGTCGGGCCTCTGTATCCTTAACACGGGCGGCATTTCCACCTTTCGCCGTCCGGGGTGCAGAGAGACAATCCCTGACATATCCCTTGCCTCTGAAGGGATTGTCCAGCGGATCTCCGACTGGCGTGTCTGCGAGGAGTATTCCTCTAGCGACCACCAGGGGATCCTCTTCAAGGTCCTTCCTGAGGGTGCGCGCTTGCGCGCTGAACCTGCTCCTCTGGCTCGACGCTGGAACACCAGTCGTCTGAGCAAAGACACTTTTAAAGAAGTAATTAAAGACCAGAGCATTGTGAATTTCACAGGTGCCGAAGATCTGGCAGCATCGACGATGCGTCTCATCGCGACCGCGTGTGAGCAGTCGATGCCCGGAGTTTCCCGCCGCCACAGGAAGAAGCCGGTTTACTGGTGGACGCCTGAAATCGCGGAACTCCGGAGGAGATGCCTTGGTCTCCGACGAGCTGCGCAGCGAGCCAGGAACCGCCCTGATGCAAATGCCAGATCGGCTGAGCACAGAGCGGCCCGCCGAGAGCTCCGCGGTGCCATCAACCGGAGTAAAGTCAGGTGCTGGAAGCAGCTGTGTCAGGATATCGACAACGACCCCTGGGGGATGGGCTACAAACTTGTAACCCAGAAGCTAGGGGCTCGCTCACCACCTGCGGTCATGGAACCACAAGCCATGGCCGCCGTCGTCGATACACTGTTTCCCAGCCACCCAGTTCGGCCAGTCAGGGAATTCGGAGAGGTAGGCGCCTTCACAGAGTTTTCCGGGAAGAGGAACTCACCGCTGCCGTCCGATCCCTACGACCCAGAAGAGCGCCCGGTCCCGATGGCATTCCGGCGGAGGTGCTCAAGCTCGCTGCGGAGGTGAATCCAAGGCTTCTGCTCGATATGTTCAACGTGTGTCTGGCGGAAGGCGTTTTCTTTTCTTCGTGGAAGGTTGCCCGCCTTGTTCTTATCCCGAAGGCGAAGAGCACACCGGGGACCCCTTCTTCTTTCCGACCCCTGTGTATGCTCGACACGGCCGGGAAAGTGCTTGAGAAGCTCCTGCGCATCAGGCTGATTGAGGCCATCGTCTCTGCGGGGGACTTGTCCCCGCAGCAGTACGGCTTCAGATCCGGTCGCTCTACCATCGACGCTATTCAGGAGGTAGTTGAGGCAGTGCGGAGGGCGGAGGACCACAACCATTGGTCGCGCCGCGTGGTCCTTCTCGTCACGCTCGACGTGAAGAACGCTTTTAACTCCGCCAGGTGGAGCGATATGCTGTGGGCGCTTGAGCATACGTTCCAAGTTCCCTCCTACCTCCTGCGTATGATAGAAGCGTATTTGTCATACCGCGTTCTGTTGTACGACACGACCGAAGGTCAGCGGCGCATTCCCATCACTTCCGGGGCTGCGCAGGGGTCCATTCTCGGACCAGATCTCTGGAACGTGTCCTACGACAGCTTGCTGAGGCTAGACATGCCCGATGAGACCCGCCTCGTTGGCTATGCTGACGACGTCGCTGCCTTGATCGCTGCGAGGAATGTCGAGCAGGCAAAACTGAGGCTCAGCGTTGTAATGGCCAAGGTCAACGGGTGGATGCGAGATCACGGCTTGTCCCTGGCTATCAGTAAGACGGAGATCGTCGTCCTCACCAAAAAGAGGATAAACACCGTGTTCCCGGTGCAGATAGGTGACGTCACACTCGAGACTAAGCCTGCTGCAAAGTACCTGGGAGTCATGGTCGACAGCAGACTGTCTTTCGGCGAGCAGATCCAGCGCGCCGCCGAAAAAGCCGCTAAGGGTGTCGCTGCCCTTGGTAGGCTTATGCCCAATGTCGGCGGTCCTCGTTCCTGCAAGCGCCGTCTGCTCATGACTGCTGTCCAGTCAGTCTTGCTGTACGGGGCGGAGGTATGGACTCACGCACTCGAGAAGCGAGTCTTCCGAGACCGGCTTGCCCGAGTCCAGCGTCGAGGAGCTCTGCGGGTCGCTTCGGCCTACCGCACAGTCTCCGAGCCTGCTGTGATGGTGATCGCCGGAGTCATCCCCGTCCTCTTCCTCGCGAGGGAGAGGCAGGCGATTTACCGGAGGAGGCCTGAAGTGGGCCGGGAAACAGCTGCCAGGGAAGAGCGCGATCGCAGCTTCGACTCCTGGCAGCGCGACTGGGAAGCCGAGCCGAGGGGACGTTGGACCTTTCAGCTCATACCTTCCGTCCGACCATGGGTGGAGCGGCAGCACGGCGAGGTCGATTACTACGTGACCCAGTTTCTTTCTGGACACGGGTACTTCCGAGCCTATCTGCACCGGATGGGCAAAGTCGCCAGCCCGGACTGTCTGTATTGCCCCGGCATCCCAGATACGTCCGAGCACACTTTCTTTCAGTGCGACCGTTGGCACGTCCGCCGAGCCTCGCTTTCATCTGAGATCGGCGTGATCGTCAGCCCAAACAACATCGTCGGAGCTATGCTCCAGGGAGAGGGCAACTGGAACTGTGTCAAGCACTACGTCCAGGCCATTCTTCGGGCGAAAAAGGTCGACCTCGATCGGCCTTAATCCTCAGCATTTCCCCACAGAGGTTGCCCTAGCGGCGTAATATCAAAGGCCTAGCCCGAAGTAATGTGTGAAACAGTTCCAGGCTAGTGTCCTCGGTGCCGAGGGAGGTGGTTTAGTCGGTAGTTCACGGGACATCGAGCTCGTGGGAGTCCGACACTACTGAGGGGACAACGAGCCCCTCAGTGTGCGTAAACGCATTCCGCCTCCTTCCCCAAAAAAAAAAAAAAAAAAAAAAAAAATACCTCCCCTGCCCCTCCTGCTCCTGGCTCTGCTGGGCTCTTTCCAGTGGAAGTTGAAGGGGTCCGACGATGTACCATTAAAAATCGGGTTAATTTTTCCTTGATAGTACCAACCTCATTTATCACCTTTCTAAGGTTTCTTTTTATTTCTTGAACGTATCGTTCCGCCTGACCGTTACTTTGTGGATTGTATGGTGCAATTGTCTTATGGGAGATTCCATTTCTCTCTAAGTAACTCTTGAACTCTTCTGATGTGAAAACAGAAGCATTATCACTTATGATAATCTTAGGAAACCCAAATCTTGCGAATATATCATCTAAGAAATTGATGGTTTTCTTTGACGACGTTTGTGTCATAGGGATAACCTCCAACCACTTTGAGAAAGCGTCCACAGCCAAGAATACATACTGATTTGAGATTGGTCCCAAAAAATCGACATGTAGTCTACTCCACGGAGTATCCTCTGGTTCCCAAGAGTGGTAAACTTTTGCAGGGTTCTTTTGGTTTATTTGACAAGAAAAACAACTTTTCACATGTTGTTCAATGTCCAAATCCATTCCAGGCCACCACACATAACTCCTGGCGAGAGATTTCATTCGAACTATTCCAATGTGGGATGAATGAAGATCCTGTAAAACTTTCTCCTTCAGTGATTGCGGGATAACAACTCGTGTACCTCGTAGTATGCATCCATCCACTAAACTTAATTCATCATTGTGTTTTTTATACTCACAATTCATCAAAGGTTTTCCTTTCATTAAGCAGTCGTATACTTCTTTTAAAACCGCATCCTTTGCAGTTTCTCTTTTAATCTCTTCTATTTTCACTGGTAATACTTCATTCATCTGACGGACTTGGTGTAGACATGCCTTATGTATGTCATCCATGAAGTTTTCCCCCTTTTTTGCCAAAATTGGTGTTCGTGAGAGGGCATCTGCTGTAGCATTATCCTTAGAAGAAACATGTTGGACTTCATAATCAAATCCCTCAGGGTTGCCAGCAGCCGGGAATTCCGGGAAAACCGGGAATTATGCGTGAATTTCACACTCCGGGAAAAAACCTATGAATTATGCGTGAATTTTTCGAAAGATCCTTGAATTTTATAAAAATCATGTAAACTCTAAGATAGCGATAGTTTGGCCTGTCGGTCTATAATATGGTTATTTATCGATCAGATCGGTCAGTTTCGTGGATTTTTTTGACAAAGCATAAGTTGCCGTTCGAACGAAACACGAAGACAAAGTGATTCCAACGTTGAGAGAGCGTTGCCAAAAGAACTGGAACTGTTATATTATTCCATTCTGGTTCCGGGAACTGTTTCGACTGTCTGTTAATACGTTCCATAACGAGATCTTTTTCCGATGTAGTTTTCGTAATTCTCGCAACGAATTATGGCACGAAAGAACAGGTACTACTCATCCATGGAACGGAATTATAGGGCTTTTGTCCTATAAAGAGTCACCACTTTTATTGGCGTAGCCGATGTCAGTGCGTTCGTTTCACCAAGAAATACCGTAACTACAGTCGGAACGGAACTAAGAGAACATGTTCCGCGGCCGATACGGGACGGTCGAAACAGTTCTCGTTCTGGAACTGCAAAGCAGACACCAGTGACGTACTAGTCGAAGAGAAAACTCAGCTGATTCGGGGGCGTGCCAGTGTTCCCAGACGTACGATAATTTTGTATGTGGTACGATCCAATTTGTGTCTGGTACGATAGTTTGATTATGTTTTAAACCCCGTGTTGTATTTTATTTTCACTATTGTTAAAGATAAATTAATACCGTTTTAGTATTAAAAATGGATTTTTGGCAGTATCACAGGGTTTTCTTGTTAACATTTCACCAAATTTACGAGTTTCATTGGAAGAGTACGGTAATTTAGGTACATTCAAAATAACTTTCCTGGTCTAGTACGATAATGTGGCTTTTAAAACCTGGGAACACTGACGTGTCCATGAACCCTCCAAGGATAGCGTTGGGTTTACAACGATAAGGTTCGGTTAAATATCGACCTTATCTACCGAATGACAAGACATCAACTTTTTAGTTTCGGCTCGGCTGTCTGCTTCCTGTCGTCGTCATCCCTCTGTTTTCGTTTTATTTCCAAACTCCAATGCCTGTCGTTTTTAACTAGTCATTATTGTGAATCGGTGGTGCTAATAAATACGTCATATCTGTACCACAGATTCTTCTTTTGGGACTCTTCCAAGTTTACAAATAAATAAATGACTGTATGACATGACTGTCCAACAATTACGCAATTAAATGTATTAGATTATTAAAATGCAGTGGCCAGGGTACTATTTTCTATACATTGTACTGTAATGTCAATGAAGACTTAGACGATGAGTAATATTTTACTTTGACTACTGACAAATTTGCCCATGTTAAAAATTGTTAATGTTGATTTCTTTAACAGAACCGTACGCTGATAACAGTTATGATGACTATAATAAATTACAGAGGAATTAAAAATCTTCCAGTACCGTACGCAATCGTCGGATAGATTAACCAAACTTTCCTAATTCAAAAATAACTTAGGCCCTAATCCTACATTCCTATAAATTGAGCTGTCTTTGGGATATTGGGATAACACTTTACTCTAAAAACGTTTTTCAGGGCCTATAGATATTGCAAGCAAACAAACTGGCAAAGAAATATTTACATTTATTTGTAAGCATCCGAGCAGAGAGCCTATTTCATGATTTCAACACTCTCTGGCTATTAGAAAAAGTTTATCCTCAATTGTTATACTGAACAGCCATCACTAAGCCTGCAGGCCATGCTTGACCTAAATTTTATCCTTATATAATTTGGAAAGTTGGGCCGGGCGTTTTTATGTTGAGACGACAATGTTTAAAGAGCAAATCGATTTACGATATTCGATAGTAGTTCGTACTACGACGATCGATATTTTAACCGAATGCCTTCCTTATCGTTGTGAACTCAACGCTATTCTTCCTCCAACCCTTCGCAGTGTGCGCATGCGCTACTAGTGATGTGTCGAGTCGAGTAATTTCATGACTCGAGTCAACTCGACTCGTCCAACCACCCAACTCGAGTTACGAGTCGAGTCGGACTCGACTCGCAATCAGGCATCAATGCTAAATCATATGGGGGATGAGTCGGCTCGAGTCGGCAACCATCGGACGAGTTCGGGTTCTAACTCGAGTTGAGAAGCGAGTCGGCTCGAGTCGGCTATCTTCGGACGAGTTCGTATTCTGACTCGAGTTGAGTAGCGAGTCGGCCCGAGTCGGCAATCCCCGGACGAGTTCGGGTTCTGACTCGAGTTGAGAAACGAGTCGGCTCGAGTCGGCAATCCCCGGACGAGTTCGGGTTCCAACTCGAGTTGAGAAGCGAGTCGGCTCGAGTCGGCTATCTTCGGACGAGTTCGGATTCTGACTCGAGTTGAGAAACGAGTCGGCTCGAGTCGGCTATCTTCGGACGAGTTCGGGTTCTGACTCGAGTTGAGAAACGAGTCGGCTCGAGTCGGCAATCATCGGACGAGTTCGGTTCTGACTCGAATTGACCCATTAGGATTATAGTTTTCCCAAGTCGGCTCGAGTCTGCATTCTCTGAACAAGTCAGGGCTAAAGAACAAGTTCGGTTCTGACTCGAATTAATTGAATCAGTAGGGTTGTAGTTTTCCGAGTTGTCGACTCGTTAGGATCCGAGTTCGTGTAAATTCGGCAGTCTCCGTACGTGTCCAACTCGAGTTACGAACAAATTGACTCGAGTCAACTCGAGTCGGCTCTTGACTCGAGTCAACTCGACTCGTCAACTTGACTCGACCCATCACTATGCGCTACCTACCGCTTACAGACAAGTGATCGGGTATTTCGCGCGCTAATGACGGCGAAATGTCCTACGTCCTACAGCAAACGGAGAAAACATCGATTACCGATTGAAGGAAAACGTCGATATTCAAAAAATGGACGAGTCCATCGTTTATTTAGTACAAGGGGTAGGAGCATGGTGGAGTGTAATGTCCTCAGACGTGTATCAGCAGTAGGCCTATATTTAAAATTACAATCGTAATTTATTTGCTTCCAAAATCACTCGTATTCTATTTCCCCGCCTTCATACTGTGCATACGAAGTTCACGAAGTTCTTAGCATGCGCAGTGACCAATGACAGTGTTTCATTGATAGGGACTGCGGACGCCGAATCCGAATAGGGCTGCCGTCAGTCCATCACTACTTTGTCATGAGCTCTTGCGCTGTGTGTGAAGGCCTGCACTCGGCTGACTTGATATCCGTAGTGGCGGTGTCGAAATAACAAATAAATGTTTAAGCTATGATATTTCTTTGTTGCTTCTATTTTAAAGTTACCCGTGACATCAAATTCTCTCTATGGATTTTGTTTTGGAATCCAGTCTTATATACTCTAAATGAATCTGTTTGTACGAGCAACAATTTGTTTAGTGCAAGGGTTTTGGAATTTCATTTTTAGATGGAGTTTTTGGCCTCGAGGAATCGATTTGTACTGGTTTCAAGACTGGGAAAAATCTGGTTCCTGTCCAAACCGTTTTCCCTGTCATCATAATCCGTTTGAAGTGTCCATGTCATCGTTATGGACACATTTAACCAAAACTGTAAAATAAAATAAATAACCAAAAATAAAATAAAACCTGTTTTATCAGAGCACAGCTTAATTAATTCATTCGTCAATACATTGGGGTGCATTTTCTAAATCATAATAATTCATACTCACACTATTTTAATGGATGTATTAAATAGGCCTAGTGGTACAACAAAAATTATTTAAAAGTTGTGAAGAAAAATGATTCGTCCAAACTCAAACTTGACTTACCAAGTTCACACAGAACGGACGTGTGGCGGAGTCGCGGCACGGTCATATTCCTTTCCCTGTCGCTCCCATCATCCAATGTACACACGATCGACGTGGCGCGGGAGGGCGGCCGCCCGCGATCGTCTGTGAATTGTGCGATAAGTTTCATGGGAGCGACAGCGAAAGGACATATGTCCGTGCCACGACTCCGCCACTCGTCCGTTCTGTGTGAATTGGCCCTTAGAAATGACAAGTATAGGCCTTGAATTTTGACAATTTTGACCGGGAATACCGGGAAAGATGCGTGAATTTTTTGGAAACCATTTGCTGGCAACCCTGTCCCTGCAGAAATATCGCATATCTCAACAGTCTCTGGGTGGTCATTTGTGGTAATTCCTTTGAAGGGTTGAAGATTGATGATAATGGTTTATTGTCCGTTCTCAAAATGAACTTTTTTGAATAAATGTACTGGACAAATTTATTTACTCCCCAGAATATAGCGGTTGCTTCTTTATCAATATGAGAGTACGATTGCTCAGCAGCCGAAAGAGTCCGAGAAGCGAAACATATAGGTCTCTCTGATCTATCCGAAAGTACATGAGATAGAGTAGCTCCGATACCTGTCGGGCTCGCATCGACCGCTAAAACAAGTGGCAAGTCAGGATCATATGGAATCAACACCTTATCTGACGAAATTTCCATCTTCGTCTTCAACCAAGATGTCTCACACTCTGTTGACCAAATAAATTTTTTTCCATTTTTTAATAGTTCATACAATGGATGTAATAAGCTTGAAAGTTGATTAACAAACCTGCCATAGTAGTTTACTAAACCTAGCCAACTCCTTAGTTCATCTTTATTTTTCGGCCTCGGAGCATTTACTACTGCCTCTACTTTATCCTTGGATTTATGAACTCCTTTCTCCGAAATTTCATGTCCTAGATAAGCTACCTTAGCCTTAAAAAAATTACATTTGTTACAGTTTACTCTCAGGTTATTAATAGACAATCTTTTAAAAACTTCTTTCAGTCGTGTTTTGTGTTCATCCAAAGTTCTACTCACCACTCTAATATCGTCATAAAAAACTGTGACCCCCGAAATACCCTCAAGAGCTTGGGAAATAAATCTCTGCCATTCAGTTGGAGCATTTTTTGTACCAAACATTAATCTATTAACAGCATACACTCCCTTTTGGGTACTAATTGCTTGTACCTTAGCACTTTCACTATCCATTACAATATTCAAATATGCTTGAGAAATGTCAATGGTAGAGAAAAACTTACAGCCACTCATGCTGGAGAAAATTTCATCCAGGGTCGGTATCGGATAGTGATCTGGTTGTAGGACCTTATTCACGGATACTTTATAGTCAGCACACAGTCTAATATCTCCGTTCGGTTTAACTATCGGAACAATAGGAGTGCCCCATTGACTGTAGGTTAACTTTGAAATAATCCCTTCTTTTTCCAATCGATCTATTTCCTTGTTTACTTTATCTTTGATTGCAAAAGGTACAGGGCGAGGTGGTAGATATACAGGTTTAGAATTTGGTTTCAAGTGTAAATGAGCCTCATAGTTAGGAACTTTCCCTACTCCCGGTAAGAAAACGTTAGGAAACTCTTTCTTGAGTTCATCAACAAAGTCATCACTTTCCCTCTGGGAAGAATCCTTGACTTGATTGAAGGTCGGAAAACATACATTGAACAGCTTTAACCATTCTCTACCAAAGATACTGTCTACATTTCCCCTTATTACATACAAATTACCGACAGAAATTTTGTCCTTGTAACATATTTCAACCGTGGCAAATCCAACTGGTCGAATTATTTCACCCGTGTATGTTCTTAAAGGCAGTTTAGTTTTATTCAGAACCTTTTTTGGAAATGACTTTCTAAATACGTGTAAAGACATCGTACTTACAGCAGCTCCTGTATCAAGCTCAAAAGAAGTCTGCTTGTCATCGATAGTACAGTCTAGCATTATCTTACCAGGTCTGTCGACCATCTCTGGTTTAAAAGCATTATCTGAAAGTTTAGATAAGGAATGAGTGGGTTTACCTGATTCAGAGATCATATTTATATAAGAGACATTTTGACCTTCATCGACTCCTTCCTCATCTGACTCACATGACACTTGAGCCGTTTGTCGCATGTTTTGTTTTCTCCCTTTACATACCCTGCTGCAGTGACCCTTTTTATGGCAGTTCCAGCATGTTACGTCTGGTGACATCGCACAGTTATTAATATGATGGTTTGCTCCGCACCTGAAACAGA
This sequence comes from Flexamia atlantica, assembly GCA_035578135.1. Lineage (NCBI taxonomy): Eukaryota > Metazoa > Arthropoda > Insecta > Hemiptera > Cicadellidae > Flexamia > Flexamia atlantica. Next base: position 28,424,549 of record JAQJVK010000005.1, on the reverse strand, counting down.
TTAATCTAGATTTCTGTCCATTGGAAAAGGCGAAATTCTTCTTCCTAATTTGAAAATGCTCTTCACTTGTCGAGGACACGTTTGATCTATGGATGTGTTCTGTTTCAGATTTCGCTTGTTCATAGCTACAGGCTATGTCCAAACACTGCTTGAAAGTTTTATTTTCATGACATTCGATCAATTTAGATAATAACCTTTCATCAGAAAGACCTGATATGAACTGTTGTCTCAAGTGTTCATCGGCCGTGGAGGCCTTACATTTGGAACATTTAAATTCACATCTGCTTGATAGCGTTCTTAAATCATTTGTAAAACTAAGTATTGACTCACCCGCCTTTTGAACTCGTTTAGAAAACTTATGCTGTTGTGCTATATTACTACCCCTAGGTTCAAGAATGGTTACGAGCGTTTCACACAGTTCCTCATATGTTTTATCTAATGGATTAGCTGGACTTAAGTTAATTCTAAGATCATGGAAGGTTTTTGGAGCTAGTAAAAATTCAATAAAAATTGTTTCTTCTTGATCTCACTGTTTATTCCATTTAGGTCAAAAAAATTGTTCAGCCTTACCAGGTAACTGCTCCAACTTTCATGTTCAGCATCAAACTTATCAAATTGAGAATATAAAACAGGTCGAATAGGTTGTATGGGTTCCTCCACATCTTCTTGATGCATCCTTCGATTTCCATTTCTCCTTTTCGTCGCCATTTTAATATTTAAAAGTAAAAACTATTTTAACATTATGAAAACTTATTTATTCAGAAATTGAACATAACCCAAAACAACATAGGTCAGCTGATTGTAACAAATTTAAATTAATGCAATATAAACATAACAGATACCTATTTTAAAATTCATAACAGCGAAGGATTTGTAATTATTACTTAATTTTTTGGACATTTCCTTTCGCTTTTGAAAAAAAAGTAGCAACAGGAAAAGTCCAAAAAATTAAATAACAATGAATACCTATTTTATTCTTGAAAATTACTTAACATACTATGTTCAATTGAAATATTACACCTATTAAGTTGAACAATTAATTGTATCAACGATAAAATGTGATTATGCGCCCGCTGCCGTTTCACCGGTGAAGCGCCCGCTCAAGGGTTAACAGGATAGGCTCAATAATGGGGCTTTCACCATTTGGAATTGAGTTCTATTAAATATGAATTATGTCATAGTAAATCGTAAACAGACCTCATTTTAGCGAATTTCCTTAAAGGAATAAGCTATTACCGTAGGTCTCATGGTAAGACCTAAGCCCGAGACCATGTTAACTTTTCATTTTGGGGCCCCCAGAAGCAAAAAACACTATTCGTTTGAATTTATATATATATATATATATATATATATATATATATATATATATATATATATATATATATATGTCTGTTAACACGATAGAGGCCGTAAATATGGTCCGATCTTAATGAAATTTGGTACAGACGTGTAAAGTGGTAATCACTCGGACAAGTTCGTGAACCAGCCCGATCGGACCACCGGAAGGGGGGGGTAAAGGGGGGTAAACCTCCCAAAAATGGGTTTTTTTGAGTTTTTTGCATAGAAAATTAAAAATTATCCAATTTTTGCTAGCATTATTGAATTCAGCTCAAAAAAACAAACAATTTAGTATTTTGAATCACTGCTCTATGTCCATTGGTTTCCGAGATATTGAAAGTGGTAAACACAGTACGTTGTCCCAATGTTAACCTTATGGGAAATAAAGAAAATTCTATATCTCGCTTATTTCTCAACATATCTTGATAAAACTTGGTAAATGGCTTTTTCTAGTTCAGATCAACTAAATATTTAATTAAAACCACCCAGTTTTAATATACCCGTAGCAGCAAACCTGCATACTCATTCCCCATGTTATTCTTATGGAGCTTACAAAAACATGTTGAATCTCGGTATGTTGGATTGAAATATGTTGTTTTGCATTTGAAATTCGCTGAGTATGCAGGTCTGCTGCAACGGGGGTATTTTGTTTTATAATGTTGTTTGAGTTTTAATTTGATACATAGCAGTACAATATTTGGTCTATGTTTCTTAGGGATCTTTATGAAGGTGAAGAACTTCTGGTTTTTGCCAAAACCGAGTTGACCAAATCTAACCTTTTATTGTTATTACTTACTTAGGATCATTTTTGTAGATTCACATAGGAAAAATGAAATTTTTAGGAGTTTAATGTCGCTTCACCACAACGTGGTTTAGTTAAAAAAGATAAAACAAAGTATAAATAAATATCATTATAGCTGATGATTTTGGATTACTAAACATAAGTTAACAGTACTTTAAAAACAGGTATCTATTACTGTTCTGTAAGATTTAAATAAAATGACATTCTAAATGCTTTGCTAGGAAAGTTACCAGATTTTTTTCAGCTTCAGAATTCAGGGCCCAACAACAGTGAACTGAACAAGAGTTTGGAGAACGCAATGTTGGCTTTGAGAATCCTCACTAAGCTGACGATTCATGGACTGAAAAAACCTCACGAGTTCCCAGATGCCAATACTTTCCTCAAGTTGGTTTTTGAGAGAGCAAAAACAATGCTTATATGCAGTAAGTTTGGATTATTTTGCTATAGCTTAATTTTGCTGTAGGCCTAAAATAGACATATTTCTCTTGTTATATTTCAGATTTTAATGCTGAACTAAATTGATTGCTAGATTGATGTTAGATTCATATCTTTTCTATAACTTTTCTGTTGAGTTTGCCTAGTGTCAGAATTTTGAGGCTTTCTATGTGTTTGATATTGAGTTTGATAAAGAATGAAGAAATACTTGAACATGAAAGTTGCATATTAGTTTTGCACCTCTCAATGATTATGAAATCATTAAAAATCTTGAAATGATTGATAATTTTGAGAGATGCAAACTTATATGCAACTTTCATGTTTTAGTATTTCTACATACTTTATCAAACTCAGTATCTAACACATAGAAAGCCTCAAAATTCTGGTACTAGGCAACCTGAAGTATACTATAAACAACCCTACTTCATGGGTTGTTGTTTATAATGTAGTAAACTTATCGAAGGGCCCTTACATTATCAATAATATTTGCGATATTTTGTAATACTTTATTTGCTGCAGAATTCAGACAAAAAACAGTTTTACTGATTAATGATATCGATAATTATAGAAGAATTAATAAGAGTAGAATTCTAGAAATATTGCCAGTACAAACAATCTAACAGCATTACTGACTTAGTTTCTCATCGACCCTCGCTCTCCGCTGGGATCAGGGCCGCTACCGCTCCCGATATTGTTGGAGCTATGCTATGCCACACTTGTGTTTGATTCGCAAGGGACGTCGACCAAGGGAGAGCTGACGACGCAGGTGGAGCGCTGCGTCATCAAGCTGACGAAGGTGCTGCTCTCCGTGCTGGAGAACCACCCGCTGTCGTTCGTAGACTGCCTGCCGGCGACGCTCACCTTCACGGTTCACTATGCCTTCACTCCCGAGGGCACGCCGCTGCTGTTCGAGCGGTTCCTCATACAGTGCCTGAACCTGCTCAAGGGCATCCTCCTCTGCCCCGAGTACAAGCCTGCCAAGATTATCGAAGGTAGGTCATTTGAAAGTAGGCCTGTCATTTTAATGTTGGAATGTTAGTATTGTGGCTTGTTTTGAACAGTAGTGTTTTTAATGGTTTATTTTAAAAATGTGCTTATAAGATGGATAAGTTGTTTCTATAAAACATATTTTTCTATAGGCCTAAATGGTGATTTTGGCCATCTCATCTTGCAATAAAGACTATTCCTTAAGATTTGTGATAAGTTTAGTTTTAATGCATTTTTATCCTTCATATAAAATCAAATTAACTACATTGTTAATCATCAAGGTTTCTGTTAAGAATAAATGACGGAAAATAATCATTTCACAGATGTCGTTATAAATTACAAAGAAGAACTGATTTAAAAGAAGAATCAAGATTCAAGTACAGTTTTAGATTCGCACACAGTTAACAGGAAAGTTTTTATTGCAATAAATTGTCAATAATTCAGTTCAAAATTTATTTGAATTCCCTTTATAAGTTTTATAATATTATATTCATTTTTATTCGATACATAATCTATATTATTAATACGCTACATGAAAACTTTGTTCAGGTAAAGGCTTTTTTATTTTAAGACTTACCACCACATATTAAACATCAAAACACGCGTCTCTATTTGCAGATTTGTCTAACGTCTTAAGATTTTTAATGTAGGCAATATAACTCGAAAAAAGTGTGAAAAACTTAATTGAAAATAAAATTTGTTATGACAGAAGCGAAAATGTAAACAAATAAACATCTGATCAGTTGTGTGGGATCAAAGCAAAGGTAACAGAATAGTAGGTGTGTGCGAATAGTGATTTTTGAACTCGAGCCGAGCCGAGCTGAGCTTTTTCAAAAGTTTTCGAGCTCGAGCTTTTTCGAGCCGAGCTTTTTAACAATCAATAAATTATTAAAAGATGTAATGAAGCTTGATTTTAATTTTAAAAGATACAATTGACTAATGTTTGCATACCTTAAGTGACCGCCAGCTCAAAAATAGAAAGCTTATCTCCAAAACAAGTGAATTATCTGATAGGTTCATCAGTATTTTGTATTATGTTACATATAATTAATCAAACTGGCTCAAAAAATAATTTATGAAGAAAAATACCAAATTAAAAATCTACATTTATCTACATGATATTTAAGTAATAACCAATACCACAATTCTTTACTTTAAAATAAATAATTAAAATTACATAATTAGACTAGTTACATATAGGTACTACAAAATTAAATTTCAAAAGTAGAAAGGAGTAGTTGAAAGGTTTTAAAATAGTTATATCAAGTAAAAAAATCACACATTTACACTTAGTCAAACACAAGATTGATTTTTTTTTATGATCACTAAGTAAAGATGATACAAAATTAAATAGCAGTCCCAATTGTGGCATAGTATTTATGGCTAAACTTATTATTTCAGAATATAATATATGAATTGAAATAATATTTAATAACAACAATAATTTATTGTTAAAATCCTAAAATTAGTTGCATTTCTAAACTTTAGTGAAGAAAATAATGTACAATTAAGAAGAAGATAGATCATAAATAAATAAGGACGGAATAGAGAGAAAGAAAGAAACAGCTACCTCTCTCACTCTCCTTATCAGTGGCCAATGAGGGGGGGGGTGGAGGTTGTTTACTTCAAGCCCCTTCCCTGTTTTTTGCTATTGTCTGACTCAGAGCGAGAGCGTGAGTTAATTAGGAGATAAGGAATCCTTACTACAAAATGCAAAAATACAAACTACTTGTCATACAACTATAAATGACGGCTCATATTTTTTGTCTTATTTTTATAAATCAAATGAGACCAAAATGAAACTTGTACGATACCATTTAAGAGATAAGCCTTGATAAAACAATAGACTTGAATGCAGTATTTCGTGTTCCCCAAGGTCAACTAAATATAGCTCCGATTTCCGTCTAAATGGAGATAATTTCTTTGTTACCTGTCAATGTCCTTTCCTTATCACTAGGGAATGTTTTTTGCTTGTTTTTCGTGGGAGGGAAACACTCTTCCGGTTTAACGTGTCCAAAAATAGATCGCAATAATTATCTTTCCGATAAGAACTCTCTTATCAAAAGCTCGGCTCGAGTGTCGAGCTTTTTCGAAAAAAGTTGAGCCGAGCCGAATACTGAAAAGCTCGACCGGTCGAATACTCGCACACCCCTATAGAATAGCTATCTCCATATGGTCTGTACTGAAAGGTGAACGTGGGATTGAGTATAGATATCAAATTAGTTTCAAACTCAGCCCAGTAGTTTTTTTTTTTTTTTTTTTTTTAAAGAACGACGAAAATTTGTGGTGATCGGACACTTTATATTCTTTCAAACATGCTAAGAACGAGACGACAAAGAAGTGTTTATAGCGGTCGGACACGGCTGGGCAATGTACGGCAAGGTGTGCGTGTGCAAGCAGAGGCTTCGTACGCGGAGCTGGATCAATTAGTGGAAAATTGCACTGACAAAAATATCACTAACAAATCCAAGGATTCTCCAGCATTCGCTTGGCAAGATGGCATTACCATGTCAGAAATGTGGCGCGCTACATTTTCAATGAGAAAAAGAGGAAGAGGCTAAGGATTTTCATACTGCTGCCATAAGGGAAAGTGAATCTACTTACATACCGACAAAGCAATTACATTCAAAGCCTCATTACTGGTACCGATAGTCTGAACAGAAACTACAAAGAAAACATTAGTTCCTACAAATCTGTGCTCGCAATGGCAAGCAAAATAACTATTAAATTGAAGAAAACAATGGCAGAGAGTTTTTCATGTATGAAGTGTATGCAACAATTTATCACTCAATTATAGCACCTTACAACCGTGAGGAAAGCATTTGTTATATGCTCAAATTTGTATCTATGACGGACGTCGAGACTGGTGATCAAGAAAGAATGTTAATCAAAGCCAACGGCTATTGCAGCAATGAACTCATGAACAGCTTGACTGAACACTTGGTTAAAGTTAATCCCTAAGCGCAAGATTTCAACGTGATGGTTTGAGTTCTGAAAAATACTCCAATGAGCAGCACACATAACTCGGAATACACATTGTCTGACATCGAAAAGAATATTAGCGTCGATACAATGACTTATCTTAATGATGTTGGTATTATTTTTTGAGCAAACGATAGCGAACCACCAAGTGCGGGCGTGACTTGATGATTCACCCAAAAAATCAGCCACTTAGAAGAGTACATATTCTCCAATTACAATACAGTACAATATATAACTAATTTTGCCTCGACCCAGTGGCTGACCCGTTGCTTTTTCCATAAGGAAATGAAGGTTGACATAAAAAATTAAAAATTTATTAAAGATTAAAAAAAACTTTAATGAATACGCAAGTGCACAACGACCATCGCTTAAAATGGTGCAATACGCATCCTATCGATTGGCTATCAGAGACACTCAGCACGCTGCATCGTTCCAAAAACCTATTTTTATAATAGATTGTCGACATATTATGTGCGCATAGAAGGCAGACGATCATTTATAATTTAATAATCGTGCGAATTCGCATGGGTTCACCTAGTATAATTTAATTCACAATCTACTGGATGTTTCAATTGAAAAGATAATTCCTCCTACTAACAAAGTGATAATTTAAAATAGCTTATTATTTTTGTTATGTTGAAAAAGTAAAAAGAGCCAGAGATTTAAATAAAAAAGTGCTTGTGTTATGCGCAGAAACAAAGGAGCCAGACACGCTGAGGGCTCACCAGATCAAGATGACCTTCTTTGAGACCCCGATACTGAATGTGATGTGCAGGAAACTCATCACCCACTACTTCCTGCTGACCCCTCAGGACCTGCAGCAGTGGGACGCAGACCCGGAGGGCTTTGGTGAGTGAAAACTGTCAACCATCCTCCTGAAATAAAACTAATTCCACTTGAATAGGATGAGTTGCTTTAATTCTTCTCTTTGTAATACAGATTGAATATGGCTATAAGGTACTTTAGTAACTCTTCCCCTGCTATTGTATGAAGAAAGCAATTAATAGTGTCACAGTTTATGCTTGGATATAACTCAGTACGTTTTCAGATAATAGTTAAAATAGTTAAATAGCACATAAATTAGTTGAATTATGTATTTCCTCAAAATAATAAAATGTGACTTCCCCACCTGCTTTCCGTTAGTTACTTGGAAAGTTGCTTTGGTTAGTTGCTTTTTACTCCTTTTTTCTTTTTACTTTTTACTTCTTGATGGAGTATCAAGAGGGAATAAAGCAGGGATGTGTCGGTTCTTTGCAAAGAACCGGTACCGAGAACCGACGTCAAAATGTCGGTTCCGGTACCCATGGTAATCGGCGGGAGTAACTGCCGGCCACGAAAGACGATTGATCACATCGCGCATTGCCGCAGGCATTGCGCCGATTGCAAATGCCACCGCGTACTATTATTGAAGGACGATAATCTTTCTTAGATTACTTTTGATTCTAAATTTATATAAAATTTATTGACTCTTGGTAGATTTTAGACTCTAATTTTTAAAATTAATTGGATTGGGGTTATTTTCTATGGGAATTGTAAAATTATCAATAGAAACAAATTTGGAAACTGTTATTTTTCACCTAGGAATTTGTTCTTTTGTTCACATTGTATATTATTTTTAATATTATCTGTTAAAAGAAGGATTAATAAATAAATTAATAAGTCAGAGAGTATTTTATGTCTTGGTGAAACTTATAATTGAAAATTAAAGAAATAACTCTTCAAATAAATACAGTTTATTTGTGTTAAGGTTTGAACATTGAATCCTTACGTAGTGTTGAAATAAAAAATTTCTGTCAACAAAATCTTAATATTCATTTCCCAGACATTCAGTTGATAGGTACCGCCACTTACAACTGTTTCAATCAATGAATTTATAGCATAAGTACTCGGAACCAAGAACCGAGAACCGATCCAGTGTAAGAACCGAACAAAAGTGGAACCGACACATCCCTAGAATAAAGTAAACCCAACAGAATAACACCAAATATAATAATTAAATTGAACACCTTAGATTTTTACAGACATGCAAATATGTCTAAGCTAAACAGATCGCAGGCGATAATAGCTGATAAAGCGGCAGGAATATAACAACGCAATAACATTGATGACGATCACCTGAAACCAGTAAGAATGTTGCAAAAATCAGCTAATCGCTGGTGTACGAATGGTTGCAGCTACTTGGATTGCAGGCGCTAATAGCAGAATAAAACAAAATAATATTGCTTGTTGCAATTTATGGTTATGAAATGGATGATACTGGTAGTACATGTCTTTGGTCACACCTCACAATCTGAAATTGAATCTGTGATCTCTTGAAATTAAGTACAAGACATTATTAATTCAGCTAGCAATGAACTCACATTTTTCACTTGATAGTTCATTGAGTATTTATTTTTAGTATAGAAAAAGCCTCTTTCAACACACAAATAAACATTCCCTTACAAGTAATGATAACATGAATTTTTGTATGGCCCATAGGTTTTTTATCGTTAACTACAATTTTCATATAATTGCCAACTAAACGTATGTTATGTTATGTAATTTCAATTTGTTTGTTGGGTACTCTCATCTACTGTTATCCCAATATACAATATACAAAACACTTTGTCAGTGTGTTCGATGTGAATTTGCGAGGCACATGAAAAACTAAAAAGTTGGCTCCCTGTTTAAGCGGGATGCTTTTCTTGGTCCTGTAAAACGCATGAGTGATCAGGGGACATAGTTTGTATTGTGTTGTGTGTTTATGTGTGGACTTCGACTACATTGACACAATGCCTGGAATAACAATAGGTGAGCATATCCTACTCAATTGCCCTGTGGGGGAGCATGGAGCACTTTGGGGAAAGTGTTGAAGTGTAAAGATGGCAATCAGAGCCACATTAAACTTGCCACATTGAGCCCACTACAGGGAACATTTTAGGCTGAATAGGCATCCTTACAGCACCAATTATTTTATCCTTGAAATATCTGCCTACATAATACACAAAAATTTCTATCATATCAAAACACATCTTACAATTATAACACCAGACACAAATATTTTCCCCTGAATTCCACAGACTGTCTTTTTACAATAGAAAACAGTTTTTCTTTGGGAAAAAAATTTTCAAAATGAATTAAAATATTTTTTTAACCAAGTCTACTATTTCCTGCAGGAATTCCTCTTGCCAACTCACCTGGTCTTCATTTTTTATCCTGTGTAGACGCCATCGATGTAAATAAGTACACTGGATTGGTAACTCAGGCCCCGCGTCGCGAGCCGCCGGCAGTGGTTGCGTTAAAGATTTTGCAGGGGCGATGGGGGAACGCATCTTTTGCCGACCAACTTTTACTGACGGTCTAGTTAAATATTAATTGTAATTACTTAATAGTTATAGCAATACATCTATAAAAGCAATCTTTCCCCGTAAAACTGCTCCCAAATCCGTGCGGTTTCAATATGGTTAACAACACAGTTTCGTGCATTTCCCCCAACGCCCCTTCAATTCGGCCCGGCTGCAACCCCAACGCACAGCTGTGTTGGCTCGGAAATCACGACACGAGCCTTACGGGAAGCAAGCTATCCAGTAGTATTTATTTACATCGATGGTAGACGCTAGAGAATATATATGACCCGTCAAAAGCAAATATTTTGCCAACTGCACTGAAGATGAAAGTAAAGTAAAGTGAGAGTACCCAACAAGAACAAAATAAAATAACATAGATCACACCTCGCAACAAATATCTTTCAAAAGTAGAAATGTATGTTACATTTTTTACAGTTACGGATGAAGGAGGAGAGTGTTGGAAATACAGTTTGAGGGTAAGTAATGCACATAAAATAATATTTTTCTAATAGTTTTGAAGTTAAAGGACACCTTTTTTCAAAGGGGCATGTATGGAAATTTTTTGAATTAAGTGAAGCAAATTAAAGTGATGATTATCACTATGAAAATAAATTTTCTGAAGCCTTTACAGTTCTCTGTTTTAACTATGTTTTTGTCCGGGTCCTCCTGGATCTGTGTTACTAATCTCGTTATGTTCTAGGTCTCCTTCCTCGTTAAGACTGGATCATTTTCCAGATCCTCGAATGCCATGAAACTTATTTATTAATTAGGGGTGACAAGCGTCCACAAAAACGAAAAATCAAAACATAAATTCACCATCACTAACTTAAAATTTCAAACAAAGAATCTTGCAAAGTATTTTAAGCGATCGATTTGACAATCGCAATGGACCTGTCTCAGCCGTGCACGGAGACACTGTTCGTTGGGCTTTTCCACGACTTCCGAACGACGCTGAGTCCGCTGCTGCTGCAGCTGATAACGGAGAACCACGCGCCCGTGGACCCGCACAACCTGGACGCCATCCTCGCCAAGGACGCCGTCTACAACGCCGTAGGCCTCGCCGCCTTCGACCTCTACGATGAGGTATGCGTATTTCTCAACTGGTGGCTTTTACTTTCTCCCCTCGGACCTAGAAAATCCGCAAATTTTGACGAAAACAATACTTTCTCCTTATACTATTATAAGGAGAAAGCATTGTTTTCGTCAAAATTTTCGGATTTGAGTTTTTAGTGGATATATTCGTTTTAGTGTTCCCTGAATCCAAAAAAGTGGTTTTGGAGTGGTGTCTGTCTGTCCGTGTGTGTGTATGTGTAAACAAAGCTAGAGACGACACCAGTAGTCCGATTTTCATGAAGTTTGGCATGTAGGTATAAAACCATGATATCTCCAGGCATTTTTTTCATTTTTTTTGAATTTTTGATTTTTAAGGGTGTTTACCCCATAAAAACCTAAAAAACGACAAAAATCCATCTTTCTCAAAAATGGCTCTAACGATTTTGATCAAAATTTCATTAATTTTGGTCCTTAAGATGGCAAACAAAATGACACCACTCGCATGTCTAAAAATTCAAGTTCAGAAGTTATGGGAGTGTAAGTGTTAAAAAATTCATATTAACTTAAGAAAATATACTTGCAACCATTAAATTTGGCTTGAAAAATTAAATAATCCAGTATTTTGTATTAATAGTCTACGTCAACTAGTTGCGGAGATAATGATATTTTCGTTTTGCAGTAAACGCAGTGCGTTGTCCAATGTTATTCTTATGGCAAATATTCAAAAACCGACATCTCTGTTAATTGCTAACCAATTTTGATAAAATTGGGCTTGTATTTGTGAGATAATTAATTGTTTATTTTTTAAACAAGTCTTTTTGGTTTTAAATGACTAAGGGAGAAAGTATGTGTCAGTTTCCTGATACCGTTTATTTTAAGGAGGAATTGTCTGTACTAATCACATGTGTGAGAAATATTATGACCCAAAACCCTTGGAGAATTTTAAAATTGAATCAGTGACCTCTTAAAATTAAGTGCAGGACTTAATTAGGCTAGCAAAGAACTCACATTTTTCCACTTGATTGTTTCTGTTCACAATTATTTTTGACAAGGATAGCTTTTGACTAAATTGTTCACGATGATTTATCTAAATATTTGTTCATTGTTCTAAATATGGATTTCTCCTGTATATATGAAAGAACTAGTCAAGGAATTAGACCTAAAAGTTCCGGCCAAATCATTAGGCGGGTGGCAAAAAATGGAAACTCCAGCAGTATAAATTACTTGATGTTAAAGACACCTCCGTTCCTCTACACAGTTAAGTAGTTGAACATATTTCCAACAGATAGAAGCACATTTACTTAGCTATGTTTGGAGAACTTACTCAGCTGATTTGGAGAACATAAATAAAGAGCATAACTGTCTATAACTTCAGGTGGGTAAATGATTGGCCAAAAACATATTTTGAACGCTAGCAGCGCACTCACTCACCCGCCTAATGATTTGGCCGGAACTCTAAGCATTTCTTGAGAATTAATACACATTTAGATATTTCAAAAACCCTAAAACAATAAAAATTCTAAAGTAAGATTTTAGTTGTTCGCATATTTAATTATATAATTTAGAATTGGTCATTCATAGAAAAAAAGTTTTTTAACATATTTTTATGTTCTTTTTTGCTGCAGGTTAATTTCGATGAATGGTTCACGACTACATTGAGAACAGAACTACAGATCAAAGAGGGGAATTACAGGGTTATAAGACGAAGGGTATGTACAATTTTTATTTCCTTCCCTTTGAAAACATTTTATAAGCCAAGCCTTATTTTATAAAGTATTGGCCTAATATTGATTGATTCTAAGCAGAACAAATAATTACGCTGAAATTGATTATGGATTACTACAGAAAATGAAACAAACTTCCTTCAATAACATTTGTAGATTTTAAGAAAGCTTACGATTCCATCCACAGACCATCATTGTTAAAGATTCTCAGACATTTCGGACTCCACCCAAAATTATCAAAACTTATAGAACTTACCTTGACAAATACCTTCAATAAAATTAAATTTAGAGGAGAAATATCAGAACCTTTCCTGGTCAAAACTGGTTTGAGACAGGGAGATGTCCTTTCACCACTTCTTTTTAACTGTACACTTGAATACATTATGAGGGAATGGCTTAAAACAAACCCAAAAATATTACTGTTGGAACAAAAAAAGATGACAAAGTTAAACTGTTTAGGATTTGCTGACGATCTAGCTCTTCTAGCTAATAACATCCAAGAAACCAAAAAAATAAATAAAATCACTTCAGAAAATAGCCCAGAGCATAGGTCTAAAAATTTCTTTTGAGAAAACAGAAATAATGTTGACAAAACCACCATTGGCTAACAAAATCAAAATTGGAGAACATTGCATCAGAATTGTAGAAAATTTCAAGTACTTAGGTGAAGTTATAACATACATCAAAAATATATTTGTATAAATTGCCGGACTAGTTTGAAGAGTTTAACCTCTCATCCTCGGCGGCATTTCACACCTCATAAACTAAGCCCACATTTCTGCAGTTGTCGATAAACAATAAAAAGAAATACTCAGTCCACAAAGTACATTACACGGCACGAATAAACATTAAAACACCGACGTCGGTACACAATTAAAACAGTCATCACACCCGGCCGGCGGCCTGTACATAGGGAATTTAAGTGCAGTTAGTGAGTATTGGCAACACTGACTGGAACAGCCATTGTCTGGAACTAGAACTTTCTCATTCTCTTACATTTCCCCTTCTGATGAAGACCCCATGAGGGTCGAAACATCAAGAATTTTCTTTGTGTGAATATTTTGTGTGTGTTCTATGCTTTACCTGCTGCTTTTCATCTTTCCCAGGTAAGCTTGCTGTCTATCCCTTTCCTTTTATACCAAATAATTTTAAGTAGAGTAATTTAGAGAACTGTTTCCTAATTGCTACTGTTTATTTGTGATAAAATAAATGTGATATCTGAATAGCCACTAAAGAAATTTTGTGGCTATTCAGAACTTATGTCTATGTTCTGTATCAGATTAATTTGAGTTCGCTAGTCGTCCTTTTTTTAAATTAATTGTTTGAAGTCCTTTTGTGAGATGAGAGTTTATCGCAGGTGGCGTGGCTGGTGGGTCAGTGGACGGGGGTGAAGCTGTCGTGTGAGCTGCGGCCGGCCCTGTACGCAGCCATGTTGCCTCTGCTGCGGAGTGACGAAGACATCGCAGTCCGACTCACCGCCTGCGGCACCATCAAGAGTGCCGTAGACGACTTTGAATTCAATACGGAACAGTTCCTCGAGTACTTAGATCCTCTGTTCGGCCTTCTCTTTGCCTTGCTCAAAGAAGTACATGAGTGTGATACAAAGGTGGGTTAACATTAGTAAAAAAATATTGTTAAGTAATGTTTTGATTACTCACCAGTCGTTTGGACTCACTATTCAAGAAAAAGTAATTTATAGACTGATTCATCGTATTTCTCAATAAAAAATAAACAAAAGAGAATGTAATTGTTGAATAGTGTGGTCCATTTAAAAATTTACTTCATGGTACCCTTTTATTATTTTCCAGATGCACGTGCTGGGTGTATTGTCGTTTGTAGTGGAAAGGGTAGGAATCGCCATTCGTCCTTACGCCAACTCTTTGATACAGTATCTACCTCTACTGTGGCAAGAGTCTACAGACCACAACATGCTCAGATGCGCAATTGTATCCACTTTAGTCCATCTAGTCAAGGTGAGTTAGTTTTATGGATCATTTTTTGTTCAGGTTTTTTTTTGGAGGGAAATTGTCCCATCATGGGAAATATAGGCGAACTGAAATGGATATCTTTGAAAAATAATTGGTGATAAAATATCATTATATAATATTGTATATCATGATAAAATATCATTCATAAAATATTTGATAGTATGAAGATTCTGTTTTGGTTTCGAGATTTGAAATTCCTGGATTCGACCATTACTCAGCAGTAGAAATTTTCATTGCTCTGTTGCTTAGGGTTGATACAGCAAGCGGTAGATACAGTGTTTGTGCAAAATAAACAAGAGTTGACTTTTTGAAAAGTCGTTAATGTTTCATACCTGTCCATAAACGTCTAAAATATTACTTTTTCTCATTGATGTAACTGATTGAATGAATGAATAAACTCGCTCACTTACTTATGAGACTGATAAAACCCGCCAAATGCTAGTTACCTGGTGTTGGACTTCTTGAAATGTTTTGAACTTCCACTCCGGATTACAGTCGTTTGCAGGTTCCCAAATCGATTTCTCAAATTTTGACATTCATACAAATTAGACACGAACCATAACCTCTGATGTCGCTAGGCGCTGGGGACGGTATTGGAGAGCGGGTCTATGTCGCAGTTCCTCCTCGCAGTGATCCAAGTGTCAACGGACACGCAGCAGCCGAGCCACGTCTATCTGCTGTGGCTCACGTTGCTGGAGAACTGAACCCTATAACCTCTGATGTCGCCAGGCGCTGGGGACGGTGTCGGAGAGCGGGTCGATGTTGCAGTTCCTCCTCGCCGTGATCCAAGTGTCGACGGACACACAGCAGCCGAGCCACGTCTACCTGCTGTGGCTCACGTTGCTGGAGAACTGAACCCTATAACCTCTGATGTCGCCAGGCGCTGGGGACGGTGTTGGAGAGCGGGTCGATGTTGCAGTTCCTCCTCGCCGTGATCCAAGTGTCGACGGACACACAGCAGCCAAGCCACGTCTACCTGCTGTGGCTCACGTTGCTGGAGAACTGAACCCTATAACCTCTGATGTCGCCAGGCGCTGGGGACGGTGTCGGAGAGCGGGTCGATGTCGCAGTTCCTCCTCGCCGTGATCCAAGTGTCGACGGACACACAGCAGCCGAGCCACGTCTACCTGCTGTGGCTCACGTTGCTGGAGAACTGAACCCTATAACCTCTGATGTCGCCAGGCGCTGGGGACGGTGTCGGAGAGCGGGTCGATGTCGCAGTTCCTCCTCGCCGTGATCCAAGTGTCGACGGACACACAGCAGCCGAGTCACGTCTACCTGCTGTGGCTCACGTTGCTGGAGAACTGAACCCTATAACCTCTGATGTCGCCAGGCGCTGGGGACGGTGTCGGAGAGCGGGTCGATGTCGTAGTTCCTCCTCGCCGTGATCCAAGTGTCGACGGACACATAGCAGCCGAGTCACGTCTACCTGCTGTGGCTCACGTTGCTGGACGACTGAACCCTATAACCTCTGATGTCGCCAGGCGCTGGGGACGGTGTCGGAGAGCGGGTCGATGTCGCAGTTCCTCCTCGTCGTGATCCAAGTGTCGACGGACACACAGCAGCCGAGCCACGTCTACCTGCTGTGGCTCACGTTGCTGGACGACTGAACCCTATAACCTCTGATGTCGCCAGGCGCTGGGGACGGTGTCGGAGAGCGGGTCGATATCGCAGTTCCTCCTCGCCGTGATCCAAGTGTCGACGGACACATAGCAGCCGAGTCACGTCTACCTGCTGTGGCTCACGTTGCTGGACGACTGAACCCTATAACCTCTGATGTCGCCAGGCGCTGGGGACGGTGTCGGAGAGCGGGTCGATGTCGCAGTTCCTCCTCGCCGTGATCCAAGTGTCGACGGACACACAGCAGCCGAGCCATGTCTACCTGCTGGAGGACGGACTGGAGCTGTGGCTCACGTTGCTGGAGAACTCGTCAACAGTGTCGCAGCCGCTGCTGGTGCTCTACAACAACATGACCCAGCTGCTCGGTCAGTTGTCAGATTGTAAATGTATATTTAGTGTATATCTTGTTTATATATTAGTTATATATATATATATAACTAGGGTATATAGGGTTTTATATATATATATATATATATATATACATAACTAGAGGTTATAGGGTATACATATATATATATATATATATATATATATATATATATATATATATATATACATATACATATCCATACACATACTGATCTACTTTTTTTAATCAATCTCCATACTTACAAGAGTAAGTAAATATTGAGATTGGCTAACACCTACAGACAGACTCATACAGAATAATTCTCTAAGAACAAAGTAACAGGGTTGGATTGGAGAACCAACGGGCTTACCTGGTGGTTAAAACTGTCAGACAGCACACAAAAAAAAAACATAATTTTTCAAAGCCACTGGCTGGATAAGAGGATAAATTCAGATTTAGATAAGAGGATTTCAGATTCAGAAAGAGGATATAAGATTTAACTAAAAGAAATTGGGACTTGCATAGCTTAATTTTCTTCTAGTCTTGGGCAGGGTTTGTCGTCTATAACAGCTAGTCAGATAAATTCATTCAAAAATTAACTCACTAACTCATAGAGAATGAAGGTTTGCTTCAACGGGGTATTTCGGCCAGGTTCTCACAGACGATTTTCGCCGGCGAGTACACGTACGTAGCAATGATCACTGGCCCGATGATGAGATAAATTTGGCGTTAATAACTGATAGATTATTTCAGGCTTTATTTGTGAATGTTTACTTTGATGTAACTTGGTGGTTTTGTTTTAATCAGGAAATATTTGTTCACGTCGACTAAAAAATTAGATAATGCACGAATTTTTGAATTGTTTCAACAAATTGAAGCAGGCTATGTTTCATAAAATACTGGTTTTTACTCATAATTGGGGATGAAACTGCATGATAAGAAAAATATGATATTTTAGATGTGCTTTCATAGCTTCTGAATCCAGGATGCTAATTGATGTTTTGGTGCCATGGCAGTTTTGGTGGTAGGGTTTTGGGGGGTGGCGCTTGCTGTTAATTCTCTGAAAACAGTTCGCCTGTGTGCGGAAACAGCGGCCTTGCTGCGTAATCAAAGCGAGTTCGCCTCAAACCACATCGCTTATGTGTATAAAAAAAAAATTTGATTTTAAGTTTAAATCAATTTAGAATTACGTGGATTCCACGAAGGCTAGTTCCTGGTTCCTGGCTAGTGGTCATCATCGACTCGAGAGATCCCATAACCAACACAAGGTCGATGAGATCAATTTGAATAAAACTTTATGTTTGCATCAATTAGGGATGGACGGGATTGGATTTTCAGTTCGGGATGGATTGGGACGGGACGGGATTTTTGTCTTCCCTAAATCTTCGGGAAATGCTCGTTCACGAATTTATTTTCTTTGCTACAATAATAGCATTAGGTTAAAAACAATGTCATGTATAAAAGTTTATACTGTCCCAACTATAAAAATTTCAAGAAATAAATTTACGTGAGAAAATATTAACTCATATGCAATTGACAAAATAGCAAACATTAGAAACACATTTAAAAAAATTAGTAACCCAATGAAATTGTTAATTATAAATAAAATACTAACTTATATAAAAATGGTAAATAAATGTATTGACTAGGAGTACGCTCCGATGTCGCGTATGAGGACGAACGTATTCGCAATGTACCATGGTGGTGACATTAAACCTATCATTTTTAAGACTCAAAGGAAACAAAACAACATTCATACAGTTACAAATAAAAAATAATTTTGAATGTTAAAAGTGTTCAAATGTTTTACCTTATAACAAAAGCTACTTGAAGGATAGTTGTAGATCTGACCTCAAATGTTTAGAATGGTTCTTAACATAGGTTATGGTAAAATCTTTAATATGTATTTAAAGTGAAATGGAAGAAGTGTAAAGAAACAAAATGGTTTTCACAAAATGCAATTTATTTTGTCCTCACAGAAAATGAGTTTCAGTGAAGCCAAGAAATATATTAAGCCTTTCATATTATATGAAAATGACTGTTGATGCAACAACCAGCAGCAGTCTGATAATACCATTGGTTTTTCTGATACCGGATTGAAACCTTCTGGATTCATTTTAGTAGTAGGACATACATGATCAAATGGACAATTTCACACTCTTCGACTTAGTGTCGGATGATCATTCTGCCATGTGACAAATAAATTCAAATTCATTGTATTGCCATTACAACACATTTTACAAAGTTGGAAGCAATGTCTATTTCACAATAATTTTAACTGAAATACATTCTGAAAAAAACCTATAAAAAACCGATTCAGTTACTTTACATAGGTTTTTTTAACCTATATATTTTTTCACGATTCAGTTAGTCTCCTTTAAAAAACCGATTCAGTTACTTTACAAAGGAGACTAACTGAATCGTATTTTTTTAAAGGGCGTAAGTCCTAAAAAGTAAAATTTCGGAAAACAAGAAATAACTGTTTATTTTCAAAAGGGCGTAAGTCCAAAACGCCATATAACGCTTTGTTGACATACACCCTTTTAAAACAAATCACAGAAGTGCTATGCTGATTTCATCCATGACCATTCATTATAGGTAAGCCCTTTCAAAGCAAATAGGTAAGCCCTATGCAAATAGGTGAAGTGCTATGCTGATTTCATCCATAACCATTCATTATAGGTAAGCCCTTTCAAAGCAAATCGATGTATCTAGTTAAAGAGTACAAAACCACCAAAAACTGAAAATAAAAAAAATTGGACCTACGCCGTTTAAAAAAAAACCCGATTCAACTAGAAGTCAAAAAACGCGTAATGAGAAAAGAGCCTCAGATATAAAACAAAAATTATTTTCATTACTCTAAAAAAAACATCTGTTTTCGTTATGTGTTTGTCACCTGCAAAACCGTTCTTTAATAACCATTGTTTATTTCAGAAAAATTATATTTGCTATAAATCCTTTTTTAGTTTTATTTTATATATAAAGTAAATTATACAGCTGATTTCAACATACTAAAGAGAAAAGTCTCGTTCAATACTTTTTTAATGAAATTGGTTGGCATATGCTTGACCATATGAAGTGTTCAAAAAATCTTGCACTTTATACCAAACCAAAGGTCTCAAATATGCAAATTAGGGGTGTGCGAATAGTGATTTTTGAACTCGAGCCGAGCCGAGCCGAGCTTTTTCAAAAGTTTTCGAGCTCGAGCTTTTTCGAGCCGAGCTTTTTAACAATCACCAAATTATTAAAAGAAATTATGAAGCTTGATTTTAATTTTCAAAGATACAATAGACTAATGTTTGCATACCTTAAGTGACCGCCAGCTCAAAAATAGAAAGCTTATCCCCAAAACAAGTGAATTATCTGATTGGTTCATCAGTATTTTGTATTTTGTTACATAAAATTAATCAAACTGGCTCAGCAAATAATTTATGAAGAAAAATACCAAATTTAAAATCTACATTTATCTACATTATATTTAAGTAATAAACAATCCCAAAATACTTTACTTTAAAATAAACAGTTAAAATTACATAATTAAACTAGTTACATATAGATACTACAAAATTTAATTTCAAGAGTAGAAAGAAGTAGTTGAAAGGTTTTAAAATAGTTATATCTAGTAAAAAAATCACACATATACACTTAGTTAAACACAAATGAATGAAATAATATTTAAAAACAACAACAATTTATTGTAATCCTAAAATTAGTTGCATTTCTAAACTTTTGTGAAGAAAATAATGAACAATTAAGAAGAAAGATCATAAATAAATAAGGACGGAATAGAGAGAAAGAAAGAAACAGCTAACCCTCTCTCTTTCCTTATCAGTGGCCAGGGAGAGTTGGGGGGGGGGGGGGGGTGGAGGTTGTTTACTTCAAGCCCCTTCCCTGTTTTTTGCTCTTGTCTGATTCAGTGTGTGAGTTAATTAGGAGATAAGGAATCCTTACAACAAAATGCAAAAATACAAACTACTTGTCATACAACTATAAATGACAGCTCATATTTTTTGTCTTATTTTTATAAATCAAATGAGACCAAAATGAAACTTGTACAATATACCATTTAAGAGATAAGCCTTGATAAAACAATAGACTTAAATGCTGTATGTTACGTTCCCCAAGGTCAACTAAATATAGCTTCGATTTCCGTCTAAATGGAGATAATATTTGTTGTTACCTGTCAATGTCCTTTCCTTATCACTAGGGAATGTTTTTTGCTTGTTTTTCGAGGGAGGGAAACGCTCTTCCGGTTTAACGTGTCCAAAAATAGATTGCAATAATTATCTTTCCGATAAGAACTCTCTTATCAAAAGCTCGGCTCGAGTGTCGAGCTTTCTAGAAAAAAGTCGAGTCGAGCCGAATACTGAAAAGCTCGACCTAAAAACTCGACCGGTCGAATACTCGCACACCCCTAATGCAAATCCCTCTTTTTAATCTTGTTAAGAAATATATAACAAATTAGGTGGAATAAAAATGAGTAAAATAATGCAATTTTATATTTTAATATATAATGTAAAACATCAACATACAACAATATCAAAAACATAAATGATAAAAAATATTTGATCCGCAACGAATACAGCATGTGTGATGACAATTTGAACATAATTGTAGCACAGACCAGAGAGACACCCACGACCAGAATCCAATGGTTGAAGTTCAATGCACATTGGCAATTGAAGAGAATATCTTTCTGAAAGAACAAAAGTGTATTAATATAAAATATTGTAAATTGAAAATAGACCTTATGAAATTAGTGAAAACATTCAAATATTTACAACACATTATACACAAATGAAAGGATGAAACAATTCCTATAAACAAATGTTTCTGGAGAAATATAAAAAGAATTACAATTTTCAAAATATTATTATACTAACAGTTCCCGTGGCTTCGCTCACGATAAAAATTATAGTTCAACCTTGATAGCTCGAATCTGAAGGGCCTGAATTAAAAAAGAGTTTTATGAAAGAATATGTAATGTGTTTATATGAATAGCTGTTTAAATAAATAGGTCTAGTTATATAAATATAACGCTGTTATGGCATTGTGTAGGTCTTAAAAACATTTATGTCACACTGTGGACAGTCACAGTGGATAATGTCAGGTTTCTTTTCAAAGTCATAACTCGAGAACGGCTGGACCGATTTTAACGTTAAAAGTGTCAATTTTACGGTAATTGGTTGAATATTTGCCAATACGTCTCAGAATCATCAAATAGAGTATCAATTAAGTACGATAAAGCGATGAAAGTTCGAAACAGTAGCACTATCAGTCGGCAGTGTTTCAAACTTCCTTCACTTAGTTTACAACGTAATATATGGGCGGTTATTAATAATTTTAAAGGTTAACCACAGATTGCAGCACTTATTTTTTCCGTGCAAAGCCGGGACACACCATCGAATCGGATGTTTATACATCGATAGATGAAAAAGGAATTCGCCAAATTGTTTTAGGGCATGATTGTAATACATTGAGAACGCCATGAGAGAAAAAACTATAACTCCCGCTGCCTCATAGTTTGTTCATGATTAAATAGATAAGGTAGAAAAACTAATTTATGGATTAAATATAAACTAAGAAAAGGTAACTTTTATACAGTATGTATAACCTAAAAAAATCAACCAAACAACCATGATGAAAAAATTAAATTATTAAACAGCCGTAACAATGTATCGGTTTGTCAAGCTAATTACCCTCTGCTTGCTTGAATGAAATTGGAAATGTAAACAAAAGATCGACAATCACATTTATATGGGAACGTTTTAAAGCCTCTTCTCCACCAACTTACAATTTGAGTTTTGGAAATATATACTTAGCGGATACCTTCACCATAAAAGGAACGTCCGTGCAAATTTTTAAGGTTCGAAGTCCAATAGTTCGGGCTGTACGATGATAGGTCAGTTGTATTTGACAAATGTACGGTATAGGAAAGAAAAACGATAACTCCAGCTGCCGAGATAAAGATGGTGCCATCAGCGACGAAAGAATAATATTATTAATATTATTATTTGGTCGCTGGGTGTCTCATATACAGATTTTATTCTTAAACAGATGAGATACTTAAACTAAACGAAATGTAACTTTTATATAGTACATAATTATATACTAAAAATAAATCAACAAAAAACTATAAAAACCAAAACCATTATGAAAGAAATTAAATTGTTAGCAGCTGTAATATCGTCATACCTACATTTGTAAAGCTAACTACCAGCTGACTGATTGAATGAACATTGAAAATGTAAACAAAAATGGCCCAACATACTTTTATATGGAAAAAATTGAAAACTTTGACCTTGCTGAAAACCCCTTAAAACTTTGAATTTAGAAAAATCTGTTCTTAGCGGATGCCTACGCCCTGAAAGGAACGTCCACGCAAAATTTCAAGGTCCTAGGTCGTATAGTTTGGGCTGTGCGATGATAGGTCAGTAGTGGTATTTGACAAATATATAGTAGATTATAATAATATATAAATAAAAAATAAAAAATATTATAATTGTGTAATTTTATACATACAAAATTGTTTGGGACTTGGCTCCTCATATCATTAATAAAGAAATTAAAAAGGAGATTGAATTTAGGCATCATATAGGATTTTCTCTTCAAGCTCAAAAACAAACTATGTAAAATATGATGTGTCCTAAGTAATTTGGAGAACTTGACATGCCATCAGCTTGGTGAACTATATTGTGATATGAATCAAAGTGGGCGTAACCAACCTTGGAGCGGTAAACAACAAACGGTGGGGGATAAGTGAAACTCACCTATCGGGAAGTACGTACTTAATTTGTGGTTAGTTCATATACACATTCATTATTTTAGTTTAATTCATAACAACTAACAACTTCAATATTTTTACGATAAAATATATTAGCCTATCTATATGGTTTAAATTAAAATTGTAAATAGCTCTTTTTTCTATATCCAGTTTATTATTTGGCTCCAAATATAATCTCACATACAGGTACAAAGAAATAAAAAATAATAACTACAAGTAAAGAATTTTCCAATAATAAAAAAAATTTCAACAACTACTATGTAATCACTGGTTTTACAAACATCTTTTGGTGGCTGAAACTAACTCTTTTCCGCCAGAGGATCGAAAACTTTCGTCCCTAGGGCCGAAAGTCAGCTGATCATTTATTTGCTTCAAAGAACGCGAGGACATCACATCTCGCGCATACAAGACACAGCACACACACACAGATATGGCTTCTCGTGCTGTCATACAGCATTCAATAGGTTACAAAGACAGAATAGTTGCGATCATATGATTTTCGTAGCTGTGTTTGTTTAAACCATGCCAAAGAAGTTCATTGCTAATAAACTCAAAGTTTTGTTTTCAAGTATGCCAAATAAAAATCAGATTTTTAATGTTGTATAGGGTATATTTCATTGTGTAGTGTGGTAAAAAATGCATAAAATTAAAAACTTACCAAATGGTAGTACAGCCTTTAGATGTCAAATATTTTGTACTTTTTGAGACCGGTTTCGGTTCTATGACGAACCATCTTCAGTCATGCAAGTCATATTAATCCATAATATTAAAACTGGAGCACACTTTCATGATTGTCGGGATGTTAAAACATTTTTTTTACTATTTCTATATACAAACAAACACTTATATTTACAATTTCCCACAATCATGAAAGTGTGCTCCAGTTTTAATATTATGGATTAATATGACTTGCATGACTGAAGATGGTTCGTCATAGAACCGAAACCGGTCTCAAAAAGTACAAAATATTTGACATCTAAAAAGGCTGTACTACCATTTGGTAAGTTTTTAATTTTATAATACAAGGTGTCAAGGCTTCAGCAGTCCATTGAAAAATGCAGTGCGCACCTCGGCCAAAAGTGTTTTGCAGCTCTTGATTGTTTACAATTCTCGACTTCATCTTAAATTTGAAATACAATCTCGAGCCTGCAAAACCTCAATTTATGCCCTTGTTGCAAAATATACTATTGAAAAAAAAAATTATTACTATGCTCTGTTAGTACGGGCAAAATACTTTTTTATCCAAGGGCAAAATACTTTTTTCATCCAAGGGCAAAATACTTTTTTAATTTTATATAGATTTTGCGGCCATGAGAAATCGATTGAAACTGGCCACAAGATGGGGGGAAATCCGGTTTCCATCCTACAGCCCGTCAAAGTACCCATGTTATCGTTATGGCCATTTTTAACCAAAACAACTGATTGATATATTTAGGTTGTCTATATTTTATCCTAGAGCAAAACTCGGTATACCTAGAGTAATGACGAAATCAAAGTTTATTTCAAATCAAATTTTGAAAGAGCGTTTTAGGCCTTCTAAAATTTGCAGATACAGTAGAGTCCCGCAATCCCGGAATTCTGGATGGCTCGGAAAGCCTACCAGAGCAATAAAGTGCACTGAGATTAAAGGCCAGAGCATGGTGTGACACATATAAAACAGTTTTGGTTTTTCTTTCAGTTTTTTTTGTAGCTTTTAATGTAGTTTTTGTATTTTTTACTATGCAATAAATAAATGATTTCTTATAGAAATAACAGAAACTATTCTTATTTTTTTTATTTTTATTCACTTTTTGATAACTCGGAAATTTCACAAACCCGGACACCGTTCGGTCCACATTAGTCCGGGTTTGTGGGACTCTACTGTAATTCATATTTAAAAAAATCCTAACAGGGATCAGCCTATAGGTGTGCGCAGCAGGCATGCCATCAGTGCCATGGCATGCCTAACCTTAAGCCTTCTTTTGACATAGTACACATTTAACTTCACTTTCTGTTCGGTGTAATCGTCAAGTACCGTAGCCTTACGTCAGTTTTATATGGTGAGAATTATTTTAATAACTCATGCCTAAGGTCATATCTGTGGCAGGCAGAATACCGGACATCTGTCCTAAACATTTTGTTATAAAATCTTATAAGTTATTTAATATTTTTCACCTGATCTCCCTACATGAGGGATCTTATTTCAAGTCCATATGTGCATACACAGTGACCGATGTAGCCAATATGCCAAGTTAAGTTATCATCACCAATATAGTAGTGCGGCCAGTATAGGCATTGGGCATCGGCTTTGGCTTATAGCAGATCACAATCAGTTGTTGAATCTGTACTTCCTTGCAACATTACAACTTTTAAAAAACTCACCGCACCTGATTGTATACCATGACCACAAGGTAATTTTAAACAAAATGTAGGCAAGTTATTTTGTTTTCAGTCACCCTGCTAGCCTTTAGCCATATTAAAAGAAAATAACCTCCTTAAACACACATTCAAAGGCTAACTATACATGTAATCTATAAACTTACGACAAGATGTTAAACACTGGCTGAAATAAAGAACAGTTGATCAACAGTAATTACATTAGTAGTTCGAATAAGTAAACTTAAACAAAAATGGATGCATTTTGCATCAAACTTTTTATTATTTGCCCCGCCAAATAATAGGTCCGTTTGAAAATTTATAATTTTATTACAGATATTCAAACACTTTAGTTTGACTCAACATTTTCGGCGCATTGAACATCAGCTTGAAGTTGGGCCCATCTCAAAAATTAATCCTATATATATATATATGCCACTGTCATATTCTAACACGGAAGGTTAAAGTCGGATGAATGGTTGGGTGTTCCTTGTACTTCTACAAGCAAGAAGAGTAGACAGAAGAACAGTGAGTTCTTGCTACCCTTAATCGCTTTTCCAAATTTTATATGTTTAAAACGTTGTATTTTCAGAATAGGAATCAAGAATCAAGAATCAAGAAGTTTATTTCCATAAGTATATACAATATTTACATTAGACATAGCAATATAGACTTGGAAATTATTCCCCACAAGACTACTCATCTGTGTGTGGGGAAGAGTGTCTCAGTCACTTTTATATTACATGGAAAACTTCTTAAATTAATTTAAAACTACAGAAATACAATTGGCTAACAAATTTAGAAAAGAAATATTAGGGAAATTCGTACAAAACATGATTTTTATATGTAAAAAATATGGGTCTACTATATAATATTTTCTCTCATATTAAAAAACAATATATATATATATATATATATATATATATATATATATATGTTTATTGAATTACAACTAGTATAGAACGCCAGATTGGACTGTAAAAAAATCATTGATTTAAATTTGAAAAAAAACTAAACTAAAAAATTTGATAAATAACTGAAGAAAAATTATTTAGGTGTAGGGCGACCTAATTAAAATTTCCGCAGCTTCAGCGCCGATGCGAAGCAGCCACTCCTCAACCCTCCGTTTGTAAATAGGTTTGTGTATAGGAAACAAAACAATGAATTTTTACTGATTGATTTTAATTTCTGTTACTTAGCATTACATTACAGACCTTTGAGAATCTATTATTTTGCAAATTTAAATATAGGCTATGTAGGCCTGTACTTCTTTCGGTCAGTAACAACCCATTATTTATAGGTACTGGTTACAAAAACGCCGCTTTAAAGCATCGGCTCGTATAAATCTATTTACAAATAATATTATTTAGTTTTAAAGTCATAAATATGATATACTTACATTTTATAGGTCAAATTTGCCAAGAATGCTCCATTGTGTTATGGTATTTTGTCAAATCCAACCTGCTGGCACTCCGAATGTTGGAGGTCTGCGCATGCCTATGGATAAGTTTAAATCAGATCAGATATCTGGGGTCCAACAGCATGTAGTTATGACTATAAATTGCCTAAACTTATGAGTTCTCGGCAGTGTCTTTGAAAATTTCTCAGGGTTTGGACCCTGGGAAAAAATAATAGCAAAAAACAAGAATAAAAATAATTAAAAATACATAACAGCAACATTTAGCAAAAACCCAATCTACAATTTAGGGCCTATACACATGAGGTCAGTAGCTGTCATGGTTGCGCGGCAACTGCCACGTTGTACTTTTCACAGTACCAAGGAGCGAACGGGATCATATTATACAACCATGCACTTTGAATCAACACCGATATGTAACAACATGAGGTGTCTCTGCTTTATTTTATGCCTTTCTTAAGTTCATTTGGAGTTTTGCTGAGTTATCTTCACTAAATGTTTGTAGTTTAAGTTAATTAAGACACTCCGTGGCCACCAGTGGTGCACAAATATTTTGTCTGAGTCATGTTTTTCTTTAAAATAACCAGTTAAAACAGTTTGATTTTTCCCTTAGATATGTGTTTTCTCTGTTGTACTTTTGATAATTTCAAAAAATTGCATTGTTTCCCTACGGTGAAATAAGTCAGGCTAAACATGTCTAATGAGAAAAATGAAACCTTGCACCTTCCTCCACTGTGTAGGAGCAAGTTTCAATTAATAAGAGAACTTGGCTGCCATTGGTTGTTGGGCTATTAATTAACAATCCTGTCTAAGGAACATGCCAACCTTAGTCAGTAACAAGGCTACAAGATCGCGCCACTATCATCAGGATCATCACACTCATCCTTCACTCATATTCAGGGTAACGTCCTCAATGAGGTACCTGTCTTATTAAAGTGATTAAGTGATTGAAAACTAAATTAGTAGCAATTGATCAATGGACCTACCGTAGTAGTATGTTGAGGTGAGTGCTGGTGCCAATGAAATTAAATGAATTGACGTTGAATCTGGTGCTTCCATTTATTTGCAGAAGGTGGCCATCAAAACATGTTGTTATTCAGAATTTACTAAGTTTAAGTAAGGTATGTTCCTAAAACAAAACAACATCAATTTATATTATAACAGGGAATCAACATCGAATACTTTATTTATGTACGGCCTGAACTTACTAAACACCCTTTTTCAATATTATATTAAAGGTTTAATATGATACACTTTGCTTAATATTTGGGTTAAAATGCACTATTGGGGATAGTTTCTTAGCCTATTAAATGGAGTAAGATTTGATAAGGCTGATATATCTCCTAAGTAGGGCCTATCTTATTAAACTAAGAGTAGGGCTGCCATACGTCCCGGTTTGACCGGACCGGGACAGTCCCGGTATTTTGCTCTTGTCCCGGTGTCCCGGCCAGTATTCCTGATGTCTCGGTCAGTTTTTAAATTGCGTAATATGTTATTAAATAATGAACTAAACCTGTAGTTTAACAAGTTTGCTGCGGCAAACGAAGAAAGAAGAAAACATTCTTTTATAATATATGTACTTTTGTTTTTAAGTTGTTTTTCATTCGCATAAAAAACATTGGTATTTCTCATTGAAGTAAAATAAATTAATTGTAAGTTTTGTTTCATGTAATGAATTATTATCACACTTTACCATGGTAAAAATTTCATTGTCACAACACCAAAAATAACAATAATTTTTTTCAAATCATTAAAATTCACAATTTTACTCAAAAACTTTTATAAATTTTTACCAGATTATAAGTTTGATCAAAAGTAAATTTTACCTCAGTAGCCTACCTAATTAACTATAATTAACACTTTTCCTCTAAAATTTCCAAAAATTTCCGGGGGAGGCTCACCTTCCATGCCCCCCAAACCCCCCCGGTGTGTCACACACTGGAGCATCCTTGGTTAGTTGTCCCGGATTGACCGCTTGAAAATATGGCAGGCCTAACCAAGAGGTAATGTAGCAGTGCCCAAAACTATTCAATCCTTCATTTTATTGTGTCAAATAATTTTAGTCAAACAACAAGGCTAATCGATGATCTCGTAGAATGCTGTCAATTAATCGATTGCTGTTGTTGGAAATGCAGACACAATGTAAACAGAGTACAGTTGTGATTCATAAATTTCCAAAGTTAATAGCCTATTTATAGCTAGGTTATTCTAAAAAAAACTGTTTACCATTATTACACTTATTCTTCCTAAACCGATAATAATTAATGACATTAAGTTTCTAAAACGCAATATACTAATGTAAATAGGCTACCGACAAAAATTTACTGGTACATTATTATCATGAATATTATCCAAGGAAAAGTAGGCTACCGATGACATTTAGTAGATCTTGTACTCAAAAGAGAATAACACTATAGGACTAATTGTAGAGATATGTTTGAATTTTGAAATAAATAGGTAGGCTAGGTCTAGTTTAAATGTTAATTTTATGTTTTCCCAAAAGTTATTGTTATCAACTTTAAAACAATTATTTAAAAAATAAGTAATAATTTTGCGCTGATTGAAAAAATGATTGCATACCCATTTTTTTTGTCGGCTCTTCAAAAGAAAGCTAAAATAAATTATGTATATGCCTATCTTAAGTTTTATATATATAGGCTATAAAACTTATTTTTTATAAACGAAAACCTTAACTGCCAAGCCAATAAGCCTGTGTGATGACTGCGAAGTACCTTAGAGGCAATAGTCACATAGGCCAGCCAGAGCTGACCGCTCTTGATGGAAGAAGTAAGTTAGTACTGGGAGTCGTCCACCACTGGGATTGAACCAGAGACATTTAACAATATTTCGGGCAAGCGCTTACCTCTGCTATATTGCCTCAGTAAATACATATATAGCTAGGCCTTATCCTAACCTTAACTATCATAATATGACTCAAACAGGGGTTAATTTCAGCCGTAGCTCACCGGAGCATACCGGAGCGCAGGTTCGGTACATCTCAATTCACCGGTGCGGCTCCGGACCGTCTTTTCTGGCCACGTCAATACTATTCAGGAAACGACTTTTGATAAAGTGTACAACTCTTTCCAAACTTGGGAATTACCTAAGTCAACTTTACAGTCCTATTTTCCTTTACATAGCTATGCGCACCATAACAGAAGGTGCGAAAGTATACAAGGCCTAAGCATTATACAGTTGTCATAAACGTAAAAAAGTACCAATTTTAATTGCAATTCATACAAATGTTCCAGGGGAGGCCCTTCGGACCCCCCATCCTGCTGGAGGGTATTCCATACCCCCCCAGCCACCCGGTGTGCCATAGCTCCGGTACTTTTTTCTTTATAAATTAAGCCCTGGACTCAAATATCAAAACCTAACCTTAAATAAGGTATTATTGAAATTTCACCTTGATTTCAAAAGATTTTTAAGCCGTACATCCTTTAATATACATCAGGTCTTAAGGACCAACTTCCAAGACAACATTTTATTACAGTTTCTGGTTTTTCAGCCAGAGCTAACAAAAAATCCTTAAATCCCAAACCCAAATTAGAGCAAAAATTACTAAATTAAAAAAAAATTATAGCTTAGACCTTATCTGAGAGGTAACATACAATATTAGAAAATTTGTATTAACCTTTTACACAGTTTATAGGGCCTACTTGTTATCTCTAAGCTCAGCTTACTAATCTGAGGCAGATAAAAACTTGTACCATCAGCTAGATTACATTTTTAGTTTTACTCTAACCTCAAGGATACAAATGAGTCCTGAAAACCTGGACTACAAAATGTCCTTAAATAAGTTTAAGTCAAACTGCAACAAACATGAAAGCTTAAGATTACAGTAGAGCCCTGCAAATCCGGACTAATGTGTACTGAACAGTGTCAAAGTGTCAAGGTTTGTTATCGTTATTCGTTATCGAAAAAGGAGTAAAAATAAAAATTAGTTTACGATAAGTCTGCGTTATTCCTGTAGAAATTAATTATTCGTAGAAATATAATTGGCTAACTTAACTTATGTCATACAAAATTAAAAACTTAAACCTCATCTGTTAAAACAAACAAAGAAAACCAAAAACTTTTGTAGCCTACTCTAAATAGATAAAAGTGCACTTAATTGCTCAGACAGTCTTTCTGAGCTATCTAGAATCCCGGGTTATTGAAGTTTTGGTTTTGAGGGTACAATTAAATCTGTATAAACATAGGCTTAAAGATTTTGGTATGAGTTTTAGATCTGATCCTCGCCCAATAATTAATCTTATGGCCCATGGATAAATTATAATATCCTTGTCCATTCTACAGCCCAGTGGGGGGTGGGGAAATCTAAAAATATGTCAAAGGCGAATCAAAATCGATATATTGTTGATATTTCTTCGGCGTTACTATTTTCAGTTATCATGAGAATATAGGTATTGGGTTAATCAACTAAAAACCGGTAAATTGATGACCTACATTAGATCACCACTAAGAATTGGGTTTACAATCTGATCTTCATCATTTGTGAAATTTAGGCCTATCTTTGCTAAAGTTAAATCATGATGAGAATACCGTTTATTACAAAATTCCAGCTAAGACACTTTATCCAACCACCAACATAACCTGTACAGGAACAAAGTCTATATATAAGTTCCTCACACCATCTTATGAAGATAACATAATTATAAAATATATTCACACTTAAAAGGAAAACTGTGCATACCTTCAATGTGTAAGGAAATTCTGGATTTTAAACACGTAGGTAAGTGTAAAAACCTAAACTATCATCTTGAGAGTTGGGTAACCTTATTACTACAGGATAAACTTACCTAATTTGGTTACTTGTATTGTATTGTATATGCCATCAACTGAATGTATAACAATTATTTCTGCTTACAATGCCTACTTTGTAAGTCCGACATTGATATATACTTGTTACGGTCCTGACTTGGCGTCTTGAGGCACTTCACGAAATCACGACACCAATCGAAATAACTTAATTCCAGAGACCGTCAAATGTGCAATTCAACAGCAGTCTGATCATAAATCAAAAACAATATCTCTAGGAATATTCTTTATTTTTAACCTTTTATTCTTTAACTTTCGCTTTAGCTTTAGCATTACAAGCGCTATCGCAGCACAGCAGTAAATGAAATGTAGCAAATTAAACGCAGATTTTCATGCTATGCAGACACTGTTATAACTCAATTCGTGATAAATAGATAACTTGTAACAGATATATTAAACACCATAATTTAAATAGCTTGGACAATGGTTAGTACGCCATAAAACAAAGTTAACACAACCTACAACCACAACTACAAATGCCAGACAAACGACATACGACATTATTTTGACATTTAATAGCTCAACAAGCCAGACGTTTTGACGGGTGACGACGACTGCCGAAGTCAAAAGTTCAAATCAGCAACCAAAAAATGTTGTAAACTAAAAAATAAAATATTGAATCACAAAATTAACAACCTACTCATCGATTAGATCATTCCTCAAGATATAAAATTGATGCCGTTTAAGTTTCATAATTTTTAATGTAATAATAAAAGAGGAGTTAGACTACATAAGTGATTCTTGAGTTGAGAATAAGACTCTCTAACGTTCGTCAATTATTTATTATTGTTTTTCATTAAATTTGAATTTTCATTCTTTCTAATTTAAATGCATTGAAAAATAGAAATAGTATAAAAATAAGAAATAAATAAATATAATATACATTTTTTAACGTTTGATAAAAACACAATAGTTTTTAAGTTTCTGCTTTTTGTTTTATTGTTTGGTTTCCAACAAGCAAAAAGTAAAATACTAGAGTGGTTATTGCATGTTGACAATATACAGTCATTTTTTTGTATAGTAAATAATATGTTATTGTATTTTTATAAACTTTGGCTTTGGAGTTCTTGTTTTAGAAAACGACTCTATAACTCATAATTTTTCCAGCACTTTAAACTACGATAAAAAATTAAAAATAAATTTAGTTTCAAGATGACAACCATAAAACTAGATTTTCCAAGCTTAAAATTATAAATTTGAAGTTCACAACTCCTAAACTTAATATTTCTTAAGTTACATAAATTATTATGTATTAGAAATTTCTTTTAAAGTCTCAAAGTCTTTACTTTTGTCAGTTATTTTTTACTTATTTATGGAAAATAATCATACTTTCGGCTGGGATTCAAAGACATCTGAGTTAGTTTAGAAAATTGAATCAATTGGCAAAACCACAATTTGTAGCAGACCAATGTGGCCAACAATTTGAGCAATCATCACTGTCACGCCTTATAGCAAGTTTATTTCCGTCGATTAACCGCTGTCAGTGAATAAATAAGATTGCTTTTCACACCCAATTGCGAGTTAGCAATCCTACATTTTTGCCGTTTATCAACGATCGGCAAATACGCGGGCGCGATCTTTTTTCACGGCCGATCGCGAGTTTAGTAAATCAACATCGGCTGTTAATCTGCAATCGGCAAAGACGCGGCCGTTTGTAAATTTTGCAAAGCTAGATTTGCCGTCGATTCGTGATCGGTAAATACACGCGATCGTTTGTCACGGCCGATCGCGAGTTTCATAAAGCTACATTGGCCGTTGATCCGCAATCAACAGATACGCGCTAGCGTATTTCGTGGCCGTTCGCGACCAGTGCTAATCTATTTTGGCGTTCATCCACGACTGGCAAATACGTTCGATGGTTTTTGCGGCCGATCGAGAGATTTGCAAAGCCCCCAATGCCGTTTATTGATGATCAGCAAATACGCACAATAGTTTTTAACGGACGATCGCGAGTTTCGCACAGCTGGACTTGCCGTGTTTTTGCGATCGGAAAATACACGAGATCGTTTTCCGTGGCTGATAGCGAGTTTTGCGAAGCTGCATCCGCTGTTTGTTGCGATCGCTAAAACGATCCCGTCCCGAAAAATTTCCCGAAGTAAATAAAATCCCGCCCGAAAATCGGGAATTTAATTTTCCCAAAAATTTTCCGAAATTTCGGGACCCGACCATCCCTAGCATCAATCTATATTATGTACCGTGTCTCACTTAAGTACAGCAAAAGCTCAATTTTGATTCATTATGCCTACTACTCTTAACGTATTGTTTTCCCTTTTACTCAACAATATTTTTAAACCTATTCCCTCTTCAGACACCAATTTGATGGCCGATGAAAAAAATCTGTTTCTTAGTGGAAATCTTACATTGAATGTAAATTAAAATACAATTTATGTTTCATTTTTGAATTTTATTTGCCAAACTCCACCAACGGTCAGCCCACCCGTAATAGCAAGTCGTGGGCCACACGTGATCTCTGTGGCCACTGGACGCGCGGACACAAACACAGCCATCTTCTGTTCCTTGGCAGACTCCACGATCCGTTCCTCATTCGACTCTTCCACATTAGTTCCACTGGAAGTCCCTGAAGTTCCAGGAAGTAAAACATGACGTCTCAGCTTCCCCAGCGTTCCCATAGTGGGCAGATGAAATTCTGCTAAGTTCACGATGTCCGCCAAACTCGACCGTCATGCAAACCAAAATTCGAAATGTTAATGAAGATACTTCAGAATCCAGCCGTAAAGTCTAAATCCACTCAGACACGCTTTTTATGCAGTAAACTCAAAAATGTGACAATTTTTTTTCACATTTCTAACAATCATGGCGAATAGTGTTTTTTTTAGAGGTGTGCGGATATCCGAAAATTCGGATCGGATCGGATATCCGAATCCGATCCGAGGGTTTTATAACTATCCGGTAAGACTGACTAGATATCCGACTATATCGGATAGACTGCATATTTTGGGGTAAATTTTTAAGAATGATCTAATTATAAAGTCTGGAAAGTCTTCCAAACAAAACTAGTCACTGCCAACGAGAGTACAGTGGTGAGAGAAAACATCGCAGAGCAAAAATTACACTTTGAAATGTGACGATTCACGATTGCGGCTTGAACAACGCCTCAACACGATGCGATTATGTAGTGGTATGCATCAAGCGATGTATTTCGGTTGCTGATATTGCGACTCGTGATAAGATCGAGATCGTTGTATACGATCAGAGTATTGCGCAATACCCGACGCGATAACGAACATCCTAAGATAAATTCTTGTATCATAGCATTAAATCAGTTAACAAATAATAGTACATCCTTTATTAGATCTGTCACTGTCGTGATCTCGATCAGTATCCGTTACCGACAAAACATCGATTGGTACGAGAATCACAATCAAGACAAATCAAGAGTTCGTCAATGACCGACAGTTTCTCCACAGTCGTCTTCAATTGCCAAAACGAAATATCCCGTAAATACCCCATAAATAAATAGTCGTGTTGATGATTCATACGACTATTTCAGGCCGTAAATATCTTAAGTGGCCTGTTGATACGATAAAATAAAAAGCCTACAATAATTTTGGGCTGCCAAAGATTTGGCGAACCTGTTCATTTCATTGTTTGTCTTTCCATCTCACATCGTGTTTGAATGTCGTCGTCTGCTTAACTCAAGAATGTCTTTCTTTCAATTGTATTAATTTATTTATCAACTAAGCAATTACCTACCTAGAAATACAAAGTTGAATGATCAAAATTAAGTTTTTATTTTGTTGAAATATTAATCTTTGACGAATTTAGCCGAGCCGTATTTCCAATACGTGATAAAATGGACATTCTTAGATAACAGTAAAATACTTGATACTTGATACTCGATACTTGATGTCTTCATCAATGACTGGATTTCCCAGATAGATTGCGTCATATAATCTTTGTGGCGGCAGTCAGAACAGTGGCTTCACATCCAGTTCACCAAGTGAGTTGATAGGCCTGTCCACCAGTCTCCGCTGAATAGTATTTTTGAAAATTTTTATATCCAATTTTTTCACATCTTCTGGTAGGCTATTGAAACATTTCATAGCAGCCACAGGGAAACTGTTTAAAGTTTTTGACAACCTGCACCGAGGTATATTGATATCCTCAGCTCTTCGGGTGCTGTAATGGTGCATATCTTGACGTTTTGTACTGAACAGTAATAAGATATTGTTGATATCTTGACGTTTAAAATGCTGAATTGACAACCTACGCCTGTGATAATAATTAGTGAGTTTGTTTGTTGTTTATTTTCTAAAACAAATAAACTTTTATTTGTTCTAATTAAATGACCAAGCTTTAATACTGAAACCCACAACATTTGAAACTCATCTTGAAATTAGGTTAAGTTTACTGCTCAGACTTATTATTTTATAGTATTATTTTGTAGGGAATCAAAATCTTGGTTGTCAGGCATTAATGCATGAATAAAAATGTACAGCTTTCTTCAAATGTGAAGAGGTTGGTGAATCAAGTTTTATATTTAATTCTTTTGTCTTATCACTTAGGCCTAGTCACTGATCAAATAATTTATTGATTTATGAAAAGGAATAGAACAAAAAATACTGAGGCATAAAAATGAACAAATTTAGATTGCATTGAAAAATGAATTTTTAAGTAACCTAATTCTGGAATTTATTTAGGAATAATAACCTTGTTGAATTAAATACTAACTATGCTTAAGGAGAATCAATAAATTTCCAAATTACTAACAGATAATTAGTTGTACCTTTGCATACTTAATTGACATTTGGCCTGCATTGAAAACAATATATCTGAACAATCAACAACTCAGGGCTATCAAGGCAAACCTTACCTTACACATTAGGATAATTCAATTCAATTCAATAAGTAACTTTTTTCAGTGGTTTTAACAGATTATTATTACTGTTCAGTAGAAACCCATGGTATTGAATTTTGAATAAAGAAAATTTTGTTCTAACAATAAATTTTTTTTTGGGAAAATATGTATGGTTGTATATTTTGTGATGTGTTTTTATTTTCTAATTAAATATTAATAATCTTTATTATCAAACCTACATATAATCATAATAATAATAAAACAACAACAACAACAGTAACAACAAAAACACACAAAGTGTTTTAATATTGGAAACCATTAACTTGTAAGGGAGTACTTTGCTGCAATTTTATACCTATTAAAAAGGAGCTACAGTACCGTAGTTAAAAAAATTAATATCTTTGACACATAACAAACATACTGCTAAAAAATATAAACCTCCAATATGGTTCAAACAAATTTAACAAAAAACCAAGAATTAATAGAGAGACCGTGTAAATAATAAATATGCTCCAAAAAATGTCTCTGTTAGTATATAAGCAAAACAAGAATGACAAATTTAATTTATGGAACTTAGATATAATAAATAAATAAATAAATAAAATAAAATAAATAACGTCTTTATTTGAAGCGCTTGTCAGCAGCATGCTGTTTTTCACACAATAACTCTGGTAATAAACTGGTTCAACTACTTATTGCTGTGGCCATTCAATCCAAAGTAGGTTTTTGGCCTCCGCGAAAGTCCACCTCCATTGTTCTCTACTCTTAGCCTCTCCCATGTTACTCCAATCCGTCGAAGTTCTTTCTGTATTTGCTCACGCCAACGCAGTTTTGGTCTTCCTAGTTGTCTTGTGCCTACTGGTCTCCCTTCTGGCCTCCTTGATGAGGGTTTCTCCTGGTATTCTAATACTTCAAAAAATACTAATACTGAAACAAAACTAAAACAAAACACAATTCTACTACTACTTACAACTAGTTAAAACTTTTAATTAGTTAAAACTTAAAACTAGTCAAAACTTACAACTAGTTAAAACTTAAAACTAGTTAAAACTTAAAACTAGTTAAAACTTAAAACTAGTTAAAACTTAAAACTAGTTAAAACTTAAAACTAGTTAAAACTTAAAACTAGTTAAAACTTAAAACTAATGAAACTTACAAATGAAACTTACAGTACACACAGACGCGTCCATTTTCCATTCCTTGGCAGACTCTAAAACAAAACTAAAACAAAACACAAGCAAAACACAATTTTTTTTTTTAAAGAGGGTGGCGGCCTCTTTTTACCTTGCATTTGCCCCCCCACATGGGCCTCAGGCCTGTGCGTGGAAGTTATCAAGCAAACCCAAGGAGTGAGCCGGTACAGTACAAGGAAGAACAGTACTGCTAAAAGTATGCGGCATCATCGGGACTCGATCCTGCGACGCTGCCGCCACAGAACCGGGGCCGAGTACGCTACCAACTGCGCCACCGACTCACCAACTACTACTACTACTTACAACTAGTTAAAACTTACAACTATTCTACTATTCTACTACTACTTACAACTAGTTAAAACTTACAATTAGTTAAAATTTAAAACTAGTTAAAACTTAAAGCTAGTTAAAACTTAAAACTAGTTAAAACTGAAAACTAGTTAAAACTTACAGTACGCACGGACATGTCCATCTTCCGTTCCTTGGCAGACTCTTCTACCGTTCCTCATTCAACTCTTCCAGACCAGTTCCACTGGAAGAGAACAGTGCAACTACGAAAAAAAAACTAAAAGCAAAATTAAATTATCTAAAACAAAAAGCTCTATGAAAAAACACTACTTATGCTTTCAACGGCTATTAAAACAAAATGTAAAAATTAAAAAAAAGCTTAACGAAGAAAACTAAACTACTTTATGCATTCAACTACTAGATATCACTAACTTGTGTTCAAAGAGTTCCAATGAGTCCCTACTAATTGAATATCTGATTCACATATTTCCTGGCTCCCAACTCTTGAGGAAACAAACACAAGCAACACATCAGTGTATGAACTTAAAAAAAAAATGTTTAATGGAAACCGAGACAAGAGACCAAGAAGAAAGATTAATCACTGCTGAATAAATAGGAGCAGCACTATTAGAAGAAAACAAAAGAAAAAATCGTACACTTACAACCAAACTACTCAGCATGGAAGCCAAAATCGATCATTTGGAACAAACTGAAGAAATGTATCTTTACTTTCTAGTATAGAAAATGTACAACAACTAAATACTGAATGAAAAACACAAAATTCTAAGCAAAGAGAGCATCTTCTCAAAATGGAAAACAATTTTGAAGAGCATGATAGAAAGTAGGAACAACTTATAACTGACTGTGACTTAAGAACTGCAACCTAGAGAGAAAAATTGCATTGTTATAAAGAAAATTTTTCAAGAAGATAATTCAAACCAAGAAATGGCACTTCTGAGAAAAGGCCATGATATACCAGATGGAAGGCTCAAAAACTGAAACAAAACTCAAAAATTCATCTGATAAAAATATAAGAGACTTATCAAGATGTGAAACATATCAAAACCCCCCTCAAAATGCTCAGGAAAAGAATCTTTATCAGTAACAGACATTATGACAAAAAAAAACCGAATAAGAAAGTACAAAACCAATACAGCATCTCACTAAGAGTTAATAAATTTAAAATCTCTGAACACCTCCTTAGGAACAAGCAAATAGTGATGAAAGCAATAAATCAAAAGCTTTACCATTACTGATGCCTTAAAACGCAAATGAGAAACATAATTCCCCACCTGCATCAGCCAAAATTCATGAAGAAAATGAAAGCATATATAGAGGATTTTTTTTTAACGAAATCTTTAAAGACACAACAATTGGGAGAGCCTGTCAAATTCCGGCTAAAAGCAGTATAAAATAACAACTGGAACTGGGAGTCTGTCAAACTCCGGCCAAAAAAAACGGTTAACAACAACAACTGGATCTGGGACAGTCTGTGAAACTCTGCTAAAATCAGTCAAGCACAACAACTGGAACTGGGAATTAATTGCCCAACAATGATAGGCGCTGTTCCTGAGTCGATATCTCAAAAATGTATGTAAAAAATGCAGTGAAGTATTTTTTTCTTATGATCCCATGTTATTTTTAAACTATATATAAATTACATTCATAGTAAACCCTCTTATTAACCAATAAAAAGATTGATCTTTCCCAGACCATAACGTTGATGATATTAATGCAGAGCAAACACCAGAATACCAAAGCAAGAGAGTTGATGGGAAAATCCCAGTCTCTTACGCTGACAAGGCCTCCGGAAAAAAACACCAGCACAGAAAACTCACTCCAATGTCTCATTCCAACA
Organism: Flexamia atlantica; assembly: GCA_035578135.1. Classification (NCBI taxonomy): domain Eukaryota; kingdom Metazoa; phylum Arthropoda; class Insecta; order Hemiptera; family Cicadellidae; genus Flexamia; species Flexamia atlantica. The sequence continues at coordinate 28,384,410 of JAQJVK010000005.1, read as the reverse complement.
GGACAAATTTCTAGTGTATATCAGCAGGCGAAACACAAAATACAAATCAAGATATTTTTTAAACTCAACTCTAACAAGGGAAGCCCGGCTAATGAATTAACTCAAAAAAGGGGAAATAATGTAGTAATCGTGCACAAAAACATCAGTGAGCTAGGTAAAAAAAATAGAAAGACTTAAACATCTACTTCAGGAAATATACCCAAGTATTCCCGTTTTAACAGAACATAGCCTGTACCAGAAAAACTGGAATCCACAAAGATCAGTGGGTACATGATTACAACCGACTTCAGCAGAGAGGCACACAAACTAGGGGGAGTGGCAATCTACTCTACAGAAGATCTTTTCTACTTATTTCAACCAACTGAGATATCAACCCTTCATCAAGAATCTGTATGCGAAGTTGTAATGATGAAATTCAAGGCAAAAAATTCACCTCAAATTCTGGGAATTTACCGATCTCCCGACGAAAATATTAAGCCAGCTGAAATAATTTCAGACATTCTTGAGCTCCACCAAGCTGATAAAATACCTCATAAATATGATCATATGGGATATAACATTGGCAGACTAGAACCAGATATTAGAAACACAGTACTGGAGGATGAATTGGCAACACATGACATCAGAAGGTATCCCCTGCTAGCGACTCGAATAACTCCACACCGCCACATCCATCGACTGTGTCTGCTACAACACTTCCGAGCAGGATGTAAACGCTCATGTAATCCATACAGGTCTCGCTGACCACACAGCGCAAAAATGTATAACATTTAAGATAACCTGTGGAAACATAAATCCTCAGACTGCCAAGAAGAAGAATGATAAATAGCAGCCAGAAACCTGCAAAACCTAATATCCTTTCTCTCAGAACAAAATTGGGGGAAAAGTATATGCTGATACTATCCCCAATGCTGATACTTTTTTCAACAACTTCAATCACACTCTCCAGCTGGCCCTAGACATTACGCGTCCTTTAAGAAAAAAACTGGAAAAACAACTCAAGTTCTATGACAGAGATTGCAGAACATTAAAAAACACATACCATGGAGCCCTCCACAAGTACCAGATAACAGGCAACATTATCGACAAACAAGATATGGTGGACAAAAAAATACCATGGTGGACAAAAAAATACAGCTATTCTTAGCTGTATAGCCAAGTTTGTTCTTGTCTTCTGGCTGAGACAAACTTCAACACCCACTTTCCAACAATAAACCAAAAGCCCTATGGCAATCATCAACACTGGAGGAAGGGCAAAGCCAAAAGGCTCCAGAAATTAAAATAAAAATTGAAGACAATCATCAGAGACCCTTCTTTAGTAAGTGAGCATTTAACAAATTTTTTTCAACAAATACTGATACAATGCTATCTCAGAGTAGGATGACTTAGGCCCCTTGCACACACTCCGATTTTTATCGGTCCGGAAAATATCGGAACTTCACATTCCAATAGTGGCGGCCGGTGGAGAATGGGAGCTTGCATACGGTCCGTCCACCATTCGATCTGGCACGATCGCCGGATAGCAGCCGGACGCGCTACTGTAGAGAGCCTGCGCCGGACTGGCACCGGAAAGACAGTAGTGCATGTGACTAAACGGAGGCTTGCACACCTACCGGTAATCTCCGTTCCGGCGTCAGTTCACATTCAACATATAATTTCATTATAATTAATTTATTTAAGTGTGTTTAAGTTTTTTTGCAGTTTTATATTCCACGTTTAACTTGTAACAGGTTTCTTTAACCGTCTTTGAATAGGCCTACATTGATTTATGTCTTGAATTGGTTGTAAGTTAAAAGATAGTCAAGTTCAACATTTAATTTAAGGTCATATTTTTTAGATTTACTGCCCCAAAATAAAAGAGGGTTAGATTTTTACATATTTCTTTCAAGATTCTTACTATATTATTTTGAATTATAGACTAACCAGCAATTGCCCAGTGAATATCTGTCTTTGTGGTTGAAAGACAGATATTCACACAAGCATCCATACTTTCACATTTATATTATTAATAGGATAAGCAGCTTAAGTGAGTAAGATGTTTGTTTATATCCTTAATTGAACTGAATTTGTGATGAGTAAGTATGGATTTTGACTAATTATAAAATATACTGAACAACTGAACTAAAGAACTCTGAAAATGACAAACTAAATTAAGAAAAACATTGTTATCTACCATAAACTAATAAATTAAAATAAATGCATTTATTTGTTTAACTCTGAATTGCATTTATTTTTTAAGATAAATGACTTAAAAGCATCTAATTGAAAAGGATTTGACTATTCACATAATTAAAAAAACCAATGACTGCATTTTTTTTAGTAGTAGTTTGATGAGTCACGCCATATTCTGATAGCAAAGAAATACTCACACACATTCTCATTACTTTTGTCCCAAACAATCTATCTATCTGTGTAAGCGAAATTTTTGCATAGCAATTGTGAGCATTTGGAAAGTCGCATGATGATGGGAGAGGGCTCAAATTAAAGGTATTGCTTCCAGGGACTCGGAAAAAATACTGGAATTTCTTGAAATTTATCAGGAAACTGAGGAAACGAAAAATAACCAAAAGTATCTACCATTTAAAAAGCATTTCACAAGGCAGGCACACGGCAATCGAGCAGCCGGCCCGATTAAATCCGGATAGTGTGCAAACAATGCTTGTCCGTTACAAATCGGACCGATATTTACCGGTCCGACACAAATCGGAGCGTGTGTAACCGCCCTTATTCAGAAAACAGAAATATAGAAAAGCTGACAGAAACACCATGCCCAGCAACTCTCACTTTAACAGCAACAAATGAAAATGAAATTGAAAAGACAATTAAGAGTTTAAAGCCCAAGTCATTAGCTGGCTTCGATGAATTTCCCTCCAAAATGGTGCAAAACTGCATAAACAAACTCACTGCTCCGTTAGTGAGCATTATCAACCAATCACTCAAAAACGGCAAATTTCCCTATGCATCAAGAATTTGTCAAATATACCCCATACACAAAAAAGGTCCAACTACAGAGCTCTAAAACTACCGACCAATCACTCTTGTTTCTACATTTGCCAAAATCATAGAAAAATCGTCCTAATCAGACTGATGAAACATATAACCCAACATAGTCTGCTAACTGAGATTCAGCATGGCTTTCTGAAAAATGAATCGAGGCAACCACAGCCTTGGTAACCTAAATGAATGCATCATTGAACAAATTGAAAATGAATAGTTTGTATCAGCCATATTCCTTCACTATAGCGAGGTGTTTGATTCTCCTGGTCATGAACTGCTGTGCAATAAGCTTGAAGTCTTGGGAGTGAAAGGTTTGACTAGGATGTGGTTCGAAATCTTCATTGTAGGGCGAGCACAAAATGTTGAGATACAGCACTCTACGGCAGACCAGTTGGCCACATATACAGATTGAAATCTCGACATATGACAAGAGGAGCACCTCAGGGCTCAGTCCTGGGCCCAATTCTATTTATATGGATGACAAACGACTTCCCCAGTTATATGCAGAGTCAAAACATAAAAACAGAAATGATCGCTGATGACACTACCCTCTTAGTCAGCGATCAAACATCAGCCCAAAAGTCCCTCAGTTTAAAGCTAGCCATGAGTACAGCCACGCAGTATTGTAGAAATAACAATCTGACAGTTAACTAAAACAAGACCATCCAAATACATTACTTAACAAAAAAAAGATTAAATCCGGAATGCAGCAGACATCATTGAAGCAAGCCAAACAAAATGTCTTGGTATAATCCTTGATGGTAAATTCTCCTGGACTGAACACATCAACCAAACATGCAAAAAAAATCAACTCTAGTATATATGTTGTTTGGAAGAGTGAAGTGGACTGCAGGTCTCACTGCAGCTAAAACAGCATACTTCTCATAAGTAGAATCCCTATGGTCTTCTGGTGTGGGAGGAACGAGTTCAAAAATTTAAACCGAATCCTCCTCCTACAGAAGAAAGCTGACAGAGCTTTGGCTAACCTCGGACCACGTCAAACTTGCAGACAGGCTTTTCAAGATCTGGAGGTAATGACGGTTGTATCGCAGAACATGCAAGAGAACATGATATAAATTGACAAACTCAAAGCACTAAGAAATAGAGACTTCCAAATATATAGCACTCGTCATGGCTCAAGGCTCGACTTATCCATCCACCATACCACTCACTCTAGATGAGAAAAAACCATCATACGCCGTTAGCAAGCACCAGAACCATCTGCTTGCATTTATGAAGTAGCTCACATGAAACTAACCGAGAAAGAAGCTGAGGACATGGCTATTGAGAAGACCCTTCTACACGCTGAGTGAATTCCTCAACAGTGAAGAACTCAGTTAATTAGAAAATGTAATTTAACTTAACTGTAATTGAAGAATGTACAATAAAGATATTTTAAATAAAAAAATATTAAAAAAATGGCAGGTAAATAAAAAAGAACACAAAGACACACACCTCAAAATGCAAAATTCGCCTTTTGTTCCTTCATGAAATGTTTAACCGGACATAACTCACTATCTGGAAGACGAAAGTAATAAAAGATCGATAAACATTTGATAATTTAATCCTTAAACATTAAAAGAGGGAAGGAAAAAATCCTTCAGTACAGTGTATACGACTCGGAAGGAAAAATGCTTATTTTAAACTGTGAATTCACAAATATTCGTGTATTCTTTTAAATCTTAAATCGCAATCCTAAGACTTGAAATCCCTTATGTTGATGATTTTTTATTAAACCAACCAGTCTCAGAATAATCGAAAAACACAAACAAGATGAATACTGCGCTCTGTAACATTAAAAACCTACCAAAACAACTTTCACTGGTAAATCTCATCGAGGGTTTCACAAGCAGAACTGCAGCCTAATTTTGACTGAGGAAATCCAGTGGTTTATGATAAGACGTTGTCTTTGTTCTTCTTCTCAGTAACTCTACACTACAACCAAAACCAAAACTACTCGACACTAAAACAGAACACACTCACTCTCATGGTCGACGCCAACCAGCAGGCCAACAACTTCGGCACAGCACACGCCGTTGCAAACCACACAGCACACATCGCACCACACACCACACACTGGGAGGTCGGTCTCTTGTTGTCACTAGAACCAACGGTGTTGTAGTCCTTTAGAAGGCATCATTCTTCTCCATCCTGAAATTCAAAGATATTTTAGTCTTAAAACAGTTCCGTACAAATTGTAGGCTACGGCCTTATTCTATATTTGTGTCTCGGATTTGGCTAGACGTGTTTTGAGGGCAAGGTATCAAGAGATGGCTGTAGGTTACGTGACTGTCAGGTAGCACAATTTTGTTATGGGGTAAAACTAATTTAACACGCTAGGGGTTTTTTTTGTGATCATTACTCCTCCTAAACTACTTGGCCGATTTTAATAATTTAGGTGTCGTTGGAAAGTGCTTGGTGTGTAGTTTTGCAGGAAATAAAATTTATGAAGATTAGGCCAAAGGGAACGACCCTAGACACCCTTAAAGTTTTGTATTTGCCCATAAGATGTAAATGGGCAACATGAGGCACCATGAGGCACATGGGCCCATGAGGTACCTTTAAGGTCATGTGCAAAGAAATTACAAACAAAGCAGCTGATCGAATGGAGTAAACAAAGTTTTCCAGGAAAGCCATTTGTTATTATTGGAATTGAAACCACAGAATACATATATTAAAGCATACTTAAAGACTTCATTCCTGAGTAGATTTAGTGATCCTTTTTAGTTCGGGTTAAGATTAAAAAGCGTTATAATCTTTTTTTTATATTAACTTTGAAATTGTTTTGTTAATCCTTGTAATTTTATTCATGTTAGATAAAATGTTTTTCCTTGAAAAAATAAATACCCCCGTTGCAGCAAACCTGCATACTCAGCGAATTTCCAGTGCAAAACAACATATTTCAATCCAACATAGCGATATTTGACAGGTTTTTGTAAGCTCCATAAGAATAACATGGGGAATGAGTATGCAGGTTTGCTGCTACGGGTATATTAAAACCGGGTGGTTTTAATTCAATATTTTGTAGGTCTGAACTAGGAGAAGCCAATTACCAAGTTTTATCATGATATGTTGAGAAATAAGCGAGATATAGAATTTTACTTATTTCCCATAAGGTTAACATTGAGACAACGTACTGTGTTTACCACTTTCAATATCTCGGTAACTAATGGACATAGAGCAGTGATTCAAGATACTAAATTGTTTGTTTTTTTGAGCTGAATTCAATGGTGCCAACAAAAATTTGATTATTTTAATTTTTCTACGTAAAAAACTCAAAAAACCCATTTTTGGAGGGGTTTACCCCCCTTTACCCCCCCTTCCGGTAGTCCGATTGGGCTGGATTACGATCTCGTCCGAATAATTACTACTTTACACATCCATGCCAAATTTCATTAAGATTAGACCATTTTTACGCGAGTTATCGTGCTTAAAGACACATATATATATATATATATATATATATATTTATGAAAATGAACGAATAGCGTTTTTTGCTTCTGGGGGCCCCAAAACGAAAAGTTATGATGGTCTCAGGCTTAGATCTTACCATGAGTACTACGGTAACAGCTTCTTCCCTATAGGGGAAATTCGCTAAAAGCGTTATAATTTAGTAACAGACATTTAATTACAAAAACTTTTGCAAAAATAACGTAAAACTCACGTAGGCAACTGTAATTGTTCTCAAAATCCTACTTCTTCATTATCTATTTAAAAACAAGTGTGTTGTATGAACATATCAACGGCTTTCAGCTTTCAGCACAACGAGATCTTGCACTCATTAAAAAATGGTTTGATCAAAATGTATTAACTGTCAATATTACGAAAACTAAATTTATGCCAATTGCCTTGAAGTCTAATTTTAATACAAACTTTGATAGCCTCAAATTGCATTCTTGTGGGAATGTTTTGTCTGAAAATTGTAGCTGTGGGGCTATACAAAAAGTCGATTCTTACAAATATTTAGGAGTTGTTTTCAATAGTAGTATGAATTGGTCCGCCCACGTAAATTATTTAAAAAGTAAATTTAGGAAATTTATTTTTGTTTTTAGACAGCTTCAAGAAGTTTTAAATTTAAATGAATTGAAACTTTGTTACTATGCTTATTGTCAATCCTTGTTCATGGGTGGAATTATCGCTTGGGGAGGAGGTTACCGATCCATATTGGAACCTTTGAACATCATTCAAAAGTCAATTATCAAAGCTGCTTTGGGTAGAGGGCGAAGATATTCTACGGAAATGTTATTTGAGGAGTTTGGAGTTTTAAACTTGAGGCAGTTATATGTAAAAACCTTACTAATATACATTTTCAAACATTCAGAGGAAATTTTTCTTAATTTTGAACATAGTTACTTTACTCGAAGTTCACAGTGCAGTAAAATCCGAGTTAACAAGCTAGTCAGAACTTTTTCAGTCACCAATTCACATTACATTTCTCAAATTCTTTTCAGAAATCTTCCACCATATCTTCAAAACTATCATAACTGCACACTGACCACTTACAAGAAACATGTTATAAACTGGTTAAAGGAAATAGGAAGGGATGCTATTGAGGCGGTCATCACATCCGGTTACAGATAGACTTGACTCAACCAATAACTTAACATAAAACAGGTTATCGCTGAGCCGGGGTCCGTCGTTTATTTGAAGTTTTTATATTGCCAGTTATTTTTTTTTTCTGTCTTAATATTATTAACAATCATATTAATTTTATAACAATTATTATTTCCTATCTAATTAATTTTCTTAACAATTTTCACTTTTTCAGCCAGGTTTTTTATTGGTAAAGACTATTTTAGTAAAGCGGCTCGTGCCTACGCACAGGTTCGGCAACCTATGTAGGCACTAGTTCCAATATAATTTTTATTGTTTATTTTATTCTTATAATAGTTATTTTATTTATAATGTATATTGTGTAATGTAATTGTATGAACTTTTTATTGGAATAAAAGAATTTGAATTTGAAATTTGAAAATTTGCAGTCGATTTTGAAATAACTGTTTGTTATCTTATATTATGATGCCTGTATTTACATTCTAATAATTTAAGCATGACAAAGGCATGTAGGTGAACTCGACTGAGTTAACAATTTTCTTGGAGGAAATGGTGAAAGTTAATGTGAAGTTTGGGAGTAATGATATAAAAATTAAAATTTAGTAGCCGTATTAAGGCGCTTAATCATGATTAATAAATATGACAATTCATAAGGTTTTCATCAAACAATTTAAATTTTGTTCAACTGTGGTGTGTTAGTTATAAATATGTAAGATAATCTAAATTATTAAAAGAATATAATTTTAAGAATTATTTTGGTACAACGTGATGTATGCTACTGTGGTTGTAGTAAGGACGTTCCATAAACTTAAACTATCTATAATTTAACCTAAACCAAATAAATTGTCTCCTGAAAGATGACAGAATATTCACAATAAATGTTGTTTGCAAAATACTTTTGTAAGTAATCTCAGTATTACCGCAAGTGACTTCGAAGTTTATCCATACCATTAATAAAATCGTTGTAGAACAGACCTACTGCACTCTATGATCATTTTTATTTAGAAATCAATACATAGCAATTGCTCGATTCTGAGCAACGGGTTTATTAGTTATAATTAACCCCCTTGATAATTTTATCCTAAAACATTATAATTGTAATTTAAAACTTTTTAAATAATTTTTGAACAACTTTTGTTAATTCATTGTTTTACTCCTTACATCGCAATACCAACATTAACATTTGAAACCCCTTGTCTCGATCAAATTTCTGTAAACCCAACGCAGAATAACCCTAAAACACACACAAGACAACTTTTTGCGTCTTGAGCCATTCAAAAAATAACTTTCATCTGGAAAATTTTGTCAAGGGTTTAATAGGAGTCAGTTCTTCATTGAATTCTTCATATGATTGTATAGTTGTCGTCGTTCTTCTCAATTACACTTGTCGACACTACAAGCAGAAAAATGTTCACACTCACAGTCGACATCACACTGCCGGCACAGTGCACGCCGCTACACCACACACTGGGAGGACGGTTCCTTGTCTTTTGAACCAACAGCGTTGTAATTCTTAGAAGGCCTCATTCTTCTCCATCCTGAAATTCAACTAAATTTAGTTCTATCGAAACTGTACTGTACAAACTTTATGTTTGGCCCACATTAATATAAGTGTTTCAAAAATCGCCGGTCGTAATTTTAGGAGTAGATGTCAAAGTGTGGGTGTAGAATAGGTGATATTATCATTATGATTAAGCCTCCGAATCACTGATCAAAATGTGTTCTGGTTTAAATACCTGTTGTCAAGTGAGTCCTTAAAAAGGCGACCGGTTTCGACCTTTAAAAGGTCATCTTAAGGCGAACTTCGTCTTCATCTCGTTCTTACCAACACGTCGATATTAAAAAAAAATTGAGACATCGAAAATATTCTAAAAATTGATCACACATGACGATTAAAATTGCCAAAACAATTTATACCGATCAATTTATTTACCTCTGTATTTAAAGTCAATGATTCTACCATTGCAGTTTTACTTAAGTGCAAAGGTCAGTCGCGCACAGTAAAGAATGAGTGAACTCTAGTCAGTTCACACGTCGTACAAGGAAACTGAAACATTTATATAAAAGTTACTACTACGATCAACTATATAGAACTCAATGGTGGCCCAGAATTTTGCAATCTTAATGTATATTTAATCAAGAGTTCATAAAACTTATTATCATGCTCCACTCGATTTCACCATCACAGTATTATGCCCCGACATTCTTACCTTCAACGAAACAAAAGACCTAACTTAATGAATAAAAATAAAATATACTTTTTACACATACCGACGGAAATCCTCTGCTGCCAACCCAGTGGGTGGTGTGACAATCTCCCCCGTGCAGTCCATCAAGTGATTGTTCTACAATTAAAATAGCTCGTTAATAATTGTATGAAATCCAGATAACTATAGGCTAAATTATAACTCTTTAACAAAAAGAAATCTCAATCAAGGGATTTTGTACGAATATTATGAAATAATATTTTGCTCAGATCAGTACTTATCGGCATTAATTATGGTTCGCTAAAAAAAAGGTAAAGTGATTTGACTGTAATATACATTTTTTGATAGTAACAATAAAATGAATTAATTTACCTTGATATCAGAAAGTTAGAAAGGATCCTTTTAAGGACGGCACCCATAAGTTAATTATTATATTTTGCAAAATTTCAGGGCCTGTTACATGGACAATATTTTCTAATTTTAGTAAAATTAACAAGGATAAATTTTAGATGTTTCTATGGAAATTAATTTTTGTTTTATTACATCATTAATCTGTAAATATCAGGTGTTACTTTTGCAGATCAGAAAAAAACCTTCAGGTGCATACTAATTCTTGGCAGAAAGAAACTGGTTTCCATAGTTATTTAACTTTCATAATGTTACTAACCATTAAACATTTTTAAGTGTTATTAATTTTGACAGCTTTTGGGGATTAATATTATTTGATTGATTTTTAAACGTGTTATATATGTATGTATATATTTGGCATATATATATAAACACATATGAAAAGAGTGGTATACATATGAAGGGGTCCCCAGTAAAACGTTCTAAGCGACAAAATTTCAAAATCGGAGATATTCAGTAAAAAGGTTCTCTAGGACATGAGCTACACCGTGGTATATTTTGTTTTGAAGACATTTGAGTTGGTAGCCCTGATTTCATCTGTCAAAGTTTGGGTGCTTCGCGGGACTGCACGGACTTTCTGGGGAATAAAGTTCTATTCGCCGAAAGGTGGAATCCCCACTGATCGTTGCGCTGTCACCCAAGGACCAAAATCACGTAAATAAAAATAAGACAAGAAGTAAATATTCGAAAGATGAAGGATAAGACAAGGAATAAATATAGAAAAGTTGGATTACCCTATATTTCAAAAACTAAGAAGCCAAGGGCTGGAAATTGCCCCCAAAAGTAGTGGGTAGACTAACGTTTTAAGCACCATATGTGGATAACTTTTAGCAAAATGACTTTCACGTTTCAGTAACAACATTACGTTTTTGTACTTTTACATCAATAAAATTGTTTTATATCCAGTTTTATTTTTGTTTCTGTTGGTATTCCTACACTCCCTGATATTTTCTTCCAAAATAGAAAAGCAATCCATCTGAGAATGTTTCAAGCGCCAGTCATTTAGAACGTTATAACCCCTAAAAAACACGTAAAATGTTTTAAAATGCTTAATGGAAAGTACAAATTCAATATAAGGCTACATTATGATTTTATAAATAGGGCGTTAAAAAATTATACATGATTATAAGTTCTAACGTTAAAAAACCGTAAATTTTAGAATTCAACTTTCAATACTTGATTACTCGAAATTAGGTTTTCGTCATTTAGAACGTTTTACAGGGGACCCCTTCATATATGTACATATGGCAAGTTTGGCTTGCTTACATTGTCATGAAGTAGTTTTGTCCAGGGGTGCCCATCCCCCCCAAGCCCATGGCGCCCTCCCCCCCAAATTTAACAAACAACTCCCCCCAAATTTGACTAACCTCCCCTCGCTTTCGTTATCAGCAATAAACTGAAACTGAGTATGCAGGTCTGCTGCAAAGGTGTTGTTAAACTTTTAATACAGGGTGTTTTTTTTAAAACGCAACCCATTTTTAAGATTGAATAATGCACATATGAATGTGTAATGAGGATTGTTTTATTGATCTTTACATTTTATACTACCTATTATTTAAGTTTGATCACATTTAATTTACATTATGTGCTCAAACAGTCCGTCATTGGCATTTGTATAAAGTTATGCTCTCTCCATCAAATTCCTGAACATGTGTTGCAGGGTACCTCTTTGAATTTCTTGCATGAAATTTGTTATGTTTGTTTTGAGGTGCTGAATATCTTGTGAATTGTTTTCGTAGAATAATACTACTTTACATGTCTGTGGAAAATTTCATTCAGAGCAGATCATTTTTACGCGAGTTATCGTGCTTAAAGACACACACATTAAAACGCAACCCAAAGCTTGATTTTATCGGTGAAGGATTATTTCCCCCCCAATATCCCTGGATTTGACCCCACTATATTATTATGTTCTTTGGGGATACCTACAAAGTAAGGCCTAAAAAACAAGTCACAGCATATTCAGTACCTCAAAAGAAACAAAGCAAATGTATTGCAAAGAGGTACCTAGCAACTCATGTTCGGGAATTTGATAAAGGGAGTATAACTTCATACAAATGCCACTGGCGGATTTTTTGAGCACATAAGGTGAACTAAAGGTGATCAAATTTAATTAATAGTGTGTATAAAACGTAAAGAACCGTAAAACAATACTTATCTCATATTTATATGTGAATTATTCAGTCTTAAAAATGGGTTGCGTTTTAAATAAAACACCCTGTATAACGTTTTTGTGGCTCTCAATTGAATGAAAATTAATACAATCCATCTATACTATTATAAAGAAGAGGTGGTTTCTGTATGTATGTTTGGATGTGGCAAGTGAACGCGAAAAATACTGAACTGACTGGGTTGAAATTTCATACAGAGGTAGATCTTGAACCTGAAACACACATAGGCCTATTCACTTCCTTAAAATCCCCTCAGGCTACGCCCCGTGAACGTCCTCAGTTTCAATGTTTACATTTTAAAGTGTAAACATTCAACACAGAAATGTAAACAGCTGTGGGTACTAATTTGACAGTCCTAAGAGCAGTGGCAAGATCAACTGTTCCAAGCTATCTATTGTGAGCAAAGCCACGGGCAACTGCTAGTCAATTGCTAAAGTAGTTGTGCATGCATAACATTAAATATTGGTAAATACCTCACAAAATATATTTTTCTGGATCTTAATAAGGTATGAATTACATCTTTGAAATTACAGTTTACTGTTAGAAAATCACAAAAAAATCAGTTCTATAGCATTTGTTATGTTAACTACATAAAAACTATTAATTTCTTGATCTTCTTAAACTATTTCTTAATTTGTACATTAAAAGTATTTATGCGTCTTCATTTATTCAGTTTTGGTTATTTTTATTAATGGAATTAATGGCCGAACATTTTGCAGCCGACCATCGCGGCCGATATTACGTGTGATTGTCGGCTCTCCCCGGCGTTCGCAAAGTTATTTCTCCAGTTTTTCGCATTCAGTAGATATTCGCGTGTACACAGTTAAATACTGTGGGTGATTGTGATTGCACACTTAACAATAGTTAAAATAACAATAAATTTATCAATACTATTAATAATGGTCAACCTTCTGAACATACTCGAATTTCCAACAAGCCTACTATATAACATGATTTCAAAATTCCATTCTTTTTTGTAGTTCAAAATATCCCCCCCAACATTTTATTGGATGGCGTCGTGAGCGCCATATCCCCCCCATTCTGGGCACCCCTGATGAACAATGAACAATTTTCTATCTGATGAAGGAGCCAGTGGCTCTGAAGTTTTTTTTGTGTTCTATGACTTTTTGTGTGCTGTTCAGAAGTTTAAACCCCAGGTAACCAGACAATTCCATCTAATACATTACAACTCAGAGCCTCATCTTCAATAAAAAATGTCAATAAGAACGAGGTATCAGGTAAAAAAAGCTTTCAGCTTTTCACCTGCTTAGTTTAATCAGATAACTAAACAAGAAAATCTATCAGCTGATTTTTTTCACATTACTTTCTTTTTCAAAAAGAAAGGATTCGTAGAGGGCACGATGGGTTTTGAGGGCAATAAAATTATGTATTAATCAAGCTTAGATGCTAGAATGAAGTATGAAAATTGTACTTTTTATCCATGGAAAAATTATTACAATCATAAAAGTTTCTACCAAGTAAGATTCTTTTTTTACATTTTGATGGCCTTTTTCATATCTTGATTCTACACCAACCCCATAAAAACGCGAAACCTGAAAAAAGCCAACAAGCCTACACAAAGCAAGAAGGTGCCTGCTTTGGCGGCTCGTGGGCCGTCTATTTCATATTCATTCATTCTTGTTATAGTTAAACTAGCGGATGTCCTGCCTGGCTGTAAAAACATAAAAAAACAAATAGTTGTATATGAAAATAAAGGCATCACCTGTTTAGCCCTTATCTTTGGAATTGTGGCCTTAGGCGAAAATTTATAAAAACAACAGATATTTTTCCTGGGAATTTCTCTCCAAGACCTTTCGCGAGTTTAGTTGATGGGTGTCAGACTTAAAGTTTTCTCAAAATATATGGGTAGTTTGGGCTTTTTATGTAGGTGAAAGTTAACTGCATCTTTTATTGAATATCAGGTACCTTCTAGCCTAACTACACATTTAGAATTTAGAACCTCTCAGGAAACTGCTAAGAAAAGTCAACTAATTAGGAAAATTACTTTTTCTTGTACTGCATCCCAGGATAAATAAATTACTGCATCCTTCAAAATGATTTAAAATTATTTTTAAATTATTTAATTATGCATCTTTTAAAATCACTGCATCTTTTATTGAATATCAGGTACCTTCTTGCCTAACTACACATTTAGGATTTAGAAACTCAGGAAACTGCTAAGAAAAGTCAATTAATTAGGTAAAATTATTTTTTCTTGATTGTTTCTTTTATTCTCATCTGTATAATCTGTACTTTTGTCCTCTATAGAGCTTTCATCAGAAAATCTAAGGACATGCTTCTATATCATCCAAGCCTACGTTCTTTTAGCTCCTGAAATTTTCTTACAGGTAATATGCTTAAGAAAACAGTAATTCAGAGAGTATTGCTTCATTAAATGCTTTTAAAGAAAAAGAAAAACAATATTATAAATATAATTTTAGGAAAAAGTTTGATTTCTTTAAAATTTTTGATACGAAGTAGTATTTTTTTCAACTTACATCAGCCTGGCAAAGGAGGACCACTGCTTAAAGCATGTGTTTTATTCGTCTTTGCATGGGAGGCTTCTGCAATATGCAAAAGATAATGTTTGATAAATGGATTGATATAAAATGAAAATATTGGTCAAAATTATAATTTTCCTGCCTGCTGTTTATACTGAAAGCTAAATGTTATCCGTATAAAAATTCATAATTTTAATTTAAATTTGTAGCCAATTACATAAAGATCATTCACGCCAAATGTTTTGAATCCTTAGAACTGAAGAAACCTGTTGTTGTGTGGTGTGTGCAGCACTACGGGGAGCAGGTGGTGCGCAGCTGCCTGTACCTGCTGACGGACATGCGCAGCGAAGGCATCGTCATGACCATGCGGCTGCTGGAGCTGTGTCTGCGTGCCAACCCCTCGCGCGCCGTCGCCCTGCTCGAGCCCCTCTACCCCAGGATATTTCAGTAAGTCTGGTGTGGTGATCTTCTGCGGTGGAATATATTGGATTCGTCATAAAAATGTAATTTAAACTGCAACACAAAACAGTACAATAATTTAAACTGGACCTTGGCCCCAGTTTTGTTTTGGGGAAGGAAGAAATAATGTGCTTGTCATGAAAAATTATAACCATATCAAATACTGAAGCTTTCATTATCAACTTGAGTTGTAAGAACATTTTCCACCTTCAGTTAATGGCTAACCTCAGACTGATCGGCTCCCCCTGTGACTGATGGTTCTCTCTTCAAGGTCACGCCATCGTCAACTTACGGCTTTTAAAGTGAATGTCTTATTTTCAGTTTTTAGCTTTTAGTTACAATGAGTTTATTCAAATCTTAAAGAGGGTTCCTGAAAATATTGAATTAGAATGTTGGAATGACAGGTTTCGTTTACAGTTGTTCAATCTGTTTCAGAGCCGTGTATGTGGGTGAAGAGTTCCCCATGGTTATGTCCATGTATCTGTCCATCATCGCAAGGGTGCTCCTTATCTCCAAAGAAATGTTTAGTAGGGTAAGTTACTAAAATGACTAGCCCTAGATTGCTTTCTGAATAGTTTATACTAATATTGAGGTCAACAATGTAAATATAAGCTAGTATTGTATTGGTAAGTCTGTGTGGCTATCTAGAATGACTTCTGGAATACCTTGGTTGGGTCCCTGTGGAAACTTTGACACACTGTCAGGCCTGGAGAGAGTAGTGGATCATCCTGGCTTGTCGACATGGCACTGGATGAGGGACCTTAAAAAATGGACTCCTAGAGTCTGCTAGTCTAAAGGGTGAACTATCCTTAGTGTGACTCTGCACTGCAAAATAAATGGCAGTCCTTGTCTGGGAGGGGGCGGGGAAAGGTCGTCAGGTTAGAAAGAAGATGAGTCGTTCTTGGTGGAGCCCTAAGGGCAGTTGAGAATCCTTTTCTCTTCCTTCGGGGTGAGGCTGATGACCACATAATACCTTTTTCAGTACTGAATTTCACTTCCTTCTGTAAGCTGCATAATATCCTAAAGGGAGACGTGCCTACATTGGCAAGTCTACCTAAATTATTTATAAAAAGAAATATTTTAACCGAATCCATTAAGATTCAATTTTTATTCTTAGTGAGAAAAAGTCGATAGAGTACTACTGCGCACTGTTCCCACAGTGCAGGAATTTTTATAATGGATGTAGATGAAAAATGTCTTAAAAAACTTAAAAATATATTTACACTTATTCTGTGTTTAAATTCTAGAGTTTTTAAAATCCAGTTACAATTTAAAAATTAATTTTAACTGATTGGGAATGCTTTTCTCTTATTTGCATTCCAATGTTTTTAAAAGAGCGTTCCATCATAAGAAGTAATGGAAGGTATCATTTTGTGTGTTCGTATGCCGCAGGTTGTGATTCACCTGGCGGAGTCACTGAAGGTGCCGCTGGAGTCGGTCACGTCCAAGGTGCTGGACGTGTGGCTGGACAAGATGTCGCTCGTCACGCAGCCCGAACGCAGCAAGCTGCTGGCCCTCGCGCTCTCCTCCCTCATCACCTCGCAGAGCCCGTGAGTAACTCTTCCATCGCAAATTGTGAGGTTGAAAATTAATTAAATTCTAAGTTGAGAACTAACGGTATAACAGCAACCTCGTGGCTTCATCAGCTTTAAGAATATCTCTCTTTTAGCTATGTAACTGTTTGTAAATTATATGTGAGGCATTCAATAACACCCTGTTGGAGGCCAATTGTTGTTTCCCTCTAGAGTGAAATGAGGAGTTGTGATTTTTACTCAAACAAATTTTTGTTTCTCTGAAGGTAGAACTTAATTAAATCATAATTCTTTTGTTCAAGGTTCACTTGCGTTGAGTATGATATTGTGTTAAGATAATGTAATGATCAATACATATCTCTATTTATTAACAAGTAAATAAATTGACAAATATATAATATGTGCTGAAATGAAGCAATATGTTCATTAACATGATATGAAATGTTTTACGTTTAACTAGTACTTAAACTTGACGAAGCTGTAAACAAGGGTTTTCATTCTCAACAAAAAAATTTAACATTCATATTTTGTTTTAGGCCTACATAAACTTTCATGCAAAGCTTTTAATTTTTCTAGCAACTTTGTTTCTGGTTTAATGAAATCCACATAACTCCTCATGACATATCAACTGGTGTTGTTTAATCAAATGAATGTTTCAGAGTGGTTCTTGAGAGGTTCTGTAGCATATTGTTGAGTGTATCAGAAGTTCTCAACGATATCACTCGAACTGATGATATGGGAGTTATTATTGAGTAAGTACTTATAAAAAAAATTAAAATACATTTTTTTTAAATTACATTTGTTCAAGAAGAAATTTCAAAATTTAGTCAAAATTACCAGTGTAAAATTGAAGATCACCCTAACTTTTTGGCATTAAATCTCTCTAGACAATAGTCAGTGTACCTACAGGTTGAAAAGACACAACATCCTTTACCTTGGACATAGTTTTGTTTAATTTTTTTCTTTATTTTTATTATCTTATAGTTTGTTTCTAATATGCTAGTTGGGACAGTGGTGTTTAATTAGCTCATGTTCTGTACATATATTATCATATTTACTTATTGTTCTAACATTGAACAGATTGTAAATAAAACCTAATGCAAAAAATAATTTTTGTTATGTTTTTATAATATCTTCAAGATAAATAGTCTTGAGAAATTATCATTGGTCAAGCAGGAGTGTAGCTTAATAATATTAAACGTATGTATATATACAGTGTGTAAAAAAAGTCTGTTTCCCCCCTCTCTAATTTTTTTGTTTGTTAAGAGAAACAATTAACCTTTTGGGAATGATACTAACTCAACCCAAATTATTTTTTGACGCTATCAAAAATTTTGAGTGTCCCCCAAAAATTGGGGATTTTGGGGGCAGCTAAAAATTTTCAAACAAACCTTTTTTGAGTGACACCTCATTTTAAAGAGCTTTCAAAAAGTAGATGAACAGTGAAAATTAGAGGTCTCTAACGTTTTTCCATCGAAATTGACAGCTTGTCAAAGTTTTGAATACAACACATCCTTGAAACCTGGTGTCTAGGAAGTTTGGAGTTTTAATTCACCTTTGGTGACTTAAAAATGAAACGACCCTGGGAAAAATGTTATTAAATTAAAAAGTGGTCTCTTTTGGTGATATTTAAAATTTTGGGAGGATTTTGGGGGCAACTCAAACATTTTAAATGCAAATCCCTTTCTAGTGACCCCTCATTTTTAAGAGCTTTAAAAAAATAGGCAAATTGTGGAAGTTGGTCGCTAACGTGTTTCTATCAAAATTGGCAGCTTGTCAGAATTTCTAGGGGTCGTATTCAAAACTTTGACAAGCTGCCAATTTTTTGATAGAAACACGTTAGCAACTTCCAACTTCCACCATTCACCTATTTTTTTAAAGCTCTTTAAAATGAGGGGTCACTTAATAGTACAGTAAAATTTGTCCAAAAAAATACCAAACTGAAAAAAAATTAGCCCCACCTTGAAACTTGGTATACAGGTCATCTTTAGGCTCTAGTTGAAGAATCCGATGAGTCCATAAAAATTCAGGGGGTGGAAGGCCCCTTTTTCGAGGGGGGTAGGGGGGGAAGGTTGTATTTTTTTGTAAATGTAATAACTCCGGTGAAAAAGGTCCGATCAATATAAAATTTGGTGTGGGCTTTTAAAACAGTATATTTTAACACTACAGAAAAAATCAATTTGATCGTGTCATCTAAGGGGTCCAAAGGGGGGATTTAACACCTCAAAAATGGGTTTTTCAATTTTTTGATTTTCAACAATTAAAATTATGACAATTTTGTTTTATTTTTTAAATTCAGCTCAACAAATCAAACAATTTAGTATTTTTAATTATTGCTCTATGACCATTGGTTGCCGAGATATTGAAATTGGTAAACACAGTACGTTGTCCAATACAACCTCAAAATGTACAGAAACTTATAAATCCCGCTTATTTTTTATTATTTATCAACGATATTTTGTATTTGGCTTCCTATAGTTGAGTTTTAATGGATTATGGCTCATAAGTCCCACTTTTCTTCATCCCCTTGTCAGCAAACCTACATACTCATTTCCAATGTTATTTAAATGGGAAAACATTATGATATGTCAATTTCTCTTATATTTCTGGTTCTAATGACAATAATGAAACAGCTTTAGACTTATTTTACTAGGAAAATCTTTGGCTTTAAGATTAACAATTAACAGATCTATTTGGTTGGGTTTAAGGCTAGTTGAAATGCTATTATCAATGTTGTATTTTTTTAAATTATTTTTGTTTTTAATTGTTAATAATGAATATCTCAGCTCTTAAGAAAGAGAATGCATTTATTTTGGTCTTGAATTGCTCCGTAAATTATTTTCTTTCATCTAACCTATAATTTGATAAAATCGGTTTTGATTTAGATCAGTTATAATGCGTAATTAAATAAAAAAATAAGTTTTTTTTAAAGTTTTACTTACAGTTAAAGGGTGATACCTCCGGTTCTAAAGGAGATAAAAAGTTAGTTTTGGTCTTAAATTAAACAGGAATGTAGCAGCTTTAATATGAGCTACTATTCGATAAAATTGGTTTTGGTTTGGCTCAGTTATAATGCGTAATTCAATCAAAAAAACAATTTTTTTTAAGTTTTACTTACAGTGAAAGGGTGATATCTCCGGTTCTACAGAAAATAAAATGTTTGTTTTGGCCTCAAATTAAACAAGAATGTATCAGCTTAAAAATGAGCTATTATTCGATCAAATTGGTTTTGGTTTGGCTCAGTTATAATGCATAATTCAATGAAAAAATACATTTTTTAAAAGTTTTACTTACTTAGTGATAGGATGATACCTCCGGTTCTAAAGGAGATAAAACGTTTGTTATGGTCTTAAATCATTCAGTGAACCATTGGCTTTCATTGAAGCTATAGATAATTTGAAACCGTTCATTTTAAGAGGAGCTATAAACCTTTAATTAAAAATAAAATTTTTGAAATATTTTGTTTTTATTACGATAAAACATACAACTCCCTTCAATACCAACCAATCTACATGATTTATAGGTCAAATGAGAGAAAATAATTTATAGAGCAATTCAAGACCAAAACAAATGCATTCTCTTTCTTAAGAGCTGAGATATTCAATACTAACAATCAAAAACAAAAATAATTAAAAAAATATAACATTGATAATAGCATTTCAACTAGCCTTAAACCCAACCAAATTAATCTATTAATGGTTATTCTGAAAGCCAAAGATTTTCCTAGTAAAATATGTCTAAAACTGTTTTATTATTGTCATTAGAATCAGAAATATAAGAGAAATTGACATATCATAATGTTTTTCCATTTAAATAACATTGGAAATGAGTATGTAGGTTTGCTGACAAGGGGATGAAGAAAAGTGGGACTTATGAGCCATAATCCATTAAAACTCAACTACAGGAAGCCAAATACAAAATATCGTTGATAAATAATAAAAAATAAGCGGGATTTATAAGTTTCTGTACATTTTGAGGTTATATTGGACAACGTACTGTGTTTACCAATTTCAATATTTCGGCAACCAATGGTCATAGAGTAATAATTTAAAATACTAAATTGTTTAATTTTTTGAGCTGAATTCAAAAAATAAAACAAAATTTTCATAATTTTAATTTTTGAATATAAAAAAATTAAAAAACCCATTTTTGAGGTGTTAAATCCCCCCTTTGGACCCCTTAGATGACACGATCAAATTGATTTTTTCTGTAGTGTTAAAATATACTGTTTTAAAAGCCCACACCAAATTTTATATTGATCGGACCTTTTTCACCGGAGTTATTACATTTACAAAAAAATACAACCTTCCCCCCCTACCCCCTCGAAAAAGGGGCCTTCCACCCCCTGAATTTTTATGGACTCATCGGTTTCTTCAACTAGAGCCTAAAGATGACCTATATAACAAATTTCAAGGTGGGGCTAATTTTTTTCAGACAAAGTTGGTTTTTACTGTACTATTAAAAGGTGTTTGCATTTATAAAATTATTTAGTTGCCCTCAAAATCCTCCATTTTTGGGGGACACTCAAAATTGTAAATATCACCAAAAGAGACCAC
Organism: Flexamia atlantica; assembly: GCA_035578135.1. Taxonomy (NCBI): domain Eukaryota; kingdom Metazoa; phylum Arthropoda; class Insecta; order Hemiptera; family Cicadellidae; genus Flexamia; species Flexamia atlantica. The sequence continues at coordinate 28,363,025 of JAQJVK010000005.1, read as the reverse complement.
TTTTTCATTTAATAACTTTTTTCCCAGGGTCGTTTCATTTTTAAGTCACTAAAGGTGAATTAAAACTCCAAACTTCCTATACACCAGGTTTCAAGGATGGATGTGTTGTATTCAAAACTTTGACAGGCTGTCAATTTCGATAGAAACACGTTAAAGATCTCCAACTCTCACCATTCATCTACTTTTTGAAAGCTCTTTAAAATGAGGGGTCACTCAAAAGGGGTTTGCATTTGAAAATTTTGAGTTGCCCCCAAAATCCCCCATTTTTGGGGGACACTCAACATTTTTTATAACGACAAAAAATAATTTTGATTGAGTTAGTATCATTCCCAAAAGGTTAATTGTTTGTCTTAACAAACAAAAAAAAAAATAAAGAGGGGGAACTGACTTTTTTTATACTGTATATATTGAAGGGCTAAGAGCCCCTAAGCATAATCTTTCTTTATTATAGTACAAACAAAATACTTTCATGGAAAACAGGCTTTTAGATTTACAAAATGTTGTATATATATCTAGCATATGGTTTTGAATCAAATATCAGGGCCACATGTTATATGTAAACAAAGCAGACGTCTTTTAGATCCCAATGCTTTTTAAATGGCATATTTTACGTAATTTCTCATTTTATTGTAAACTTAAAGCAATTTCTGTATTTTTCCCTGGGATCGAGACCTTCACATTGAGCCCTCTCTCATCGACCTTCAGCGTGCCAGATGCCCTCAATATCGGCACAAGCATTTTCCTCACATAATCTTAACATATATAAAGGCGAAGGGGTTTACTATCGGACAGTGAATCTCCAAAATCATAATACCCATGAAGCTTAAATTAGGCATATGTGCTCACCTTGAGTCCTGGATGCATACTAAGAAAAGATTGTTTTTCTGTCTCCATTACAGTTGTGCCCTATGGTACTTTAAAGTTTCAACGTTAAACTGTAAGGAAGCTCATGAAGTTATCGTGGCAACCTATTGAAATATAAATCAAATCCCAAATTGATTTTTCTGGTTTTCCATAGGTAAAACTGGTTTTATCAGTTTCCTTAAGATCAAAGATTATTATACGGTAAAGATGTTATATATTTGCTAGTTATATATAAGAGATGTTCCATGCATATTATTAAATGGATGTACTGATCATTTCGTTATTATTCCGTTTTCAGGAACTGATTAATAAATGGGCAATAAAACTTATCAGTTTGAAAAACTTAAAACTTATCATGGGCAATAAATGGGCTGAAGTAAATTATCAAAGTGAAATTTTGTATTTATTTATGACATGAGAATTATTGTTGCTTTCCCTAGGATATAAGAAACCTGCATAAATATATATTTCCTAAATTTTTTTCACCATTGAAATAAAAGTAATCGAGACTTTACCAAAAACTCTAATGAAGGCAGATTGATCATTTTTGAAAAAACTCTTCCAGAGTAGCGTACGATATAAAAATATTTGTTTTACTTAGAAATAACTTTGTTTTTACAGTTCGATAATGTGGAGTGGACAGGACTTGAGTCCAAACAGTCAATATGATGATATCGATTACAAAACAGAGCACGACCAGAGGAGAGAGCAGCTGGCGGCCTCGGACCCAGTCTACCAACTTGAGTTGCAAAAATATTTCAGCGACCAGGTAAGCCTAATTTATAGTACCATATTTCACTCTTATTACAGCTAATGTTAAAATTTGAAAATCTATATTCTTTTCTCTAATCTTTTCCACATTTTGGCTTGTCTTTCATAAACATTTTCTTTATTTTTCTATCTATCTATCTATATATATATATATATATATATATATATATATATATATATATATATTTATATTTATAATTAATAGACAAGCATGATTTTTCTGATCCCTTTTTCTCAGCCTGTGGGCACCGTAGGAAAAATCCAAGCACACCGATAGAATTTATTATATTATCCTGTAATGTATTATATTATCCTGTGAGATGTGCTTAATCCCATTTAATTTACTATATTTATTGAAATTGTTAAAAAATGAATTTGATATTATAACAATATTAACATGGGCTTTATGAGTTGCCACATTGGTTTCGGGATAACTACAAAATTTAAACAAATGCAGTCACATGTTTTACTTGAGGAATGCAATCCCAAATATTTCCTGGTTGAATTTTGTCCAGTAGGTGAACTCTAGTTTTAATAAACACTTGCTGACATGGACTGTTTACAATTTCAGCTGAAAGAGCTGCAGAACCAAGTGGGCCCCCTAGTCTTCGCCCAGCTGGTTCAGTCTGTGGACGCCGACACTTTGCAGCAAGTGCGGGAATATGTTCCTCTCTAACCAACTCCAAGTCCTCCCTCATTGTACATTTCCAATGTTAATAAATGTAATCAGATTGTATTTAGGATATTTTACTAAATAATTATTTTTATTAATTGTTTTTGTAATCATTACTTACCACCAGGTGTCCTGGGTTGTAAATTTGTTTTCGCAGATTTTGTAATGTCACAACAACCATGAGTGTAATTGTTTTTGTGTTAAGTTGTGGTTTGTAACTATTTAAGTCTTTCAGAGAAAACTTAATTACCTACATGAAAAATCCAAAGAAACTAAATACTGACAGAATGTGTTGGCCTAGTGAGGACTAAAAAATCTTTTATTTGCATGTTTTCACTTAACCAGTATTGCCAAATAAAACTGAGGTTTTTGTCATATGAAACTGAAATGAGACCCTTAAAATTATTTCCAGACCATTTTACACTGAATCATCTGATCCTCGAAATCTAAATAGTAAGCCTATATTTCAACACTAGAGTCAAAAGTGACTGTGGTACAAGGTTAAGTCTTCAGACCGAAGTCGAAAAATGGCTGAGTTACAAAAATCAACTAGGCCCATGTGATGAACTATTTTTTTGTCATACCATTACAAGCTAACTATTTCACATTACAAGATTTTATTACCTCTTTACTTTTAAAAGTTTGCCCTCATCATAATTAAATCTTTTAATTCTATTTTAAGCAAATTGCTGTTACTTATGGGTAACTTGTGTTATGTTAGGTTAAGCTAATGATTTATTTATTTATCGAACATTGTATACTATATATTACTGAAATAACAACGATAAAAAATAGTCTCAGTAAATTACTACTAATGATAGTATCAGGTTTTTATCATCAAGTTTCTTTATTAAGTTGACTGTTATGATGGCCTCGGCATCAGCTGATTTGTTTCCTTCTTTGGGAGGAAAAGAAATTCTTTCACCCCTAACCATATGTCTTACAAACTTAAGTTTTTTTAGCAGTCTGGCAAAAAACCTTGCGAAGTGAAACTAACAAAATGACAAAGTGATATTTTTTTCAATCTATTTTCTAATAATCACGTGATTTTTCACTATCTAATAAATCTTTTTAAGTCACTTTTGATATTCTGTCAATAAAAAATGTATCTCACTGACCAGTAGACTATAGACCCATTTTAGGCAGTAACCTAATGGCATTAAGAAATTAATATTAATGAATCTTTTTTTAAGTTCTTGTTGCCCTCAAAAAGTAGGGTTGAGATTGACTTAGGTGTACGTCATTCCATGCCTCTCTTTCTAGAGAGAGCCATATTTTCTAGACCATATTTTTCTGTTTTTGTATTTATTTCTTTAGTCAGAAGTATTGCACAAATATTTAAAACTCCAAACGTATAAAGATGCTTAGAGGCAGTGACGTTTTCCACTTAAAAATTTGTGTAAATCGAAGAAACTCATTAAACATTTAGCTTAATTTTTATTGCTCCAATTTAAATAATTTTATTTGAGGAAATAAAAATATAGAAACAAATGTTTATAATGGTCAGAAATTTTAATGGAAAAAGGTTTTAAAGAAATGAGGATATCATTTTGTGCAAGTTGTATCTTATTAGAGGAGTAATGTCCAGCATACTTAGGGTTAAGATTAATAATTTTACTCCTGAAATTAAAAAATTTAACTTTGCTTTTTTTTGCTTAGTATTGATTGTATTTTAAATTGGATGACAGGCTGTGCTTGGATATTTTATGGTCTAGGCCCATTAAAACTGTAAAGTTTATGCCTGTACATTGTATACCATAACCATAAACTTATTAAAGCAGCTTTCATTATTTAATATACTTTCTCAATTGTTGAAGAAAACAATTTTCAAGAAAATTGGGTTTGAAAGAAAAATATATGGGTGTGATTAATATATTTCTTTATTGAAACAAAATAATGAAAAATGTGTGTGGATTGTAAGACATTTTTTAAAGTGTAATTTCTTTTGTTTTTTATGCAGTGACTAGCTTTTATTCTTCTTTAGAAATGGTTTGTATTTTTGTGTCAGATAATTTATGACATTTTAATGAATAAACTCGAATTTAGGAACCACTTCAAAGCTATACAGGGTAAGGAATGAGAAAGTAAACCACTGACAGAGGTGAAGTTTGTCTCTTTTAGTTTGTAATGTTAATAAGTTAATGCAAAAAATCTGTAAAATTAAAATGACTAAATGGGTTGTAAACATGCTGTTGTGTGTAAACAGTCAATCTGGAACATATTGGGAATTCCTGTCTGCTACAAGTGAAAAAAATCAAGTTTATCAAGATCTTAACTGTGAGATGCATACAAGGTTTTTTGTTTTTCACTAAGTGGTGTTTTAACTAATTATAAAAGTATGACTGTGTTTTTAAGCAAATTGACTCTTTAGTAATATAAAACTTAGCTCATGCACGATTTTTGAGTATATATTTGTTATGCATGAAGCATTTTGTAAGATGTATTTTGGATTATCATTTTAGATATTCATTAGGAATGAACTTATCTGAAAATTTAAAATAAACGTCATAATGCAAATATAAGAGTTAACCCTCTTATATTTGCATTATGGAAATGTGATCTTAAGTTAGCCCTGAAATGTTGGGTGAGTATATTTGCCTCGGCTTGAATCAAACCTCGGTATATAAAATTTTGCTTTAACAAATGCAAATCAAATTGTTATCTGATGCACTAAGAGGAGATCCCTTTAAATAATTCTTTCATCAGATGATTGTTAAGTTTAGTTTTTTTTGTTAATGTATCTTATAATATGATAAAGATGTCTAAGCAAGATTTTTACAGCTTATGGTCAGTAATACAGAAGTAAACTATTGTTTTCATAAATGCAAAAAAAAGTGTGTGGTATATTATTTTACAATTTGCTATGTTAATTCTTATTTACCCAAGATATTTATAATTAGTCCTTCATTATAAGACTTTAGTTTAAGGTTTGAATACCAAAATAATGATGCAGAATCAGTGAACATATTCAAGGTTGTGTGCCATTTGTATATTAAACAAACTCTAGTTAGTAAAATTGTTTTTTGTTTTTGTTATTTATTTATTATCCTTTCCTTCTATTTATTAACACTATAAACACTATAATATATTAACACTATAAATAGACATTAAAATATTGGTCTCTCACAGAAAATCTTCTGTATAAATAAAGCAGAGTTGTTGTCTTTGTATGATTTCCATACGGCTTAAGCACAAGGAGCTAAGGCTTACAACTTTCAGGGAAGGTTCTTTACGGTAATATCTGTTGCACCTGACTCTGGGTTTCCTTGAAAACATCTGGGGCTCCTCTTCATTGGACATCCAAAATTCTAATGTTAACTATTTACCAGATCTTATTATGCTGAATTGTGGGACAACAGGATATATACTTGAAATAACAATTTAAAAAATAAATATTTCACACTTAAGGGCAAACGCAATGTTTTGCACTTTTGCAAGCTAAAGATTATGTTTTAAGTTTGAGACTATGCCTTGAATTTTAAACAATCGAAAGCCTGAAAACCATATTTGCCGAGGTCTGAATGCTATTTTTCACTGGACAACACTATTAAATACAAATTATAATATTACGAAAAGAAAAGGTATAAAGTATACAAACAGTTTTCAGTTTATATAATTTTGGTGAAGTTAGGGCTCTAGGCCTGAGTTGTAAAAAATCAGGGTAGGATAGGGGAATCAGCAGGCTTACCTAGTGGTTAAAACTCCTAAAGAGCACACACTAAAGCATAAAACACAGTAGTAGGGAGTCCATTGATTATTGGGAAGGAAGAAGAAGAACAGTTTCCTCCTACCAGGATCCAAAGAGCACTAACTTGTCTATGTTACCCTACCTATATACACTCCTACAGAGCCTGCTGATAGGATAGGGAGGGGAAAGTAATGTAAGGTCTCTAAATAATCTAAGGTATCCAGTTTGGGGGTTCCCTGGATTTTGTCATACACTGGTGTTCAGCTCCTATCTTCTAAGTTCAGAAAGATTACTGGTGGGGGGGCTTTATGGATTTCGTAAAGGTGTTTTCATTGCTCTACACACGAAAGTACTCTTTCTAAACGTAAAATAAGCTAAGAAAATAGGTTATTCCCGCTGTTGCACGGCAAAATTACATAATGTTAACTTTCTGTGCATATGTGGTGGACGGAAAGTAACCGTTATGGGATTTTGCAGTGCGGACCGATCAGCCGTTGCATTAGGCCGATCAGCTGTTGCATTGTTGTTCAAACCAAACCGTTTCATCGCTTAGTAAATACTGACATTGTCGGTTAGGTTAGTCGTTGTGACGAATTGTTTGTTAAAAAATATTCATGTTGTTTACAAGTTTTTCGATATCGTAATAAAAAATAATGTTCATTACTCGTCTCAAAAGTGCTTTTGCGGGGCTCGATAGCTTTTTCCACGCTCGGCTGCGCCTCGCGCGTAAATGCAATCTCGCCCCGCAATAGGTCACTTTCGAGACTAGTAATGAAAACTACTATTGTTGTTGTTGCTGGCAGCATGTTGAACTACAAGTTTGTTTTTGAACTGATTTTTGATGTCTTGTCTATGCCCATTCATTCTTGTACTCAGGCTGTTTAAAGTTAGGCCTTCAAATTCAAATTCAAAATTCTTTATTGCCATTGAGCACATAACATACAATAGGCCAGGTCAAATAACTTACAATATATTGTACAATAATGTGCACTTGTCAACTTAAATTCTACTACACGTATTACAACATACACGAGATGCAAATAAAACTTTCTTGGTAACATAAATTGTACAAGAGTTGTTCATAGAGACAGCAGTCATATTATTAAAAAATTGTAAGTTACATGAAATATTTGGTGACAATGAATTGTGACTAGAACTGGTAATTATAACATAAATAAAAAGATAAAAAAATAAATACGTAGATTACATTTTTATTTAAAATACATAAGGCCTACCATCACAGTCATTGAGCTTAAAAATTATACAACAAAATATCTATGACCTTAGCCTATAAAATATCTTCATGTTTAAGAGATAAAAATTCTTATATTGAGTAGATAACCTTTTTGTTTAAGAACTCAGTTAATACATGTTTTAAGGTCTTAACAGGTAAGTTGCGGACTGTTTCAGGAAGTACATTAAAAAATTTAAGTTGTAAATATTTATAGCTACATTGTGTTGAACTAAGTATTAATGATGGTAACTCTAAATCATTCCTCGATCTGGTTTCATGATTGTGAGTTGACGAGCGAATTGAAAACTGTTCAATGTTTAATTTTACAAAGATAATATTCTGCAAAATGTACAGACTAGGTAAAGTAAGAATGCTGTATTCACGGAAAAAAGTCTTACAACTAACTCTATTTTTTATGCCAGCTAAAATACGAATTGCTTTTTTCTGTTGCTTAAAGACATTGAATGCCCCACTACTACTGCCCCATAAAATCAAACCATAGGCCAAGTGAGAATGTATGAAAGCGTAATAAACATTTATTAACATAGTGACACTAATATGATTTTTCAACCTTCTGAGCAGGAACAAAGATTTGCTTAACCTAGAAACAATCATTTCAGTATGATGACGCCAAGTTAATTTACAATCCAACATAATTCCTAACAATTTAGCATTCGTTACCTCAGATACAAAATTTGTCTGTGAAAAGATCAAGGAGACAGTTTTGTCATTGTTGACCGAAAATTTGTTTGCTTCAAACCAACTGTCAGCTGCTAATTTGATCTCTTGTGTTTTGATTTTAACGTCTTGTAAAGATTTTTCCAGACAGTATTAAAGAAGTTTCACCTGCATACAGTATTGATTTAGAAGGGAGGTTTGATGGAAGATCATTTATTACATTGAGAAATAAGAAAGGGCCTATAACTGATCCCTGAGGTACTCCTACTGTGACTTTTTTCCACTGTGAGATTTTATTGTTTGCTGATACTATCTGATATCTATTTTCTAAATAAGAGTTAAAAAGATCCAAAGTTTTACCTTTAACACCATAGTAATTTAACTTTTCAATCAACAGGCTATGAGAAACAAAATCAAAAGCTTTACTTAAATCTACTAAAGTTAATTCTAAAAAGGCATGAGACTCAAAAGCACTTAAAATGTCATCAACAACTGACTTGCAAGCATTGAAAGCTGAAAAACCAGCTCTAAAACCAAACTGGGAACTACTTAGAAAATTGTTTTTGTTGGAAAAAAAACGCTTACTTGATTGTAAATACAGCACTCAATGACCTTAGCAAATACAGGAACTAGCGAGATCGGCCTGTAATTAGATGGACATGTAGTGTCACCCTTCTTATGAATGGACACTACTTTTGTGAGCTTAAGGCTATCAGGAAAAACACCATTGTTTAAAATTAAATTCGTAATATATGTTAGAGGAAGAACAAGAGCATATTTCAGTTTTTTAAGAATATATGTTGATAGACCATAACAATCCTTGCTTGTAGAGTTATTCAAATTATTAAGAATCAAGAATCAAGAACTTTATTGTCGTTGACCTTTTTACAAGGAATAGACATAGTCAAAATAAATTAAAACTAAAATACAATAAATACAATGTGTTCTAAACTTAAAAATCAATATTAATATTAGACAATAAAAACTCTGATATACAGTAATATGGGTTGTTGATGAGCCACTCAAATGTTTTTGCTTTAAATCTATTGAATGAAACCAATTTTGCTGCTGTACCCAATTTATTAAAAAATGTTATGCTATTTATTTTATGGCAATTATATGTCTTGGTTAATCTATGGGTAGGGATATTTAAACTTGACTTGCCTCTTGTATTATAGGAATGAATACTCTCTCTGCGAGTGAAGTTATGGAGATTAGCTTTAGTATCTAGGAGTACATGGAAAATATATAGATTTATTACAGTCAAAATTCTCAGGTTGACAAAGAGAGGTCGACAGCTATCCACAGGCCCAGCCCCACAAATTGTTCTAATCACTTTTTTTGCAATAAGAGAATTTTATGGGCATGTGAGGAGTGACCCCATAGTATTATACCATAAGAAATATGAGATTGGAAGAAAGCAAAATAAGTAATCCGTAGGTATTCATTGCTAACAAATTCTTTTAGTTTCCAGATTAGATAATTTACTCTGGAAATTTTTTTACACGTGATTTCTATATGATCTTGCCAATTTAATTTTGAATCAATTAGGAAACCTAATAATTTAACAGATTTAAATTCATTGACAACTGGGGATAGACTTAAAAGAATTTTTTGTGTTTTATCTTGATTACACATCAATTTATTTGCAGAGAACCAATTAAGTGCTAAATTTATTGATTCATCAGTAATTACATTAAGTTCATGGATATCCTTATGTGTCGCAATCAAGGTTGTATCGTCAGCATAAATGACAGAATTTACAAAAATATTCTCTGGCAGGTCATTTATCGAAATTAGAAACAAGAAAGGACCCAAAACTGAGCCCTGTGGAACACCTGTTTCAACCAACCTTAAATCAGACTGATTGCCTCCAACAGATACATACTGTTTTCTATTGGTTAAATATGATTTAATAAGATTAAGTGACTCCCCTTTAATTCCATATAATTCAATTTTATTGAGTAAGATATCAAAAGGTATAGAATCGAAAGCCTTTGTAAGATCAAACAAAGTTAATGAAACAGTCTCTTTGTTTTCAAATGCATTCAAGGACGTATTAATTACTTCCAAAACTGCCGATGTAGTTGATCTCCCCTCCCGAAACCCAAATTGAGAATCTGTCAATAAGTTATTGTTCTCAAAATATTCCCTAATCTGATTATACATGAGACATTCAATAATTTTAGAAAAAATTGGCACTATTGAAATGGGTCTATAGTTACTAGGAAGGGTTTTATCGCCTTTTTTATACATTGGAATAATTTTAGAAATTTTGAGAAAATCTGAAAAATAACCAATTTTTAAACATCTACTTATACAAAAAGCCAGCGGCCTACTTATCAAATGATTTATTTGTTTGATGATATAATTGGAAAGCCAATAATAGTCCATGGATTTTGAATTTGAAAGGTTAGCCACAACAGCTTCAACCTCCTGCCATGTTACCTCCCTCCATTGGAAGTTCAGGTGTCCTACAGAGGGAGTCCTCAGCATTAATGTATTAATGATACAATCAATATCTTGAGGAAAAACATGTTCCCACTTTAAATCTGAGTAATTAACATGATGTTGCTTTGGGAAAGTGTTAAGTAAATCTAATGGACTAGGCCTATTTATTTTGCAAGATACAGTATTGTTTGAATCAGCAAAATTTGCTGCAGTAATAAAAAAATCATTAAAGTTATCAACATCTATATCAGGATTGGATTGCTTTTTATTAAAACTACCAGATTCAGATTTAATAATATTCCAAGCTACCTTACTCCTATTGCCACATTTTTTAAGCTTATCATCATTAAAACTCAACATTGCCTCTTTGATTTTGCTCTTATACATTTTTTTACATTTGGCATAGAACTCTCTATTTCTATTTATATCACCTTCAACTGTTAGTCTGCTGTGAAAGATCAACAAAAAAGACCTTATCTTTGCAAGTTCAGGTGTGAACCATTGCGTAGTACAACTTATTTTAACTGTAAGGTTTTTACTGGGTTTAATTTTTTTACAGGACAGAACTCATTAAACTGACACAAAACAACACTTAAAAAATAATCAAAGGCTCCATTGACATCGTTAAAACAAAACATGTCACCCCAGTCTGTGTTCAATAAACTTAGATTTAGCCTAATTAAATTATCTTAACTTATTTTACGTATTTCCAATACATTATCATTCTGACTAAGCCTAGTATTACCAGAATCATAAAAAAATATTCATATGAAGAGAAGAGTGATCAGATATTTTATAAGGAACCAAGTCTTGAACATATTGTAAAAGATCAATATTTGTAATAAAATTATCGAGGCAAGCCCTGCTATGCGCAGGCTTTGAATTCGTTAAATTAAATGATCTTAACAAATTCAGGTACATTCGAGAACAAGGACTATCTACAAGTATGTCTATATTTAGGTCACCACCGATTACGAGGTATTTATTCTTAAATCTAAAATCAATCCAAGTTAAAAAAATCTTCAAGTTTATCAAAAAAATCGTACACATTATAGTTTGGCGTTCTATACAAGGAAATAAAAAGATAAATATCGCTCACAAGAATTGCAACTGCTTCAAAACCGCTGACCTCTGTCCATCGATGTATGTCGATCACCCTGAAGTCAAGGCCATGGACTGTATAGATTGCAGCTCCTCCGTGTCGGTCACCAGGTCGGCAGTATACTGCAGCAAGATCGTACCCAGCAGGAACATCCACTTTAACTTCATCTTCATCAAGCCAATGTTCATTAACTAAAAGTATGTGGCATCTATATTCCTCCAATAAAATGTCCAATTGCAAAGTTTTGTTTCTAATTGATTGTAAGTTTGTAAACAATGTTGACAGAGCTCTATTCCCGGCAGATTCGGTAGGTCTACTATCTTGAGTATTTAGGCTTTTTGATTTAGCCATGACACATTTAAGTTTTTTGACACTGCTTCCTTGCACTGTTTGGACCTAGCTATTTCAGGTGTGGAGAAACCCTTGAAATTCACAATAGTGCTGTCTAAGTCAGTTACTGAAGTAAAACTTTGTGGATCACTCTTACACAGATGTTCACTAGCTGAAAGTTTTGTCATGGTAGTATTCTAAGCCACTATGTTCCAGAGTTTGGTTACGATTACTCACACACTCATCAAGTTCAAAATGTTCGTTCAATTCATGCCTTCGTTCATGTTCGTTCAATTCAATTCGTGCCTTCATACTGAGTGGGGCACATTTGGCACTGGAGTTGATATATGACATTAGATGAGTTGCAGAAGTGGTAGCCAGAAATTTTGTAAAGTGGTGAGTTTTACAGATTTTTTCTACTGGGTTCAGAAATTTGTTCAGTGGTTTGCGGGTTCGGGATTAGGTTACACCAAAATGTTTTTCAGGTGGCTGGGTTGCCTGAAGACAATGGTTGGGGGGATTTAAGAAGACTAGATAACACGTAGCTCGAAATCGAGCAAAAATCATGCGGTAAAATAATGAAGAGTAATCAGCCTACTTATATACTTTTAAAGTTTAATCAAAGGGCTAACTTCATTAACAAAATTATGGCTTAACTACTGAAACTATTAAAGTTAATTTGATATTCCGCAGGAGTTTCTGGTAAACGTAAACGGGTTTTTAGGGAACATTTTCATTTTCCCATGTCCTCTTTTTTCTGAAATGTATATTTTAACACCGGTAAAAGATCACACTAAGCTTACAGCAACATGTAGCTGACCGAGAGCAAACACTGGCGCCGTGAGCAATGACTTCCTTTGTTTAGGGATTGTCGCTGCAGCTTATTGATAATTATCCCAAAACAGATATTGTAGGGAACGGCTGTCTTTATAGTCAACATTTCCTTTGTGGTAAAAACGTGTAATAACCCATTAATCTTCCAGTCTTTTCATTCTTGAAATGCAACCCACCGCAATAAAAACATTTTTAGTTCTTTGGTCTGAGGTTGGAAGGAGCATAAAATATTACTTCGGGAGGGTGATACCAGCGGTTGGGATCGTGTTCTTTCCGACACCTCCGACCGGTCTATGTTCGTCTTCTTCTTATCGCTGGTATTATAAATGCACCAAGTCCAAAATTAGATTTGCTCAGGTTAATATAACTTCAAGAAACACTATGAAATATCGTAAACTACTTTGTAAAACTGGTAACTGCAATGTTTAAGAGCTTTAAAAACGTCATAACATAATCTAAATTACATAATAAATCTTAAAAAAAGAAAACTGTTGAAAACAAAGCCAAACCAGCTGTAAAAATAAAAACTGCTCTTTTCGAAAAATTAATTGTAATTCATTGCTGCAATCTGTGGTTTACCTGTAAAACTATTTCAGAGCTAAGCCATATGTTCAGTTTGTAAACAAAGTAAACTGAGCTTGCTCAAATGTCAATGAATAGCACCACTGTTCCGAAACTTCAGCCCTTTACTTTACTTTAGTGACGCCCTTTTTTAAAATTCTGAGACTTGTTGACAAATCTACATAAAATTCCCTTTAATTTGATACCTCAAACGTTAAAATCCGTCCAGCCGTTATTGCGGTTGGACTGTGAAAAGAAAACCGCTTGCGTATTAATATATAGAAGAAGATTAGTGTGAGATGAAGCCTTAAGAATTTTGTAGCAGTCTATTAAAATTTGGTTCCGAGATTGGAGGCCATGGTGTTAAGTGGTGATAAGCCTAATTTCTTGGTCATCTTAGGTTTTTATTGTGAATGCTGTTCGGACTGTGCTCTTCTCATCTGACTAATGACAAGAGATCGAGGATAACCACAACTAATTCAACCAATAAAAGCTTCAGTGACTTTATTGTTAAATTTATAAAGTTCTTCTTCAGTTGAGTAAATTCTTTTGCCTCTGATCGCCTGACTATAAGGTGTAGAGCGTTGGGTGTTGGTGGGGTGGGAGCTGTCTTAGTGTAAGTATTGAAGATGGTTGGTGGGTTTTATATGTACGCCAGTTTCAAACAGCCTGAGACAAGTAAGAAAGGGCATAGACTAGAAGTGAAAAATCATTCATATTAAATTAGCCTCGAAAGCTGATATGACAAATTAAAAACAGATTTATGTTACCTCAGTTCAAGGCCGTAGCCAATGGGGGGGGGTTAGGGGGGTAGAACCCCCCTCCCGAAATAGTAGAAATAGCCTTGAAATTGTAGTAAATGGGGGTGGTTAGGGGGTGAAAACCCCCCCGAAACAGCCGAAACCCCCCCTGATTTTTTGTAAAGTATACAAACATTTATTTGAAAACAAAAGTTTGAGGACAAAAAGCTGACTTTATAAGCTTGAGGGCTAAACATTTGCGGATTTTTACGAAATGAAGACATCTTCATAAATGCACTGTTGTTCGAAGAAGTTGAATAATCAAGTTTTAGTCCAGGATAAGTAATTTCAACACAAAACCATTCAATTTCAATGTACTTTAATATACTTCTTAATATTTTCATGCTTTAATACAAATACAGATGTTTAAGTTGCAATAGTCATAGTAAAAATATAAAGTTGACTCATCGAAATTTAACAACAACGTGGTTTTGTTGGTACCACGCTTATAGGTATAAAACATTTTATTATTTACATAAATATCTAAACTTTCTTTTAGATTAATTGGTGGTGTTTAGTGAAAAGTTGAGTTGTTAATCCTACAATTATGTGAATATTTTTACACTTTCCTCTACCTACGCTTTAAATAGTATTAGTTGTATCTGAGAAAATAATACTTATAAATCAAATCTTTCAAAATGTAACAGGTCATTTCATTTTTTTAGTCAGATCTGAAATTTGTTCAAGCAAAACTCATCTTACAGCTAATGAATTTCAATACAAACAATTTTTTTGTTTACAATCATTTAAGGTCATTTATTTGAGGGATAAAACTGAACTTTCTAATTTTTGAAAGTTAATGACCTTAAAATACATCATGCAAATACTAAAATGTAATATTTATAAAACATCTGAAGGAAACTCTAATTGCTAGCATTGCAGCGATTGTCATTGGTGATGGATTGTTCACAAGAGCATGTGAACCCTCTATAAAAAAATCATAACCACCACATCAGAGTGGTTGTTTTAAAAGTTATGTTTTTATAATTAGTTGGTATAAAAAAATGAATAGTTTGTTGAGAGATTGAACTTTAATTTAGTATATACTACAAGAAATATAATGGGCTGCACTGCAAGCAGCAAGTTTTGATAACTGAAATTTGAAGTTTCCAATCGAGGAATTCTTTACTTGGTTAACAAATACCAACACATCACCACATTTGGTCTGACTTATTAAACAGCTGCAGAAGGGTAATAACTACATTGGAACTTTTCATAGAACATCTCGTTTGATTGATGTCCAAAATGTTGAATACAAACAATGGATCGACTAACAAAGTGTTATGTATAAAAAGCGGGTGACAATGTTCACAAGTGATGAACACAACTAGTTATGTACAAATGAACACAATGGTGTTTACAAGGCATTGGTCGGTGATCAGGAGACAATGATTGTCGCATGCAGCACCAATGGAGCCTCCCAGATGTTATTGGAGCTTTCCGAGTTGATCCGTCGTCCAGTGATCTCCAGCGGGAAAGTTCCTGGGTGTTTCAACCGTCGCCGGAAGTGCAGTGCCCAGATCCCGTGTTTCTGCACCATCTCAAACTGACCGCCGTCATTCCCCTTGGTTATACTGTACTCAAAATCATTCTGAAACGAGAGTTTCTATTTAAAAAATTTTAATTGTATAAATTTTTCCACATAAAAAATATTTCTAAGAGTTTACTTATGATGGTAAAAGACCTATCAGTGATGGCTTTATTCAAAGTCATTGGTGACGGATTAACTTCCTGTTAAAAAATCATAAATAAACCTATAATTCCCTAAGTACCAAAATTCTCGGACCGGTTTAGTAATTTTTTAACCAAACGTTACAAGTTGAAAATATTTTTTCACGTGAGTTCCGACCAAAAAACTACTTTTTTGCTGTGCTTGTTATACTGCCCCCGTCCCCAAAATGTGATTTTAGACGTTGCCCCACGTTTTCAAAGACAAACCCCTATTGAGGGGCTACTAATTTTGAAGGGCTGAATAAAAGAAAAAATGCCACAATCCTGAGGTTGATATTGTAATGTACAACTGATCAAAATGTCAGGTGTTGAATATTTATATTTATGTTTACAGTTTTTAGTTTTGGTTCTAACATACAATGTTCTTGAGACAAAGAAATAAAATAAGTTTTACAATTGTCAAATAGTGAATTATTTCACATTTGGCGCTGCGGCCATGGCAAAAAGAAATAAAAGACAAAATGATTATGATGAGAACACTTCTACAGCAACATACACTTCTATTGACCAACATGCAACATTTAGGTTTGACCATTTCGACCCTGAGGAGGAAGAGTGGGATTACTATTTTCAACGCTTCAACATAGAAATCGCACTGCACAATATTAAATCGGAAGAATTATGTAAGAATCTACTTCTTTCAAAAATTGGGGCCAAGCCATTCAAACTACTGGCAGACCATTTTCGACCTCAACCGGTAACTTCCAAAAGTTTCAACGAAATCACTCATATTATGAAAGCTCCTACAGCACATTGGGGGAGCGAGTGACGTTTGGACGCCGATATAGGCTTACAGGTGAGTCTATTAGTCAATACGTTAACAGCTTAAGAGGTCTGGCCGGCCGATGTCAATTTGGAGCGTCACTCGATGAACGACCCAGAGATCAACTTTTGTTGGGCATCAATAATGAGGAGTGGCAAAAAGAACTTCTGAGGCAATATACTGATGCTAGTTGTTTGTTCAAAGATGTTGAAAAAACTGCTCTCAATTTTGAACGTGCGGACAGAACTCAGAAGCAGGTCACATCTTTTAGTGCTTATGAGGGTTACCAAACTAACGCTACAAGACAATCAAAAACAGATACACAGCCGGTGACAACACTTATTAGAGGCCAGCATTGTTTCCGATGTGGAGGTTTGCTACACACTGGTAATTCGCCTTGCCCTGCAAATGGGAAAATATGTAACATTTGTCATGAAAAAAATCATTTTGCTAAAGTTTGTTTCAGATCTGGTCGTGCAAAAATTTTACAGGGCAAAAGACAAACGAACAATTTAAGACCAGGAGTCTCTCGTTCGCCGTCACCAAGAAGTCTCAACAGTGAGCCGGTTTCAGTGCGAGCAATGAAAAAGGGAAATCAGGTAATGATGACAGTTTCACTTAATCACATGAAAGTAGACATGCTTTACGATCCCGGAGCTGCTGAACCCGTGATTAGTTACAATGTATGGAAGAATATCGGATCTCCTTCATTACAGCAGACTTCTAATTTAGTTGCTTATACAGGCGTTCCTGTTGCAACATTAGGTAAGGCTATGGTATCGGTTAAAGCCTTCAACACTACACTAAAACTACCTACGATTGTTGTTAAAGATGATGATGTGCCGCTTTTTGGGTTGAGCTGGGTCTTAGCATTCAACTTACCGTTACCTCCTGGCTCTAGAGTATGTGCAGTACGTGAGGAGACTCAGGCTGATTCGGAGTTGAATGCTATATTGACCAAGTATTCAGAAGTGTTTTCGGATACTCTAGGAAAATTTAAAGGTAAAAAGCTGTAATAAATAAAACTGTCTAATGATGCGGTGCCAAAGGTTTGCAAACCTCGAACAATACCCTATGCGCTCCGACCCGCGGTGGAATCGGAAATAAACAGACTACTTAAAGAAGGGGTTTTGGAATCCATTGACCCTACTACCACGGATACAACCTGGGCCTCTCCAATAGTGGTTGTTTTGAAAGGCGACGGAAGGGTCAGAATCTGCAGTGACTTCAAGGCTACAATTAATCAATATATAACTCCAGTACAGCATCCTCTTCCAAAGTTCGAAGATATAATTACCAAACTACAAGGAGGTCAAGAATACTCCAAAATAGATTTGAAAGATGCCTACCTGCAGATAGAAGTGGAAGAGAGTTCACAGAAATACCTAGTAATTTCGACTCCATTTGGGTATTTCTGATATACAAGAGTACCATTTGGAGTCCGATGTGCACCCGGTGATTTCCAAAGAAAAATTGAACAAGTACTGTTAGGTGTGAATGGCGTAGCTCAGTTTCTTGACGATTCAATAATAACTGGCAAAACTCGAGAAGTACATTTCCGAAACCTTGAAGAGGTGTTGGCAAGATTCAAAGATGCTGGAATTAGAATTCAGAAGTCAAAGTGCAAGTTTTTACAGAAGTCAGTCACGTACCTAGTGCACAAGATAGACAGCACGGGAATACATCCGTCAGACAAACACCTTGCAGCAGTTCGAGATTTGCCTAGACCTTCAAATGTGAGAGACTTAAGGGCTTTTTTAGGTGCTATTAACTACTATCAAAAGTTCATTCCTCGTTTACAGTGTATTGCGTCACCGCTACATCGTCTCCTGAAAAAAGGGGCGTCGTGGAACTGGACTAAACAAGATGAAGAAATATTTACACGGTTGAAATCCACACTTACATCTTCGGACACACTAGTTCACTACGATGAAACCCTACCATTGATAGTGGATTCTGACGCAAGTAACGCTGGTCTTGGAGCGGTACTGAGCCACCAGTTTCCTGATGGTACCATTAGACCTATCGCGTTTGCGTCAAGAGTACTACAGAGCTCCGAGAAAAGTTATTCGGTCATTGATAAAGAAGCTTTGGGTATTATATTTGCCGTTACCAAGTTCCACGATTACATTTACGGCCGAAGGTTTATTCTAAGGGTTATACTTCCGCAGAAGGGTTACACTTAATTGGCGAAGTCAGTGGTAACCCGTAAAGTCTAGAAGCGACCTATTGAATGATAATCATTACAAAACAAGTAAATTACAAGTAAATTTGCCTGAAACCTTACTTAACTTTTAAGGGGTTTTCAATATAAACATCAATTAGTTCACAAACCACATAGTCAGCTAAGTTATGTTGAGATAAAAATAGGTGATTGATATTTCATTTGTTAGTTTTATTAGTTATAGTTTAGTCCAGTGCTTGATTTGCGGCGGAACGGCGTTCCGGGACCTCTTTCTGCCGCAATAGTCGATCTTGTAAATCTTAATCGGTCGGAGTATTTTTAGTAAGAAACGATCGCGTGCAATCGGACGGATAATTTGCCGTAAAATGCAATCACGTACAATCGGCCGGAGGATTTCGTCACGAGAGAGGATCGTGTGTAATCGGGGAGTATTTGTCGTATAAGAGACAATCGCGTGTAATCGGCTGGAGAATTTGCCGCCAATGACGATCGCGTATGACCGGCCGGAGAATTTTGACGCTAAAGACGATCGCGTAAGATCGGCTGGAGAAATTGCCGCAAATTTGCCGAGAATTTTCCGAGTATTTTTCGGAAGAGACGATCGCGTGTACTCGACCAAACTTTTACTGAAATTACGCGTGGAGTTTCGGCCCGAAATTACGCACTTTTGTGTAGTCTTGAGCTAAGCCGAATGTTGAAAACGCTAAAAAGACCCGATACTCACACAAGGCATCATAAAAAAATCTAGAATTTCTTTAGACTATTTATTTTTTGGTAAAATAATGCTTTGTTAGTTTTTAATTTACTTATTCAAAAATTTGAGTTAGATAAAATGTGGCTTTTTACATCGACCTAATTATTCATATAGACTAATAATACTTTGTTGAAGGGAAGAATTATAAGGGGGGGGGGGTTAGGTACAAACTGGCAATTACAGTTCCGGTACCTCAATTTTTACAAATCAAGCACTGGTTTAGTCAATACTGATTTTAATTCAATAACAGTTATATTCACACAAGATTAATTCAAATTCAACTATCCTTAAACTTATTTCATAAACTTTTTATAGGTTAGTATCAGCGTATTTTGATCAATGAAGTTTGTATATACAGTATTAGGATGATATTTGTAACAGACATATTGTCTATACTTTGAATCAGCATTGAGTTAGTAAATGAAATTTCTGACACATAATATCAGCACTTTATTTTAAGAGCAAAGTATTTAAATATATAAGAAAACGAAAGTGACGTACTAATAGCTAGTGTAACCCTTCTGCGGAAGTTGCACCATTCTAAGGACTGACCATAAAACACTTGTGCACATCTTGGGGCAGCATACTGAACTTCCACAAATCACCAGCGACAGATTAACCAGATGGTCAGTGATACTAGGAGCATACAACTTCGAAATTAAGCACAATGAAGGAAAGGAAAACGCTCCTGCAGACTTACTGTCCCGGTTACCAGTAGTTAAATCCAACGCAGACACACAAGGGGAGTTTGGAAAACAAGTGTTGCAGTTGCGCCTTGACAATCTTCACATAACACAGAAGTACCTGAAAGAACAGACTGCAAAGGATGAGTGTTTACAGCAAGTAATACAGTACCTTCAAAGTGCTTTGCCTGAAAGAAGAAAGCTCAGTTCGATGTGTCACATATTTTATGATAAAAGAGACGACCTCAGCTATGAAGACGGAGTTTTGCTTTGGAAAGGACGTGTGGTGGTTCCGAAATCTCTCCAACGAACAGCAATCCAAATCCTTCACGAGGGTCATCCCGGAATAGTTGGTATGCGTTCATACACCAGATTTCACGTTTGGTGGCCTGGTATGAATTCCGAGATAGAAGAATATGTAAGATCTTGCAATAAATGTCAAATGACAAGAAAGAATGATCCAGAGGTTCCTCTATTTTCGTGGGTTGTTCCTCAAGAACCTTGGACACGGGTTCACATTGATTTCACTGGACCTTATCATGGATTTTACTGGCTAGTTATAGTAGATTCAACAACAAAGTGGTTGGAAGTGTTGCCGACGAAAAAAATCACTTCAGAGAAGACAATCACAATGCTTGAAGAAGTATTCACAACATTCGGATTGCCTAAAATGATAGTCAGTGACAATGGGCCTCAATTCACTTCACATGAATTTAAGAGTTTCTGCAGCAGACGTAATATCCGGCATGTCACTACAGCGCCTTACCATCCACGTTCCAATGGGCTGGCGGAACGTTACATCCAGACTTTTAAAAAGATATTTGAAGCACAAAAGCTGGAAGGTCACAGCATAATGAAATCTCTTACAACTTTCCTTTTCAATTACAGGATCACTCCAAACCAAACCACTGGGAAATCCCCAGGAGAACTTATGTTTGGAAGACAACTTCGGACGCCTTTAAGCTTGCTGAAACCCGACCGTTCTAAAAAGCTTTACGAGTCTTTAGAAAAACAAAGAGCAAACCATGATGGAGCTGCAAAGTGGCGTGAATTCCAGCCCGGAGACGCCATTTGGGTTAAATTAGCTATAGATAAGCACTGGAGGAAAGGCCGTGTAATACGACGTACATCGTCAACGAGGCTGGTACCGAACACAGAAGACACGCCGACCAACTTAGACAGCGATTTGGCTCAGCATCATAGTTCATAGTTATTTTGAACCCTACTTACGGTAGAATTTTTTTTGTCCGGGGGGAAAAGTGTAATGTACAGCTGATAAAAATGTCAGGTGTTGAATATTTATATTTATGTTTACAGTTTTTAGTTTTGGTTCTAACATACAATGTTCTTGAGACAAAGAAATAAAATAAGTTTTACAATTGTCAAATAGTGAATTATTTCACAGATATCATGCCGCTAACCAAAGTTACAGCAATTTGAAAATTCAAAATTGCCATAAGGTTTATATTGAATAGTACCAATTAGGGATGTGTCGGTACCTGAAGTCGGTTCTCGGTACCACCGGTTCTTGGCAAAAGAACCGGTACCGAGAACCGACGTCAAAATATCGGTACTGGTACTTCAGTACCCATGGTAATCGGCGGGAGTAACTATTGGTCACGAAAGACGATCGATCGCACCGCGCATTGCCGCGGGCGTTGCACCGATGGCAAATGCCACTGTGTACTATTATTGAAGGTCAATAATGTTTTTTCTCAAATTACTTTTGATTAGAAATTTATCTTACATTTTTTGACTCTTGCTTGATTTTTTACTCTAATACTTAAAATTAATGGGAATTGGGCTATTTTCTTTGGGAATTGTAAGATTATCCATGGAAAATCATTTGGAAACTGTTAATTTTCACCTTGGTATTTGTTCTTGATTGATTTTTACTGCAATTTTTAAAATTAATTGGAATGGGGTTATTTTCTATGAGAATTGTAAAATTATGAATGGAAACAAATTTGTAAACTGTTATTTTCCACCTTGGAATTTGTTCTTTTGTTCTCATAGTATATATTTTTTATATCATCTGCTAACAGAGGGATGAACAATTAATTTAAGAAGTGACATAGTATTTTATGAATTGGTGAAACTTACACTTGAAAATTAAAACATTTTTAAAACAGTAACATACAACACAGATTATCTATAGGTTTGAGGGTACCGTACATTACATATAAGACGTTGTGACAAACGCTTGGTACCGATGGTACCGGTACCGAGAACCGAGAACCGATCTTGTCAAGAACCGGTACCGGTACCGACTTTGAAAAAAGTGGTACCGACACATCCCTAGTACCAATGCAAATGACATCTAAACTTGACAAAAATTGTTAAAAAGAGTTCTTAAATCATTCCTGGTATAACTATAATCCATTAGCTAAAGCTGGACGATAGTTGCCCCATACAGTTCACTCCCGATTATCCAAGCCCCGGTTATTTGAGACTACGGATTATCCGAGGTTGTTCTAGGCTAAAGAATATATTATTTTTACGTTCGGTCGAAACATAATAATAACGTGATTATCATTGGTTTTTGGTAAAGTAAATATAAATTATCTATAATTTGTTAGTTTATTCAAGTTTATAATTTAAATAAACATTCAAAGTAGGGCTTATTATTTTATGATACGAATACTACCAATAACCTAAGTTTGTGTTTTGAAAGAAAATCAGTGGAGGAACTGATCGAGTTGTCTTCTGCTGGATGCAAGGTGGGAGTTCACTATCTTCAGACAATGGTGAGTTTGACTTGCCCAAATACTGGGCAAACTATTTATTTGCTGCATGAGGCCTTATGGGAATGACAAGAAACGAGTACATCGTACCAGTTCAATCACCACATTCGTATTGGCCTAGATTCACCCTCTGTTACTGAGCTTTCTAGTGGTGAACTCCCACCATAAACAAACGTGTGTACAAATACAGACGATAAAATTATGAGTGACGATTTTCCTTGATTAAGTTTAATTTGTTACTCATTGTTGTTTTTTAATATTGGTATTGAATTCAAATAATTTTTGACAAGAAATTCTGTTTTACCGGGCTAGATAATCTAAAACAAGTATTTTACCAGCAATAAACTTCCTATTATGGTCTTGTAGCTCTCAAACCTTAAAATATAAGCAGCTCCGTATTATTCCATATTCTCGGTATCCGAGGCAGGCTCGGTCCCGACGACCTCGGATAATCGGGAGTTTACTGTATTAAAAAACCAAGTTTTTCTGTGTGTTATAAAGGCAGGGGTGTGT